>JAWHQI010000023.1:947500-2148000 GCA_033032865.1 Dactylorhiza incarnata
GATTGTGTATTTGATGGAACACAAATTTTTTTTTCAAAAACTCCATTTAACCCAAACAAAATTTATAAAACTTCATTTCAATAAGCACTGAAAACTCCATTTCACCCAAACAATTTTCTAACAAAACTCCATTTCTCAGAAACAGCTCTTTTTCAAAACTCCATTTCTGATCAGCAGCTTTTCATCAGCAACAGCCCAACCAAACGGACCCTAAGGCTCTATTTGGCACTGCCGTTGCGGTCATCAAAGCGGTGGTTATGAACTGTCATTTGTGAACACCCGATCTCACATAAGGAACTTCATTCACTTTTATGTTCAAAACTAATTTTCCTTTTTAAGTGGCGGTCATAATCGTTATCATGTCAAACATATATTTCATTATCACGTCAAACATATATTTCAAACTCATAGTCAAAAGAGCAAAAAAGTTGCGGCAAACGGAGTCTAAGATATTTTAATCAATCGTCATGGCACCAGATTCAAATTCTGTTCCATGGTCCATTTTGATTTTCACCACAGAGCAGTTCTATTCGTTCTGTATTTGCCTGACAAAGATAGTGAAAGAGTCAAATGTGTCTGACTTGTGTTTTAGAAAGAATACTCATGCAAAACATTAGTCATCAACAATAACCAAGGTGTAAGCTGTAACCCTTAAACTATGAACAGCCAAAGGACTGAATAAGTCTATATGAAGTAGATATAAACATTTGAAAGAATCTTTAATAGCAATGCTTTTAAAGGTATCCCTTGTCTGCTTACCCATCTAACATGCTTGACACGGGTGTTGGAACATGGTCTTCCGCATCTCCTAGGTTTGAGAATAACAAATCCTATGATCTTGTGTGTTCAAGTGTGCAGGTTTACTAGGTCCACATGACTCAAGGAGTACACATGATGACTGCCCCCAAAATGGAGGCCAAAATTCGAACAAGCTCACTATCACCGGCGGTAGCGATAGTGCCCAGCGATAGCGTTGATTATCGCCATTTCGGAAGCAATTTAAGAAGGATGTTAGCGTCTGGCGGTAGCGGATAGCGCCGACGGTGGCGTGACGCACAGAAGGAATAGAGCAAGATGTTGCCGCGGATGGGAGATTCTGCCGCGCAATTTGTTACTTAATCCGGGCTAGCGCCGGCGGTAGCGTGAAGGCTATAAATTGGATGCCTTGGCTCCGAACTCTTCATCCTCTTGAGATCCAAAACTCCAGAGCTTCGTTCCACATCAGAGAGAGGAGAGATCATAGAGATACTCCCACCAAAAGCTTAGAGAAGGAATTTCTGAAGGAGGATTTCTTCACGCTTCATCCGACAGGCGACCGCCTCAACAACGCTTATACTACAGCGGTCCAACGTCTCCTACTTCAGAAGTTCTTAGAAGGAGTTTTCATTATTGTTGTAATTTCAGTTTAGTTCTCTTTTTCTTGTAAACGGTTCGTTAATTCGCCTCGTGTTGGCGACTAGGTCTGGGGTAGACTTAGGGGGTAATTGGCCTTGTGTTGGCGACTAGGTCTAGGGTGTAGATCTAGGGGGTGCTCGAGGCCTTTCTGGGGATAGATTGGCTAGAGCGGCTTGAGGTCGTATCTGGGGAGAGATCGGCTAAAGCCAACCGGTTCGTGGGGATACGAGTCGGTATAGAAAACGAAAAAGAACTATAATTATTCGCCTCGATTTCTAGCGTCATAGAAATCCATTTTTGTAATCAATTTTATTAATAGTAATCATGTCTCTATTTTTGTAATAAAATTGATTTTGTTCTTCATTCATCTAAATTGTTTATTATCCTCTTTTTCATCATAAATCAATTTAGATCGCTATTCAAAAATATTACTTTAATCTTGCAATAATTCAAAGTTTTCTAAATATTTACTTAAGTTTTTGAAAACCCTTATTCACCCCCCCCCCTCTAAGGGCGCCGACCGATCCAACCAGTGGTATCAGAGCTAGGTTTTTATTCCAATCGGCTTAACAACCGGGAATAATGGCGTCTCATAATCTCGCTTTAACTAGTGGGGGAAATTTTTGTGAAGAGGAAAAATCACTTGCACCACCTTTATTTGAAGGGACAAATTATAAAGGGTGGAAAATCTTAATTGAAAAAATTATTAAAACTGTAGACATCAAAGTTTGGAATTTAGCAATAGCAAGACCTGCAAACAAATCAAATAAAAAAGAACTTCAATTAAATGCAAAAGCTAAACATTATTTATTTTGCGGTCTATCTAATGAAATTTTCAAATTAATATATTGCTTTTCAAGTGCATATAAAGTATGACATTTTCTTGAAGAAATGTATGATTCTCCGTCTACAGGTATAGAACAATCGCAAGAACCGGAGAATATGCAAGCTTGCACAAGTCTTCAAGAATGCCCCTCTCATGACGGATCCATGAAGTGCACACCAAGTGAAAGAGAAGAAGAAATACAATCTTCGGAAGAGGAGTGCCAAAAGAATGTCAATGAAACGATATGGTCAAGTCATGCCTCTCCCGAAAGCACTGTAAGGAAATCAAATCATCATATTGTTTGCAATTCTATTTCTACTTTACAATTACTACAAATCACAAAGCGCAAAATTAAAAAATTAAAAAGGGCAAATTGCAAATTGCGCTTAGAAAATAAAAATTTAAAAGCAAAAGTTAAAGAAGTATTAAAATCTGATTTATCTAATGTCTCTTCAATTGAAAATACAAAACCTTGTCTTAATTGTAATGATATTAAAGAAAAATTTAAGGAACTTGAAAAAGAAATTATTTTTATAAAAGAACAAAATGAAAAATTATGCTTAGAAAATTCATCTTTGATAAATGATTGTGCTAAGTGTGAAGAATATAAAATTGAAATTCAAGAGATGGATGAAACATTTGATGAATATAGAAATAAATATCAAAATCATATTGAGTCTATTGTATCCACTCTTAAAAATAGCACAATCGCATATAATAAAGCAAGATATAATTTTAAACTCAAAAATGATGAATTAAAATCAAAAATCAACTTGCTTATGAAAATTGTAAATACATATTCACAAAATCAAACAATATCCAAAAGCAAGTTGAATACAAATATGAATATCATACTTAAACCTAATATTGGGAATAAGAAACAAAAAGCTTTTGGAAATCATAAACCAAGTTTTGAATGGAGACCAAAAAGCAAAAATGAAACCTTAAATGCAAGGATCCATTCATCACAATCTTTTCCCAACTTAAATGAAAACAAATTTCCATTATATAATAAATTCAAGAGTAATGATTATGGAAATTTGAAAAACAAAAAATATATTTTTTTCATGGTACGAATGGAAACCCATACTTAAGAATGACGCATTAATGTCAAACTAAAGGGCCCATTCAAACATATCTCCCCAACAGAAAATACTATGTATTTGGGTACCCAAAGGAACCGTCACTCCCGGTCCTCTTTGGATACCTAAATCTCTTATTCATTAGTATCTCATCATTTGCATGAAGTAGAAACCTAATAAAAATGAAATATCATTATTCTACTTCATGATTTGCTTAAATTTCTTTTTGTTTATTCTCTTTTTTTTCTTCTTAAACTATCATGCTATGATCACTCTATTTATCTTGAAAAGTCATATCATTTTGTTTAGTGATCTACTTATCCGTTTTATTTTTACCTTTTAAATCCATTACCCTTAAATGTCTTGAACTAACATTATTAATTAAATATTGAAACTATTATCAAGACTAATGAAATTATTTTAAATGGATTTAAATAATAAAGGGCTTAGGCAAACAAAAAATTACAATGCACAATGTGTTGATTATTATCTATCTTGTGTGATGAATATGATAGCCCTTATATTTGAGAAAATTTACAATAACTCTTCAAACTAACCAAAAATAGCTTCTCACTTCTTTCATATTCACTATTCACCTCACAATCTTTCTTTAAAATATTCTGAAAAATGTTGAATATGACTTGTGCTACATGTTTCACCATCATAATTATGTAATATCAAAAGATCTTTAAATTCAAACATTACAAAAGATCCACTTAGTTCTAACATTTGATTGATCATCATAATAAGTACATGAATGTATTAATGAAGTATGACTTGCATGTATCTCATTTGATTATAAACCATAAAATCAACTTTATATTAATAAATCAAATGAAATCATAAATTCATTCCATGTAAAAATATTAAATCACGTTCTTGAATACATGCAACATTATCTCAATTAATCTTGTGGTATAACAATTGAAATCAAACTCATTATTCTAGCATTATCAACTAATAGATATTATTCATGCTAGTTATCTCATATTACCATAATGAATTAATTATGAAGTAAAATAAAATAAAATTGAACGATAAAATAACAATGTGACTTTAAATTGTTTCCATTGGACTAAAATGCTTATGAATGTGCATGATATTCTTTTGCATGAACATTATTTTCTAAATCACTAAAATTATGCATATTTGTTTCTTCATGTCTTCTCGTGCTTACATTTCCTATCATTCTTCAACATTAGATTGATAAAAGTCTAGAAAAATTTGAATTCACATACATTATGATAATCTATCTTATAGCTCATGCAAGATCTCGTTTGTTACGACTTGAGATAGGTTTCCTAGATCTTTCATGTTAAAACATGCTTACAAATGCAATTTTCTTCATTTTTAACCATCAAAAATATTTCCAAAAAATCTGCAAATTCAGCATGAAACTACTAATGGGACACCTAATCAAGTTCAAGCATCAAAATTTTCAAAACCCTACAAAATCACTTACTGTTTCCCGCGCTAGCGCTAGCGCCGGCGCTAGCGTCGAGGTTCGTTTTTCTGTAATTTTAAAATTTTGAAAAATCCCTAAAAATATATTAATCTATGGGTACTATTCATTTCTGCATTTTTGCTTTTATTATATTTTTGAAAAATCAAATACAAAAATAGAAAATCCAAATTACAAAAAATATGTTTTGCTTTCTGTTTTTTTGTCATTTGCTTAAAGTCTATTTTTTCTTAAAAATCAAATACAAAAATATAAAACAAAAAATTATCAAAAAATTGTTATTTTTGAACTTAACTTTTTACTTGTATCTTGCGAAAGGGTAATTTGGGCTATCATCCCATCATATCACCTAGTACCGGGCGAACCTCTCACAAGGTAGTCCTCGGGAAGTCCAAGATCAATTTTATAAGTTCAAACTTTAAATAAAGATTATTTTTCAAAAATATCAAAAAATACTGTATGGACTTTATTATAAAAATCAAGCATGATTTAATATATTATTTAGTACTTCTATAATGTTGCGATTTATCATCTCAAACTACTTTGAACATTGTTTTCATCATGCTTAGATATATCTATTAATATGTGCATCAATTATATGTTAAAGGTTGTGTAGGATCAAGCTTAGCATGCCTCTAAGTATGAGAAATGTTTTATGTTTGATAATGATAGATATTCACTCACTTTTTGGCAGTGTCTACATATGGTTTAATTTAAGACTGCTTGTGTATGTTTATGTATTAGTACAATGAACTAAAATTGCACAAGTATCTTACCTACACTCCTTTATTTGCACTTGTAAAAGTTAAGAAAAGTGGTTATGTTTTTCATAAATCCATTGGTTTGCAAAACAAGTGTATTCGGAGAACTTTGTACTAAACAAAAATCATAAAATAAATAACAAAGATAACTCCACCAAGCACTACTTGAACCTCCTGATTAGTCTTAATAAGCATTGTGAGGTTGAGCATCTTGGATAGAATAGTAAAGTGTCTTGTGCAAACCATATCTTTCCTTCAAAATAAGAAAAACCACTTACTCTTAAGTACACCGGATCACTAGTCTCAAACAGTAAAAATAAAATCTGTGATCCCCCAAGCACTACTTTGCACCCTGATAAGTCTTAATGAGCATTGTGTGTGCAAAGCACCTTGGTAGTTGTATATTTTTTTGTGCATTAAAGTGTGTGGAAGTAAAATTATTTGTGTTTTGTTGTGCTTCTACTTTACATATCTCTTGTATTTTTGATTAAAACACGCGTATACTCTACTAAAAAATACACTTATGTGCACATCATTATCTTCCATAACACTTCTTCTCATGAGTATTGGATCCTAACGCTAATTCTATGCTACTCTTTATTTATGAAATGCACTAGATAACCTAGCATGCTTTCTACAATGTTTGGTATGATTTGAAATTATGAATTGAAATTACATTGTAGTAATCTCTTTATGATAATATTATTTCATGCTTGGTTATTTATTATTTTTTGTCAACCATAAAAGATTTTCATTGAAACATGATTTACATAAACATCTTCTTTTTGAAATTAAACTTATATATCTTTTTATGGATTATCCTTGATTACAATAAGATGTTTCATGTATTTCTACAAGTCTTCCGCATCATCACCATATAATTTTTACCTTGCGCTTTCATGCTTATATCAAGTCTAAAATCTCAATTTTTCTAAAAAACAAATGGTAGACTTGTTTGGTGGAATTTATATTGGTTGTTCCAACACGCATATCATTTCTTATGCTAAAAACTCTTATTTATTTCTATGAAAACTTTCATGCTAAACACTCCTTCAACAAGTAAAATATCGCCTATAAAAATATCCTCTTTTTATTGAATTTCAAATCAATATTTTCTTCTCTAATTGCTATAAGGATGTTGTTTCTTTATTCCAAAATGCTTTAACTCTTATCTTTATAAAGTTAGCTTTTTTTGAAATTCCAAAACATCTTCTTTTTTGAGCTTGAACTCTTATTTAGTATTATGATGTTTTTTTTTTTAATCTTCCGCAATACTCAAACTCTGATTCATTCATTTCAATATAGCTATGTGAGTTTTATTTCAAAACAATTCAAATAAAAATATAAACCCATATGCTATGAAATTTCCCATTAGATTTAAATGCTTAATGTTTCCAATAATTGTTATCCTTGACTTCATTTCTCACCATAGCGGGGGCATAGGGTTGTAGACATTAGATAACCTTATCTCTAGTCATGTCTTGTCCTTAACCGGGGAGGGTTCCAGTGGGGCCTTGCGAGGCACTGGGGGGAAAAAGTGCTAGGTTAAGTTTTGCCTAGTGTTTGCATATGGGACTAACACCCCAACCTACGGCATGTTTGCAGCTCCTCATGCCCATCCGTCACTTAGTACGGGGCTATGGTGTAGACGTATTGTCTGGGTAGATGGGTTACTTGGAAATCACTATTTTTTATGGTTAAAACTCTTATATAAAGGGGAAATCATTAATTTTGCTCAAACTAAAAACTCTGATATATTTATACAAAAATTATTCTAACAAATGGCTCTAAAAACTCCTTATCATTTCCTTCTCACTCAAAAGCTCGATCATGCTTTATCTTATTATCCAACTTTTCTGGGGTGCATCCCTACCCACATTTGCTAATAACAAAGGGGGAGAACTAACATGATAAAATGCAAATGGGGGAGAACTAACATGAACTAACATGATAAATATAATCCGCTATCAAAATAAAAATATAATCCGCTATCAAAATAAAAACCCAACATGATTGATTATGGTGATAGCATACATATTAGGGGAGCATTCACATAGGGGGAGCATATATTTAGGGGGAGCAATTCTAAATACTAAAATCAATAATTATCATAAGTCATCACTATCACACACACACAAGTAGGATTTCATTATGCTTATATATTAATGCTCTATTTTATCATTAATGGATTTGTTATTATCAAAATGGGGAGTTTGTTGGAACATGGTCTTCCGCATCTCCTAGGTTTGAGAATAATAAATTCTATGATCTTGTGTGTTCAAGTGTGCAGGTTTACTAGGTCCACATGACTCAAGGAGTACACATGATGACTGCCCCCAAAATAGAGGCCAAAATTCGAACAAGCTCACTATCGCCGGCGGTAGCGATAGCGCCCGGCGATAGCGTTGATTAGCGCCATTTCGGAAGCAATTTAAGAAGGATGTTAGCGTCTGGCGGTAGCGGATAGCGCCGGCGGTAGCGTGACGCACAGAAGGAATAGAGCAAGATGTTGCGGCGGATGGGAGATTCTGCCGCGCAATTTGTTACTTAATCCGGGCTAGCGCCGGCGGTAGCGGTAGCGTCGGCGGTAGCGTGAAGGCTATAAATTGGATGCCTTGGCTCCGAACTCTTCATCCTCTTGAGATCCAAAACTCTAGAGCTTCGTGCCACAGCAGAGAGAGGAGAGATCAGAGAGATACTCCCACCAAAAGCTTAGAGAAGGAATTTCTGAAGGAGGATTTTTTCACGCTTCATCCGACAGGCGACCGCCTCAACAACGCTTATACTACAACAGTCCAACGTCTCCTACTTCAGAAGTTCTTAGAGGGAGTTTTATTATTGTTGTAATTTCAGTTTAGTTCTCTTTTTCTTGTAAACGGTTCGTTAATTCGCCTAGTGTTGGCGACTAGGTCTGGGGTAGACTTATGGGGTAATTCGCCTTGTGTTGGCGACTAGGTCTAGGGTGTAGATCTAGGGGGTGCTCGAGGCCTTTCTGTGGATAGATTGGCTAGAGCGGTTTGAGGCCGTATCTGGGGAGAGATCGGCTAAAGCCAAGCGATTCGTGGGGATACGAGTCGGTATAGAAAACGGAAAAGAACTATAATTATTCGCTTCGGTTTCTAGCGTCATAGAAATCCATTTTTGTAATCAATTTTATTAATAGTAATCATGTCTCTATTTTTGTAATAAAATTGATTTTGTCCTTCATTCATCTAAACTGTTTATTATTCTCTTTTTCATCATAAATCAATTTAGATCGCAATTCAAAAATATTACTTTAATCTTACAATAATTCAAAGTTTTCTAAATATTTACTTAAGTTTTTGAAAACCCTTATTCACCCCCCCCCCCCCCCTCTAAGGGCGCCGACCGATCCAACAACGGGATCTCTTTAATGCACTTGATATCGGGAGCATCACGCACTAAGTTGTGAGAAAATAACATATTTATCGTTTTGAAATTAATGTGTTAATCTCTTATGTCATTGATCACAAAGAGATGCACTATCTTTTGCCAAAAATCACACTGGTGTAGAAGATTCTAAACAGAAAAAATTAAGACAAAATATATTTTTACTCCGAGTGTCTGTTAAAATAGTTTCAGAATAAGTAGACGATTTTATCAGACACTTGTCCTTATAGAATTCAACAACATACCCTTTGTCACATAGTTGACTTATGCTAATGAGATTATGTTGTAATCCCTTAACATAATGTTTGAATATAATGAATTATTAAAGTAAAAATGTTGTTATATTAAAATTATTATATTCAGCTCTTAAGAAATTTGAAAGATAATCATGTTTTATTTAGAATTGTCAATTATTATGTTTTATTTATTGCTAACAACAGGATAATGTTTTATTTAGAATTTTCAACTGTCACACAAGCAAAAATTAAAATTTAGTTCCATTGATAAAAGGAAAATACTAATTAAGAACCCATGAGCTGATTTTCGAAGCCAAGTTTTTTATTCACTAAGGACGACTCACAAGTTATTTTTCAAAACCAAACCCCACCGCTGTGGGAGATATTTTGGTACGTTCCAAGCACCATACTTCTCATGCATGGTACAATTCAAGTCAGATTTTAGGCTAATAATCATATTAAAAACTGTTCATTCTGATTGTAACTTATGGTTGAAAATTTCAGTCAAATTTTTCATCTAACACACTAAAATTTGTGCAAGCGAAATTCTACGGTGAGAACAATATCGCGCACAACAGCCACCGTCCTATGACAGATTTCTGCTTTGTGGATTCTGCTATCTTGGTGACCAAAGGTAATAGTTTCTGAGTGCCCCTTGGCGACCCCATGCCTCTAATGCTCTGCTGTTTTTCTATTTTTCTTCACAATTAAGTAGTGAAAATCTACGAAACTCCACTCCACACGCTACCCTTGATCTAACGGCGGTTGTTATTGGCACAATTTTTTACTATTCGCAACTATTTAATAACTACCTTGGCTCCTTTGGTCCTCCCCTTGGTCCAAGCAGCTCCTATTATTCGCAATTTTGGCGGGGAGGAAGCTCCTCGAGATGAAGATTAAGCCGTATATTCCAGATTTCAAGTTGGCATCCGAGCATTTCTACCTTCATGTTGGTGGAAGGACAATGTTGGATGAGCTGGAGAAGAACTGGCAGGAAACGGAGAAGGGGTGTCCGGGCGAGCAGCAGTCGGCGGAAAGGAGGAAAGAAAAGGTGAGTGCAAATAGTTTTTTAGAAATGCCCTAAATATGGGTTATGGTGAGCGCAAATAGCTAATGTTGAAGAGATATTAACAATAACCTTAATAAATTGTTATTTACAATCAAATAAAAAACAATATAATGTGAATGGCTGATTACCCAGTATGAAGTAAAATTGAAATTAGGGTTAAGAGTAAACGTTGAATTGAATATTCAAAAGGTAGGGTCCTTGAATTATTACTCTTTATATACATAATAACAAACCATACAACTACAATCCTGCTAACTGGAAAACATGGTAGGATTAGATCAAAAAGAGAGTATTTTTGACCGCTTTTTTACAAATTTTTTGCGACAACCAGAACATTAAGTTCCTCAGCATCTGTATGGTTGCATGAGGGTAACAGGGGTGCTCATTGATACCTGTTGGTTACTTGACACAGAAGGTAAATAAATATAAAGAAACAACAGAGATGCATTTTTTTTTTAAAATGCAACTCAGATTTACAGATTTAATACCACTCGGCTAACAAGGTGGGTATGCCCCACCCTCACTCCCATCTGATCCGCCTGCATGGAGCAGCTGTCCACGCCGCCTCTCTTCTTATTGTCGTGGCATCGAAGCCAGAGGCACGAAAGCTTCGTGAGCGCTGCTTGACTTGCAAACTGCATCCTGTAAACCAAGCCCAGTTCAGCCCATAGCCTGCTGCTTCCAATGTATCCATCAAGATCAGATTTTGATATCATAACAAAGGAGTTGTCGCTGAGAGCTGATGGCTCGGGCGTCCCGGCAATGATGGCTAATGATGTCGAAATAGCACCGTCCAAATAGTTGGGATTATTATTCTTTTCAACCGTGAAATTACGGTAGTATTGCTGTACAGCCTGACAAACAGCAGCTGTTAGAATAAAATTTTCTAACTAGTTACTAACATTAGGAAGGGGGTTAAGATTCCATTTCTTTTTATCAAGGTGGAATTAGCTCCTAGGGTCTGTTTGAGCAAATGGTTTCAGCGCACTGCATTTTCCACGTACTGCCAATGCCACATCCTCAACAATGGCATTTCCGGAAAACGCAGTAGGCGGGGAAGCCGCTTTCTTCCAATCAAAAAGCGCGGGGAGAATCTACCCTGTGTTCAGGTATTCAGCACCCCAGTCATGACCTGCCCAAAGAGAACCTTAGTCTTGAAGACTGCATACTTCGGCTTAGCTATCAATATTATTGAAGATGCGCAAATTTCAAATCAGTATCAATGTTTTTAGAGCAAATCATTGGCATCGGTCGAATCCTTGTCCAATTTATTTGTGAGTAGCAGCTTTGGGTAGGCTTTGTGAGTCCTCTCATTCACGATAATGTTCAGTGTGTTAAAGCCTACACTTCCTAAATTATTTTCTAGTCCTGTGCACATTATCTTAATTCTTAAGCCTGCCGATTCTCTTTTTAATCTTTTGATACAAGTTTTATTAATTAGTCTAATGAGTTCATTTTCTATCTTCATTGTACTATGCTAAAGCCACCAAAATGATTTCAATAAATTTATCTCCAATAGATGTTACTCAAATCATTCTTCTAATATAATCATTCCTTAATTTTTTTCTTCCTAATTTATCATACATCAATCTTAGTGTTCTCATTTATGTCACACTTAACTTAGATTTCAAGAACTATATTATTGACCTGCCGTCACCTCAATATAACATTGCTAGGGGACGCCTAAGAGAATGGGCACCGCCTAAGAGATTGACCAAAAGAAAAGAAAAACAATTGAGTAAAAATAAATCTTCTTCAAATCAGAAAAGACTAGAAGAGCGTCAAGCAAATGAATGTAAAAGGTACCTGCCGCTGTGAATAAGCCAAGAGAACTCTCGGCCTAGTCAGTCTGACATACTCGTATGCTGCACTAGGTGTCATCTGTCTATGTTTTACCTAAATGATAAGATATATTAACCAAGAACCCAACTATAAATCCATAACTTTAGTTTAAAAAATTCTTCTATAATATACCAGGTAGCAGAGAACAATAGTTGTGCTGCGACCACGGCCAGCTTTGCAGTGAACGTAAGTAGTTTTGCCAGAAGAAACATTCTCTTCAAGAAAGAGTAACAACATGATCTCATTAAATAAATCCCAAACTTCCAACCAAGTTTCAAATAAAATCATATTTCACTTTGGCTAGTCAACGCATTCAATATCAAAAAAGAGAATATAATGGAATGATAAGTGATGGGGAACAACCGCGTCACACTGGACCCACGCAACCGAACCCTACCAAGACCGCATCTCACTGTTGACAGTTATAAGATCATCACCTAAATGATCGGAGCTTGTTAATTCGACCGTCTAGATTTTTCATAATTTAGGGATTTTCCATCTTTTTAGTGTTGTTTTGAGAGTTAGGTTAAATATTTCAATTGTTTGATCTGAGACGTCGTATTCATTTAACCTAATCTCTCCCAAACTATTTATTCTTACCCGACTATTAACGTTAAGGCTATTGGGGTTTATGCTTGAAGAAGACTAGAAGAGCCACTCAGTCATTGCCAGCAGTAGTGAGACCACTGTCCCTCCACAGTGTCGAAGCCGTAGAGCCTTCCCCGCTGCCACCAACCTCAGAAAACCCTCTCTGCCTCCGGTTCTTACTCCCTCCAGCCAATGACTCAAGCCCCCACTTGTGATCCCGCCGCTTCCAAATCCTTCTACAGTCGCGCCGACCTTCCCCTTCTACGGCCTCTGTCGACAGCCTACTCCACCACAAGGCTGTCATCCATCCCTTCTCCACCGCAAGCCTTCTCACTCCCCTTTGCCACTACAAACCACCTCTTCTCCAACACCAGCAACCACCTCTTTCTTCCCGGTCCCTCATCGAGCCCTCTCCCACTCCTGCACCTCCAATAGCCATGACCTCCACCAAAATTTCTAATCTCCCTAAAACCGTAAAATCCACAAAATCTAAGATTCTCCTACCAATTCCACGGCTAAACAAGCATATGAACACGTGTAACGCTCTGTCAGCACCCAAATCCGCCAACTACACATGTTTCGCGGCAAACTTGAATGCATGGTTAGTCTTTACATTTAGTTTTATTTTACTCACACTATATGGATAGTCCATTAGTGCTAGCAATATTTAGCTCTGAACATTTGTCCACTTTCCTGTCAGTAAATGTGTATATTTTATTCTCTTAGTAATCAATTTTTCGCTCTTTCACTGTTGTGTGATTATTCATATTAGTACTATTTGAATTAATTGTGATAGCTTGAGATTAATTGCGTAATTTTTAAATTCATGTTTAACTTATTAAATGTCGAAAATATTTACATGTTGATCCATTTAGTTGCTTTGCTCGGGTGTTGGGACTGTCATTGTTGCATTGCATTTGATACATGCTTGTTAGCAATAATAGAGTGTCGGAACTTATAAATTTGTCTTGCGTCAAATTGGTATAAGCCCAAGGTGTTGGGAAAAACCCTTGTAATTTATCTAACAAATTACTTAAAGTGACTTCATCTGTTAGGTTATATTACCCACATTGTATAGAAAGGGTAAATTGGTTATTAGATGTCTTAGGATGTCGCACTCACCTTAGAGTGTCAAGACCAGGTCAAGATAAGTACAAATTCAGTTGAGTTAAAACTTGCGTAGAATAGAAGTCGACGCAACTTCGACTAGATCTCGACGTAACTCTGACTGAAAGTCGAAGCAACTCAATCAGCCTATCGAAGTATAAGTCAAGTCGACGCAACGTCGAAAGGAACTCGACGCAGAAGGAAGAGCCTGTCGAAGCCATCTTAGAAGTCGACACAACTTCGACTTCAATTCGACGCTGAAGATGAAGTTTAAGTCGAAGCCTTCAACTCGACGGATACGTCGATAAGTAATCGACGCAACGTCGACATCTGAGTTCAGCTAGAGTTAAGAAGGAATTTAAAGCTAATCCTATAAGAACTCAGATGTGTGTCGATATGAAAAATGATGAAGTCGATACAGCGTCGAATATAGTATGAAATAGAAGCTTTTTCAGCTGTCCTTTTAATACCTTTTCAGAAGGTCCACAATGCTGAAGACAGTTCTCCAACGACTCGTTTATTGCCAAGAATGGAATGTATTCCACGAGACAGCAAAAACATTATTGGAATGTATTCAAAACTGATGGACGGGTCGGGAACAAAAGAAGAAAGAAAAATCAACTGTCCAATAGGAATTCCTCTTCAGGACAGCCCAAAACAGCCCAAAAGAAGAAAGAAATTTAAATTCAATCATGGAGAATAAGTATGCTGAGAGTAGAAGAAAAACACAAGGGATACATTACATATTTTCTGGCTGTCGAATAGGGCTTCTTCTTCCTCCTTTAACCCTAAGACAGATTAGAAGATATCTCTCAGCACAGGAAAAACATACAGCTGCTTCTTCTTTTTCACACAGTAGCAAGTTTACAAGAAGTGCTCAGAGAATAAAGATCAAGCCAATAACTCTTGCAATCATCACAATCAAAAGCAAGGGTTCATTATATTCAGATTCAGTGAAAAACAGAAGCAGAAAATAGCTTTTTCTGAAAGAAGAATTTCATTCTCCTCTTTCTCTCTTTCTTCTTCTTAATTCAGCTGTTGTAAAAGAGTTTTATTAATCCCTATTTCAAAGGATTCAGTGGTTTTAAGAGTCTCCTTATCAAAAAACTCGGTGGTTCTAAGAGTCTCCTTATCAAAAGACTCAGTGATTCTAAGAGTCTCTTTATCAAAAGACTCAAACGCAGTTAGTGCAATCCTATCAGGGAGGTAGAAGAGTGGACTACCCACATTTTGGGGAACCACTATAAAAATCTTGTGTCTTCTGTGTTTGCATTTTTGTGCTGTCCCTGCTAACAGTTTTCTGTTCTTATATTTCCTGCATCTTGTTTACTTTATTCTGTTATTGGTATCGCTGATTGCATAAGTACTTAGTAGTTTTATTGTGTGTGCATAATTAGGGAAAAGGTTTTAAAACTCTATTCACCCCCCTCTAGAGAATACTCAGAGGCACACTGTGCACTTTCACAAGGTTCTAGCTTAATCTGTGACACACAGCAGTAGAGTCTATAAGTTAACCATGATTGGCTCTAGTAACCTTTCCGCATAATTTGATGATAGTCAGGACGAATATATCATGTAGGTAATCATTGTAACCCTCCTCAATTGGAATTGGGAATCTACTGAAGCCCGACCCCATAGAGCTCCTCGAGAGAGATTTCCTTAATATTACATACCATCTTCATCCCTTTTACCCATTCGTAAAGATCGTGTTGACTCTCCAACATAATTTGATTATGCTAGGGACGATTACTATGATGATTATGAAAATCCACATAGATGGCATACTTGTGAAACTGACATCACACAGATTTTCACAAGATGGGCCATCCTTTGACAGTCAACTAGACCCAAAGGCGTTTACATATTGGTTATTAGTCATTGATCATTGCTTGACTAGTATAAGATAATTTACAAGCGTCATGTTAGATTTGCAAAGATGAAGCTCCAAGTACATGAAAAGTTTTATTGGGCTACCCTGGAGCGTATCATAGAGTGCGATGGTCTTCGCCCATCGCCCAATGGACAGACATGAATTGGAAGTTAAAGGAGAGGTATCCTCTGATATCTTATAGGAGTCTGCTCCTCGATCAGTTATTTGTCCTGCGACAAGAGACTCTATATGTTGCCAATTATATAACTTGATTCGACGAGTTTAAACCAACTTATGCCGATCCCAAGCCTGGATGAAAAATGGTGAGAGTTATGTTAGGTAGACGATCATCGTAAAATTTAGTCACCCTTAAGAATATGGATCATTTGAGAAATTGAGCAAAAGCTAAGTTGTTCCCCCTAGAGAAAGTGTCGTATGGTCCAAATGGGGCATCTTGGCAAGGACCGCTACATCTTCATGACTTAGGTGTAGTGGGTAAATATGCAAGAGTCCTCGTCGTATGGTTCGAATGCGGCGTCTTCGCATGGACCGATGCACCTCCAAGAGAACTTGAGTGTAATGTTAAATAGGCAAAAATCCTCACATATTAGACGTCATAGAAAAGTATATCGTTGTATTTGTGACCGACTTAGATTTGGAAGTTGGTATATAGGTACGCTAATGGGAAAAGCGATCAAAGTAGTGGATACGATGATTAGGAGAAGGATAAATATCTTATGCCTACATGTGACTAGATGGGTGGGTGAGAAAGCTAAATTTTTACACAATTCAGGTTTTAAATTATGGTACACGGGAAAAAATAAAACAATGGAGTATGCATTATTTTGGGTACTACTTGGAGAAATGGAGTTGTTAAGAGGTAAGTAGAAAATGTGATAAAATCTTAGCTCTTAAATTGTTCATAGGAAAGGAAACTATTTAATGTGATCAGTGCTTATGCGCCATAAGTAGTATTAATTGAAGTTATTAAAGTGCAATTTGGGGAAGACTTAGATGATTTAGTAAGGGAAATCGCACAAAGAGAGAAGATTTTCATAGGAAGAGACTTAAATGAACATATAGGAAAGGAAATACAGATTATAGGATTTGGGTATGGAGAGAAATGAAGGAATAACCATTTTAAACTTTGTCATAACATATGAGCTAATTGCAACAAACATGCTTTTCATGAAGAGCGAAAAATATTTAATTACGTTTAAGAAAAACGGACCAAATAAGTCACAAATTGATTATATTATTACTCATGAAATGTATAAAATGATTTGTAAGGATTGCAAAGTCATATCAGGAGAAAGTTTGACAACACAACAAAGGTTAGTCGTGTTGAACGTGCAAACTAAATATAATTAAATTAAGACAAGGAGAAAAATGTTGTCAAAATTTCGGTGGTAGAACTTGAAGATGAAAAAACAGGTTGCTTTCAAGACAACAGTTATGGAACTAGTTGATGACCTTTATGTTGATCTTAGTGTCTCATGAGAAGTTGTCTTCATATTTAAAGACATTTAAAAGCGGACCAAATAAGTCACAAATTGATTATGTTATGACTCACGAAATGTATAAAATGATTTGTAAGGATTGCAAAGTCATATCAGGAGAAAGTTTGACAACACAACAAAGGTTAGTGATGTTGAACGTGCAAACTAAATATAATAAAATTAAGACAAGGAGAAAAATATTGTCAAAATTTCGGTGGTAGAACTTGAAAATGAAAAAACAGGTTCCTTTCAAGACATCAGTTATGGAACAACTAGTTGATGACTCTTATGTTGATCTTAGTGTCTCATGGGAAGTCTTCATATTTAAGAATAAGTGGAAAGGTCGTGCGCCCCAAATTAAGAATCTTTGTGGTAGAAAGAGGTAGTGCAAGACAAAGTGTGGGCAAAAAGGACCAGCTATAAAACTCTCTACGCTTGTAGGAATGATGAAAACTTGACAAATTATAAAGTCGTCAAAAAAGAAGCTAAACATGCAGTAAGTCAAGCAAAAAAGTCAAGCTTATACATCTCCTGAGGAGACTCATTGACAACTATCGAGAAATAAATAAATATTGGCATATGTTGTTTATCGATCTTGAGAATGCTTATAATAAGGTTCCAAGAGAAATCTTATGGAGAGACAGAAAAGAAAGGTGTAAATGTATCATACATTGGCATAATCAAAGATATGTATACAAATTCAACGACGAGGGTGAGGACATTAACACAGGAATTCCTTATCACTGTTGGCTTACATCAAGGTTCAGCTTTAAGCCTTTATCTCTTTAACCTTATCTTAGATGAGCTCACCGAACATATCCAACAAACAATACCTTGGTGTTTATTGTTTGCGGATGATATCGTTTTGGTCGATGAGATGTCTGAGGGTGTAAACGCGAAACTTGAATCTTGGCGAGACACTTTAGAAAAGAAGGGTTTTAGGTTGAGCGGGGCAAAGAAGGAGTATATGTAGCTTAAATTTAGCAGTGCAAGAAAGACGAATGTCTTCGTTATTAAGTTGGGTGATCAAGATATTTTTTGCAGTGAGTGGTTTAAATATCTTGGATTGATAGTTCAAAAAGATGGAGGTGTTGATAAAGATGTGATACATAGAATACAAGCAGGTTGGTTGAAGTGGAGAGCCACGTCAGGAATCTTATGTGATCGTAAAGTACCATTAAAACATAAAGGCAAGTTTTACTGTACTGCAATTAAACCAGCGATGCTTTATGGTTTTGAGTGTTAGGCAGTGAATTGTGTACATGAGCAAAAAATGGGAGTTGCGGAGATGAGATTGCTTAGGTGGATGTGTGGACACACGAGACGGGATAAAATTAGAAATGAATGTATCAGGGATAAGACAGGAGTGACACTGATCGCAGAGAAAATGCGAGAAGCTTGACTAAAATTGTTTGGACACGTACAAAGGAGACCATTAGAGGCACATGTTAGGCGTTGTGAGAGTTTAGTCACTATGCATGCTAAACATGGGAGGGGTAGACCAATAAATACTTGGAATGAAACTATAAGGAAAGACATGATGTACTTAGGCATTAGTGAGATTATGACTAAAGATAGGGCAGAATGGCGACAAAGGATCTATATAGCCAACCCCACTATATTGAGATAAAGGCTTGAGTGTTGTTGTTGGATTCGACGAGATGATAGTGAAGAACAATATTCAAGAGGACCCTATCACGATTGCCTCCTGATTTTAATCTGGACTATGCACATAGATTCGTAAAGAGCTCATTACCTGTTAGTCGCCTTAAGTATGTAGAGCAGATATTTCACCTCGCCCTCTAGGACGAGATATTTCACCTCGCCCTCTAGGACGAGATATTTCACCTCGCCCTCTAGGACGAGATATTTCACCTCGCCCTCTAGGACGAGATATTTCACCTCGCCCTCCAGGACGAGCATTATCTGAGGGTCATAAATTTCATCTCATCCTTCAATATGAGCATTACCTGGGTTGCAGGACCAAAACGAATTGACCCGCAGTATGACCAATCCAACATTAGGACACCTCCAGCCACAACTATGCCTAATTGTGTGCCCAGGTACAATGATAGTCCAGGCTCAAAATTTAGGGACATCCCATCTTGATGGGATGTCAGAGTAGAGCACATAAGCGCGGCTAGTTGCCTGCGATGAATCTACTCCTCGATAATGAGAATGAGTTTGATCCTGATCTTGTAACACAAATTGAGGGAGATAGTATTGTGATTGTCGTGGATGTTTCGGAGAGCCTTGAGGAAAGAACCACAAAGTTAGAGATGAGGAATGTCTATTACCTAGATCTCATCTAGACGAGGATAAGATTCAAGTGGAAACTCATCAACAAGTACAAGATCCTCCATGTCTCTCCATGTCATATCTATAAACCAGATCGTTCGTGATAGCGTAAAGCCTAGTGGTGTGGATGTAGTGGTTGTCGAACAAATGCTTGAGGACATTTCCGGTGTTTCGATAGCCTATTCAGGTATCCGTCGCATATGCGAAGAATTTTATACTCAGACGATGAGACTATGTGTCACCCTCTCTAGGAGACACACGACACATCATAGAGTCCAACAATTTCACGAGGATACCACACAGCTACTACGGATCATGAGATTGAGATTACATCAGAAAGACCAACAACGCGTTGTCACAATGGAGAGGACACCTAGTCACCAGTTATGCTTGGGTGGTGTCAAAGAGGTTAAATCAATTATCACCTGGTTTTTACGAGAGCATGACAGACTATCATTTGAGATGAATGTTTCCATGTTGGGGAGAATTAATATGGAACAAGCGTGTCTCATAAGACCAGCAGATATCGAAACTCCTCCAGGGTCGCATCTCATTATTGATGGATATATGATCGATCGAAGACAGCGGATGTTACCTGCTCAATTTATCATATTTTAAATATTTTCTTTCATTATTTTGAGTGCTCTTTTGATCGTTATGGTAAATGATCTTATAGAGCGATGTGAGTCATCGGATCCATTTAACCTAAACTCTCCCCCTATTTATACTCACCAACTATTAACCTAAAGGCTATCGAGGGTTTACGGCTTGAAGAAGAGTAGCTCAGTCACTCCTAACTCTGCTGCGAAACCTGCTGGCCCTTAACAATGTCAATGTTGTGGGGCCTTCCACGCTTCCGCCCTACCACCTCTGGAATCCCTCTCTTTCAATGGTTCTTCCTTCAACTGTCTTCCAACCGCTTTCAGTCTCAGATCAGTCCCCCCCACCGACGACCATGCCACATCCAAATCCCTCAATAGTTATCGCTGACCCTTCCCCTTCCATATAGCTGCCACCGACCCTTCCCCTTCCATATAGCTGCCACCGACCCTTCCCCTTTCACCTGCAGCCTCCAACAACCCTTCCCCTTCCATCTACAGCCTCCACCGACCCTTCGCCTTCACTCTACACTTGTCGCCAACCCTTCCCTTTCCCACTATAGATGTCATCGATAGCATGCTCCCTTCCCAGTCCACCACAAACATGATGTCTACTTCCCTGCTATATCGCGAGCCTTCTCCCCTTCAGCCACCACATCTCCGCCAGCAACCAGCTCTTCATTCTAGGTCCCTAACTGAGCCATCTCCTGGTCCGCCGCCTCTAATAGTCACAACTTCCACTAAATCTTCCAATCTCCCCAAAACTCTAAATCTATAAAGTCCCAAAACCTCCCAAATCCACTAGTCCGAACCCACCCAACGCTCTTATAACCACCCAAATCCACTAGTCCACACTTGTTTCACTACGGAATCGATTACTTGTCGAGACTTTAAATTTATTTATATTTTACTCACGTTGCACGGATAGTCATGTATTGCTAGCAATTTTAGCCCTATATATTGTCCAGTTTCCGGTCAATATATGGATATAATTTATTCGTTTAAAATTCAAGTTGTGTTCTTTCAATGCTCTGCAATTATTTCGTTTTAGCATTATATGAATTAGTTGTGATCGCTGGCATAATTTTTAAATGTTTGTTTAATTTATTGCACGTCGAAAATATAGGCATGTTGATCCATTTAGTTGCATCGCTCTCGTGTTTGGACAGTCATTGTTGCATTCGCATTTGTTACATTCTTCTTTGCATTCATATGGAGTTGGATAATCTGTCGAAAACTATAGATCCAGCATCACTATGCAATTACCAAAGGTTCTTATTTGATTCAAATGTTAAAGCTATAGGGATATTTAAAAAAGGTCTTTATATTGGCAGCCCCTATTTGGCTATTGGCACACCAATTTCTATGAGTTATAATGCGCCTTTTGAAAATATGCATTATACATGCATATTTAGGAAAAGTGTTCAACACGAAAATTGTAGATCTCATCGAGATCTACAACTTTCGTGTTGAACCAAGCTTATCAAAGGCGAAAGGCGCACCAAGGCGCAAAGAGGTCATGGAGCCTAAGCGAGAGGAGCAGCAGTAGCGGCGAGAGGAGCAGCAATAGCGGCGAGAGGAGCAGCAGCAGTAGCGGCGAGAGGAGCAGCAGTAGCGGCGAGAGGAGCAGCAGCGGAAGTGCAAATCGTCGTCGAGCAGCAGCGGAAATTCCGAGAGGAGGAGCAGCGAAAATGAGAGCGCGGGTCGGGGTCTGAAAACGAAAACCTAATAAGGAATAAGTAGGGCAGGCCAGGCGCTCGCCTAATTGGCGCCTTAAGACACGCCAGGCGCTCGCCTAGGCGCGCCTGGGTAGCGCCCAGCGCACGTCGCCCGACTTACTCTCCCAGAGGCGCAGCTACTTGCACCCTGTGCGCCTGGCGCCTCAGGCGCGCCTAGGCGCGCGCCTTGATAACGTAGTATTGAACACTTTTCCTAAAAAAGCATGTACAAAGCGTATTTTCAAAAATTCGTCAAAAAATTGCTATAATTACGATCAGGGCGGCAATACGCCTTGTGCGTGCATTTTTAGGAAAAGTGTTCAACACGAAAGTTGTAGATCTCGATGAGATCTACAATTTTCGTGTTGAACACATTTCCTAAATATGCATGTATAATGCATATTTTTAAAAGGCGCGTCATAACTCATAGAAATTGATGTGCCAATAGCCAAATAGGGGCTGCCAATATAAAGACCCTTAAAAAATTCTATCTTGATTCAAATGTTGAAATATAGGGTAATTTGAAGTTGACCGGTAAACACTACCTAGTGGAAAACCTAAAATTACTATAAAGTATAAACCATCAAAAAATCTTTCATCCTTATAATTGAGCAAAGAAATAAGAAAACAACAATCATAAAATATCTCACCAAAACCAAAAACATGTGGTTAACCCCAAAGAGACGGCTACGATCACATGCGATGAAAAAGGTTTTCACTGTGGAGAATCACAATTACAAATATAGACTGTCGGACAAACCAGTATGCACTTATGCTTGTAGGAAATATTCTCAATTTATGATGAGAGAACAATGCAGAAGGAAATAAAAATGATATAAATTCAAGTTCATCCAAGTTCGAATAATAAAATAATTTAAAATGTCAAATGACTTTAAAATGTCAAAGAAAGAACAAAAGCAAGAAGAATTAAAATTGGAATGTCTAAATTTGAATCTTAATTTATTGTTGGCCAATAAAATATTGATAATGTGATGATTGGAAGTATAAACTTGGATTGAGTGATTGAGAGACAATTAAAGCTACAGAAAACCATTTAAAACTTTAATATGTTCCCGATGAATTGCGGCTTGGTGAGTATTTTTTTCCAGAAAAAAAATGGGAGTTCAAGGATAAAACATTCAAAATTTCAGACTAGAACCAGCATTATATGGCTATAATACTATTTGTTCAAGAATACAGGAAATAATCACTATTCCGATTCAGTTTAATCTAGAGCTGGAAAATACTTACTGTGAATGAAATCCACAGCGCGGCATATATCGCCAAATGATGGAGCAAATAAGTAATCTCTAGTAGGTAATGCCAAATGCTCTATCCCATAAGCCTGCAAAAAAATAGTTGAATAACAACACTTAGTTTAGCATTAAATGGAAAATAGTTAAATATTTTATCCCATAACAAATACAATCCAGCAGATGTGCCCTTTGTCAAATTAAGCATTAAACCTGTTAGTAATATTAACATTAAAAAGCACAAATATGCAAAGAATAACATCAAGAGATGAAGCAAAAGAAAATAATAATAATAGAGACCACAACCCACATGAAAATATAACAAAGATAGCATACACCTTAAACTTTTGCTATTCTCACAACATAAGATATAATTCAAGTACTTTGACCCCAAAAAAGTCCAAGATATTCACACAAAATTTGATAGATCCGAAGAAAGTGGCAACCACGTGAGACTATAAGCTAGTATGAAAAGAATGTCTCGGATTTGAAGCATGATACAACAGAGACTATTCAAGTTTTTATTCGCAACGTCGGTTTTAGAGCATCCACTCTCTGATTTCTTATGTATCACCAAAAAATCAATCAAGGACAAACAATCACAGAATTAATATTTCAAATCTTAATTACTCCATGATTAAGAAAGCTTCAACATATTACCATTAAATAAAAACTGCAATAAAGAATGCATGCCAATAAAAATAGACATAAAGAATGCATACTAAATAAATTTTATAATGGTTAAAAAAAAGGGCAGCCCGGTGCACAAAGCATCCCCGCGCAGCAAGGGTCCGAGGAAGGGTCCCACCACAATGGTTAAATGTAGCCAACCTTACCTTGCATTTTTGCAAGAGTCTGTTTCCAGGACTCGAACCCGTGACCTCAAGGTCACACAGCAACACCGTAACTGGTGCGCCAAGGCTCCCCTTCTTTCAACAAATAAAAAGACAAGTAAAAAGACACTAAAAAATAAAGGATAAAAAAAAGACGTGAAGCCAAGATGAAGATGCATATGGAGAGCTAGTGATTCTTTCAACAATGGAGAGGGTAGTCATGGATATGTTGCTAGTACAAATGAAAAATAACATAACGAACAAAACTCATATGCATTCACCGTTATAATTTGGATATCTAAAATCCCCCTTTATCATCAAACTCTCTCAAAAACATTTCTGTGCTTTTATCATTCTGTTGATGAAACTTATTTGCTTGCTTCCTCTAACTACCAAAATATGAGAGGCGTTCTCATCCACAAAAAGTAATGAAAAAGTTTGAGAAACATCAATTCAAAGTTTAAATTAGATAATCTGGTGGTAATCATAATTGCCAATACTAGCAGAAAATAAGTATTGCTGCTCATCTGTTATGCTTAACTACTAGTATAATTCATGTAGACAGGGGAATCTAACTCGTACGTGACTTGATACTTGATAGTATGGTCTTATGTTCTGGTTTAGCTAATCACACCAATCAACATCTGAACCTATGAACCAAACATCAATTGATTGTAAGTGCAACCGCAATTATATTAAGTGTAAAAGGATACATGAATCTCCACAAGTTGGTACTATATTCTCAATATGCTCCCTCACGTGAAGAATATTTGGGCTCCAATATGTGGAGATAATTTTTCTTAATTGGGTAATGTGAGAGCGAAACCAGCCAATGCCGGTCCCAAGCACGGATGAAAAACAGTGAGGGTTGTGTTTAGGTAGACGGCCAGCGTAAAATTTAGTCCCCCTTATGAATATGGATCTTTTGAGAAATTTGATCGTAAAGTACCATTAAAACTTAAAGGCAAGTTTTATCGTACTGCAATTAGACCAGCTCGGTTCTGAGTGTTGGGGAATGAATGGTGTACATGAGCAAAAAATGGGAGTTGCGAAGATGAGAATGCTTAGGTGGATGTGTGGTCACACGAGACTAGATAAAATTAGGAATGAATGTATCAGGGATAAGACAGGAGTGGCGCCAATTGTAGAGAAGATGTGAGAAGCTCGTTTAAGATGGTTCAGACATGTACATAGGAGACCATTAGAGGCACCTGTTAGGCGTTGTCAGAGTTTAGTCACTAGACATGTTAAACGGGGGAGGGGTAGACCAAAAAAGACTTGGAATGAAACTATATGAAAAGACATGATGTACTTAGACATTAGTGAGACTATGATTAAAGATAGGGCGCAATGGCGACAGAGGATCCATATAGCCGACCCACTAGGGTGGGATAAAGTCTTGAGTTTTGTTGTTGTGGGTAATGCGAGAGCGGGCAGTTGGTTAACCTACTATGGTACAATATTAGAATCATGCATCCACCTCAAAACAAATTTGTTGTGAGTGAAGGGGTTAAAGATCTATTTTAAGTGTTCAATGCTACATATAGTTAAATAATCTACCTGGCAAACCATGGAGTGAGAAAAAAAATTCATTTAATTACTTTAAAATCTAACCGAGTAATAATATGCAGCATGATGAGTATTAAATAGCTCTATATGTTGCTAATGTACACCAGCACATACAGCATCAATATCTCAATCCATATTGATGGAGATCGTTCGCGCGACATTAGAGATTCGACTGAGTCGACATTTTTGGATCGTCAGATGGACGATCGGAGTCCGTGATCGCGTCGGGTACATTTTTTCATGTATTTATTTTTATTTTTCGGATGCATATTTAGGGAATTAGGTCAAGTAATGCGGTCAGCCGATTTGGGTCATCAAACCATTTACCCTAATTCCCCCCCCCCCCATATTATGCTAGCAGTCGGTTACCTACAAGGATCGCGAAGTTACGTTTCCAAAGGAGAACCGCTCGGTCATCGCTCTCGGTGTGATGCCGAGAGCAGCCCGTAGTGCAACATCGTAGGTTCCTACCTCAGGGGGGGTGTCGACACCACTGTTTGCTGCCTCCTTTATCTCCGATGAGAAGATTTGAGCCCGCCTCCGCTGACCTATTCTCCCAACACCCCGACACCGCCATTACCTGGCTTCCAACACCCCTCCACAAGTCGTACTACCGCCAACACCTCCGGCCAACCCCACTCCCCCTCATCCTCTCCATCCATGCCATATCTGAGGCTGCCTCCGTTGCCCCGTCCTCCCAGCACCTCGACGTCGCTATTCTCTGGCTTCCAGCACCCCGCCACTATCATTACTGCCTCCAGCACATCCATCCAACCCCACTCCTCCCTTCACTCACCCCGTCTAGACCTTCCAACCCCTGGATAGCCTCCATATAGACTTCCCAATTCCTGGGCAGACACCTCCATCCCTTTCTACACCACCCCAAGTCAGCGTCAACCACCCCACATCCCATCGGCCACCACCTTGCAGCCCCCGTCACTTTCCCCTTACCTCCACCTCAAAATCAAAGCCCTACAATCCCTCCCAGCGAAAAACAGCCCATCCCTCCTCCTGCAGTCCCCGTCCAGCAACCGTGATTCTACTAGAGCACCTGCACGACATCTGCAACCAATGGATTTCCTCGCCTACGCCGACGACCCTTTACTTGATGACTTTCACGTGTATTTTCAAAGTCTTCACTCGTGTACGAATGTTATCTTTATTTCTAATAATGTGTGACTCTCTTTAGTTTGATTCTGCTCTTTATTTAGACGTGTGTTACTTAGTTGCCTTGCATTTTAATTTCAGTGCACTCTCAATTTATTCTGCAATAGTCACATTATTGCTAATCTTAGATGTTTGTGGCTTAATTGAGGATAAATGTGTGAATATTTTTAAATTGATATTGTTCAATTAATTGGGAGTCGGAATTAGGTGCTCGATGAGTTATTGCATTTGCATCACAACTAGGTCAGCCTTCATTAGTTCAACGGAGTGCGTGCGAGCATTCATTGGCATCTTCATTGTAGGGTTATCGTCAGTCAATTACATTCATCGCGTGATCACATGCATTCCATCTAGTGTTAGGGCATTGTGCATCCGTCACATGTATTCGTCTTGCGTCAAATTGGTATCAGAGCCCCAGGGTTGAGCTTTATTTTGATACGCAGTAGTAGAGTCTATAGGTTCCTTCATAGCCATTTATCATCGTCATCCCTCTCTCTATTTGAGGATTCTGACTTTATTTATACATGATACTATATAGCCAATTTATGATAGATTTTCATATTATTACGATGATTATTCTCAATCCCAGCACACAATTTCGAGAGATCGTATCAACCCTTCTACACGATTCTCCGATGCTAGAGACGATCACCATGATGACTATCGTTGTCCTAATCCCCGCACACGAGCGGACCGTGTTTAATCTTCAGCACAACTTGATTATCTTAGGGATGATAACTACGAGGATTATCATTTCGAGAGAGATCTAGAGTGTATGTTCATAATGTTGCACCATCATTTGACGGTTCATCGAGTCCAGAGTCTTTTAGTTATTGGCTTTTAGATATGGAACATTATCTTAATTATTAGGAGAGCGTCGTGATACACTTCGGTCACACCTAGACAAAGCGATGGGTTTGCGTACTTTAAGGCAAGCGCACTTATCGTTGATAGTATATTGATAGGATGATATCAAGATCGTATTTTCCAGGGCACGCCATTAACTGCCATAATTCGCTCCTTTCTTGTTATCTTATTAAATATGTAATTGATAAAGATATAATAATACTAATGATACAAATTATAATAAACACTAATGTTATGAAGTTCAATTAGAGGATATTGATTTGACCATATAATATTAATAACATATTAGGTTATAACTCTTCAAAATGCTTCTCAGATTTAGTGTTAGAATGTTATTCTAGACCGTGGTGATTCCCATAATACTCTAATTTCTTTAGGTGGGGCAACCAGAGACTGATCTTAAGTTCAACTACTTGAGAACCCAAATCGTTGCGTAAAAACTCATAAGGCTCGCTTTATTTGATCTATGAATCACACTATTAAGTTTGACCTTAATCTAGGAGATTTATGGCATCCTGTTCTTTCAGGATTACATGAAACACTATTTATCTACGCATGATATATTCACAAAATAGTCCACCTAGGCCTTTGAAACTATGAAAACTTAGATTATGAAAACGATACTCGTGAAATAACGATTCGTAGCATTAAACCACAGATAAATCGAAGAAAGATTTTAACACTATAATGATAAATAAACAAAGTGCTTCAAAGCATTTCAACGATCAAACCAACATGTACAATCTATGGATTGCATAGACATAATCAAAAGAGAAAACCTATAGAGAAGAGAAATCTAGATAAAGAACTTCCATCATCGATCTCTCTCTTCCTTGGTTTCCTCCCTACATTGTGGATTTCGACCTTAAGATGACTCCAAACGATGAACATCCAGAAGGGAAAGAGAGTTATTTCAGTGAAGTGAACCCATATTTATATTTTTTGTCAATAACCATTGACATGACCATGTGACACGGCCATGTGCCTTGACAGTGTAGCCTAAAAGTCGCGTCGTTTCATGTTTAACCGCTCAACTGCTGCACATGGCTTCATAACACGACTGGATCAATTTGGTAGTGTATCTATGTCTGAAATAATGGAGAAACCTCCAAATAGTGAACACGCCCACCAGACACTGTTGTGTCATAGGTCGTGTCAACAACCATCTTCTCTGGGTTGTTATTCTAAGGCCATTGATTCCTTGCTCGTTTTGGCATTTTGTCAAATTCTTGTTCCTTTATCCTAAAAACAAAGAACGAGTGAAATAGAATATGAAATGTATAAAAAGGATATAAAAGGAGATTTTTATCAAATGCAAAGGATATATAAATATTAGTATAATTTTACTCGCATCACGTCGCATCAAATTTGTGAAACTTAGACTTCTAGAACAGTCGAGAGCAAATTAGTCTAGCATTGAGAGGACACGAGAGCGGGATCGTCTTCACCGCATCACTAGTTGGGTGAAGATAAATCGTAGGTTGTGTTAGAAGTATTTGTCTGCATCATATCGAAGTCGCCTGCTCTAGAAATTATTTACCCTTCAATAAGGATCCATGTCTGTCGCTGCGTATAGGGATTGTTTTGATGAGTTAATAGTGAGAAGCGACATCCGAGAGGAGCCAGCTATAACCACTTCTCGATTTTGGTCTGGACTTCGATATGAGATACATAATGAGTTGACCTATCACTACTTAGAGTCACTCGAGCAGGCATACCATCTAGCCCTTCACTATGAGCAATCATTGAGATCCGTTAGAGTTAGTCGAGTGGACTCGCACCCTAACCATCCCTGCATGAGTCCTCCCTAGCCCGAGGCCACCACCCTGCCTACTCATGCCCCCTTGGACATGAATGACATGACTGATAGTACGGAGTTATCACACTCGAGTGAGATTCTTTGTCTGATGAGTAGTCTGTCATTGGATTCTAACTCATTTCTTGTAACCTCCGAGTAGAGTGAGTGTGAGTGATCCATTGATCATATAGTCACACGTCTTTCCCCTATCCCATGTGTTGATTTAGATACTGCCCTGACCGTCGGCTCACCCTTGAGTACTTGTTTATCAGAGCTTCGCGACGTCCTTCGCATATCTCATGTGGCCTCAGAGGAGAGTAAGTGATGCATCCTCCGTCGCTTTCAAATTTTCGTGACGTCATCATGCGTCGCGGAGTTTTATTTACTATGCATTTATTTATTGTCATGTATTTTCTTTTTGGGCACCTGCTTTTATTTAAAAAAAATGTTTGGCTCATTGGTTTGACCAGCCGATGAGACCTTGATAAAGAGATGTATTTTCTTCTTGATCATTCCCTTGACGGGTTGGCTGCAGGTGAAAAAAGAGTTGAAAAACTCCAGTGGTTGGAGTTTCTGGCAGGGTTAACGGGAAATGGAGGATCATTGGAGCTATCGGAGAGAGGCTCGGGGAGGGGAAAAGATCGTCGAATAAGGCAGGGGGGTTGCTCGTCGGATCTGTGGGAGACGGGGACGAGCAGCGGGAAGGAGTTCTCAGGTGGTGGTGGCTGAAGAGGAGTGTTGGCTGGGAGTTACGGAAAGAACAGACAGAGGTTTTTGTTCTTACCGTTTTTCCCAAGCTCCCCCTTTTACGTGGGTGGACTGGCAAGATTTATAAAGAAGTTTGGCAGCTTGCCTTTAAAATAATAATCAAAGGGAGGGGTGTTCAAATATGGCAGCCGGCTATGTATGAAGACAAATAGGAATTTTCAAGTAGGGCATCAATTGCTGCATTAAATAGGAATAAAAGTGAGGGTTTAAAAAAATGCCTCTTCATTTCAAATTCTCATACAGAAATTTTTAATTATAAATTAGAATTATAATTTATAAATTATCATGATTTCAAAGCTTAATAAAATTATATATTTTTAGCTTGCCCTAATTATCACCTAGCCTAATTTGACAGACCCTTTTTATTCATGATCTTATTGGTCGGTCACACCAACAAGCTGAACAAACATGTGCGAGGGACATGCGCGGAACAAAATACGTGCGCTAGCAACGTGTGCGACAACAACAAAAATAAATGTGCGCTAAAATATGCGCGACTCTCAAAATAAAATACGATGCGACTCAGGTTGCATCACCGAATATTCTTCACCATCGCATGCGCTATCGAATAGCGCCCAACGATAATGTTCAAATCTTATGTCCAACTAATTTCTTCACTACCGTCTGGGCTATCCTTAGCGCTCGGGCGATATAGTTCAATCTCCATGTCATGATGTCCATTGACTTGCATTTCTATCACCAACCTATGTAAACAGCTGCACACTATCAAACTCAAAGGTATCATTAGTAATCATCAGTATTTGTCATTTTTCAAAGAGTGTTGAACCATGTTTCAACATGGGGAATAAATACCAGAAAGTGGGTTTCCTATTTGAGGTTTACAACATGGGCTATTTAGGGGGGAGGATAATGGAGGGATTAATGATTTAGTGGAGAAGGTGAATGTTCCAAGTTTCGCACATGGAACTTCGGCTTCAGCACCGGATAATCAAAAGGGAGATTCTCCACTCAACTTTCAATGCCTTTTAAATGAGTCTTCAATCCCTATTTATAGCCAAATGGGCTCCTACGAACGATCATTATTCTCCGATCACGACGGCCTCCAAAATGCATTAAAAAAATTTAGAATAATATTAAAATTAACTAAAATCATGAATCATCAATAAGCACAAAATGAACGGCTCTGGTCGTCGTGTACACCCTTCCATAGCGTGATCCCCGTCAAAATAGCTGGTATATAACTAGCAAATAAACAAAATAGTTATAAACAAACATAATACAATTTGGAAGAGAGCTCAAAATGCACAACTGATGTCCCAATGCAGGAAAAAGGAACTCCATTAAATCTTCCAAGCTAAAATTAAATTTGAATAGCATGATTTTAAGAGGATTATAATCCTTCCCATATCATATTCTTACATGTAGATATAAACTTTTTAACAGGGAATAGTTGAAAAGAGAAGCTGAAAATGATAAGTTCATGCAATCATGTTAGCATTAACTATCAAGAAAAACAGAATGATGATGGCTCACATGATAAAGAGATGTAGGCACTAACGTCTCATAGGGTTCATTCAGTGTAACCACTCCACCTACGCCAAGCTGCTTTAAATGAGGAACATCTCCAGGAAAAGGAACTGCACCTAACAGCAAAAACTGATACAAAAGGTGTTAGTCTTGACTCTCTGATACAAGAGGTTTTAGCCTTGACTCTAAAATAAGGCCTTTAGGAATCCACTCTAAAATTACAATAAAAAACTGTGAAACACAATCAATTCCTGAATAAATTATATTCAAAATACTAATGAAAGTAACTTGTTTATGACTCAAAATGATATGAGAAAGCAGAAACGAAAGCATATAAATGGACCAATATACAGGTGCATTAGAGTCGACACAAAAGAAAGGTAAAGCCATGTACTAGGATCCTAATAAAGGACATGGACTATTAACTAAATTGGATGTCAAGTAATATAAGTGCATGCCTAAAATCTGAGTTTGCTCAGTGTTTTGAACATGATTATAAGTAAATCAATTACAACCAAATTTAAAACTGTCAACCAAAGGTGGTGACAATGGCAATATATCTTGTCAAACAACCTACAATTATAACAGCTAAATTAAAGCAACAATGTTTCAATCACAGAAAACAATGTGAAAGACCATAAGGCTAGTAGGAATGAAGTTCTTTGAATATGCGAGTGTAATTCATGGAGGATAATTCTGAAATTGTGAAATTAGTATAAGCACTTCAATGGATGCAATTAAAAGATATCATAATTACCTCAACATACAGCATTTCAGGATTAAATAAATTATAGTACATAAAAATCTTTAAATCTATTTTTTGAAGGAAAACTACTTTTAAAAAGGCAATCAATAAAAAGCCGCATAACTATCATTCTATGAAATAATCATTTTTAAAGAGCAAAGAAAAGAGAATCGTGCAAGAGTACAACAACACTCAAGCCTTTATCGCCATTGTGCCCTATCTTTAGTCATAATCTCACTAATGCCTAAATACATCATGTCTTTCCTTATAGTTTCATTCCAAGTTTTTATTGGTCTACCTCTCCCCCGTTTAACAAGCCTAGTGACTAAACTCTCACAACGCCTAACAGGTGCCTCTAATGGTCTCTAGAATCGTGCAAGAGTGAATATGAAAAATTGAAGTAGGGATGTGCTAAAAATATCTAAACAGCGGAACTATTAGCATTTATCTTTGCTTTGGCATGCACCACATTTCAACTCCCACGAACATAGTCTCCGTTTGATCTCCGATGAGTTTCAACAAAAATGACGAACAACTACCAAAAAAGTAAACTAGTTTTGAACATAAAGTGGATGAAGTTCCTTAGGTGAAGTCGGGAGTTCACTCCGTGCCAAACGGAGCCATAAAGTATATCAAATTATTTCATCAAAAACAAAACATACGCAACCTGTTCCTAACTGTACAATATAGGTTTCAAAGATGCAGAACTAATTAAGATACACAATCAAGTTGCACATAGATTTAATGAATTAGTGTTAAGCTCATACCCTTCTTTCACTTAAATGACAAACGCTAACGAGTCTAATCCACAAATGTGAAATAAAAAAAGAAAAGGTATGCATGCAAATAAATAAGCATGGAGACTGAAAAAGCAGCAGCCCCAAACCTTATCAACCTCGTCCCACCAGCGGAACTCCGACTGGATCTTATTTCGAAGAACGTTATATAGAAGCGTTGGATAGAAGAGAAACCTTGCCCCGGCGCCTACAATCGCTCTCTTCGGACAGAACTCCCCGACCCTGACTCTGTCTACCGAGCCCCAGATTGACTCTTCTGTCCCGCTCCCCTCTTCCAATTCCTCGATGTACATGTCCCCAAAGCCTCGATCTCACAAATTTAACCTCAGATCAAAACTCTTAACTTCCCTTCCCAGTATCACGAAGAGCCCAGAACCAGCTGTGCCTTCTCATTATTCCATGCCCTGGATGCAGAGTCTGGGATAGAAGACAAAGAAAATTAGGTTTTCCAAGAGGGGAGGAATCGAATCGAAGCCGGAGACTGGATGCAGAGTAAGGGATAGAAGACAAAAAAGAAAACTAGGTTTCCAAGCGGGGAGGAATCGAATCGAAGCCGGAGACTACAAGCTATCCGGTTTTGACTCTCTTTTTTCCTGGATTCCTGCTGCAGTTATCTCTCTCTTTCTTTCTCACCCAATCGCGAACCCAGAGAAAAATATAAATAAAATTTATTTTCAAAATTTTATTTTCAAAATTTTATTTTTAAAACTTAGAAAAATATTTAGATAACTTTCGTTTGCAGTTTTAATATAAGAGAATTGTTAAAATCACAGCACTTTTGATTATGTGCATATTTTTGTTAAAAGCAACTTGGTACGCTATAGGCACACAAAAATATTATAGCACCGACCAATTTGTTAATAGCAAACTAATTAGAAAAAATTTCATATATCAATAAATAATTAGGAAAAAATTATATATCAATAACCTGTTGGATCGGTAGGCGCCCTTAGAGGGGGGTGAATAAGGATTTTTAAAACTTATATTATATTTTGATATACTTGCTTATGATAAGATATCAAAATAGTGATTTTGAATAAAGATCTAAATTATTTTATAATGAAGGAGATGATAGTAAACAATTTAGAGAAATGAAGATCAAATCAATTTTATGACACAAAGAGAGACATGATTATTATTAATAAAATTGATTACAAAATTTGATTTCAATGACGCTAGAAATCAAAGCAAAATATGAAAGACTCTTTTTGTTTTCTATACCGAATCGTATCCCCACGAACCGGTTGGCTTTAGCCGATCCTTCCCCGGATACGTCCTCAAGCCGCTCTAGCCAACCCTTCCCCGGATATGGCCTCGAGCACCCCCTAGACCTAGTCGCCAACACGAGGCGAATTTCTGCTCTAAGTCCTACCCAGACCTAGTCGCCAACACGGGGCGAATTTACTACACGATTTAGAAGAGATGGATAAATAAAATAACAACAACAATATAAAAACTCTCTATATAGCTCTCTTGGAGAAGTAGACGAAGACCCGCAGAGTATGATCGTAGTCGATGCGGTCTTTCGTCACGGTGATGAAGCGTGTTGAAATCTTCTCCAATGATCTCCTTAAGCCTTCATGGATTTGTGGGAGTCTCTCTCCGAATTTTACTCTATATGTTGTGACACGAAGCTCTGGAATTTAGGATCATAAGAGGATCAAGAAGACGGATCCAAGGGGTCCTTTTTATAGCCTCAGCGCTAGCGCCTGCGCTAGCGCTACCGCCGACGCTATCCCATATTAGGACATATTCTGCGCGGGAGAATCTTCAATCCGAGGAAACATTTCTGCCTTGCCTTTTGTGCTCCGCGCTACCGCCTGCGCTATCCGCTACCGCCAGGCGCTAGCTCCTTCTAAATGTGCTCCCGGATTGTACTAATCATCGCTAGTGCGCGGGCGCTAGGTGCTACTGTCGGCGCTAGTGGACATGTTGGATTTATTGGCTCAATTTTAGGGGCAACCTTCTTATGTTATCCCTGAGTCATATGGACTTTGTTTCCTGCACACTTAAACACCCAAGATCAAATACACATAGGATTTGTTATTCTCAAACCTAGGAGATGCGGAAGACCATGTTTCAACAAACTCCCCCTTTTGATAATAACAAATCCATTAATGATAAATCAGAGCATTAATATATAAGCATGATGAAACCTACTTGTGTGTGAGAGAGAGTGATGACTTGGGATAATTATTGATTTTAGTATTTATAATTGCTCCCCCTAAATACATGCTCCCCCTAAGTGAATGCTCCCCTAATATGTAAGCTATCATCTTAATTAATCATGTTAGTTTTCATTCGGATAGCGAATTTTATTTATCATGTTAGTTCTCCCCGTTTGTTATTAGCAAAAGTGGGTAAGGAAGCAAAACACAAAAAAGTTTTGATAATAAGATAAATGCATGATCGAGTTTTGAGAGAGAAGGAAAATGATAAGGAGTTTTAGAATAATTTTAATAGAAATAAATCAGAGTTTTTTAGCTTAAAGATGAACAATATAACATTTGTCAAGTAATCAATATTATAATATTAGTTTTCCCTTTTTTTATATAAGAGTTTAAGCCTAAAAATGTAATGATTTCCAAGTAACCAATCTACCCAGACAATATGTCTACACCCTAGCCCCGTACTAAGTGACAGATGGTCGCGAGGAGTTGCATACATGTCGTAGGTTGGGGTGTTAGTCTCATATGCAAACACTAGACAAAACTCAACCTAGCACTCTTCCCCCCCCCCCCCCCCCCCCCCCCCCCACAGTGCTTCGCAAGGCCCCACTGGAACCATCCCCGGTTAAGGACAAGACATGACTTAGAGGTCAGGTAATCTAATGTCTACAACCCTACGCCCCGCTATGGTTAGATATGTAATCATGGGATAATAATAATTGGAAACATTTTGCATTTGAATCTAATGATGAGTTCATAGCCTATGGGTTTATATTTTTATTTGAATTTTTAAAGAAAAGGTCACATAGCTAATTTGAAATCCATTAATAAATCAGAGTTTTAACATTACAATATTTTCATGTTTAGAGCAACGAATATAAAGTTTTCCAAGCAAGTCTGCCACTTGTTGAAAGAAAGGAATTTTAAGATTCAAGTGATGATGCACACACAAGAAAAGACTTTAAATAGGCATGAAGGCGCAAGGTAAAAACAATTATATGGTTATGATGCGGAAGACTTATAGAAATACAAGAAAACATCTTTTTATAAACATGGCAATTCATAAGAAGATATATGAGCTAAATTCCAACAATGAAGATGTTTTTGTAAATCAATTTGCATTTAAAATCTTTAAGTTTGACAATAAAGTAACCAAGCATGAAATAATGCTTTCAAAAAGAAATTACTACAACGTTATATTAATTCACAAATTCAAAACATACAAACATTGTAGAGAGCATGCTAGGTTATCTAGTGCATTTATATATAAAGAGTGGTATAGAATTTAGCATTAGGATCCAATACTCATGAGAAGAAGTGTTATGGAAGATAATGATGCGCACATAAGTGTATTTTGAATAGAGTAAACAAATGATTTAATCAAAAATACAAGACATATGTAGAGTAAAGTGCACAATAAAACACAAATAATTTTACTTCCACACACTTCAATGCACAAAGAAAATGTACAACTACCAAGGTGCTTTGCACACACAATGCTCATTAAGACTTATCAGGGTGCAAAGTAGTGCTTGGGGGATCACACACTTTATTTTTCAATATATATATTTTTTGTGATCCGGTGTACTAAAGAATAAGTGGTGTAAAAATGAAGGTTTGCACAAGACACTTTACTATTCTTTCCAAGGTGCTCAACCTCACAACGCTTAGTAAGACTTATCAGGAGGTTCAAGTAGTGTTTGGTGGATTTATCTTTGTCAATTTATTTCATGATTATTTTTTGTACAAAGTTCTCCGAATACACTTGTTTTGCAAACCAATGTAATTTTGAAAGCACAACCACTTTTCTTAAATATTAAGCGTGCAAATAAAGGTGGTGTAGGTAAGATACTTGTGCAAAGTTTAATTCATTGTACAGTTACAATACACAAGCAGGCATTCTTAGATTAAAATCACATGTAGACTTTGCCAAAATAAGTGAGTGAATAAAAATCATTATCAACCATAAAACATTTACTCATACTTAAAGACATGCTAAACTTGGTTTTACACAACCTTTTCATTACAATTGGTGCACATATGAGTAGATATATCAAAGCATGGTAAAAACAATGTTCAAAGTAGTTTTGAAAAGATGAATTGTAACATTGTAGAAGGTACAAATGATAGGTTAAATCATGCTTGATTTTCAATGAATATCATACATAATTTTTGATATTTTGAAGAATAATTTTGATTTAAAGTTTGAACTTATAAGATTGATCTTGGACTTCTCGAGGTCTACCCTATGAGGGGTTCACCCGGTACTCGGAGATGTGATGAGATGATAGCCCAAATCTCCCTTTCGCAAGATACATGTAAATAGAAAATAAAAAAAAATACTTGTTGATACTTGTTTTTGTTTTATATTTTTGTATTCGATTTTTGCATATAGAAATAGAAATCAAACAAATAACCAAAGTAAGAAATTTTTTTTTTGTAATTTGGCTTTTATAATTTTGTATTTTAATTTTTCAAAAATCAATTATGGGCAGAAATGCAAAAATGAGTAGTACATATAAAATAAAACATTTTAGTGATTTTTCAGAGTTTTAAAATTACAGAAAATCGGACACTTGAGCTAGCGCGGCAAACAGTACACTATTTTTCAAGATTTTGGAAATTCTGATTATTGATCTTGATTAAGTGTCCTAAGAGTAGTTTCATGCAAAAATTTCAGAATTTTTGGAGATGTCTAGATAGTGCAAATTGCATGAAACGTTAGTGATTTCTTATATGACTTGACAACACATGATATATATTTTCTTATATCTTTATTTTGATTTTTTTTCTAAGGCTTATATTTATCAATATAATGTAAGTTGAAAATGATCGGAAATGTAAGCACAAGATATCATGTTCGAATAAACCAAATAAGCATGATTTAAATAATTAGTATGAAATGATGTTCATGCGAAGAATAACATAGATATGCCCTAGATAAGAATACTCAGCCTATATATCTTGGTAAACATATAGAACCTGACATAGATACTAATATTCTTTATGTGACAATGTTTTAAGATTAATGTTATGCCAAGGTAAGATAGTGATTCAATTTGTAGACCTAGAATGAAATGAAGATTCTATTTGATTTGATCTTATTGATATCATGATGATTCTAAGGTCTAATCAACACATAATACATCAAACATGGTATGCAATTACACTTTCAATTGTCATCATATTATTCATATAAATATTATAGAAATAGTTATTTTTAGAAGACTTTTGATATGACTTATGATATATGATTTTAGAGAATTTTAGCAAAGGTCATCAATAGATCACGGTGGTGCATGTGAATTCAATATTCATCATGATGGTAAATTCTTTCAATACATTTTTGTTGGGTATTGTATCCACAATAGCCCTGATTTGAAGAAGTCCCCTTCAAACTAGGATGAATTGTAATTGTATTTGATTATGCACTTTAGCTGTATTGTGACAGGTCATTCCACTCTAGGTACAAACCAATGTCAGTTTTCAATGAGTCGTCAAACACAGGCTTGTGCAATGTAATCCCTCATTGTATAGACCAAAGTGTTGGCTCATGTGAGATCTCTCTATTGGGATGTACCTCATTTCCTAAGTGCAAGAGAAGGAGGACTGGAGCTGATGGTGGACTTTTCATAGAAAGGGATTTTTCCCAAGTAAAATTCGGTTATATCATTCAGAAACATATAGTCGAATTCGACTATATAGTTGGGATGGATATAATCGAATTCGGTGAATCATAGTTCGAATTTCCTTGAAGAATTAGAATAACCGAATTCGGTTATTGCAATTCGGTTATATCATTTAACCGAATTCGATTCGGTTATTGCCATTCGGTTATACCATTTAACCGAATCGGTCTGCAGTAATTCTTCCGGTTCGTTTTTGAATGCGCGTTTCTTAGGGCTTCTCCTATGTTCAGTACACGTGGAATTAGATCCGTATTTCGCGTATATGACCGTTGTAGAAGACCGTATAAATACTCCTGATGTATTTCCGTTTTAGCAAGAATCTAATCCAATCAATCTGAATCGAATCAAAAATCGCGAATCAAACAGAAAGAATCGCAAGTCTCGACCGATCTCTCTGGCGCTCAAGTTTCGTCTCCGACAAAGCTGTGATTTGTGATTCGTCGTCTACAGATTCAAGCATCTCAGATCCAGTAAAGAATCGCTCAAGATTTCTTCGTTCTTCCTCTAAACGTATTGAGATTCTTTGTCAAGAAGAAGAAATCTATTTCTCAAGATCTGAAGAAAAAACTTCATCTGAAGTTTAAGAAGATTGTTTCAAATCTACGTTGTGTTGTAATAAACAATTTTATAAACTTTGTAGGAAGCTTGCTTCCGAGTGTTGTGTAGATCCTTGTTTAAGGATCGAGTTGTAGGAGTGGTGCACTCCGAGTTGTAGGAGTTCTTACTCCGAGGTGTAAGATTATTTTAATCTGAGTTTGGTGAAGTAGCCGAATCTAGCCTCGAAGAGCTAGATAGGCGAGGCGGGAAAGAGGAGTACCCACATCGGGGAACCTCTATAAAATCCTTGTGTCTGTGCTGTGCCTTTTTGTGTGCTTTTCTGTGTTATAATTTTTAATTCCGCGTCAAGACATAGAATCCACCTATTCACCCCCCTCTAGGTGATTTAGGCCGCAACTAGATACTTTCAATTGGTATCAGAGGCAGGTTGTTCGCTATAGGTTAACACCTTGAACAAGGCCTCCTCATCTAGTTGCCTGAACAAGTATGTCTGGCATGGATAAGACCAAGGATTCCGTCAAGCTTCCAGTCTGCACAAAAGAGAATTTTCCTATGTGGAAGGAGAGAGTCAGATTCTTCATGGAGGCTGCTGATCCAAGAATATTTCAGATTGTGGAAGAAGGTCCTCATGTTCCTATGAAATCATCTTCCATAAACTCTACAATTATGGTCGCCAAGAAGATGCTGGAACTTACAAAGGATGAGATTACACTGGTCTCTCTGGACAAGAAGGCAAAGAATATCATTGCAGGTGCAGTCGATGATTCCATGTTGCAGAATCTTCTTCACTGCAAGTCCGCCAAGGAAATGTGGGACTCTCTGGTTGTTCTGATGGAAGGAACAGATGAAGTGAGGGATGATCGAAGATCATTGCTGAACCAAGAATACGAAGCCTTCAAGCAACGCTCTGGTGAATCCATTTCTGATACTTATGAGAAGTTCTTTAAGATCGTAAATGGTCTTAGGAACTATGATCGTGAATTCACTACTGGCGAACTTAATGATAAATTCCTAAGATCCCTGACCAAAGAATGGGATACTAAAGTTATAGCCATTAGAGAATTCGGAAAACTCGGATCAACGGAGCCACAAATGTTGTTTGGGAAGCTCCTGTCCCATGAATTAAAGTTGAACACCCGTAAAGCTGAAGAAGAAGGAACCAGAGCCTCTGGAAGGGAGAAGTCCACTGCACTTAAAGCTGTAAGTTCAAGAAAAGGCAAGGCTCTCCCACCTGTCAGGAGATCCTCCTCTGATGAAGATAAATCTGATACTAGCCCCTCAGGCTCAGAAATGTCAGATGAAGAGTTCTCTTTACTCTCCAAGCAGTTCAAAAAGTTCTTTAACAAACAAAGGAACATGAGAGGTCAAACCTCGTCTTCTCGTCATAGAAGATCAAACCGTAATGAGGATCATCACAAAAAGAAGCATGAAGATGACAGGTATAAATCTAAACCTAGTAAACATTCTTCTAACGATATCATTTGCTATTGCTGTAATAAGCCAGGACACATGATTGCGGAGTGTCCATACAAGAAAAAGGAAGGCTCAAAGAAAGAGGATAAGAAATCCTACAAAGGTAAAAGGAAAGAAAAGAGCCTCATTGCAAAGAAGCCAAAGACTCTGAGTGACAGCGACTCAGAGGTGTCAAGCACTGATGAAGAAGCCTACTTTGGGCTTATGGCACAAACGGATGATGAAGCAAGCGACACCTCATATAAGGCAAAGGTAAATCTTCATACTCCTCTTTCTGCCTCTGAGTGTGAAACTGCATCCAGAGCAAATGAAGACTATTATTCACAGGATGAGTCAGAATTAATGACTCAGTACAAAGCTCTTTTGCAAAGTTTTGACAAATGCCGCAAGGTTGTCAGATCTCAAGCAAGAGAAATTGTCTCTCTCAAGAACGTGGAATCGGCTCTGAGAGAGGAAATCGAAAGATTAACTCCCCTCGGAAATGAAGTCCAATCCTTGAAGGAGGAATTAAGAAGCTCTACTGAATCATCAATTCTGAAAGAGAAACTTATAACTGAACTGGAAGAAAAGCTGGTGGCAGAGAAGAAAATATCAGAAAGCTTCAACAAGCCAAAAAATGTTCTTCCTCTTATTTATAAGTTCTCCACTCCTGGGAAGGTTAGTGGCATTGGTCATGAGGCTGAAAATAGTAAGGCTGCTGAGATAAGAGCCAAAAGAGGTAAAGGGAAGGCTGATCAAAGTCAACCTTCGTTCAAGAAGGTCGTTTTTCCGACAAACCCGCTTGACTTTGAAACATCCTATGGTCATCTCACTAGACCAATACCTGTTAAATCTAGCAATAGATATCAGGGATGGAGCCGACCTCGAAACTTTGATTCGACTCCTTTCAAGGCGCCTTATGAAGAAGTAATTCTCAAAGACCATGGTCCATTTGTTCATGGATCAGTTGCAAAGAAAGCACCAAAAGTTAAATCTGTGAGTGCTAAGTCTAATGAGAAGATGGAACCCTGTGTTTGCTGCAAACACGAGGCATCCACCTCTAAGAAGGTTGCTCCTACTAGACCTCCCGTTCAAAAGGTAAAGCAGGAGAACAAGAGAAGGTACAACCGATTTGATTGTTGGTGCTGTGGCAAAGTTGGTCACTTCGCCATAGATTGCTGGTTTAATTACAGTTATGTTAAGACCCCACGAGGTAACAATGCAAGAGTGACTCCTCGCACTGTTAACACTCAAATTGGTGGTCATCTGACAAGAAGCCAAGGACCCAAATCTGTTTGGGTTCCTAAGGGCAATTGATTATTGATTGCAGGTATGTCCAAAGGCCAATTCAAATCCAATATGGTACTTGGACAGTGGATGTTCTCGGCACATGACCGGAACAAGAAGTTTGTTACAAGAGTATACACCCGTGAAGGATGGACCAAAAGTTATTTTTGGCGGATCTGATCGGGGAATCACGAAAGGCTACGGTATGATAACCAACGGTATAGTCTCTTTCACAGATGTAGCTTATGTCAAAGGATTACAACATAATCTAATTAGCATAAGTCAATTATGTGATAAAGGCTATATGGTTGAGTTCTACAAGGACAAGTGCTTAATAAAGTCGTCTGATACGTCAGAAACTATTTTAACAGGCACTCGGAGTAGGAATATTTTCTGCTTAAATTTTCTTTGTTTAGACTCTTCTACACCAGTGTGTCTTTTAGCAAAAGACAGTGCATCTCTTTGTGACCAGTGGCACAAGAGACTAGCACATATTAATTTCAAAACAATAAATATGTTATTCTCTCACAACTTAGTTCGTGATGCTCCAGATGTTAAGTGCATTAAAGAGAGACCTTGTCACGCCTGCCAAATGGGTAAGCAGACTCGGGCTACCTTTAAAAGCATTATTGGCAAAGATTCTACCAGATGCTTATATCTGCTCCATATGGACTTGTTTGGTCCCATGCCAATCCGAAGTTTAGGAGGCAAGTCTTATACGCTGGTTATTGTTGATGATTACTCACGCTTTGCTTGGGTATTCTTTCTGAAACACAAGTCAGACACCTTTGACTCGTTCACCACATTCGTCAAGCAAATTCAGAATGAACTGGAATGTTCTGTGGTCAAAATCAGAAGTGACCACGGTACAGAATTCAAGTCTGGGGCTATGACCGAATTTTGTGAAAGCCTAGGTATCTTTCATGAGTTTTCCTCTCCTCGTACTCCACAACAAAATGGAGTAGCTGAGAGAAAGAATAGAACACTCATAGAGGCTTGCAGAACAATGTTGAGTGACTCTTCTCTCCCAGAATACTTCTGGGCTGAAGGCATCAACACTGCCTGCCACGTGCAAAACAGAGCACTAATCAACAAGAACCATCATAAGACTCCTTATGAACTCCTGAAGGGCAAGAAGCCAACCCTGTCTTATTTTAGAATCTTTGGCAGTAAATGCTTCGTGCTTAATAACGGGAAATATTACAAAACTAAGTTTAGTGAAAAATGTTTTGAAGGTATTTTCGTAGGATATAGTAGCCATAGTAGGGCATATAGGATTTTCAACAAGAAAACCCTGGTTGTAGAAGAAACTTATAATGTTATATTTGATGAAACTAGTATGCTTCAAAGCAGTTCTTCTAGTGTTTTTGTTGAAGATGCAGATGCAAGGTTCAAGGACATAAACTTGGAAGAAGCTGTAAAGGAAGATGCTCCAAAGTCTATTGAAGTCAACATTCCATCCGCACATGAGGAAGATGAACCTCAAGAAGATGAAGATGTACCGGAAGTGCAGGAACCCCGTGGACATCCAAATGCTGGAATGATCCGACACTTAAGGGACCATCCTGCAGAGCAAATTATTGGAGATACCCATGTTGGTGTTAGAACAAGAAGAGGTACAGCTAATGAAGTTTTACACTTAAGTTTTCTTTCACAGGTTGAGCCAAAGAAATTCGATGAAGCAAAGAACGATGCTTCATGGATCATAACAATGCAAGAAGAACTCAATCAATTTAAGAGATGCAAAGTGTGGACGCTTGTACCCAGACCCAAAGGACAGAATGTCATTGGAACAAAATGGGTATTCAGAAACAAGTTGGACGAGGATGGTGTGATCATCAAGAACAAGGCCCGACTTGTTGCTCAAGGGTATAGACAAGAAGAAGGGATCGACTTCGATCAAACTTTTGCTCCCGTAGCAAGGCTTGAAGCGATCAGGTTGTTTCTAGCGTATGCTGCTCACAAAGGATTTAAAGTCTATCAAATGGACGTGAAGTCAGCCTTCCTTAATGGTGATATAAAGGAAGAAGTATACGTAGAACAACCCCCAGGTTTCGTGGACTCCTCATTTCCTGATCATGTTTATTTTCTTCGAAAAGCTTTATATGGTCTCAAGCAAGCTCCCCGTGCTTGGTATGAGACGTTGTCTAGCTTCCTCCTTGAAAACAAATTCACAAGAGGCAAGATAGACAAGACATTATTTCTTAGGGAAGTAAAAGGCAAGATTTTGCTAGTGCAAATCTATGTCGATGACATTATTTTCGGATCTACCGATGATATCCTCTGCAAAAAGTTTTCCAACTTGATGCAAGGGAAATTTGAAATGAGTAGTATGGGAGAGCTGAAGTATTTCTTAGGACTTCAGGTAAAGCAATCTGAAGATGGAATTTTCATCTCTCAGACGAAGTTTACCAAAGAGTTAATTAAGAAATTCGGAATGGAGAATGCAACCTCTATGAGGACTCCAATGGGTTCAGCTATGTCTCTAGACAAGGATGAGAAAGGGAAACCTTTTGATGAAACCAAGTTTAGAAGCATAATTGGATCCTTGCTCTACCTTACCGCAAGTAGACCGGATATAATGTTTTCAACATGTGTTTGTGCTAGATTTCAGGTGAACACTAAGGAATCTCACTACTCAGCTGCAAAGCGGATTTTGAGATACCTTAAAGGCACACCAAATCTTGGCTTATGGTACCCAAGAAGTAATGATTTCGAGCTCACTGGTTTTTCAGATGCTGATTTTGCAGGAAGCAAAGATGACAGGAAAAGTACTTCAGGAACGTGCCAATTCTTAGGAAAACGGCTCATCTCCTGGAGTAGTAAGAAGCAAAATTGTGTTGCTATCTCAACTGCTGAATCAGAGTATATCTCTGCAGGCAGTTGTTGTGCACAATTGCTCTGGATAAGGAACCAACTTGAGGATTACAACCTAAAGCTCAAAGAAATTCCTATGTACTGTGATTCATTAAGCGCCATAGCAATTGCCAACAATCCCGTGTCTCACAGCAGGACAAAGCACATAGAGATTCGTTATCACTTCATCCGAGAGCATGTGGAGCACAAGGACATTGATCTTAGCTATGTCCCGACGGATCGGCAAATTGCAGATATTTTCACTAAGCCGCTCGACGAATCAAAGTTCAGTTATTTCAAAATGGAACTTGGTATGTTAAACAAAGACTCTTAGAGACTCTCAGAATCTCAGAAGTCAAAAAGATGTTTTGTCGAATCTTCATTTAACCGAATTCGGCGATTCTATTTAACCGACTCCGGCGATTCTATTTAACCGAATCCGGCGATATCGATTAACCGAATTCGACTAATTACTTTAGCCGAATGACGAATTTTCTGGAATTCAATTCTTTCCTAAATGGAATTCGAAGGGTCACGGTTCAAATCTCAGGTACGCGCTCTCTCTAAATCTTCATAACACTATATAAATGTTCCTTAAGAGAGAAATTCGAAACCCTTGACTCCGAATCGTGCGACGCTTCATCTCCCGATTCGTGCGTCCGTTCGTGGTTTTCTTCTCCAACCGCCGCTCGTCTGGTTCACTCGCATCCTCACCTCCTTCAACCGATTCAAGGGAAGCTACGCAATGCCTAAGAAAGCCTCAGAGAAGCTGCTCTTCGGAAGTGAGCTAGTCAGAACTGGTTTCGACACCTCAGTAGATGAATTCAGAAACGTCGTTCTCATTCTTGAGGTGGCCGGTCTGGGCTATGTTCTAGAACATCCTTGCAAGGTGTTGGAAGCAGAGGTTCTAAAATTCTTCAAGCATGCAGAACTGAGAAAGCAAGGGTCTGTGATAAAAAGCAGGATTGGTGATGTCCAAATCAAAATTTCTTCTTCAAGTCTGACCAAGCTTCTCAAGCTACCAGAAGTTTCAGAAACAGATACTCTATCTCCAAAGGATTTCAAACAAGCTCTCCGGTTTTGTGGTTTGCCCAAAGGAACAAAATCCATTTATCGAAAGCAGATGAATGAGGAAGGAAAATTACTGTCTGATATTATGGGAAAGGTTCTCCTCTGTAAAGTCGGCTCTCACGACTATCTCTCTAATGATATGTTCAAGCTACTGGGTTCAATTATTTGCAGAAAAAGGGTTGACTGGGGAAGTGTGTTGTTTGACAGAATCTCCGCTAGTTTAAATACCCCAAATTTTGGGAGAATTCTCTCTCTATATCTCTACCGTCTGGATAAAACAAGATTCAACATGAAGAATGGAACTCCCCTCCATCATTTCAAAAGAATTGACTCCTCTATGATTGAGAGGTGGTCCAGGAAAGTTGGTGAGTCAAGAGTGATATCTTCCAGGGCTCCAAAAGTTCAGAAAATTCCTCACATTGAATCTGACAGTGAAACAGAAAGTGATCCATCCAGTAAGAAGGAGAGTGAACAGGAAGCTGAGCAACACCATGAGAACCAAGATGGTGAGCAAGAAAATGAGAAGCAGGGTGAAGACCTGAATGAGAAAGAAGGTGAACCCTCCAAGGGGGAGTGTTCCAAGCTGCCTGAACCAAATCCTCCCCTCTCTCCAGTGGGTTCTACAGTCGTATCTCCCAAGATTCCATCTCCTCACAGCTCTCCTTCTAAAGAAGAAAATGCTGATAGCCACATTGACGGTGATGGAGATGATGAAGGGGGAGATGATCCTAATATTGATGCTGTGAAGACAGGTCAATCAGAGAAAGGTCAAGCTGCTCCTCCTGAGGCTGCTATCCCCGCTCAAATTGAGGGGGAGAATGTTCATTCTGTTCTCTCTGCTCCTGAAGAAGATAAGCAAGAGCAGGCAGACCTTCCTACAACCCCTGAACATGTTACTATCCTCATAGAAGATGACAGTGTTGCAGGGCCCTCTGCCTCAACCTCAAAAGTTAAGGGAAAATCTGTGCAAGCTCCCAAGGTGCACAAAATCCAAATAACAGTCGAAGACAGAAGAAATGAAGAACCCTCCCCTCCTCCAGCTCAAAATGAAGAAACTCTTGATGTTCAACAGTTTTATCACTATATGAAGGATGTGGATTCAGCAGATTTCCTCGTAGCAGAAGATGATTTTGGAATCTCTTCTCGCTTGCAAGATCAACCTCCCTCTGCCGTCGACTCAATGCTACTCAGTATGGAAGAAATGCTTATCAAACAGAAAAAGTACTTTGAATTTGCTATTCATCAAATCTTTGACAAGACCAGAGATATAAACAAAGGAATGGGAAATCACTTGCAATCTCTAGCTCACAGCATGGACAAGGTAAAAGAAAAACAGGATGAGTACTTCTCTCTGGGTGCATCCTCCCTTAAGTATGTTGGGGAAGGATTATAAGCCATTTGTGAGAATACTACAAAGCTTTCTGAAAATCAAGAGTACATGTTTCAGCATGATCAACAGGGAAGATCTTCAGTTCAGAACTCTCTCCAAGCTATCAAGACAGAGATCATCCAAACCCTAACTGAAGAAGTCAGAAAGGGGGAGGAAAGACTGCATGAACGAATTCAAACTCAAATCTTTGATTTAAATAGAGAGTTAGAAGGAAGGATTCAGGAATCACAGTTAAATGTTCAATCTCAGATTGCTGAAGTCTCAAGGAGTATTGATAGCAAATTTCAAGACTTATATGGTTATCTGCATCAAAATCAGGTTTGGTTGCATAATGAGCTATCAAGAGGCTATGCCCATGGTTTCCAAGGGACAGGTCAATCTTCTGAGCAGCCAGCCTTTCCTTCTGAAGAATTTAATCCAGACAGTCAGTTTGCTGCTCCTCAGGGTGAATATGATCCTCCCGAAGGCTATATCTGGTCTGATGATGAAAATAAAATATCTAGAAAAAGGGTGAGATCTGAAAGATCTGAAGCTGCTGGTTCTGGATTCATGAGAGATGCTTTCAGAGCAGCAAATCCAAGGCAGGATACTCAAAGAGCTGAAGGCTCAAAAGTTGTTAGCTCAGGAGCTCCTCTCCAAAGAAGGATTGATGGCGAAGTCTGGAGCCCTGAATCAAGAAATATCATCCTGGATCATTTCAGACTTATCAGCTGTTCAAATGAACTTACATCAACTTTTTATGACCAGGAAGAAATTAACAAATGGCAAGCTTCAATGCTGAAGAGAAAGATTCATTTCAGAAATCATAAAGGAGATGAAAAGCCTCCACTACCTCCTCCGAAGTATTTTCCGAAGCCGAAGGCTTATTTTGAGAGACAGCTCAAGAAGTATCAAAAGGGAAAAAAGCATGATAACTGATCTCTTTTAAGAACATTTATATAGTGTTATGAACTTCAATCTTTTGTTTATGATGACTATATATAGCTTCATAGTTCAGTTCTTTACTTGCTTATATTTATTTTTCTCCTAGCAATTCACCTCAGTAGATAGGGTTCTGACTTCTTCAAATAGGGGGAGATTGTTGGGTATTGTATCCACAATAGCCCTGATTTGAAGAAGTCCCCTTCAAACTAGGATGAATTGTAATTGTATTTGATTATGCACTTTAGCTGTATTGTGACAGGTCATTCCACTCTAGGTACAAACCAATGTCAGTTTTCAATGAGTCGTCAAACACAGGCTTGTGCAATGTAATCCCTCATTGTATAGACCAAAGTGTTGGCTCATGTGAGATCTCTCTATTGGGATGTACCTCATTTCCTAAGTGCAAGAGAAGGAGGACTGGAGCTGATGGTGGACTTTTCATAGAAAGGGATTTTTCCCAAGTAAAATTCGGTTATATCATTCAGAAACATATAGTCGAATTCGACTATATAGTTGGGATGGATATAATCGAATTCGGTGAATCATAGTTCGAATTTCCTTGAAGAATTAGAATAACCGAATTCGGTTATTGCAATTCGGTTATATCATTTAACCGAATTCGATTCGGTTATTGCCATTCGGTTATACCATTTAACCGAATCGGTCTGCAGTAATTCTTCCGGTTCGTTTTTGAATGCGCGTTTCTTAGGGCTTCTCCTATGTTCAGTACACGTGGAATTAGATCCGTATTTCGCGTATATGACCGTTGTAGAAGACCGTATAAATACTCCTGATGTATTTCCGTTTTAGCAAGAATCTAATCCAATCAATCTGAATCGAATCAAAAATCGCGAATCAAACAGAAAGAATCGCAAGTCTCGACCGATCTCTCTGGCGCTCAAGTTTCGTCTCCGACAAAGCTGTGATTTGTGATTCGTCGTCTACAGATTCAAGCATCTCAGATCCAGTAAAGAATCGCTCAAGATTTCTTCGTTCTTCCTCTAAACGTATTGAGATTCTTTGTCAAGAAGAAGAAATCTATTTCTCAAGATCTGAAGAAAAAACTTCATCTGAAGTTTAAGAAGATTGTTTCAAATCTACGTTGTGTTGTAATAAACAATTTTATAAACTTTGTAGGAAGCTTGCTTCCGAGTGTTGTGTAGATCCTTGTTTAAGGATCGAGTTGTAGGAGTGGTGCACTCCGAGTTGTAGGAGTTCTTACTCCGAGGTGTAAGATTATTTTAATCTGAGTTTGGTGAAGTAGCCGAATCTAGCCTCGAAGAGCTAGATAGGCGAGGCGGGAAAGAGGAGTACCCACATCGGGGAACCTCTATAAAATCCTTGTGTCTGTGCTGTGCCTTTTTGTGTGCTTTTCTGTGTTATAATTTTTAATTCCGCGTCAAGACATAGAATCCACCTATTCACCCCCCTCTAGGTGATTTAGGCCGCAACTAGATACTTTCAATTTTAGTATTTTTCTTTTTAGTTATGAATTCTGAATATATATGTGGTTTTTTTATAGATAAACAATAGTGATGGTTTAGATCATGTTTGACATCAATGAGTGAACATAATACAATTTTTATTTTGAAAAGGAAAAAGAAAAACATATTGAAGATTAAACTTTCTTTTAGATCTTGAAATTTCTTTTAGATCATGTTATTTCTCTAATTTTGTTGATGAAGGCTAAAGAGCTTAATAGCCTAATAACTTGATTTAATTTGAAATATCTTATAGAAAATTTATAATTCAATTTATATGAATACTATATGATACATATAGGCAATGATTATAAGAAAGATAGATAGGCCATAAAAATAACAATATGATTTTGAATTTTCATCAATTTGATTTATAAACTCAAAAACTCGGGTCTTATGCCCAAAACCGCCGCTTTGCGGTGACACCATCACACGGGAAGGTCGCCACTACAAAGCATCGATCCTGCCGGCCATATCGATCACAGAAGAAGAAAAGTATAAACGAACAGTAGAAGTTCAAGTCCACAAATCACATGCTATATATATATAAATGTCCACATGGTATAACTAAAATAACAATGTTACAATAATAAAGGGCACATGCCCTGTACATCATGTCCTCACTATAAGATCACTCGCGGAAGCTAACTACTATATCACTCACTGATCCTGAAACTTGTGCTCATGTACTAGACTGGCCCGCCTCCGTCTGCACCGGCCTCTGTGCTGCTGCGTCTCCTCGATCCCCTAAAATGATATGGTCCACCGACCGTTAGTCAAAAAGACTAAGACTTATGTTCCCCACCCCATCCCCAATGGCTCCTAGGCACCGTGCATGAGGATGAAGCAGAGGACAACAAGGGGTATAAAACAAAGCAGATGACGACGGATCTTATCTACAGGAAATGTCTACAACTACACATGTGTATATAGATAATTGAAGCAGTAAAAGAGTATAGTAAGCGCAGGTAAAGAATAAGTAAAGGCAGTATATCAAAACATGTATATAATAAAAAAGTAACCATTGATTTATAGGAATGCCCATACAAACCTATAGACCAAGGGGTCGTTTAGCGAGGCCTATCGTATAAAGAGTCTCATAACCAATTTATACTATAAGGGTAGGAGTTAAAATGCAATGTTTATGCCATGACATGCAAGGTATGCAGTTTATGCTATGTTCATACAAGTGCAACTCACACATTTCGACTCTATGCGCACAGACCTTTAGTTCCCCCTTTTTGGAGCTAGCTAGCAAGACTCCCAGGATACTCCCGTAGTGGCAAACGGAAGTGGTGGGTTGGGCCTCGCCCACCTCTAGGTTGGTATTCACACTACCTAACCTAGACCTATCTGTGAGTTTATAAGGTTTGTAGTCTAAATCACCTAGAGGGGGGGGGGGGGGGGGGGGGGGGGGGGGTGAATAGGTTTCTTTTAATTTTCCTTTAATTAACTTATCTATTTTCTGGTTTGGAGCAAGCAAATGATCAAACACACAGAAAGCACACAAGCATGTATAGAGGTTCTTCAAGACATGGTGTCTTGAGTAGTCCTCTTTCCCCCTTTACCTTTCTAACAATGTGTTAGACAAGGCCAACTCCTCCAAACTCGGCTCAAAGAGCTTACAACACAGATCCCTCAGGATCTCTCAGGTTCCCAAACCCTACCTCAGATCATCCCCTGATCCTACAGCTCAGACCACAGTTGGTCCTACAACTCAGGCTAAACAGGCCTACCTAAGGCTAAACATCCCTACCTCAGATCAGCACCTGATCCTACAGCTCAGACCCCTTCCAGGTCCTACAACTCAGAGGATTCCTCCTCCTACAGCTCAGGCTATGAAGCCCTACAACTCAGATCAACAGATCCTACACTCAGGGCTTCAGCCCTACAACTCAGAACCCTCAGGTTCCTACAATCTCAGACCAAAAGGTCCTACAGCTCAGACAAAATGCCCTACAGAAAAGTGAGTATTAAACTTACTACATATGACAGCAAGTCCCCTGTAGTTCCTGCACATCTTGTGCTTCCTGTAGCTGGTGAGGTTGATGGCAGCTTCTAATTGATCTTCTTCTTCAGATGAAGGTTGGAAGATCTCCTTGCCCCTTCTTGCAAAGGAGCTAACTTTCTTTCTCTGTTCTTCTTCTTGCTTGTTCTGTGAGTAGCAGGAGAGAAGACAAGAGCTTCAGCCGTCGATGAAATAGTTGATTTCTTTTTGCACGTGACGGAGAGAGTTCAAATGTGCCCTAACTCTTCCTTTTATACATCTCCGATCTTCAGCGGCTCTCAGCTGTCCTTCTGAGAAGTATGAAAGAAACTGGTGGACCCCACACAGCTTTTCTACAACTTGCGCCATGGGCAGAACACGCAATCTGCGTTCGACGAACACGTTGTACTGAGTTCGATGAACTTGCCAAACTCTGCGGTCGACGATCTTGCCAAACTCTGCATTCGACGATCTTTGCCAAACTCTGCGTTCGACGAACAACACTCTGCGTTCAATGATCTGCCTTGTCTCTGCGTTCGACGATCTGCCTTGTCTCTGCGTTCGACGATCTGCCTTGTCTCTGCGTTCGACGATCTGCCTTTTGAGTTCGACGAACACGCCAACTCTCAGCTGTTTCTTCCTTTCTGTCTGCGTTCGACGAACTGCCTTCTGAGTTTGACGAACACGCCAGATCTCAGCTGATTCTTCTATCTCGTCTCAGCAGTCGACGAACTGTGTTCTGCGTTCGACAAATGGCTCTCTGCGTTCGACGAACACGCCCTTTGTGCCTTCTCAACGGAACTGAGTCCTGCGTTCGACGAACGGCTCTCTGCGTTCGATGAACACGCCATTCTTTCCAATCTGCATGCTGCTCCTTTCCCGTCTCAGCGGATCCGCTGAGACAGCGATCTCGTCTCAGCGGTTTCTTGACTATCTGCAGCTCAGCTTGCGTATAAGCTTTCTCTGCGGCTCCTGTTCTGGTCTCAGCGGTTCTGCTGAGACAGTGAGCTCGTCTCAGCTGTTTTGACCCTTCGTTTCAGCGGTTCGGCTGAGACAAAACTTCATCTTCTAGGAGATGATTTCTCCTCATCTAAGGGCATGTTTGGCCCTTCCATTTGAGACACATGTGTTTGTATATCCTACACAAGTATAGCTTTATCAAATACAATATGTCCTTAGCATTGTGAGTGACGCCTCTTCAAATCAAGGTAATATTGAGGGCAATATTCCCAACAATCTCCCCTTATTTGAAGAAGGCAGAACATTCCCAATGCTAAGGTACATTAACAGCAAAAACATATCACAAAAATGATCTATATAGCATGGGCCCTAACACCCTAGGCATTTGCCCTATCTAGCATGGGCCCTAACACCCTAAGCATTGGCCCTATCCTAAGCATTGGCCCTATCTCCCCCTTTCTGATTTCTTCAACTATTTATCCCTATATGGATTGGGAGGTAACATCTATAGATCCCTTTGGATCAACTTATAGGTCAACCTATACACTCTTAGCATTTGCCATCTCCCCCTCAACCTGAGCAGGGATTTTGCTCCCCCTCAACTAGAGAGCTATTTTCTGTAATAGCTGATCTTGTTCAATCTGTACAACCCTTTCTAGCACCTGAATACTGAAGGTAGAGATACAGAGTACGTATACTAGCAGTAACAAACACAATATGATTTTCAAAATATGAAATATCATTTCAATTAGATGTTCATTACAGACATTTCAAACAGTTCAACTTATGATTATACATTAAATAATTTAAAGTGCATCTCAAGGCAAGGTCTTCTTAGATGGTCCCTGGGAAGAGCTCTCTCCATCTTCAGACTTTCTCTTCCTAACTTCAGCAGCAGCCTTGATCTTCTCCTTTACTTTGAAGTACAGAAATGGCTTGGGAAGATATATTGTGGGAATCCTTATAGGAGTTTCCCTTCTTACCATGTTTTCTTTGAGAATCCTTGCCCTTAGAGATTCCCTCTCATGGTGCTTGATCCATTCAGCAGATGAATAGACATGGTCAATGTCCTTGAGTTGATTGCCATGGCTGACCTAGGTGTTGACAACAATTGTGTCCAACTCCAGATTGTCATCCTCATGAAGTGGATCCTCTAATTTTTCCATCCTTTTCTGGGCATATACTCTTCAGCTGTTTGAATGCCCTCTGCCCTTCTCCTTTTTGCTTTCCTCTCATCTTGAATCAGATCTGATTGACCTTGGAAGTCAAAGTCTTCAGGTCTGCTTGGATTCAATATTGGAAGATTCAAAGCAATCCTTGTTCATTGTAATACCTTTAAGCTAGAGGTCCAATGATTATCATTAATCTTTTTTACCACAGTTAGGATATTTTCTTGAATTGCATTGGAAGCTTTGTTGACCACTTCCACCACTTGCTTGCTGCCTGCTGCCTGATTGGAGAGTATCAGTTGGTGGGCATTCTCCATGTTGTTATATAGCTTTATGTGAGCTCCTTTCAGCTTGGCATTTAGCTTGGCAACCTTCTCCTCCCCCTCTTTTCCATTTTCCATTATCTTTTTCTCTATTTCAGAGTGTTGATCTATTATGGATTGGGAGAGAGTTTGGAAAGTGCTATCCACATTATCCAAAATACTTTCCTTGGCCTTGTCAATGTGGGACATGACATGGCTGCTAGATGTGTTAGCCACTTGTGCCATCCTGGCAACTGCTTTCACCCAGACATTTTGATTCTTTTAAAGATGATTCTTTACATATGTAATGTCCTTTGTGGAGTCCCCTTGATGATCAGCAATTTGCTTCAATACAGTGTGCTGAGCAGCAACTGTGTCTTTGGCCATCTCAAACCATCTTGTCATTTGCTGGAGGATATGATCAGATGCAGTTTTGACATCATTAATCTTGATGTTCAACTCAGTTCTTACTGTAGTCAACCTTGATTCCATTCTTTGCTCACTAGCTTGGATCTCTTGAGTCAATGCTGTTCTTATAACATATAACTCATCCCTTATCTGAACATTGACATCTTGAACTTTTTCTGCAACTAGCTCTTTCACAGATAACATCTGACCCTCAATGATGGATCTTATTGACTTCAGCAGGTCAGATGTGTCCAGCACAGCTACAGGCCTTTCCTGTGCCAACACTTTCTCTGCCACTTCTTCATCTTCATTATTGTCCTTTTCCATTCCAGTTTTTGGTCTTTGCAGCTCTTCAGCATTTGGGTTGTGCTCCCCCTCACTAGCACCCCCACCACCATCTCCAAAGTGAGAGCTATGCTCCCCCTCACTCAGGGCATCCATATGTGGAGTATCCTGTCTAGGTAAACCTGAAAAATGGTTGATGAGTAAGTTAGATACCTAGACTAGCCTATAATTAGAGGGTGAAGCCTAACTATGATCCTAATTTACCATGGATAAGGGAATTCAGTGATACTTCTTCAGCATGAGGAACAGCTGGATCAGTATACAACAGAGTTGGCTCTTCAATCCTACCCTGGGGATCATCTCCCCAGGGTAATATTGATGGCAATATTCCCAACAATCTCCCCTTATTTGAAGAAGGCAGAACATTCCCAATGCTAAGGTACATTAACAGCAAAAACATATCACAAAAATGATCTATATAGCATGGGCCCTAACACCCTAGGCATTTGCCCTATCTAGCATGGGCCCTAACACCCTAAGCATTGACCCTATCCTAAGCATTTGCATATCCTAAGCATTGGCCCTATCCTAAGCATTGGCCCTATCTCCCCCTTTCTAGTTTCTTCAACTATTTATCCCTCTATGGATTGGGAGGTAACATCTATAGATCCCTTTGGATCAACTTATAGGTCAACCTATACACTCTTAGCATTTGCCATCTCCCCCTCAACCTGAGCAGGGATTTTGCTCCCCCTCAATTAGAGAGTTATTTTCTGTAATAGCTGATCTTGTTCAATTTGAACAACCCTTTCTAGCACCTGAATACTGAAGGTAGAGATACAGAGTACGTATACCAACAGTAACAAACACAATATGATTTTCAGAATATGAAATATCATTTCAATTAGATGTTCATTACAGACATTTCAAACAGTTCAACTTATGATTATACATTAAATAATTTAAAGTGCATCTCAAGGCAAGGTCTTCTTAGATGGTCCCTGGGAAGAGCTCTCTCCATCTTCAGACTTTCTCTTCCTAGCTTCAACAGTAACCTTGATCTTCTCCTTTACTTTGAAGTACATAAATGGCTTGGGAAGATATCTTGTGGGAATCCTTATAGGAGTTTCCCTTCTTACCATATTTTCTTTGAGAATCCTTTCCCTTAGAGATTCCCTCTCATGGTGCTTGATCCATTCAGCAGATGAATAGACATGGTCAATGTCCTTGAGTTGATTGCCATGGCTGACCTAGGTGTTGACAACAATTGTGTCCAACTCTAGATTGTCATCCTCATGAAGTGGATCCTCTAATTTTTCCATCCTCTTCTGGGCATATACTCTTCAGCTGTTTGAATGCCCTCTGCCCTTCTCCTCTTTGCTTCCCTCTCATCTTGAATCAGATCTGATTGACCTTGGAAGTCAAAGTCTTCAGGTCTGCTTGGATTCAATATTGGAAGATTCAAAGCAATCCTTGTTCATTGTAATACCTTTAAGCTAGAGGTCCAATGATTATCATTAATCTTTTTTACCACAGTTAGGATATTTTCTTGAATTGCATTGGAAGCTTTGTTGACCACTTCCACCACTTGCTTGCTGGCTGCTGCCTGATTGGAGAGTATCAGCTGGTGGGCATTCTCCATGTTGTTATATAGCTTTATGTGAGCTCCTTTCAGCTTGGCATTTAGCTTGGCAACCTTCTCCTCCCCTTCTTTTCCATTTTCCATTATCTTTTTCTCTATTTCAGAGTGTTGATCTATTATGGATTGGGAGAGAGTTTGGAAAGTGCTATCCACATCATCCAAAATACTTTCCTTGGCCTTGTCAATGTGGGACATGACATGGCTGCTAAATGTGTTAGCCACTTGTGCCATCCTGGCAACTGCTTTCTCCCAGATATTTTGATTCTTGTAAAGATGATTCTTTACATATGTAATGTCCTTTGTGGAGTCCCCTTGATGATCAGCAATTTGCTTCAATACAGTGTGCTGAGCAGCAACTGTGTCTTTGGCCATCTCAAACCATCTTGTCATTTGATGGAGGATATGATCAGATGCAGTTTTGACATCATTAATCTTGGTGTTCAGCTCAGTTCTTACTGTAGTCACCCTTGATTCCATTCTTTGCTCACTAGCTTGGATCTCTTGAGTCAATACTGTTCTTATAGCATATAACTCATCCCTTATCTGAACATTGACATCTTGAACTTTTTCTGCAACTAGCTCTTTCACAGATAACATCTGACCCTCAATGATGGATCTTATTGACTTCAGCAGGTCAGATGTGTCCAGCACAGCTACAGGCCTTTCCTGTGCCAACACTTTCTCTGCCACTTCTTCATCTTCATTATTGTCCTTTTCCATTCCAGTTTTTGGTCTTTGCAGCTCTTCAGCATTTGGGTTGTGCTCCCCCTCACTAGCACCCCCACCACCATCTCCAAAGTGAGAGCTATGCTCCCCCTCACTCAGGGCATCCATATGTGGAGTATCTTGTCTAGGTAAACCTAAAAAATGGTTGATGAGTAAGTTAGATACCTAGACTAGCGTATAATTAGGGAGTGAAGCCTAACTATGATCCTAATTTACCATGGATAGGGGAATTCAGTAATACTTCTTCAGCATGAGGAACAGCTGGATCAGTATACAACAGAGTTGGCTCTTCTATCCTACCCTGGGGATCATCTCCACCAGCCATACCATCCAAGAGCACTGGAGGATCATTATCCTTCCTGGAGGTTTCAGCACCTTCTTCTTCACTCATCTTAGCTTTCTTCTTCTCCTTCATCTCAGCCACCAAGGAAGGTTGGCTCATTGGTAGGACCCTTGTTGACCTATCCAATGTCTTTATATCCAGTCTCTTCAAGTAGTGGATATTGGTACCCTTGAAGGAGGAGAATTGGTCTGGATATGCATTCAGCAGGAAGAGTGATAAGATTCTTCCTAAGTTTGGAGCCTGCAGACATTGCTTAATCCTTTGGTACAGGACAGTTCCCCAACATGTCCTTTTCTTCATGATGATCCTTGCAACCAGCTCAAACATCGGTTGTGAGATTGTGTCATGTGAGTCTGGCTTGCACAGAAGGGCCTTTCCCACTATATCACACAACAACTTCCCCTTTTGGTTGAAGAATTTCTTCTTTAAAGATGCAATCTTGGAATCACTGTATCCACACCACTTTAAGGCTTGTTCCTTGTCGGATGCAGATATCTCCTCTTCTTCCACTGTAGGTAGGTGCAGTACCTTTTCCAATCTCTTAGGGGACAGTTTCACCCTTATCTTTCCAATCTTAGATGATAAGCCATCCTTAGTAGATGACTGCTTGACATTTGCATAGAACTCTAGCACTTCATGCCTGAATATCCGAGAGGGCTCATATAGTAAGAAGTCTAGACTGGATTCAGAAATGAGGGAGATGACACCTAAAATCTCTGGTGAGGCATGGAGAAAGCCATCCCTCACTAGTTCGCATCCTTCTAGCAACTCCTTCACGATATTGGGCGCCATTTGGTCGAGGCGAAGAAACGCTGCGACGGAGGGGTAGAAGTTTCGTCTCGGCGGCTGGAGTAGGGCAAGTGAATGTGAAGAGTCATCTAATACGGTCTGCTATTTATACACTAGGTCTTAGTGTTAACCTAATCGACTCAGCGGAACAGCTGAGAAGATTTATCTACGTTTTCATTCTAGGGCTGAGTTCATCGAACTCAAACTAGAGTTCGTTGAACCCTGACTAAGTTTATCTAAAACTTTAACATAAGACTGAGTTCGTCGAACTCAAGCCTGAGTTCGTTGGACTCAAACTCGACGTTCGTCAAACTCAGGACAGAGTTCGTCGAACCCAGATTTTCCTTAGCTGTTAAAATGCAATCTGAAGCATAGCTTAGGCAGACTGTACTGGTTAATCTAATCATCCTACTTTAACATTATTAGAGACAACATTTGATGATAATTTCATAATGAGTAGGAGACATACTTACCTTGAGGATTTAGTCCTCAAACTGATGTTGACTTCATGATATCAACCTCCTGTCTCTCATGTGCCATTGGCACACACTGTTCAAGTACCAAATGATGATTGGGCTGGTACTTGAACTATCCTGCAAAACAGAGTTTAATGTCCCTTAGGAGCCCAAGATGACTTGGGTCCTAGGTTCTTGTTAGCATAATCAAATGACCTTACTCTAGCTGCACCCTTTGCAGGAAGGTTCATCTTTGCACATGGCACATTAGGGTTGTGCCAACAGTCTATGGCAAAGTGTCCTACCTTACCACAGCACCAACATTCATGAATGTTATATCTTCTCTTCTGAACACTTCTTGAGGATTGTGCAGCACAGTCCACATGTTCAGGAGTAGATACATCAGCATTCTTCCTGTTCCTCTCAGCAATGATTTGACTGAATGTCATTCTGTGTGCTGTCTTGATGCTCTTTGTCCTGATGGCATCAGGTTGCAATGACTTGGCAGCCATGCAAGATTTGATGGCATCTGACACTGAGCAATCAGACATGTTTACTGATTTGATAGCAGCCATTGTCTTGGCTGATTCAACCTTAGAAGGGCTTGCCTTCATATTCTTGAATGCAGGGGCTGAAGTACCAAATACAAATGGTCCAGGTTGGGCCATTTGAATTTCCTCATGGGGATCCTTCATTGCACTCAATCCCATTCCCTTTCTTCCACTATGGGAAGGAGCATTTTCCTTCCTATAGCAACTCCCATTCTTCCAGTGACCATAAATGCTTTCATGGTCATACCTGTTGGAAGGAAGTAACATCTTTTGAAAGGTTGGTTGTGGCTTAGCCTTCCCCTTGCTATTCTCTCCACTCCCTTCTCCTACTTTCATTTTATTGAATCCTAATCATCTCCTATTGGTTTAAAAGGAGAAGGTGTCAATAATAGGAAGCACAGATTTGGGCTTGGAGAATTGAGCCACCAGGCTCTTCTCCTTCTCAAGCTTTTCCTTAAGGTCCTTGATGACCTTGTTCTTCAGGGAAATAGTGCTTAATTGCATAATAGTTAACCCCTGTAAATGGCTAATATGTCTACTCATCTGAGCCACCAAGGTGGTAGGTTCAGTGTAGTCATTCTTAGTCATCTTGAGAGAAACGATTTCCTGGGCTTGCCTCTTGGCTAGCTTCTTGCTCTTCTTCAGAGCCTCCAAAAGAACAACATATTTGTCAATCAATTGATTGAGTTCTTCCTCAGCTTCCTTGCCCCTTCCATCGATTGATGAAGGTGCATCAGATTCTCGACTAGTCTCATGATCAGAAATAGAAGTGAAATGAGATAGTACCCAAACATTGTCAGAAGCATTCTGACTCCCTTCCTCATCAGTGAAAGCCATAAGACCTAGATGAACAATGTCTTCTTCATCCTCCTCTTCATCACTATCTGAGTGTGAAAGAGTGGCCCTGATTCCAACTATAGCAGCTGGATAATCTTCATCTTCTTCTGGTGCAAATAGCCCAATGTAGGCATCTTCTTCATTCTCTGAATCTGATGTTGAAGGATCAGATTCACTCCAGCTCCTTTCTTTCTTTGCTAGGAGGGATTTTTCTCCCTTCCTATCCTTGTGGTGATGATGCTTCTTTTCACCACTATCCTTTCTTTTGTCTGGACAGTCAGCTATGACATGTCCAGGCTTGCTGCAGCTAAAACAGATTATATTGTTAGAAAAATGTTTACTAAGTTTAGAGTCATACCTATCACCCTTTGGGTGATATCTTTCTGATTTGCTGCTATCCTTTTTGTTGTGTGATGATGAGGAGGGCATGTTCTTCCATTGCTTCCTCTTCATCATCTTCTTGAACTGCCTTGTGAAGGCAGCAAACTCTTCATCAGAGGAAGAGCTTCCTGAGATGCTGACTTCAGGTTCAACACTTCTCCTTGGAGGAGACACCATCTTGCTTTTGCTTCTCTTGGAGCTGTCAACTTTGAGAGCAACAGATTTCTCCCTTGCTTGAGCACTTGAAGAGGTGTCCTCTTCCTTCCTTGTAGACAGCTGCATCTCATAGGAGAGCAGCTTCACAAACATTGTGTGAGTTGGGGTCTCACCTAGCTTGGCCACTTCCCTAATGGCACAGATTTTTGTGTCCCAATCCCTTGTTAGAGATCTAAGGAACTTATCATTCATCTCATAGTTGGTGAATGCCCTCTCATAGGTTCTCAGCTCATTAACTATTCTGAAGAACCTCTCATAGCACATGGATATGCTTTCCTAGCTCTGTTGCCTGAAGGCGTCATACTCTTGATTAAGGAGTGACTTCCTGTCATCCCTAACTTCAGCTGTCCCTTCCATATATACTATCAAAGTATCCCACATTTCCTTGGCAGAAGTGCAGTGTTCCAAGTTTTGAAAGGTGGAATCATCAATAACATTGACTATGATGTTCTGGGCCCTTTTGTCCATGGTGAACAACTCAAGTTCATCCTTGGTCAAATCTTTGAATAATTTGGCCACTCTTCTTGTTGGATCTATAATGGATGCAGTGTGAAAAGTAAAAGGACCTTCTTCAACTGTAATGAAGATCCTTGGATCAGATGCTTCCATAAACAACTTGATCCTTTGCTTCCATATGCCAAAATTCTCTTTGTTACATATGGGCAACTTCATGGATCTCATTTCCTTCTGCAATCCAGAGGAGGCCATTGGGATTTGATTTGACTAAACCTTTTGGGATCTGGTCAGACTGTTAAGTCCTTCTTGACGAACCTCCCTCTGATACCACTTGTGAGTTTATAAGGTTTGTAGTCTAAATCACCTAGAGGGGGGTGAATAGGTTTCTTTTAATTTTCCTTTAATTAATTTATCTGTTTTCTGGTTTGGAGCAAGCAAATGATCAAACACACAGAAAGCACACAAGCATGTATAGAGGTTCCTCAAGACAGGGTGTCTTAAGTAGTCCTCTTTCCCCCTTACCTTTCTAACAATGTGTTAGACAACGCCAACTCCTCCAAACTCGGCTCAAAGAGCTTACAACACAGATCCCTCAGGATCTCTCAGGTTTCCCAAACCCTACCTCAGATCATCCCCTGATCCTACAGCTCAGACCACAGCTGGTCCTACAACTCAAGCTAAACAACCCTACCTCAGGCTAAACAGCCCTACCTCAGATCAGCACCTGATCCTACAGCTCAGACCCCTTCCAGGTCCTACAACTCAGAGGATTCCTCCTCCTATAGCTCAGGCTATGAAGCCCTACAACTCAGATCAACAGATCCTACACTCAGTCCTTCAGCCCTACAACTCAGAACCCTCAGGTTCCTACAATCTCAGACCAAAAGGTCCTACAGCTCAGGAAAAATGCCTATAGAAAATTGAGTATTAAACTTACTACATATGACAGCAAGTCCCCTGTAGTTCCTGCACAGCTTGTGCTTCCTGTAGCTGGTGATGTTGATGGCAGCTACTAACTGATCTTCTTCTTCAGATGAAGGTTGGAAGATCTCCTTGCCCCTTCTTGCAAAGGAGCTAACTTTCTTTCTCTGTTCTTCTTCTTGCTTGTTCAGTGAGCAGCAGGAGAGAAGACAAGAGCTTCAGCCGTCGATGAAACAGTTGATTTCTTTTTGCACGTGACAGAGAGAGTTCAAATGTGCCCTAACTCTTCCTTTTATACATCTCTGATCTTCAACGGCTCTCAGCTGTCCTTCTGAGAAGTATGGGAGAAACTGGTGGACCCCACATAGCTTTTCTGCAACTTGCGCCACGGGCAGAACATGCAATCTGCGTTCGACGAACATGCTGTACTGAGTTCGACGAACTTGCCAAACTCTGTGGTCGACGATCTTGCCAAACTCTGCGTTTGACGATCTTTGCCAAACTCTGCGTTCGACGAACGACACTCTGCGTTCGACGATCTGCCTTGTCTCTGCGTTCGATGATCTGCCTTGTCTCTGCGTTCGACGATCTGCCTTCTGAGTTCGACGAACATGCCAACTCTCAGCTGTTTCTTCCTTTCTGTCTGCGTTCGACGAACTGCCTTCTGAGTTCGACGAACACGCCAGATCTCAGCTGATTCTTCTATCTCATCTCAGCAGTCGACGAACTGTGTTCTGCATTCGACGAACGACTCTCTGCATTCGACGAACACGCCCTTTGTGCCTTCTCAGCGGCTCCTTCTCTAGTCTCGACTCAGTGGTCGACGAACTGAGTCCTCCGTTCGACGAACAACTCTCTGCGTTCGACGAACATGCCATTCTTTCCAATCTGCACGCTGCTCCTTTCCCGTCTCAGCGGATCTGCTGAGACATCGATCTCATTTCAGCGGTTTCTTGACTATCTGCAGTTCAGCTTGCGTATAAGCTTTCTCAACGGATCCTGTTCCGGTCTCAGCGATTTTGCTGAGACAGTGGGCTCGTCTCAGCAGTTTTGACCCTTCGTCTCAGCGGTTCGGCTGAGACAAAACTTCATCTTCTAGGAGATGATTTCTCCTCATCTAAGGGCATGTTTGGCCCTTCCATTTGAGACACCTGTGCCTGTATATCCTACACAAGTATAGCTTTATCAAATACAATATGTCCTTAGCATTGTGAGTGATGCCTCTTCAAATCAAGGTAATATTGAGGGCAATATTCCCAACACTATCGTACGCCTCAACACTAAGAACACAACAGCGGAGCATCTGCGTACTCTTACTGGCTGGAGCACCAGACTTTCAAGGCTAAGCGCAAATTCCACACTTGCCGAGTAACGTATTGACGTCGGTGTGAACGATCGTCCAATACTGGAGACCCACCACCTTCATGCACATGCAACATGTTCTACTATATTCCGAGCCATAAACTCCCCAGGCTAACCTGCCTGTCATCAATAACCTTTCGAGCCACCGGCTCGCCGGACCAACCCGTCCGTACCAACAAACACTACTGAGTCACAAGCTCACCGGACTAACTAGTCCGCTGCTTCAACCACCGAGCCTACCACTCGTAAAACCAAACCGACTAGCCTCCCGTAACCACGGGGGGTGTGGGTGTGTGTATTGTTAAGTTAATCTTGTACAACATCTTACTCCTACAGTTTATGGTTAATCTTGGACTTCCCGAGGATTACCCTATGAGGGGCTCGCTACGGTACTAGGAACCACAATGGGATGAAACCCCAAAACTCCCTTTCTCAAGACACTTAGTGTTGTTGGTATCTACCCATAAGAACACCCTCCTTGTTATTACACTTGGATTAACCCTAGGTGGTTTATGACACGCTAGGGGAAAGACGATCTTTCGTCAACCCCAAGCACACGACCCTAACTCTTAGCTCGCCAGCACACCCTCATCACCTAAACTCCTTTTGGTGACCTTCAATCTCTTAAAACTGAACATGTACACCAACTACATGCCACTTTCACTCGGTAGACCCCTAAACATCCAAATTTCACATTTTTACTATACGCAGACAAACTAACTATATGAAGCTTATAAGTAGAGGTACTCCAAATATTCATCCATATGACTCAAGATATTTACTAGAGGTCTATCATGATGTTTAAAAAACTAAATCCAGAGAATCATATTTTTCCTCAATATTTTAACATTTATTTAAATTTCTCCAATATTTGCCAAGTATGAATATGAACATGAAGTGTAAGGTATTCTCAATACACGATCCTCATAAAATTCAGATAAATCTATCATGCCAAAATAACAGTAAATAATGAATATCACAATTTTACAGTAAGGAAATGTCCTCTATTTTTAATATTTAACTTCTATCCAAATTTGAAGATTTATGAAGGAACTACCAAGAATACTTATGCAAAAATTATAGAAAAATTATCAGACCTCTATTATGTCCAGAAAAACTTAATTAGAGAGTTTCACAATTTATGGGAATCATTCCCTCACTGAAATAATTAATCCAAGTAATTCCAAATTTGCACATGTTGTGAAGTATCCTACTGATAACAACCTCCAAAAATTATATAAAAATTCACAGAGCTTTGTAGTGCTCTGAAATGTCCTATCACCAAGTTGCACATTTTTCCAGAGTGTTTTGGACCCTTAATTATATTTCTTAAGATTAAAGTAAAATAAGTGTCTTGCAAATGAAGTACTGGTTAAATCATCTAATAAATTCCACAAAAAATACCAGAGGTCTTAAATATGATTATAAAGGCACTACCAAGGTTTCATCATCATCCAAGACCATTTGAATATGTACATATCTCTTAAAAGAAATTTCTCTAAAGGGGTTATGACCTAATTTAGGGGGAATAATTTCTCCTAAAATTCTCTCAAAATTTCCTAGGGCATAATTACATCCCATGAACACATATCCTAGGTTCCATGGCCATTCTATAGCTTTTGACCACATATCCTTCACAAGCTCTATATGCACCCCAAGGGGTAAAACTAGGGTTCTAAGGCATATCCACCTTTACACCACCCCATCTTACTCATGAAGGTGTTTTAGGGGATCCTAAACCAGTGGCCAAGGTTTCAACTCATGGTGAGGAGATTTGACCACAATACCCCAAGATAAACACCATGCCCTAATTTTGACCTAATTAGACCCAACTTAGGTTAACAAATTTTCAAACTAAATCAGTCCCAATTGGGCTGAGATTTTTACCAGGGTCATTTGATAACCCTAAGAAGTACCCACCAAAATTTGGAGGGCATTGGAGGTCATTTGACCCAATGGTTAATTAATATTTGATTTATGAAATTATTACAAAGACCTTAGAAAAAGGTTCTCCTAAAATTACCACCTTTTGATATAATAAGAGGGTTGATATAATTAGCCTAGGTTTCAATTTTCAATTCAATCCCATGACCCAATCAAAAGTTATTCAAGAAATGGTGGCTGTCCTACACTAGGGACCAGTCCCACCAAAATGGACCTACAGGACGCTACATAACTCCTTTTGGGGTGAAATTAATTTTAAAATAAAGTAGACTCCAAGGGCTACAACTTTGGTGTTGACCACTTTTTCTGTAGAGGGGCCTAAGTATTTTTAATAAATTAATCTAGGTACAGCAAAAAGTGTGACAGAAAATATAATTTCATAAGGATTTATATTAAATGATTCAGCACGAATCTTGAAGTAAATCGGGTGGCAGCTGGTCATCTTCCTCCTTCAGCCAAGGTTTGAGATTTCCCCGACCTGGGTGATGTTTGGAGGTGTTTTCCCGGCCACCCAAGCGCCGCCCCGGCCGGCCAATGCCACCACCACCTCCATTGAGGTGGTGGCCAACGATGGGGGGTGGTTGGCCGTCCGGAGGTGGCCGGAACAGAGGGTTTAGGGTGGGATTGAATGCTTGAAAATACAAGCTCCGATCAAACCTGATCCAAGGCCATTTGGCATCAAACCTTGTGGCCAATAGATGTAGATCTACCCAAAGGGAGAGAGGAGAAGAACCAGACCTGTTGGGAGGGTTGATTCCTTGCCGATTGGGTGATCCTCCATGGCCTGCCTCAAGCTTTGGCGCCATTGCAACTTCCACACCAAGTTGCTCGAAATCATTAGGTGAGTGGGGGAAACTCATCCTCACAGCCTTGTGAAGCTTTTTAAAGAGCCACTTGTGGCAGGGGGAGAGGTGAAACCTCCAATTTCACCATTAATGGCCATTAAGAATTTTTGACCAAAACTGAAATCCCATTAAATTAGCCACTTGGGTGGCCGGCCATGGCTATTAAACTCCTCAAAACTGATGAGGGGGGAGGTACAAAGCCATTGGAGATGAAGAGGGGAGGCCCTTAGCCTTCTATGGCCATTAATGGCCTTCTTTCTCCTTTTTCTCTCTCTTCAAATTTGGGGAAATTGCACTTTCTCTCTCCTACTCATCATTTCCAGAAATTGAGTGGTAACTCCTGGTAATTATCAGCCTCCTAAGCTAATGGGCTACTCCAATTAGGCCTAGCCCAAGTGGATTGGGCTTGAGTTAGCCTTTTCCCCTCTTTTGGGCAAGGTTGACCAAGTGTTGACTTGGTCAACTGATGGGTTGACTGGTCCAAGTGGTGTGTCTTGAGTCCCTTGACACCACCCAAAGTTGGTTGAGTCATGGTGGTGCCCCAATTGGGCCAATTAATCCAAAAGGTGTTGGTTTGACCAAAACAGGGCTAGAGTTGACTTTGGTCAATTTGACCATTTGGGTTGACCCCAATGGGTGAGTAGTGACCTATTGGTCTCTCTTAAGGGTTAGGAAGGTCTAGGTAGGGTCAATTTGGCAAGGTGGAGGTCAATTGACCCTAATTAGGCCACTTTGACCAATTTGGGGTTAGGTTTGACTTTGGTTAATTTGGCCTCTTTGGTTGACCCCAATGGGTCCTTGGTGCTCTAAGGGGACCCCTAAAGGGTTAGGTATGCTATGGTGGGGTCAAAGGGTCAAGGTGAGGCCCTAAAGTCCAACCCTAAGCTTGGTAACTAGAAATTGCTATTTGTAGACCAAGGTGACTTCTCCTTCAAGCCTAAGGCCAAGTGATCTCTTCAAGCTTCCTAGGGTTTTGTCATGACCTAATCATGACAAAACCACTCTAGGGGTCTAGTTGTTTGGGGGATGTTACACTAGCTCCTTCTAAATGTGCTCCCGGATTGTGCTAATCATTGCTAGGCGCTGGGTGCTAGGTGCTACCGTCGGCGCTAGTGGGCATGTTGGATTTATTGGCTCAATTTTGGGGGCAACCTTCTTATGTTATCCCTGAGTCATATGGACTTTGTTTCCTGCACACTTAAACACACAAGATCAAATACACATAGGATTTGTTATTCTCAAACCTAGGAGATGCGGAAGACCATGTTCCAACATAACCCACATCATTAAATCATCAAAATACGGGGGATGGATCACACAACATGAATATAACATGATTTACATCAAAATTAGGAAAACTGCCGACAAAAAATGTCATAATACCTCATTTGTTTCATATTTTTTTTCATTTGCTTCGATTTACATGTTCTCTTGACAATGAATTGGTTCACTTGGTGCCATGGAGTAGAGATTAGAATCTGCATAAATTGCTATGGAAAAATCTGGCTAATTTGATGTTCATGGTTGAACTTACAAAAATGTTCGGCCTCCCGACCCTATATTTTCTTGCATAGATTAGTTTTTTGTCGTTATTGAAGGGCCTTTATGTGGATGTTTGGCCAGGAGAGTCGATATCTGCCTTCTCATGAAAAAATTTCAAACATTTAATGGGGGTTCTGATTTTGTAATTACTCTGTAATGGATCCAACAGGTTGTTCCTACTTATGTGTATTCCTATAAATAACACATGATTTACATGTTCTCTGGCCATGAAGGTAACTGACACAACACAAATGCACAGGAGGATGAATCTGTAAGTGTATATTTGGATAATATAATGGGTCAGAGGCATAACGGGTACGGACGTATATGGGGATATCTGTCACCCGTTACATTTCTAGGGTTTGTCTATATAACCCTCCTATGGGCAACGGGGAGTGTGATTCCACTTAGATCCGCCTCCGGATGGTTTGAGCAAAACTTCCTAACAATCTCAATGTTTAGCCCTAATAAGTTTTTGCTCTCTGATTCCCGTACACACGTCAAGAGGCTCTCTTGTAACACCCATTGTCGTCCCCGATCCCGTGCTTCGTTCCCGTGCGTTCGCCGCTGCTGCAGAGTCGGTAACCACCGCACGCTCATTCCAGGAGATCGTCTCATTCCCGTGCGTCGCTCATCATTCCCGATCCTGTGCGATACCGCCGGTCGTCTTCGCTGTCACGAGTGCTCGCTGCGACCGTTCGTACGAAGCCGCAGTCGCCCTTTGTTTCCTGTACCCGTCTGCAGAGTTCTTGTCGGATCCTGAGCCAGTGCTTCCACCCTGTTTCTGAAGCCACTTCTACTCGGATCAAGAAGCCACAGCCTTTGTCTCTCCGTTCACTAGGGTTTCACCGTGAACCCTTCTTGGAGCACCTTTACGTCCAGATCCCTCCCAGTCGCCGCCACCGCCGTCCCAAGTCATCGCTGTGCAGCCCTACCGCTACCGCCAGAGTTACCGTCCTGGCTACCGCCTGGCGCTAGTGCCTGCTATCCGCTAATGCCCTGGCTACCGCCCAGGTTACCACTGACGCTAGCGAGAGAGATCCTTTTCCTGTTTTGAGGCCGGATCTCAGTTATTGGGCGCACAATGATGAAGGTGAACAATCTTTCATCCCCCGTTCCGACGATCAAGTTGGAGAAGTTCACGACGACTGAGTTCAATGACTGGAAGTTGAATACTCAGTTCGGGATGAAGTACCTGAACGTGTTCTACACCATTCAGTCTGATCGTGTTGGGGTCACCGAGACTAATGACGAAGCTCAATGGGTTGCTGATGAGAACTTCTGTCGCGACTACCTGCTGAATTGCCTGTCCTCAAGTTTGGCTAAGACTTACCTGAAGATGAAGACAACTAAGGAGATCTGGGATGCACTGGAGGAGCACTTCAGGCAAGAGGAGGATCTGTCCAAGGCGCACTTGGTGGACAAGTTTCACTCTTTCACCTTCGATAAGGAGAAAGTCATTCTCCCTCAGGTATCTGAATTTGAAAGTTTAGTGGATTCTCTGCATAGTGAGAATATATCTTTGCCAGATAGCTTTGTTGCTGGCACAATTGTGTTTAAATTGCCTTCCACTTGGTACAATTTCAAACCTAAAATGTACCGCAAGAAGATGCAGGTGGGTCTAAACGAACTCAAGCATTTTATACGCATTGAGGACGAAAATAGGATTCGACACGCTTTAGAAGTTGTTAGCAAGCAGAAGGCTGCTGCTAACATGATTTCCAACTCTAAACGCGTGCCGAACCCTAGGAAGTCCAAACCCAACCCTAGTAGCTCCCAGGTTGTAGGCCCTAGTAAACACATCAAAAAGTTTAAGGGCAAGTGTGTTAACTGAACAAGTGGGGACATAGTGCATCTGATTGCAGGCTTCCTCGCAAGGAAAAGGGCAAAGCACCACCAGAAGGCAACCATGCTAACATGGTTAGCCTCACTGAGCCATCCAACTTTGTCGCCATGGTTGGAAATGAGAAGGCCAGTACTGAGTGGTACCCTGACTCGGGGGCAACGTGCCACGTTTGCAACAATTCTAATCTGATGATAGGACTCACTAATGGGAGAGAATCGGTGACCATTGCAAACGGTGAGACAGCTGGTGTTCTGAAGGTGGGGAATGCGACACTACTGCTCTCCTCAGGTAAAACCTTAAATCTTAAAAATGTTAAGTTTATTCCTTCACTAGTTGCTAACTTAGTGTCTATTAGCTTACTTTGTGATGCTGGTATATCTTTTAATTTCTGTAGCAGTAGAGTAACACTGTCAGTTAACTCACACTATTTTGGATGTGCCTACGTCCAAAATAGGATGTACAGTGTTGAAACTGGCAACCGGTCTCTTGAGGTTGGACCCACTGGGGGGTGTAACCCGCGCCTACTTATCCCTCACTAATGCTCCCGACTGTGGATGAAAAACTTGGAACAGACCCAAGGTTGTAGCGAGGAGGTCCCGCCACATACCCGAAAGATCTTAGAGAGCTTCCCCTCCCAAACCAATGCTCAGCCGGGCACCTTGGAGGGCACTAGCGGCCAACCAAAACTTGCCTAAGAGGAGAGAGCCTAAAAGATCGGGTCTCCTCCAAGGTGCCCTTAAGGGTCTATTTATAGATTCTCTAGTCTGGACTGCAAATAGCATAAATCCGCTTTTTAGTTTTACTAACCGCACCCCAAATTGGTCTGCCAACCGCCTAACTCCGCTGTTCTGAAGGGCTATTGGCAGCCCATGAAGGGTAACTAGGTAATTTCCCCCTCAAAACCTTTTGGGCGAGTGGTCCATGAAGGCACCACTCACCAGGCTTCTCGCACACTAGATTCCACCGGGCGAGTGGTCCGTGGAGGCACCAATCACCTAATCACCTGACCTGCTTGGCGAGCGGGACTCCGCCCCTACTCGCATGGCCCCCCGCGCACTCACCCCTCTGAACGATCGAGTGCCTTGCGAATGGGACTCACACTCGCCTAGAGGCTCTCCTGCCTCTTCTATCCTGGGAGAGTGCTCTGCCTGACACGAATCTTGCCTCTTGACCCCCTTTGGACGTGGGGCCCCACTCAGTGAATACGGGGTTGTACACAATCCCCGCTCTTTGCGAGTGAGTCCTACACTCGGAAAGAAGAGTCCAACCCCCAGTATTCGGTGAGTGCTTTGCTGACCTGGAGGGAATCTTTTCGGTGGGACCCTCCATTTTGCTATAAATACTTCCCAGGTTGTTGTTTCCCAAATACTTGTTTTCCAAACACCGTTCCCTTTCTTCTTCTCATAGCTCTCGCTGCTCCAATGACGTTCATGAGGCCGACGCCAAGACCGCTCTCGCAAGGGTTGATGGACCGCATTGCTGCCGCGCAGGGGGAGATCCCTTCTAAGTCTGTCTGATACGCCTCATGGCTCTCATCAACGAGAGATCCTTCCAAACCCTACCGGCTGAAGAAATTTAGGGTGGTCCGGCGAGACCTGACAGTGAGGGAGTTTGCGTCCGAGATCCCCCCTCTCCAACATCCCTACTGACAACACTGCTGAGGTAATATAATCTTTCTCGCCTTTGAAGCTAACCAGGGCGACGCTACGCCTTGACAACTTCAACCACTCACAGAACCTGCAGGTGACAGAGGGTGGCCCCAGGATTGACCAGGCGGATGCCGCCATTCCCCCACCTGTTCTCAGAGGCGTTCCACCGGCCCAGGAGCCCGCCCTCCTAACTACTCCTGGCGGGAGACGGCACGCGCCTGGTAAGCACTTCACGGTCTTCTCGCCTGCCTTTATCTTTCGCCTTTTTCTGACTCTGATTTTTGTGGCTCTCACCTTTGGGACCACGGGGTTACCCCCTTCCTCGCGCAACTCTCCTGCCACCGAGACCACCGTCAACTCCCCAGCACCGGAGCGGGAATGTTCAGCAGATAAAGGCCCCGAGAACAACTCTCCTGCCGCGGATTTGGCCACCATCTCTGGTGTCGCCGACCAGGTTCAGCGCCCTGGGAAGTGGAAATCGCTCCACCCCCCAGCCAACCATTCGCAAGGCAGGCCAGGACCTCTCGCCAATCCCCCGTCAAGCTTTATGTACCTGGTTAGTTGTCCTCATATTAGAATCAAAATTTGTATGACTGGGAAAGGTTAACTTTCGCTCTCGCAGGCTTCCGCTTGGTCCCGCCGGTGGATCCTCAAGTGGAGGAGGGGCTGATCTCATCAACTCCCTCTCCCTGCGACGTCTCGAATTTTCTCGGCGACCATGAAGATGCTACGGGCCTGAAGGAGCGGAAGACGGAGCTTTTCGTCAAGCTGATCTGGATGCAGCAGGATCTGGCCAATCAGACGGAGGAGCACCGGGCATCCTTTGAGCGTCAAATAGGCGTCCTCGAACGAGACTACACTCATCTTATCAGGGAAATGGAGCGCCAGGGAGGTGAGTGTGAGGAGACCTCGCCTGGGAGGCATATCGCGCGGGCTAGGGACCAAATGCGCTTGGTTAACCAAGAGTTGATGGCAGTTAGCTCGTTCCACTACCCGCGAGTGCCTCCGAGTACAGGGAGACGAGGCCGGGGTCGATGGCAGTGGGTACAATATTAAGTCTACCGGCTCTCGACCCCTGTATTCTCCCGCACCCTCGTTATTTCTCTTTCTTTTACGTACTGAATTAAGACGAGACCTGATGCATCTCGCGAACTATTTCTGCCTGTGCTATTCACCGTCTTTTATTGCTTTTACGAATGCTTTTTTGCGAGTACTTTCATTCGAATCGTGCTTTTCGCATTCACCGGGAGGGCCTCGCACGTCTATTTTTTCCTTCTATCGGCGGCTTGGCGTAGATGGGCTGGCCCAAACTCCGAGGCATCATGATAGCGCGGCCACTACCCGCACCCCGCGTATAAAGAATTCTCTTCATTTCCCCTTTTTCTATAAATAGTTAGCCTAACTACCGCCTTTATTACGCTTCCATCTCTCTCTCTTCTTGCTCTCACGATACCACTGACCCTTCTTTCTAGAATCTTTGCGAGACCTCCCCATACTCCAGCGATGACGAAAGAAGCTGATGGCAGGGCCAATTGCGCTCTAGCATTCGCCAGCTGTGATTTCGAGACCTGCGACCTCTCAGAAGTTGACTTTACCCAGGCCATTGCAGACTTCGTTCCGCCGAGATTTGTTGCGCGCCACTCGGGGAACCGAGATCGCATTAACCAGTTCTCATCTGATACCCTTGCATCCCCCTCGAACATTTTGATGTAGGGCTTCGCCTCCCGCTATGGCCAGAGGTGCGCCAGACCCTGCGCTACTTCGGAGTTGTCCCTGGCAGCTCAATCCCAACTCCATCGGCATGCTGGTGGCATTTTCCTGCTACCTGTGCGAGGAGGGGATCAAGTTCTCACTCCCGGTGTTTCGCAAGCTCTTCAACTTCAGGGCGACCCGCAGAGTGGCGTTCTTCTCCGGGTAGTCCCCCCTCAGCATGACCGGCACAGCGAATAAGAACCACAACTGGATTCAGCGGTTTGTCTTCATCACGAGAAAATTTGGCAACGTGCCTCTCGCGCCTGTGCAAGAGGATGAATCGACCTTCCAGCTTCCAGCGCTGGGGGGTTACGAGGCCAAACTCCATGCCTTCATACATAAGCATGGAATGGATGTCGTGCACCTGCGGAAGCACGTCGGCTCGCTACTGCTGGTTCCGCCGGGAGAGGGTAAGCTGAACTATTTCGACCCTAGCTCCCACTTCTCTTTCACTCGCTTCCACTCTTTTAACTTAATTTCCTTGATACAAGAGTTCGAATCCTTCCCCTCCACCCGCCGAATGCCATCGTGGAGATCGCCCCCGATGACGCCCTTACCCTCGCGCAGTCCGCCGCCGCGGTTTGCCGCAAGGATCCGCCTCTCGCAAAGTCCAGCGGGCAAAAGCGGAAGCCCGACACAACCACTAAGGGGAAGGTGGTCGTGGATGAGACCCCTAACACGAGTGCTCCTGCTGCTGAGGACTCAACTCTTCAGATCGTCATTGCGCCGACAGAGCCCTCCTCAAGGCCGGTGCCGAGAGGGCATAAAAACTTCCCTCTCGGCGAGAGGTATGCGGATGAGGCCGGCGAGCCTCTGCTTAAGTGGGACCGGCGGGCCAACCGGGTCTCCATCTCCAGCCTCCTTCCGTCCTGGATGGAGAAGGAAACCTCCAGCGGCCAAGCCTATGGCCTTTCCTACGCGCTTTACAGCCGCGAGGGCACATCCATCTACGATACCGAGTCTACCCAGACTCTCGCGCAGGAGGCTGCGTGAGCCATGATGCGTGCTCTTGAGTGGACTCATATGTCTTCACGCCGCAGCATGACCCTTGCGCGGAACATTATTGAGGTCGAGAAGACCCGCGCCAGCGTCTCCTCCGAGATTCTAGTCGTGAAGTAGCAACTGATGACAGCCGAGACCCTTCTCTCCAGCCGCCTAGCCCAAGAGGTGAGCACGTCTCCTCGCAGTTACTCAAGTTCTCGCGCTTCCCTTCTTTCTCACGTTAATCTTCTTTTTCTTGCAGGACATAGCCAACTATGATACCTTACTCGTGCTGGCACGCATCCTGGAGGAGCGAGTAAAGGAGCTGGAGGCTGAGAACCAAAGGCTGAGAGATGCCGCTGCTCAGCCACCTCCCGAGGAGCGAGACACTCAGCACCTCTACTCTAATGCCGAATTCGAGGGGCTGATGTAGAGGTCCGCCCAAGGAGCAGCGAAGCATCACTGGAGGTGGTGCGAAGGGCCCTCCTTTTGAAGGAAGAGGGCGAGAGGATTCTCGCCCACCACGTGCTTCCCGAGCTCTTTGCCCGGGTGGATCCGGCGGATGAAGCCGACGACGGACGGGAGCTCAGAGACCTCCCCTCTCCGAGCGAGAGCAGCGGGTATTCCGGCGAGGAAGCCGACGACCCCTGAAGGCTCCTCTCTTTCTTTTTCATTTTGATGTAATACGAGACTCATTTCTTTGTAATTTTTCCACAATGAAATGAAATGAAATACCTTTGCTTCCGTTTGCAATTGTTGTTCTTATTGTGTATCTTTCTTTGCATTTCTTGCCTTTATCAGTCGATAGCTCGCGCGCTCATTCATTATTTCGCATGCTCTCGTACTTTCGTGCGTGTGCCCGCATATCGTTTGTTCGCCCTTAGCGCCGACGACCCCTAGTCTAGGTTATGACCGAGACACTCTCGCCGCACAGGCGTGCCATGCAGTCGCAACCCTCTCGCACTCCCCCCAACCTTTTTGGGACTTAGGCGATCTTGTTGATTTCTGGGGGGAACAGAACTACGCCGAGAACCCACCTCATCCGGGCGGGGGGTGTCTTTATCGAGCAATATCATTTGTTGGCGAGTGTCCCTCATGATGAGCACCACTCGCCGACCTTATGCTGGGACTTACCCCATGTTAATTATTCGCCTTGGGTTTCTCCCTTACTTTATCTCCCTCAGGGGTCCCCACCAAGAGAGCCTGGTCAGCGGGTCTGCTCGGGGCCAACCTTTGAACCTTTAGAACCTGCCACCGAGTGAGCCTACGACCCTGCCAGCTAGATGAGAGCCTGGTCAACTGGTCTGCTTGGGGCCAACCTTTGAACCTGCCACCGAGTGAGCCTACGACCCAACCAGCTAGATGAGAGCCTGGTTAACGGGTCTGCTCGGGGCCAACCATTGAACCTATAGAACATGCCTCCGAGTGAGCCTACAACCCTGCCAGCTAGATGAGAGCCTGGTCAGCGGGTCTGTTCGGGGCCAACATTTGAACCTTTAGAACCTGCCACCGAGTGAGCCTACGGCCCTGCCACCTACGTGAGAGCTTGATCAGCGGGTCTGTTAGGGGCCAACCTTTGAACCTTTAGAACCTGCCACCGAGTGAGCCTACGAATCTGCCAGCTAGATGAGAGCCTGGTCAGCGAGTCTGCTCAGGGCCAACCTTTGAACCTTTAGACCTTGCCACTGAGTGAGCTTACGACCCTACCAACTAGATGAGAGCGTGGTCAGCGGGTCTGCTCGGGGCCAACCTTTGAACCTTTAGAACCTGCCACCGAGTGAGCCTACGACCCTGCCAGCTAGATGAGAGCCTGGTCAGCGGGTCTGCTCGGGGCCAACCTTTGAAGCTTTAGAACCTGCCATCGAGTGAGCCTACGGCTCTACCAGCTAGATGTGAGTCTGGTCAGTGGGTCTGCTCGGGGACAACCAATAAAACCTGCCACCGAGTGAGCCTATGACCCTGCCAGCTAGATGAGAGCCTGGTCAGTGGGTCTGCTCGGGGCCAACCATTGAACCTTTAGAACCTACCACCGAGTAAGCCTACGACCCTACCAGCTAGATGAGAGCCTGTTCAGCGGTTCAGCTCGGGGCCAACCTTTGAACCTTTAGAACCGGCCACCGAGTGAGCCTACGGCCCTGCCAGCTAGATGAGAGCCTGGTTAGCGGGTCTGCTCGGGGCCAACCTTTGAACCTTTAGATACTGCCACCGAGTGAGCCTACGACCCTGCCAGCTAGATGAGAGCCTGGTAAGCGGGTCTGCTCGGGGCCAACATTTGAACCTTTAGATCCTGCCACCGAGTGAGCCTACGACCCTGCCAGCTAGATGAGAGCCTGGTCAGTAGGTCTACTCGGGGCGAACCTTTGAACCTTTAGAACCTGCCACCGAGTGAGCCTATGGACCTGCCAGCTAGATGAGAGCCTGGTCAGCGGGTCTGCTCGGGGCCAACCTTTGAACCTTTAGAACCTGCCACCGAGTGAGCCTACGGCCCTGCCATCTAGATGAGAGCCTGGTCAGCGGGTTTGCTAGGGGCCAACCTTTAAACCTTTAGAACCTGCCACCGAGTGAGCCTACGGTCCTGCCAGCTAGATGAGAGCCTGGTCAGCGGGTCTGCTCGGGGCCATCCCTTGAACCTTTCGAACTTGCCACCGAGTGAGCCTACGGCCCTGCCAGCTAGATGAGAGCCTGGTCAGTGGGTGTGCTCGGGGACAACCTTTGAACCTTTAGAACCTGCCACCGAGTGAGCCTATGACCCTGCCAGCTAGATGAGAGCCTGGTCTGCTCGGGGACAACCTCTGAACCCTTAGAACCTGCCATCGAGTGAGCCTACGACCCTGCTAGTTAGAAGAGAGCCTGGTCAGCGGGTCTGCTCGGGGCCAACCTTCGAACCTGCCATCGAGTGAGCCTACGACCCTGCCAGCTAGATGAGAGCCTGGCCAGCGGGTCTACTCGGGGTCAACCTTTGTACCTTTAGAACCTGCCACCGAGTGAGCCTATGACTCTGCCAGCTAGATGAGAGCCTGGTCAGCGGGTCTGCTTGGGGCCAACCTTTGAACCTTTAGAACCTGCCACCGAGTGAGCCTACGGCCCTGCCAGCTAGATGAGAGCCTGGTCAGCGGGTCTGCTCGGGGCCAACCTTTGAACCTTTAGAACCTGCCACCGAGTGAGCCTACGGCCCTGCCAGCTAGATGAGAGCCTGGTCAGCGGGTCTGCTCGAGGCTAACCTTTGAACCTTTAGAACCTGCCACCGAGTGAGCCTACGGACCTGCCAGCTAGATGAGATCATGGTAAGCGGGTCTGCTCAGGGCCAACCTTTGAACCTTTAGAACCTGCCACCGAGTGAGCCTACGGCCCTGCCAACAAGATGAGAGCCTGGTTAGCGGGTCTGCTCGGGGCCAACCTTTGAACCTTTAGAACCTGCCACCGAGTGAGCATACAACCCTGCCAGCTAGATGAGAGCCTGGTCAGCGGGTCTGCTCGGGGCCAACCTTTAGAACTTGCCACCGAGTGAGCCTACGACGCTGCCATCTAGATGAGAGTCTGGTCAGCGTGTCTACTCGGGTCCAACCTTTGAACCTTTAGAACCTTCCACCGAGTGAGCCTACGACCCTGCTAGCTATATGAGAGCCTAGTCAGCGGGTCTCCTCGGGGCCAACCTTTTGTAACATCCCCATCAATCCTCCCCCACTCAAAAACACTCATCACCGATGAGTGGGCTCGAAGGAGCCGGCGTGGCAGAGCAGCAACCTGGAGGAGTACATCCGATGGAGCTGGCCATGAAGGTGGCCCATCCGGCCATGGGGACAGGAAGCAGCAAAGGGCCCAGCATGGCCCAAACGAGTCCTCAACCTGTAGCAACCTGTCAAGCAAAAAGTTGGCCCCGGGGACCCTGATCATAGCATATGAAAAAGAAGGGGAAAGTGCTACACTATCAAAAGACATCTTACCTCCGGAGATCACCATGAGAGTGAACAACATGCTACCCCACTCACCTCTCAACCCAATAGAAATTTTTGTGGAGGGGAACGAAAGGGGAGCTAGATGCAGTGGAGCTAGAAAGAGTGAAAAATATTTCGAGTCATTGAAAACGGGGTTTGGACCCCTCTCAGCAAAAACTCTCAATTGTAAAGCAAAACTTTCTAGAACGACAACTATTCGACGAATAGTGGAGACAATACTGACATTGCCGTTCAAGTTGCCAATTCACAACTGTCCAGGGGAATGATATACTAAAGCCGAGTCTTTCTTATTGCGGGATTCTCCAATGGGTGCGGTGACTACAAAGTGAATGGACCCAGATTGGTCGGCTAGCACCAATTCATCATGTTTGGGTGGATTAAGACCTCTTGAAACACCTACTAATTCATTATATTAGATTAAATTCAGGTTCATCCTAGGGCGATCCCAACAATTAAGATCAGCTAACATGGGAAAGACAGCCCAACGAAACCACTCAACCCGCCCCGCGGCGGTAACGGGCTCCATGCCATACTTCCAGAACGGGGCTGAAGTAGGGGAAACCCAAGCAACCTTAAATGGGTGAAGGTTCAGTGGGGGCGCTAACACTAGCCTAGGGTCCACTAGTGCAGAGAATGTTCCCACACAACTACTACCCACAGATAATGGATTGGACCATTTGTCCTCCCCACTAAATGATACAGTAAACGCACGAGCCCTAATCCCACCATTAAAAATGTGAGGAGTCAATAAGGCTCGCCCTATCTCCTCAACCGTCTCACCATCAGCATCAGATTCACTCAACCCACTTTCAGAATTTTCTTCAACCTCCTGAATGTCCTCAGGTTGGCCAACAGAAGGCTCCCTAAGGCTAACGGGATCAAGCAGAGGTTGGCTAATCAGAGCAACATCAATTTTAGGCACTAAGTCAGTCGAGGGTGCCTCAACTGGGACAATGTCTATGGGCAGGCTGGGACTAACAGGGTCGGGCTCGGGCCCCATACTCAAACTCGGTGTGTTTGCCTAAGAGTGGCTAACACAAACTAAGGGCTGATTTTGACTGACAGTGTCAAAATCCCCATGTGTGTCTGCACCGGGTGGTGTCGACTCAACCGTGCCGCGAGCGTCTCCAGATGGGACTTTGGGCTTTCTGGGCGGGCTGGACCTAAGATATGTTTGTTGACCCCTATGTGTAAAGTCTAGGGTGTTATTCTGGGCGTCATAACTAACGTCATGGCTAGCGAGCCACGGGTGTCCCAGCAAGATATGGAAGTCCTTCATAGGAAAGACGTCACACCAAATGAGCTCAGAATAGGCTTGGATGGTGAGGGGCACCAAACATCGCCTGGACACTAAGATAGTGCTCTCATCTGGACATACGAGACGATAAGGGCAAGGATGTGGCGCAGTGGTCACCAACATCCTAGATACTGCATTCTCCGTGATAGCGTTTGTATGGCAAACACTATCCACCACGAGCCTGCACCACTTCTCACCGTGTTTAAAATTTGCTCGAAATCGGTGTTTCGGGTCGCGGCTGAGCCTAATCACCTTCACAGCATCATTCCGACCCTTACCTAACTCCTTTAAATTAGCCGGTGGTGCAGTTATTCGTGAGAGTGCCGGGGGATACCCCGGATTCAGCCTAGTAGTCATTACTAGTGAAAGTTCATGTACTGACACAAACAAAATTATAATGTCTCCAATTTTCAGGCCAACCTAACTTGGTCGAATCGAAAAATTTTCTATTTTAATGTTGTTGGAAATAAGAGCAGGAAGTTACAGAAAAAATTTAAGTTTTTTTTGACAAGTTTTAAAATTCCAAGATTTTTACTAAATGCAGACCAATCCGAAAATTTTCAGAATTTGAATTTTGAATTTTGAATTTCAAAAATTTGAATTTTGAATTTGAATTTCAAATTTTTAATTTTGAATTTGAATTTTCAAAAATTTGAAATTTGAAATTGAATTTTGAATTTCAAAAATTTGAAATTTGAATTTGAATTTTGAATTTCAGACATTTGAATTTTGAATTTCAAAAAATTTGAATTTTTGAATTTGAATTTTGAATTTCAAAAATTGAATTTTGAATTTGAATTTTGAATTTCAAAATTTGAATATTGAATTTGAATTTTCAAAAATTTGAAATTTGAAATTGAATTTTGAATTTCAAAATTTTGAATTTTGAATTCCTAGCTAATCACAGGCCAGATTTTGAAAATTGTGATTTTGGCAACAAATCGTGCAAGATTAATTAAGATTTGGTTGTTTTGGAAAGGAATCGTGCAAGATTAATTATATGTCGGCGTCCTACGGTAAGAAATAAATTACGATGGTATAAATTAAGATTAAATTTTTTTATTATTATTTTTTTTGCTAGAAAATAACAGATTTAGGACGCTAAACGCAGACCAGAACTTCTACACAGGCTAAAATTTTATGAAAGGTAATTTTTCTCCCGCCTAATAACTAGGATAGTAAAATATATTTTTTGATTTTCTTGCTGAGAAAATAATGCAGAATTACTAGATTTTTTTTTTGAATTTCACGGAAAAATGAGATTTTTAGGCCGCTATTCGCAGACCGACGAAATTTTATTTTTTTAATTTTTGAGCGCAAAATTGTGTGAAGATTATGAGTGCCGGCGTTCTAAGAAAACCTAAGGATTGCTTCGATTAAGAAATTGACACGTACCTGGCTCTGATACCAAATTGATGTAGGCCTTGGAAAATTGCACGTTCTAAGATCCCACGAAAAGCACGCACGCCTTGTTCCTTGACTTTGTGGTGGCCGAATAATCTTGAATATTAGGATGGTGGAGAGAGAAAAGGTGGTGAATGAATAGAAGACCCCTTTTGAAGAGGGAAATGATGGCTTCTGGGTTTTGTGGAGGAGGGATGATGGTGGCGGCTTGAACAAAAGGAGAAGGAGGAGAGGTGGTGGTGGCAAGAGAAGAAGGTGGTCGAATACCACAAAGAGGAGGAAGAAGAAGTTCGGCCCAAAGACAAAGAGAGGAAGAAGAAGGAGAATTGTAGGCAAGGGGGAAGAGAATTTCGGCCAAAGCCAAGAGGATGAAGGAGAAAGGAAAGAGAGAAGAAATCTTAGGCAAGAGGAGAGGAAGAATTTCGAAATTCCTAGAGAGGGAGAATAGAACACTTTAGGCAAAAGATCCAAGGGAGGGAGAGGGGAGAATTTTAGGCAAGAGGAGATTTCTCAATTAAGAGGAATTCAAATTTTATTCATTCATATCATGACTTATTCTATTACATGGGGGGCCTATTTATAGGCTTACAAAATTAAAACATACCAAAATAAACGATGAAAACATACCAAAATAAACGTACAAGGCTACATGCAACCCAACATAATAAAATAAATACTAGACGCACCATACATGAAATATGGTTCACACAATAACATTAAAACATGACATGATAATATTTAATTAATAATCATAATTGAATAATGATAATTATAATGAAATATTATAGGGATAATATTTAATTAATAATTATTATTAATTAATTATATTTATTAATTAATACTAAACGCACCATACATGAAATATGGTTCACACAATAACATTAAAACATGACATGATAATATTTAATTAATAATCATAATTGAATAATGATAATTATAATTAAATATTATAGGGGTAATATTTAATTAATAATTATTATTAATTAATTATATTTATTAATTAGATTATTATTGTGTCGCGGGCGGAGGTTGTTGCGGCGTTGGCGTTGCAGTTGCTGTCGTCGTCATGTTGAGAGTCATGGTCTCCATCACCTACGACCCTGCTAGCTAGAAGAGAGCCTGGTCAGCGGGTCTGCTCGGGGCCAACCTTTGAACCTGCCATCGAGTGAGCCGACGACCCTGCCAGCTAGATGAGAGACTGGCCAGCGGGTCTGCTCGGGGTCAACCTTTGTACCTTTAGAACCTGCCACCGAGTGAGCCTATGACTCTGCCAGCTAGATGAGAGCCTGGTCAGCGTGTCTGCTCGGGTCCAACCTTTGAACCTTTAGAACCTGCCACCGAGTGAGCCTACGACCCTGCTAGCTAGATGAGAGCCTGGTCAGCGGGTCTGCTCGGGGCCAATCTTTGAACCTTTAGAACCTTCCATCGAGTGAGCCTGCGGCCCTGCCAGCTAGATGAGACCCTGGTCAGCGGGTCTGCTCGGGGCCAACCTTTTGTAACATCCCCAATCCTTCTAGACCCCTAGTTGGTATTAGGGCATGGGTGGTGTGCTGAGTGGCCACTAAGGCCCTTGGACCAAGTGGAGTGTGCTAAGTGCACACCAAGGGCACAAAATCAAAATAGCCCAATACCACTCCCTTAGGCCAATTGATCCTCAATTCACCAAATTGACCTCCCCCATACCACCCTAACCACTAAGGAAGACCATTACCTTGAGAATTGCACTTGGGTGGGACCCAATTGCATGAAATTGACCAAAGTCAACCATGGTCAACCTAGCCCTTTAAAGTGAATTTCAAGCCTGAATTGAATGGAACCCCAACACCAATCAATTAACCATTACTCATGGACTTAGGCCTTGCCCATATCAGCCCTAGGAATGAACCCAAGCATGGCTTGATTAATCAAATGAAGGGGGACCAAAAAGGGGATTAAAAAGCATAAAGCTAAAAGCAAAAGCAAACACCCCCCTCTACACTCCACCTCCAATCTGCCTAGGGGCCTCCTCTGATTGCTGTGGGTCTTGGCATGACCTAGAGAGAAGCAGGAGGTAGCAGGGGGTGGCAGCCATGGTGATAACCATGCAAATCGTGAGCCCCTAAGTTCAAAACTGGGTATACACTCCTCCCCACCCCATTTTATCCATCCCATTAGCCTCAGAGCGCTGAGAGCAGTCGAAATCAGCTACTGGAGCGGGGAGATTGGTGGAGAATCGCGGCTGTGAGCAGGATCGCCGGAGCAAGGAGAAACCATGGCCAACCACCGCCGCCGCCACCACCAAGCTCCATACTAGGTTCGTTTCTCCTCCCCTCCCTCATGCTAGCTTCCCATCACAAAACGCTGAAGGATCGGGCTCAATTGAGCCCGGATCCACCTCCGAAATCTATGGATTTTAGCTCAAATTGAGACGCCCAGGATCGCCGGAAAACACCTCCTCCGGCCGCCATGTCGCCGGGAAGTCGTAGCCCCAACCACCACGAAGGTGGTGGAGGTGGTGGCCGGCCGTGGTGGCCACCAGGTGGCCGGGAAAGGAGGAAGTAAGATGGCCCAGGTCGGGGCCAATCCTGTCCGTCGGCTCAAGGAGGAAGACGATCTGGATACCCTCCGATCTGCTTTAAGATCTGTGCAAGATCATTTTCTTTATATTAATTAATTCAATACATTTTAATTTCTGCCCCTAAATAATCAGTGCACTTCAATAATTAATTAGGGCATCCTAATGGCCGAATTAGAAAAAGTGCCCAACATGAAAGTTGTAGGCCTTGGTCTTGACTTTCATTAGGGCTAAAGTTCAAGTCATTTGGTGACCCACAGCTCCCTAGGGAGCTGTTTTACTAGGACTGGTCCTACACTAGGTCAGTCCACTAAATTAATTACCTAGCCCAAACCCCTCAAGCTTTGAGGCTGTGCTTTTAACCATGGGTTGGTATACCCTAGGGGCACCCCCTGCCCAAAGGACAGCCATTGGTGGACAGTTTTACCTAGGGTTTTTGTGGTAATTAGGATATTTAAATTATATTGATGTTTTGGAGCATATGATGTCCAAATGACACCAAATTTTGGTGGCATGCTCTTTAGTACATGAGTAGTGCCTACCTAAATTTTCACTCCATTTGGAGTTGATTTGATATGAAAAATGGGAAACCCTAATGAGGGCCTTTAAGGGTCAAATTAGGGTTTAGGTCAATTCGAGGAGTTGAGTGTGTTAGCCTCCTCCCATCCTGATGCTTATGTAGGTATTGATATTCAAATGCTTGTGACACACCCTAATGGGCCATTTGGAGCAATTAGGGTGGTGTGACACACCCTCATGAACTTTTTCCTTCACAAGTCTGCCTTTTTGACTTCTGTCTGCGTTCGTCGATATTCGTCGGGACTTCATGAGAACATTCGACGAATAGACATAGCCGTAGAAATTTCTTCTTTAAACTAGAAATTTGGCTTCTGTCTGGATTCGTCGATATTCGTCGGGAGTTCATGAGAACATTCGACGAATAGACTTAGCCACAGAAATTTCTTCTTTAAACTAGAAATTTGGCTTCTGTCTGGATTCGTCGAGATTCATCGGAACTTCACGAGACATATCGACGAATTGACTTAGCAAAAAGTTCTTTCTCCTGAAAACCTGCTCCACTCCTCAAACATGAAAACCTTCGGTTATGAGTATATGAAGTACACCCCAATAGAGCGATTACACATGGACCAACACTTTGTTCTACACAATGAGAGATTACATTGTCTAGAACTGCGTCCATTAGGGTGGTGTGACCTAAAACCCTAAAGGTAAACCCTTAAGGTTGCAAATAGGGATTTGTGAAGGACATAAGACTAAATGTCCTTGCCTTGGCTCAGAACTTCGTAGACATGTTTGTAAGGGGATAAAATGTCAAATCATGGGGCTATGTCACGATACTTGGTTATCTGTAATTTTATGTTATCATATGCCCATGACCATTGTTTGGAAGTTTGTAGATTTGTAATTCATGTACTTTATGTAGAAATTGGAATTTACATCACTTGGGTATTAAATCATTATAAAATGTCAAATCACATGGTATTGACACAATCCTTTGACAGAGGACTCTAGGTCCCCATTTGGACACTTGGTAATTTTTGGAGAATTTTCAGAAGTGAATTACTATTTTTCCTAATTATAGTGGCATTTTGGTAATTATACAACTATGATGATTTAGTAGGCCAAATCACACCCTAGGTTTAGGGAACTCAGTGAACCACCGTGATATGGGATATTACCTTACTGATAATTTTCATGTAGCATGAAGAATCATTTTGAGGGTAGTTCATGTGCAATTTGACTTAAGGCCTTAACTACTTTAAATTATATTAAATACCAAATTAATATGGGAAATTATGGAAATTGGAGCATACCTTATTCAGGTCAGTGGGAGCCTAGGATAATTATTAGAGACTCTGGTGATGAATTTTTAGAAGGGTTCCCTTATGGGGTTGATAGTTAGTTCAACTTAGTGGTTTGCGTTTAGTAAAACGGGAATTTTGAGTTTTAGATAATTCAGACCACTAAGTAGCGTTTAGAAGTTATATACAATATGTAATTGAGTTATAGCACACAATGATTCATGGAAGGTCATTCCTAGGGTTAGTTGTGAGGTTGTGTTAGGGTTAGTATATGAGGTGTGGAGGCACGTCCAACCCGATTGGGTGGGACGGGAGATGAGCTAAGTCACATTAACTATATGAAATGATGAGGGGTGAACCAAACGTTAATCACCAACTAAAGTAATTGTCTTGAGGAGGATAGTGGGGTTGAGCCCATTGATCTGTAGTACCGTTAGGGGCCCCTTACGGAGTACACGGCAGGAAGTCCAAGATTCACCCTAAATATAACACTAACTAAATTGTAGGCAAGAGTAGCCTAAGTAGGTCTGCAAACTGGTATGGATCTCCTCCGGGAAGGAGATGGGTTGGATCAGCTTGTGTGTTAGTCCCTGAGCCGGAAGCTCGGGTGGACTTGTTAACACCTGTTTCTTATGCAAATAGCGGAGAGTCTTCGGTACTAGGCCAGTCGTGTCACCGATGGTAGTACGTTGACTCAGGTGAGGGTGAGGTTTAGAGGGCCGGTAAGTTTGAGTACCGCGGTCTGGAGGACAATCCCTAATAATCCACCCCAACCTTAAAGTCTGGTGGATTCCAGCAAGAGTACGCAGGAGCTCCGCTGTTGTGTTCTTAGCGTTGAGGCGTACATGAGGTCTAGGCTTGGTAGTGACCATACCCGCATAGGATGTGGAGTGCCCGATCCACTGCCACCGTGAGCCACGACGGTCGGTACCCGAAAGGTTGGCTTCCTTTCAAACAAATTGGGAACTATACATGTCTGTGCGCATGGAGTCGTGTGGGTGAGTTGCAATGCATGGCTGCATAATACACATCATAAACATAGCATAGCATAACACACATTAGCATACCCCCATCATATAAGTTAGTATGGGCTCTTTTATATGATGGGTTACCTGGACATCTTAACTTATATGTCGTGTGGGCGTTCATATAAGTTAAGGTACGAATCTGTGATGGTAGTTTAGTTTTACTTACTGCACCGCATTTTCTTACTATTACTGCTTCATTTCATGCTCTACTTTACTGTCATTTATATGCACTATACTGCTAGCTAGTTTTACTGCTTTACCTATACCTGCTAGATTAGTGCCATGTCACCTCTTCTTTGTTTACTCCTTGTTGACCTCCACTTCTTCCTCCCGCTCGGTTCCTAGGAGTTGTGGAGGGAGGCGAGGACAAAATGGCTTAGTCTTTATGACTAACGGTCGGTGGTGACTGCAGGAGGCCGAGGAGACGGAGTAATCCCGCGCGCAGTTGGACGAGATGGCAGGACCTGAGCAGCGGATGCAGCGTACTACCACGACACCACAGGTCGATGATTAGATAGTTAGATTTCCGCATTTGAGAGTTTGGTTGTAGTTTCCGCATGTTGTAGAGAGAGAGTACTTATTTTGGATATGTATCGGGCTTAAGCCCTTTTTACTGGTACTTCTCTTTTTGGACTTTCTGTTTCATTATATATACATATACGATATTGTGACTTATGGACATGCCCTTATTTTTGTACTTCACTTTGGCATATTTTACTTATGATTGTATAGCCGGCAGAGTCGGTGCTGAGCGGTGTTGACTAACCCGAGTGTGGGTGACACCGCAAGGCAGCGATTCTGGGTGAAGATCCACCTTGACCGTGTGATACGTGAGAGGTTCGAGTTTTCAAGTACCCGAACGGGTTTTGGAAAAAGAGATCTTACACCTTTGAACCTTTAGAACCCGCCACCGAGTGAGCCTACGACCCTGCCAGCTAGATGAGAGCCTGGTCAGCGGGTCTGCTCGGGGCCAACCTTTAGAACCTGCCACCGAGTGAGCCCACGACCCTGCCAGCTAGATGAGAGCCTGGTCAGCGGGTCTGCTCGGGGCCAACCTTTGAACCTTTAGAACCTGCCACCGAGTGAGCCTATGGCCCTTCCAGCTAGATGAGAGTTTGGTCAGCGGGTCTGCTCGGGGTCAATCTTTGAGTCTTTCGAACCTCACCTCGCAGGCTATTATACACAGATACATAAGTGGAATGAAGTTTAAAGAGTTAAGTATTTTCATCATATGAACTTTAGGATAAAAGCGTTTTAGGTCATCACCACTCCACGTGTGGCCGATGGACTCGCCTTCCACATTCTGGAGGCTGTATCCCCCTGACTTCATGGCTTCTTCTACGAAATAGGGGCCCTCCCAATTGGGATTGAGCTTTCCTACCACGACAGACCTTCCGACCGTGTCGAACTTTTTTAACACGAGGTCCCCCTTCTCGAATTGCTTTATCCTGATGTGTTTGTCAAAGTACTTAGCCATCCGCCGCTTGACTTCCTCTTGTCGAATGGCGGCGAGATCCTGGACCTCCTCGATCAGATCCAGGGAGTGTCGCAGCTCCTCCTCGTTCCCTGCTCTCCATTCTTCATCACCCTCCTCGGCGACCCTTACCCGCGGTGTCTTGACTTCAAACTCCACGATGATAACAGCCTCACAACTGTGGGAGAGCTTGAAGGGGGTCTCTCTAGTGGCGGTGTTGGGCGTATTCCCTAGGACCCATAGGACCGAAGGTAGTTGCTCTACCTAACTCCCCTTCAAGTTCTCCACTTTCTTTTTGAGCAGGTTCACTATGATCTTATTTGCCACTTCCACCTGCCCGTTTCTCCTGGGGTGATGGACGGATGCGAACCTGAGGTCCATCCTCAACTGACTGCAGAAGCTGATGAACTCTTCACTGGTGAATTGTGGGCCATTGTCCGTGACTATGGCTTATGGGAGCCCATGTCGGCAGATGATCTCCCCCCCATACGAAGTTTCAGATTACTTGGGAGGTGACCTTGGCCAAAGCTTTAAATTCCAACCACTTAGAGAAGTAGTCGATCATGACCAAGAGGAACCTTCTTTGCCCACTTGCCTGGGGAAAAGGTCCTACCAGATCCACCCCCCATATGGCGAAGGGCCATGGCGCCGTGATGCTCCTTAGCCTCTGAGCCGACAAAAGTTGAAGCGGGGCAAACAACTAACACTTCTGACACTTCTTGGCGAACTCTGCTGCGTCCCTGCTCAGGGTCGGCCAGAAGTACCCCTGCTTCATTATCCTTGCCTCCAGTGTCCTACTCCCCGAATGACTACCACATTCGCCGGAGTGGACCTCTTCCAGGATACTTGGGACTTCCTTCTCAGATACGCATCGTGCTAAGAGTCCCGAGAGAGTCTTCCGATACAAATCCCCCTTGTGAAGCAAGTAGTAGGCAGATTTGTACCTGAAGCGCCTTTGGTCCGGAACCTCTTCCGGAAACTTGCTTGTTGCCAGGAAGGTCATGAAAGGGTCCTTCCACGAGGGTCGCTGCTCTATATCCATGAGTTCTCCCTCTTAAATCGATGGGAGGAACAGATCTGTCAAGGTCCCTCCCGTCCGAGGACCGACTTTGGACAACCGATCCGCAGAGGTACTCTCTTCCCTTGGTATATGCTTGATAGAGAAAGTCTTGAACGTTCCGATGAGACCACTCACTTTGGTTAGATACCTCATGAGGGTGGGTTCCCTTGCCTCGAACTCACCCTTGATCTGTGAGGCTATTAATATTGAATCGGTGAGGACCTCCACATCCTGAACCCCCAATTCATGGGCCAGACGCAGTCCGGCGATCACCGCTTTGTACTCCGCCTAGTTGTTGGTGATGAGGAAATGTATCACCAGCGCTTGCTCAATTTTCACCCCGTGGGGGCTTTCCAACACCACTCCTCCTCCTAGAGAGTTCTTTCCTGATGCCCCATCCACCAGCAGCTTCTAGGGGACGGGACGAAGGGTCTGCTCTTCTTCCATCTCAACCACATAGTCCGCCATAAAATCTGCCACTAATTAGGCCTTCATTGATAACCATGGGACGAAGATGATATCAAATTCACTTAGCTCCACCGACCACTTCGCGAGCCTCCCTGAATGCTCTACCCCCTCAAATATGTTGCGAAGGTGGTGGTCGGTCACTACTTGGATCGAATGGGACTGGAACTACGGCCTGAGCTTCTTGGCCGAGATGACCAGAGCGAATGCCAACTTTTCTAAATTTGGGTACCGGAGCTCTGCCTTCTTCAGAACCCTACTTACGTAGTAGATGGGCAGCTACTTCTTACCCTCTTCCCGGACCAAGACGGAGCTCACGACTTCAGCCCCAACTCTGAGGTACATGGCTAGGCCCTCTCCCCCCTTAGGACCCTAGAGCAGCGGAGCCTTGGTGAGTTGATTCTTCAGGGCCTTGAAGGCCTCCTCACACTCCTTCGTCCATTAGAACTTTTGATTACCTCACAACACTTTGAAAAAGGGGGAGCATTTCTCTCCTGCCCGAGAGAGAAACCTACTCAAGCCCGTGAGCTTTCCAGTCAGTCGCTGGACTTCCTTAGCATTTCGTGGTGATCCTAACTCCATTATGTCTTTGACCTTGTCCGGGTTAGGCTCCACCCCTGCCGGGGTGATGAGGTGACCCAGAAACTTCCATTTGCCGGCCCCGAAGATACATTTTGAAGGGTTCAACCTCATCTTGAACCTGCGCAGGGTGGCAAAGGTCTCTTCAAGGTCCTGGAGGTGGGAGCTCACGTCCTTGCTCTTCACCATGAGGTCATCCACGTATACCTCCAAGTTCCTTCCTCTTTGTTCTCAAAAGACTCGGTCCATCATCCTTTGGTACGTCGCCCCTACATTTTTTAGCCCAAACAACATCATCTTATAACAGTAGCACCCCTCTCTCGTGATGAAGGAGATGTCTTTGACGTCTGGCGGGTGCATCCTGATATGATGATAAACTGAGAAAGCATCTAAAAAACTCATTACAAAAAAACCGACGGCTGAGTCAACCAGCACGTCGATCCGAGGCAAAGGATAACAATCCTTAGGACAGGCTTTGTTTAAAAGAAAAAAGTCGATACACATTCTCCAGCGACCATCACCCTTCTTTACCATGACGACATTGGAGACCCAGCCTGGATACTGGATCTCTCATACAAAACTTGCTTTAAGGAGCTTTTCCACTTCCTCGTGGATTGGCTCCTCCAACTTGTCGGCAATGACCCTCCTCTTCTGCCGGATGGGGCGGGCTCCTAGATCGAGGTTGAGTCGATGGCAGGCCAAGTCCGCATCGATGCCCAGCATGTCCGCCGCGCTCCATGCGAAGATGTCCACGCTCCTTTGGATGCACTCCAACATCTTCCTCCTGTCCTCTAGGCCAAGGCCCCCGCTGACCCGCACCTTCTCCACCTTCCCCTTCCGGGTGGTGACCTCCATCTCGACTACTTCTTCCGCCACCTCAAGTCGGGGCGACTCTTCCCACCTGTCCCTTGCCTCTCTTCCCTTCACTGGGGTCTCCTCTTTCACTGCACCCTCTTCCTCCAACGACTCGGCCTGCTCCCCCTGAGCTTCCTCCATTTCCTCTTCTCGGATGCTGCTCTCTCCTTCTTCTCCTGCCTTCTTTTCTTTTTCTGGACCTTATGGCCCCATCATCTATCTATCTACCTTCTCAGCCTCCTCCATCCAGGAGATGGTGTTGACGGCAGTCACATAGCACTGCCTCGCCACCTTTGCATCCCCCCGGATTCGGACTTGGACTCCTCCACTGTGGAACTTCAAGCACTGGTGGAAGGGCGAGGGAATGCACCGGAAGGTGCTGATGAGAGGGCATCTGAAGATTGCATTGTAGCTACTCGTAGCGTCGACAATGATGAACCGGCAGTTCCTGAGGACCCCTCCCAACGTCACCTGGAGGCCAACTCCTCCCTCGACCTCCTTCCTTTCTCCGAAAAATCCAAACAACGACCCCATCCGAGGCCTGCACCCTCTTTGCATCCACCTCCATGGCGTCGAAGGCCTTCTTGAAGATTACATTCATGGAGCTCCCATTGTCGACCAAGATCTGGGAGACCGTGAAGTTCTTGATTGCCGTCTGGATCACCAAGGCATCATAGAACGGGTCCTCAAAGTCTGGCATGTCCTCCGCTGAGAAGGTGAGCTTCTCCGAGGGGGTGGGGTTTGGGGGGTCGACGCGCCGATCCTTCGGAACATCGCTTGGAAGCTCCTCTTGTGAGTGGATTCTATCCCAACCACTCCATGGATCACTCCGATCCCTCCCCTGGCTCCTACGTCTGCCCTGTCCTCACACCTATCTTCCCTCTCTTCGGGCATCACTTCTTCGATCCTTACAGGTCGCTGCTGCTGCTGACCTCTTTCCCTTACCTCCAGAAACTCCGGGAAGGTGACCGTCGCGTGACCTTCCTCCTGGTGAAAGTCATAATAGGGGAACGCCACCCTACCCCCCCCCCCCCCCTTCCTCCTCTTCCTCGGCCTACTGGCATGGCTTGCTCCCGAGAGGGCTGAGGGGGTCTGGGACCTTTCCTCCATCCCGGGTGATTGACCCTCCCTTCCCCCTACCATGGTAACCTCTTTCCTGACCTCGCACCGGTCCTTCCTGGAGTCTCCAGGACAGCCGGTTATTGGGCTCCTAATGCACCCAATCCCGCCGCTACCCCCGAAACCCCTGACTTCTGGGCTCATCACTTCTTCTTCCCTTCTGTTGTCTCACCTCCGTCTCGCTCAGCCTCGCCAACCTCTTCACAAACTTTGGGTTGGCAGCCTCCCCTTCGATCTCTTCCGCCGCCCTCTCCATCAATTCCTCGAAGGATAGAGGGGCCTTCCGCTTTAGGTCCATTTTGAAGAACCCCTCACATAGCCCCACTATGAAGGCCAGCTGGAGGGTGAACCCTGGCACCTTTTGGACTTGCAGGACCTCTTCCTGGAACCTATCCACATAATGGGCCAGTGACTCCCCTGACCCCTGCTTGATTTTGAAGAGTGCCTTTGCGTCCTTCTTCCTCTTCTTTGACGTTGAGAAGCGCAACCGGAAGCTCCGACACAGATCCTCGAATGCGTAGATAGAGACTGTGGGGAGCTGGTGGAACCAGTCCCTCGCCTTCTCCTTCAGAGTGGTGGCAAAGAGCCGACACTAGAAGGCATTTGATATTGGGAGGATTGAGACCATGTCCTCGAACCACTGCAGGTGCAGGACCGGGTCATCCTTGCCGGTGTAGTAAGACATCTCTGTCCCTCTGAACCCCTATGGAACTGGGGCCGAGAGGGTCAACTCACAAAAGGGGCTACCTTCCCATGCTCTGCGAGTGGTCCACTCGCGCGGAGCCAACTCGCAGAATTCCGTACTTGCTGGGCTACCGAATAGCTGCCGCCCTGAGAGATCTCGCACATTCGCTTCTGCCGCCACCTCCTTCCCGGGCCGCTGGCCAGGAGCATTCTCACCTATCTGTTGGGTCGGGACCACCGGAACTGCGGGTGTCTCGCACTCGCTCCTCGAGGCGAAATCCAGCTGCAAGGTCTGCAAGATCTCTCGCCTGAGGCCTTCAAACATTTCCAGTGTCACCTCTTTTGCGGGTGGCTGCGAGTGGCCCTGGTCGAATCCTTCTCCTCCATCTCCAGCCATGGAGCTCAACTTGAAATTTTCTTGCACAGGCTACGGTCCATGCTCACCGCACCATTAATGTTGAAATCGGCAACCAGTTTCTTGAGTTCGGACTCACTGGAGGGTGTAGCCCGCACCTACTTATCCCTCAGTAATGCTCCCGAATGTGGACGAAGAACTTGTAACAGACCTAAGGCTGTAGCGAGGAGGTCCCGCCACACACCCATAAGATCTTAGAGAGCTTCCCCTCCCAAACCAATGCTTAGTCGGGCACCTTGGAGGGCACTAGCGGCCAACCAAAACTTACCTAGGAGGAGAGAGCCTACAAGATCAGGTCTCCTCCAAGGTGCCCTTAAGGGTCTATTTATATATTCTCTAGTCTGGACTGCAAATACCATAAATCCGCCTTTTTGTTTTACTAACCGCACCCCAAATTGGTCTGCCAACAGCCTAACTCCGCTGTTCTGAAGGGTTATTGGCAGCCCATGAAGGGTAACTAGGTAATTTCCCCCTCAAAACCTTCTGGGCGAGTGGCCCGTGAAGGCACCACTCGCCAGGCTTCTTGCACACTAGATTCCACCGGGCGAGTGGTCCGTGGAGGCACCACTCGCCTAATTACCTGGCTTGCTTGGCGAGTGGGACTCAGCCCCTACTCTTCTAGTCCCCCACTCACTCACCCCTCTGAACGGGCGAGTGCCTTGCAAATGGAACTCGCACTCGCCCGGAGGCACTCCTGCCTCTTCTGGCCTGGGTGGGTGCTCTGCCTGACACGGATCTTGCCTCTTGGCCCCCTTTGGACCTGGGAGCCCACTCGGCGAATACGGGGTTGTACATATAGACTAAGTCTAGCAAATGAAATAGTTCAACAAATTCAAACAAATTTAGTTAGCCCTAAGACTCTACATGAGAGACTAGGACACGTAAACTATAGGAAAATGTTCCAAATTGCTAGAACTCACCAGATCGCTTTAGACACTACAGAAAAACCTGATAAATGTGAAGTGTGTGTTCAGACTAAGATCACTAGGAAACCTTTTAGTGCGGTTACTAATGTTGGATCGGTAGGTGCCTTTAGAGGGGGGGGGGGGGGGGTGAATTAGGGGTTTTAAAAAACTTATATTATATTTTGATATATTTGAAAATATAAGAGATTAAGATAAGAAATCAAGCAAATAAAATTGTGACATCATTTTATTAATATGAAAAGAAGAGTTTACAAAACTTGATTTCTTATAACACTAGAAATCAGAGGCGAATAATAATAAAATTCTTTTTCATTTTCTATCCCGACTCGTATCCCCACGAACCGGTGGCCCTAGCCTATCCTTCCCTGAATATGGCCTGAAGCCGCTCTAGCCAATACTTCCTCAGATATGGCCTCGAGCACCCCCTAGACCTAACCTAGATCTAGTCGCCAACACGAGGCGAATTTCTGCCTTAAGTCCTACACAGACCTAGTCGCCAACACGAGGCGAATTCACTAAACGATTACAAGAAAAGATGTGAAATTAAATGACAATAATATTAAAATCTCCCTCTTGAAAAACTTTTGATGTTGGAGATGAAGGACCACTGTAGTATAAGCGTTGATGAAGCGATCTTCAGTCGGATCCGGCATGAAGAAATCCTCCTTCAGAAATTCACGGAACTTTGGTGGGAGATCACTTTTCGGCAGAATAAGGCTCTGGAATTCTAGCACTCAACCTCTCTCAAACTAGTGTAAGGAAAATGAGAGAAGAGGCCTCCTTTTATTGGAGTGAGCGCTAGCGCTACCACCGGCGCTATCTCGGTATAGAATTATTCTGTGTGTACGTATCTTTCATTCCAGGGAAACTCTGCCGCCTTGCCTCTTGCGCTCCGCGCGACTGCCTGCACTGTCCGCTAGTGCCTGACACTAGCGTCTTCTAAAGATGCTCTCAGAATTGCACTAATCATCGCTAGCGCCTGCGTTAGGTGCTACCGCCGGTGCTAGTGGGCATGTTGGAATTCTGGGATCAAATCTGGGGGCAACCTTCTTATGTTATCTTTGAGCATATGGACTTGTTTCCTGCACACTAAAGCACACAAGATCAAATACACATAGGATTTGTTATTCTCAAACCTAGGAGATGTGGAAGACCATGTTCCAACAAACTCCCCCTTTTGATAATAACAAATCCATTAATGATAAATCAGAGCATTAATATATAAGCATGATGAAACCTACTTGTGTGTGTGTGCGAGTGATGACTTAGGATAATTGCCGATTTTAGTATTTAGAATTGCTCCCCCTAAATACATGCTCCCACTATGTGAATGCTCCCATAATATGTAAGCTATCATCTTAATCATTAGTCATGTTAGTTTTCTCATTTGATAGCAATTAATATTTATCATGTTGGTTCTCCCCCTTTTGTTATTAGCAAAAGTGGGTAAGGAAGCAATAAACATACAAAGAGGATGTTTTGATAAAAAGATAAAACATGATCAAGCTTTTTAGAGGAAATGAAATGATAAGGAGTTTGAAGCATAAAAAAGTTTTTTTATAGGAATGGATCAGAGTTTTTAGCATAATTATTTTCATAGAAATAGATCAGAGTTTTTTAGCATATAGAGAACAATATAACATTTACCAAGCAAGTCTACCACTTTGTTGAAGAAAAGGAATTCTGAGTTTTAAGACTTGAGATAAGCATTAAAAAACACAAGGTAAAAGTTATATGGTAATGTTACGGAAGATTTATTGAAATACAAGAAACATCTTTTTGTAAACATGACTATTCATAAGAAGAAATATAAGTGAAAGTCCAAAATGATCTGATGTTTTTGTAGATCATTTTTCTTCTTAGAATCTTTAAAGATTACCGGAAAGTAACCAATCATGAAAGAAGGATATCAAAAAGAAACTGCCACAATGTTATTTATAATTCATAAATTCAAAACATACCAAACATTGTAGAGAGCATGCTAGGTTATCATAGTGCATTTTATATATAAAGAGAGTATAGAATTTTAGCATTAAGACCAAATACTCATGAGAAGAAGTGTTATGGAAGATAATGATGTGCACAAAGTGTATTTTTGAATAGATCAAATAAGTGTTTTAATCAAAAACAATACACGACATATGTAGAGTAAAGTGTACAATAAAACACAAATAATTTTTCTTCCACACCCTTCAACGCACATAGAAAAGAACAAGTGGTGAAAAGAAAAAATTTATGGTTTGCACAAGACACTTTACTATTCTTTCCAAGGTGCTCAACCCCACAATGCTCATTAAGACTTATCAGGAGGTTCAAGTAGTGCTTGGTGGAGTTATCTTTGTCAATTTATTTCATTTTTTTTGTTTTCTACAAAGTTCTCCGAATACACTTGTTTTGCAAACCAATGAAATTTTGAAAGCACAATCACTTTTCTTAATTTTAAAAGTGCAAATAAAAGTAGTGTATGTAAGATACTTGTGCAAATTTAAGTCATTGTACAATTACAATACACAAGTAAGCATTCTTAGATTAAAAACACATGTAAACTTTGCCAAAATAAGTGAGTGAATGAGTATCATTATCAACCATAAAATAGTTACTCATACTTAGAGCATGCTAAGCTTAGTTCTACACAACTTTTATAATACAATTTGATGCACAATTAGATATATCAAAGCATGATAAAAACATTATTCAAGGTAGTTTGAAAAGATAAATTTCAACATTGAAGACGGACTAAATGATAGATTAGACCATGCTTGATATGAACAATAAAATTCATACAGTTTTTATTTTTGATATTTAAAAAAATTTTATTGTAAAATTTGAACTCTTATAATTGATCTTGGACTTCCCGAGGTCTACCCTGTGAGGGGTTCGCTCGGTACTAGAAGATGTGATGGGATGATAGCCCAAATCTCCCTTTCGTAAGATACATGTAAATAGAAAAGTTAAGTTCAAAGGATATTTTTGATTATATTGATGTTTTATATTTTTGTATTTGATTTTTGTATATAGGAATAGAAATCAGACACATAAACAAAGAAAGGGAGTGAAAAAAAATATTTTTTGTAATTTGGCTTTTGTATTTTTTTTGTTTTAATTTTTCAAAAATCAATTCAAATCAGAAATGCAAAAATAAGTAGTACATATAATATAGCATATTTGTAGGGATTTTCCAAAATTTTAAAAATACAGAAAATCAGACAGGTGCGCTAGCACCGGCGCTAGCGCTAGCGCGAGAAACAGTACACTAAATTTTAGAATTTTGAAAAATCTAATTTTTGATATTGATTAAGTGTCCAAAGTTTAGTTTTATACAAAAATTTCAGAGGATTTGAAGATGTTTAGATATATAAAATGCATAAAACCATTACGTTTAAGAATGTGATTTAACCCGAAAGATCTAGGACACCTAATTCAAGTCGTAATAATCGAAATCTTGCATCGGGGAGAGGTTTAGTGAATATGTCAGCAAGTTGGGAGTCTGTACCAATGAAACTTACTTTTACATGCTCTTTCTTAATATGATCCCTAATGAAATGATGACGAACATCTATGTGTTTGGATCTAGAGTGGTGTATGGGATTATTTGTAAGATCTATGACACTTTTGTTGTCACATTTGAGATCAATGTTTTTGAGATGGAAATAAAAATCCTCTAGAGTTTGACTCATCCATAAAGCTTGTGCACAACAACTCCCAAGAGCGATGTATTCGGCCTCCATGTTGGAGAGTGCAACCGAAGATTGTTTCCTACTGGACCATGCAACTAATGAGGGTCCTAAAAAGTGACAAGTACCGCTAGTGCTTTTTTGATCTAATGAACATCCGGCGTAATCCGAATCGGAATAGCCGTGAAGTGTAAATGAATCATTGTGTGGGTACCATAATCCTAATTTAGATGACCCTAATAGATAACGAAAAATACGTTTTACCGCTTTTAAATGAGATTCTTTTGGATTGGCTTGAAAGTGAGCACATAAACATACGACAGACATTATATCTGGTCTAGATGAACTTAAGCAAAGAAGAGATCCAATCATACCTCTATATAAAGTTTGATCAATAGAAATTCTAGATTCATCTTTTCCTAGTTTTAAAGAAGTACTCATAGGAGAAGAAGCTTGTTTAAGATTTTCAAATCCAAATTGTTTAAGCATATTGTGAACATATTTTGTTTGTCAAATAAAGATACCATCATCTCGTTGTGAAATTTGAAAACCAAGAAAATAAGAGAGTTCTCCTACAAGACTCATTTCAAATTCATTTTTCATTACTAAGACTGTTGACGCCAGGAAAATCCCGGCCTCAAGATTCGGATCAATGCAGCCGGAGGCTACTCGCCCAGCAGTCCAACGAGATGACTTGGCTGTCAACGACGAAGAAGCTAGAAGAGCAACAAACAGGACCCCAGGTGCTGCGGCAGGGAGGTCCCACCACGTACCCGGAAGCTCAAGGGAGTCTTCCCCTCCAAAACCAAAAATGGCCGAGCTTGGTACAAGGAAGGCAGGGACCTGGCGAGTATCTCGCCCGAGGGGGTCAACCTCGTCCAAAAAGTCCTTTTTTCTTGTACCCCTGGGGGTTTATTTATAGACAAATCCTGGGGGGGGGGGGGGGTAGTTACCTGGCCATACTCGCCCATACTTGGCTCTGCTCGCCCAAGCTCACTTCCTGCTCACCCAGCTCGCGCCTTGCTTGCCCAGCTCGCACCTTGCTCGCCCAGCTCGCGCCTTGCTCGCCCAGCTCGCGCCTTGCTCGCCCAGCTCGCGCCTTGCTCGCCCAGCTCTCCCCTTGCTCGTTCCTTGCTCCTGCTGGCTGAGTTGCCTTGTGTCTTGGACTGCCGGCTTCTGTGCTGACCTTTTGACCTTGAATTCTGCCTACGTGGCTTTGAATGGGCCTACCCTCAGAGAATGAGGGTTGTACACAATCCCCGCTCTTTGTGAGTAACGTAGTTGCTCGAAAAGAATCATCCAACCCTTATTCGACGAGCTGTCTTTCTGGCGAGTATTTGGTCTATAGTTGGCATCTCGCTGCTGTTGCCCTGGCTCTATATATAGAGGGGGAGGGGTCTCTGATGGCAAGGCTTTTTTGATCTCGCTTTAAGATGTCGCGTAGTATTGCCGAGGAAGCTGCTGCTGACATGGTCGACCTCCAGGCCATTCGCTAGACGAGCGAGCTCAACTGGAGGTGGAGAAGAGTCGACACCCACCAGGCCATTCATTAGACGAGCGAGCTCAACTGGAGGTGGAGAAGAGTCGACACCCTCCAGGCCATTCGCTAGATGAGCGAGCTCACCTGGAGGTGGAGAAGAGTCGACACCCTCTAGGAGCCGAACTCAACTAGAGGCGGAAATAAGGTCGACACCTTCTGGGAGTCGAGCTCAACTAGAGGTGGATAGAAGGTCGACACCTCGCAGGAGCCGAGCTCAATTGGAGGCGGATATAAGGTCGACACCTTCTAGGAACCTTCTCTTCACCTCTAGTTGAGCTTGGCTCCTAGAAGGTGTCGACCTTCTCTCCACCTCTAGTTGAGCTCGGTTCCTAGAAGGTGTCCCTACTCGCCATAGGCGAGTTCCAGAGATGGCGAGATCCCTACTCGCCATAGGCGAGTTCCAGAGATGGCGAGATCCCTACTCGCCATAGGCGAGTTCCAGAGATGGTGAGATCCCTACTCGCCACAGGCGAGTTCCAGAGATGGCGAGATCCCTACTCACCCATAGGCGAGTTCTTGCAGGCGAGATCTAGAGATAAGTTCAGACCAGTGACTTTAATCGGAAGAGAGGCGAGTTTCCTGGGTAGTGGCGAGATCCTTCCTTACTCGCCCAAGGCGAGCTTCCTTGTTACTCGGCATAGGCGACTTCATGCAGGCGACGAACATCAAATTTGGTGAGATCCTTCCTTACTCGCCCATAGGCGAGATCTCTACTCGCGAGGGTGACGAGACCAACTCGCAAGGTGGTGAGAACCTGGTGTCTAGTTCAAGAGTGGCGAGTTCCTGGGAGGCGATTTCAACCCCGTCCGCTGACCGGGCAGCGGAACCCCCGAACCCTCTGCGTAGGGGGTCTTATGTAAAAAGGGACACTCCTCCCCTCAGTTTCCTCCTTCTTCAATGCCGGTGATTTCCATACATGATCATACTTACGGGTGCTTTGGTAAAGCCCGCGGGTGCTTTTGTCTGACTAACAAACAGGATGATTCATGACGAGTTCGCCACCAAGGGAAAGCACATAAGCTACTCGCGAGGTCTCCAAGTTGATGTTCCGCGAGCTCCTACTCGCGATGATCTTCATCAAGGGATTACATTCCATGAGGATGCTGACTCGTGACGTCTTCAAGGTGGTGTTCTGCGAGCTCCTACTCGCGATGATCTTCATCAAGGGCGTATATTCCACGAGGATGTTTACTCGTGACGTCTTCAAGCTAGGATTCCGCGAGCTCATACTCACGATGATCTTCATCAAGGGCTTATGTTCCATGAGAATGATTACTCATGACGTCTCCAAGCTTGGTATTCTGCAAGCTCCTTACTCCCGATGATCTCCTTCCGTCGGCTATGATCCATGAGGGGTCTTACTCATAAGGTTTGGTCGGCATTCAACACCCAAGTAGGATGGAGACCTCGGGATGGTGTGTTCTTTTGGAACCTCCCCGACTGTCAGTACCTACTTGACGTCATCCTTCAGCAACACCCAAGTAGGATGGAGACCTCGTGGTGGTGTGTTCCTTTGGAACCTCCCCGACTGTCAGTCCCCTTCATGGTGTGTTCTATGAGATGAAGAACTGCTCAGAAGTACCTAAAGGCTCAACAGGGAGATCACTTGTCATCGAGAAGCTCGAACTGAAATAGGAGGGATCTTTCATCATTCAAGAGGCATTCGAGACTGGCAGAGACCGCCTGTAGAATCATGAAGGGGAATCACTTGGTAATACCTGGAGCGGCAATGACCTGAAAAGGTTCTATCCCTGAGCGGGAAGGTGTATTCTCCCCCTTCTTGTGTTTATTCCATTTAAATAAAAATTCCTCGCCCCCTAAAACATGGGCCGCGAGAATTGTTTTTCTCTTTTGGCAAGAGCTTTTCGAAGTAGGTAAAACCAATCTCCACGACAGGTTGGGAAACGAGCCTCCGACTTGATTCTCGTAAAACCCAGAACGGATGATGGGACGGTGCCTCGGTAGTGCATTCTCCTAATACCAAGCCTCTGCACTGACGGTCGAGATCAGCTCCCCCCTTGCATGTTTTTTGAGTTACCCTCCGACCGCATCTCTCATCCGACTGGAGAGATTATCAGGAGAAAGTCTGGACGCCGACCTCCCAACTCGACGAAGCGATGATCGATTTACCTGACTGAGGGACCCTTGTATAAAGGTGTCATTTGACCTGTTGCGGCAAACCCACTATCTCTTGTCAATTATTCCAATCATATGAGTTGGTGCGGTTAATCCCCTCTGATTGTTCAGTAACAGTATGAATACTCTTCCGCAACCTGGCGACCGATTGGGGGACATGCCTCCGACTCGACTCTCATAAAAACCCAAGTCGGGTGGTGGGATAACGCCTCGGGAGAGAGTCCTCCTAAGACCAAGCCTCTGCATTGACGGTCGAGATCAGCTCCCCCCTTGCACGTTGGCCAAGTTACCCACGACTGCATTTCCCATCCGGCTAGAGAGGTTATCAGAGGAGAGTCCTGGCGCCAAACCCCAGCTTGACGAAGAGATGATCGATTTGACCGACCAGCATTCAGCAAACGCAATAGGATGGAGGCCTCGGGATGGTGTGTCCCCTTGGACCTCTCCACCTCTAGTTGAGCTCGGCTCCTACGAGGTGTCGACCTTCTCTCCACCTCTAGTTGAGCTCGGCTCCTAGAAGGTGTCGACCTTGTATCCGCCTCTAGTTGAGCTCGGCTCCTACAAGGTGTCGACCTTCAATCCACCTCTAGTTGAGCTCGGCTCCTAGAAGGTGTCGACCTTGTATCCTCCTCTAGTTGAGCTCGGCTCCTGCGAGGTGTCGACCTTCTCTCCACCTCTAGTTGAGCTCGGCTCCTAGAAGGTGTCGACCTTCTATCCACCTCCAGTTGAGCTCGGCTCCTGCGAGGTGTCGACCTTATATCCTCCTCCAGTTGAGCTCGGCTCCTGCGAGGTGTCAACTTTCTCTCCACCTATAGTTGAGCTCGGCTCCTAGAAGGTGTCGAACTTGTATCCTCCTCTAGTTGAGCTCGGCTCCTAGAAGGTGTCGACCTTGTATCCTCCTCTAGTTGAGCTCGGCTCCTAGAAGTTGTCGACCTTGTATCCGCCTTCAGTTGAGCTCGGCTCCTAGAAGGTGTCGACCTTGTATCCTCCTCTAGTTGAGCTCGGCTCCTAGAAGGTGTCGACCTTCTATCCACCTCCAGTTGAGCTCGGCTCCTGCGAGGTGTCGACCTTCTCTTCACCTCCAGTTGAGCTCGGCTCCTGCGAGCTGTCGACCTTCTTTCCACCTCTAGTTGAGCTCGGCTCCTAGAAGGTGTCGACCTTCTATCCGCCTCCAGTTGAGCTCGGCTCCTGCGAGGTGTCAACCTTCTCTCCACCTCTAGTTGAGCTCGGCTCCTAGAAGGTGTCGAACTTATATCCGCCTCCAGTTGAGCTTGGCTCCTGCGAGGTGTCGACCTTCTCTTCACCTCCATTTGAGCTCGGCTCCTGCGAGGTGTCGACTTTCTATCCACCTCCAGTTGAGCTCGGCTACTGCGAGGTGTCGACCTTCTCTTCACCTCCATTTAATCTCGGCTCCTGCGAGCTGTCGATCTTCTTTCCACCTCTAGTTGAGCTCGGCTCCTAGAAGGTGTCGACCTTCTATCCGCCTCCAGTTGAGCTCGGCTCCTGCGAGGTGTCGACCTTCTCTCCACCTCTAGTTGAGCTCGGCTCCTAGAAGGTGTCGACCTTATATCCGCCTCCAGTTGAGCTCGGCTCCTGCGAGGTGTCAACTTTCTCTCCACCTATAGTTGAGCTCGGCTCCTAGAAGGTGTCGACCTTGTATCCTCCTCTAGTTGAGCTCGGCTCCTAGAAGGTGTCGACCTTGTATCCTCCTCTAGTTGAGCTCGGCTCCTAGAAGGTGTCGACCTTATATCCGCCTTTAGTTGAGCTCGGCTCCTAGAAGGTGTCGACCTTGTATCCTCCTCTAGTTGAGTTCGGCTCCTAGAAGGTGTCGACCTTCTATCCACCTCCAGTTGAGCTCGGATCCTGCGAGGTGTCGACCTTCTCTTCACCTCTAGTTGAGCTCGGCTCCTACGAGCTGTCAACCTTCTTTCCACCTTTAGTTGAGCTCGGCTCCTAGAAGGCGTCGACCTTCTATCCGCCTCCAGTTGAGCTCGGCTCCTGCGAGGTGTCGACCTTCTCTCCACCTCTAGTTGAGCTCGGCTCCTAGAAGGTGTCGACCTTATATCCACCTCCAGTTGAGCTCGGCTCCTGCGAGGTGTCAACTTTCTCTCCACCTATAGTTGAGCTCGGCTCCTAGAAGGTGTCGACCTTGTATCCTCCTCTAGTTGAGCTCGGCTCCTAGAAGGTGTCGACCTTGTATCCTCCTCTAGTTGAGCTCGACTCCTAGAAGGTGTCGACCTTGTATCCGCCTTCAGTTGAGCTCGGCTCCTAGAAGGTGTCGACCTTGTATCCTCCTCTAGTTGAGCTCGGTTCCTAGAAGGTGTCGACCTTCTATCCACCTCCAGTTGAGCTCGGCTCCTGCGAGGTGTCGACCTTCTCTTCACCTCCAGTTGAGCTCGACTCCTGCGAGCTGTCGACCTTCTTTCCACCTCTAGTTGAGCTCGGCTCCTAGAAGGTGTTGACCTTGTATCCGCCTCCAGTTGAGCTCGGCTCCTGCGAGGTGTCGACCTTCTTTCCACCTCTAGTTGAGCTCGACTCCTAGAAGGTGTCGACCTTCTATCCGCCTACAGTTGAGCTCGGCTCCTGCGAGGTGTCAACCTTCTCTCCACCTCTAGTTGAGCTCGGCTCCTAGAAGGTGTCGACCTTCTATCCGCCTCCAGATGAGCTCGGCTCCTGCGCGGTGTCGACCTTCTCTCCACCTCTAGTTGAGCTCGGCTCCTAGAAGGTGTCGACCTTATATCCGCCTCCAGTTGAGCTCGGCTCCTGCGAGGTGTCGACCTTCTTTCCACCTCTAGTTGAGCTCGGCTCCTAGAAGGTGTCGACCTTCTATCCACCTCCAGTTGTGCTCGGCTCCTGCGAGGTGTCGACCTTCTCTTCACCTCCATTTGAGCTCGGCTCCTGCGAGGTGTCGACTTTCTATCCACCTCCAGTTGAGCTCGGCTCCTGCGAGGTGTCGACCTTCTCTTCACCTCCATTTGAGCTCGGCTCCTGCGAGGTGTCGACTTTCTATCCACCTCCAGTTGAGCTCGGCTCCTTCGAGGTGTCGACCTTCTCTTCACCTCCGTTGAGCTCGGCTCCTGCGAGCTGTCGACCTTCTTTCCTCCTCTAGTTGAGCTCGGCTCCTAGAAGGTGTCGAACTTGTATCCTCCTCCAGTTGAGCTCGGCTCCTAGAAGGTGTCAACCTTGTATCCGCCTTCAGTTGAGTTCGGCTCCTAGAAGGTGTCGACCTTGTATCCGCCTTCAGTTGAGCTCGGCTCCCGGGAAGTGTCGGCGTTCTCTCCTCCTCCAGTTAAGTTCGGCGAGGTATCGACTCTTTTTCCTCTTACAGTTGAGATCCCCTCCTGGGAAGGACCTCACGCCTTTACTCTCTAGTGCCCATCTCTCCGAACCACGGGTCCTACATTGTTTTTCCGACCTCGCGAGCGAGCTCCAAAAAGCGGGGATTGTGTACTACTCGTAATTCGTAGAGATTAGAAAGTCCTAAGGAGACGCCTATTCGCAGACCTCGTTGGGCGAGCAAGGCGCGAGCTGGGAGAGCAAGGCGCGAGCTGGGCGAGCTGGGCGAGCTGGGCGAGCAAGGGGCGAGCAGAGGGCGAGCTGGGCGAGCAAGAGGCGAGCAAGGGGCGAGCAGAGGGCGAGTTGGGCGAGCAGAGGGATAGTTGGGCGAGCAGAGGCGATTCTGGGCGAGTATGGCCAGGTAACTACCCCCCCCCCCCCCCCCCCCCAGGATTTGTCTATAAATAGACCCCCAGGTGTACAAGAAAGAGGACTTGTTGGACGAGGTTGACCCCCTCAGGAGAGATACTCGCCAGGTCCTTGCCTTCCTTGTACCAAACTCAGCCATTTTGGGTTTTGGAGGGGAAGACTCCCTTGAGCTTCCGGGTACGTGGTGGGACCTCCCTGCCGCAGCACCTGGGGTCTTGTTTGTTGCTCATCTAGCTTCTTCGTCGTTGCCAGCCAAGCCATCTCGTTGGGCTACTGGGCGAGTAGCCTCCGGCTGCATCGGTCCGAATCTTGAGGTCAGGATTTTCCTGGCGTCAACAAAGACTACTTCATTACACAATTCATCATTAGTAGCTCCAAAAATGATATCATCGACATATATTTGTAAGATAATTAAATCATTATTATTATGCTTAATGAAGAGTGTGTTGTCGGCACTTCCCATGACATAACCGTGCTTTAACAAAAACGATGTAAGTATATCATGACATGCACGGGGTGCTTGTTTTAAACAATAAAGCGCTTTTTCTAATTTATAAACATGATTTAGAAATTTTTCGTTTATAAAACCCGGGGTTGTTCTACGTAAACTTCTTCTTTTATAAACCCGTTTAAAAAAACACTTTTAACATACTTTTGAAATTCTTTTATCCTTTTAAAACTCGCAAATGCCAAAAATATTCGTATGGATTCTAAGCGAGCAACGGGTGCAAAAGTTTCTTTAAAATCTACCCCTTCTATTTGAGAAAATCCTTGAGCGTCTAAGCGAGCTTTATTTCTTGTAATCCTAGATTCACCATCTAATTTATTTTTAAAGATCCATTTTACGCCAAGAATGGGATGATTAGATGGACGTTCTACTAGGTTCCATACTTTATTTCTTTCAAATTGATCTAACTCTTCATTCATAGTCAAAAATCAAAATTCATCATTTAAAACGGTTGAAACATTTTTAGGTTCAATTTCGGAAACAAAGCTAATATTTGAAAATGTTTCATGAAGAGAAGATCGAGTTCTTACCCCAATAGATGGTTCCCCAATAACTAGCTCCTTTGGATGATTTTTTGAAAAGTTTAAGACGCTTGGGGCACATATTCATCTTCCTTGGCCTCCTCCTCCTCTTCTTTGGAAGGTTCCTCTTCGTCGTGCTCCAAAGATGGCAAAGGTTCATCATCTGTACCTCTAGGAAGTCTTTCTACACCAGGAATAAATTCATCAAATTTTACATTAATAGACTCTTCAACCTTACTCGTTCTTTTGTTAAATATTCTATAAGCTTTACTAGTTGAAGAGTATCCAAGAAATATTCCTTCATCACATTTTTCATCAAACTTTCCTAAGGCATCTTTTGTATTTAGAATAAGACATTTACAACCAAATACTTTAAAATATGATACGTTAGGTTTCTTTTGATAATATAGTTCATATGGTGTGAGATTTAAAGATGGACGAAACATGACTCTATTCATTACATAACATGATGTGCTTACGGCTTCGGCCCAAAATGACTTAGGTAATTTATATTTAGATAGCATGGTACGTGCTAGTTCTTGGATAGTCCTATTCTTTCTTTCTACAACACCGTTTTGTTGAGGTGTGCGTGGAGCGGAGAACTCATGCTTAATACCTAACATTTAACAAAAAGATTTAAAATTTTTATTTTCAAATTCTCCTCCATGATCTGAGCGAATGCGTTTTATTTTTAAATCTAGTTCATTTTGAATACGAGTACATAATTTTGAAAATTCGCAAAACGCATCAGATTTGGAAGAGAGAAATAAAGTCCAACAATATCTAGAGAAATCATCTATTAGAACAAAAGTATATATTCTACCACCAAGACTTGCGGTGCTAACGGGACCAAAGAGATCCATATGAATTAATTGCAATGGTTTTGTAGTAGAAATTCCGTTATTGCTTTTAAAAGAGGATTTTGTAAATTTTTCTTTTTGACATGGAGAACATAGTGAATATGAATTTCCATTCAATTTAGGCAATCCTCTAATCAATTCCTTTTTGGCTAGTTTTAAAATGAGCTTTGTACTAGCATGACCTAAACGTCTATGTCATAGTTCTAACTCGTCATTTTTAGTTATAAAACATTTTATAGATGATTTGGAAAGATCATGAAAGGAAACTATATAAACGTTGTGAATTCTAGGTACAGTTAGCAAGACATCTTTTGTGTTAGGATTAAATATCTTGCAAAGATTTGTGGATGACTCAAATAAGACATGTAATCCTTTATCACAAAATTGACTAATAAATATTAAGTTATGTTTTAATCCTTTTACATAAAGAACATTAGAGATAAGAAAGGATTCATTACCCACTATACCTACTCTCATGATCCTTCCTTTACCGTTATCTCTGATGGTTACGATCCCTCCTTTCTTCTTTTCTAGGCTAAGGAACTTTGCATTGCTGCCCATCATGTGCTTGGAGCAGCCCGAGTCCAAGTACCACGCGTCCTCCGTTTCCTTAGCCTTACTGCAAATCTAGAAAGAAGATGAGAGTAAAGATCTGGATACCCAAGAGGTACCACCCATAGAATAGGTGGATGCCTTAGGTACCCAGATTTGCTTTAAAGATCCCTATTTTATTTTCCTGCAAGAGCTAGACGTGTTCCCAAACCTATGACAATTTGCACACGAAATAAAGGGGGTTTGATTTTTAGAAAAATAGAAGAGGTTTGCTTTAAAGATCCCAAAATCTACACTGCTCTTACTGGACGAGGTTTGATTTTTAGAAAAAATAGAAGAATTTTTAAATGATGGGCTACCGCTGGAGTTAGTGGCTAGTGTCGGGCGGTAGTGGTCATTTTGATATCCGAGCCCAAATTTTTCAGAACCATAACATTGGTTTCCCAAAATCATGTCCAGGGATTTTTGACCAATTCCAAATTTTTGATTGCCACATTGAGGACATGAGTTTATTTTTTAAAAGATGAATTTTCTTTAACAAGCATGACACATTTATTTTCAAAGCCTTTTTTGTTATTTTCAATTTGTAAGAGAGAGGTTTTTAGTTTTCTCTCTATGTCCCCCTTTTCTTTTGTAATAGTTTTGATTTGTAAGAGGGCCTTAGAAAGAGAAACTTCAAGTTCTATTGCCTTACATAAGGAGTGCTCACACTCTTGACATGAAACTTTTCTCTTTTCAAAGGAAATTAATTTTTTTATAAGATTATGATTTTCTTCGATGATAGATTCATTTTCACGATTTAAAATAATATTATCTTCTATACTTTTATCATAGGCTTTGCAAGTTAGAACAAATTCATCATAAAGTTCTTCGAAGGTGGGAGGAGTTACCTTAGTGTTACTAAGAACACTGGTGTCGTCATCGTTGCTTTTTGCCATTAAACATAAGTTTGCTTCCTCCTCGCTGCTTGACTTAGATCCGCTTGATTCTTCAGAGGAAGAATCATCCCATGTTGTAGCTTTCAACACTTTCTTTTTCTCCTTCACTTTGTATCGTTCTTTTTGCTCCTTTTGATACTTCGGGCACTGGCTCCGAATGTGCCCGGTCTTTCTGCAGTGATAGCACTCCGGTGGTGGTCTTTCTTCTTCATCTTCACTTCCTTTTTCTTTCTTTGATGAAGAGGAAGACACTTTTCGTCGAGCATCTTTCTAGAAGTATTTCCGGAAGGTGTTCCTTCTTTCCAGATTTCTAATGAACTTCCTGAAGTTCTTCACCAAGAGACCTTCTTCTTCTTCATCAACATCTTCGATGCTCTCCTTCTTTGATTTTAGTGCCATCTCCTTTTTCTTTGGCTCCTTGTTGTATTCATCGTGTTGATTTTAGTGCCATCACCTTTTGATTGAACCTTGGGGGTAGAGAGCGAATAATTTTTCTGACCAAGTCCCCGTCCGAGTAGATCTTTCTAAGAGCTTTTGAAGCGTTGACAATCTTGGTGAAGCGTGTGTACATCGAGTTGATGTCTTCTTTAGCAACCATCCTAAATTTTTCATATTTCGATTCTAGTTGGAATAGCTTTGCATCTTTTACCTACGATGTACCTTCATGAGTAACTTCTAATTGGTTCCAAATATTATAAGCAGTTACACATACAGAAATTCGATTAAATTCAGTTCGATTTAAAGCACAATATAAAGCGTTCATTGCTTTTGCATTATTTTTGCACCTTAGTTTATCGTTGTCGTCCCATTTACCCTTAGGTTTTTGAATCGTAGCCTCTCCTACTACAATTATAGGAGGAGAGTACCGAACTTCTACCATATTCCAAACTTCTATATCCATGGTCATAAGAAAACACATCATCCTAATTTTCCAGTAGTTAAAATCTGACCCAGCAAAAAGAGGTGGTCTACTAATACCCTGACCCCCTGGAAAAGCGAGATCATGAGATTCCATTATTCCCGGTTGTTAAGACGAATGGAATAAAACCGCTCTGATACTACTTGTTGGATCGGTAGGCGCCCTTAAGGGGGGGGGGGGGGTGAATAAGGGTTTTTAAAAAACTTATATTATATTTTGATATATTTGAAAATATAAGAGATTAAGATAAGAAATCAAGCAAATAAAATTGAGACATCATTTTATTAATATGAAAAGAAGAGTAGTTTACAAAACTTGATTTCTTATAACGCTAGAAATCGGAGGCGAATAATAATAAAATTCTTTTTCATTTTCTATCCCGACTCGTATCCCCACGAACCGATGGCCCTAGCCTATCCTTCCCTGGATACGGCCTCAAGCCGCTCTAGCCAATCCTTCCCCGGATATGGCCTCGAGCACCCCTAGACATAACCTAGATCTAGTCGCCAACACGAGGCAAATTTCTGCCCTAAGTCCTACCCAGACCTAGTCGCCAACACGAGGCGAATTCACTAAACGATTACAAGAAAAGAAGTGAAATTAAGTGACAATAATATTAAAATCTCCCTCTTGAAGAACTTCTGAAGTTGGAGACGAAGGACCACTGTAGTATAAGCGTTGATGAAGCGATCTTCCGTCAGATCCAGCGTGAAGAAATCCTCCTTTAGAAATTCACGGAACTTTGGTGGGAGATCACTTTTCGGCAGAATAAGGCTCTGAAATTCTAGGACTCAACCTCTCTCAAACTTGTGTAAGGAAAATGAGAGAAGAGGCCTCCTTTTATAGGAGTGAGCGCTAGCGCCTGTGCTAGTGCTACCGCCAGCGCTATCCCAATATAAAATTATTCTGCGTGTGTGTATCTTTCATTCCAGGGAAACTCTGCCACCTTGACTCTTGTGCTCCGCGCTACCGCCTGCACTATCCGCTACCGTCTGGCGCTAGTGCCTTCTAAAGATGCTCCCGGAATTGCGCTAATCATCGCTAGTGCCTGCGCTAGGTGCTACCGCCGGCGCTAGTGGGCATGTTGGAATTCTGAGATCAAATTTAAGGGCAACCTTATTATGTTATCCTTGAGTCATATAGACTTGTTTCCTGCACACTTAAGCACACAAGATCAAATATACATATGATTTGTTATTCTCAAACCTAGGAGATGCGGAAGACCATGTTCCAACAATTAGCAGCACAACACCCTTAGAACTAATACATTCTGACATTTGTGACTTCAAAGGTTTTGTCACTAGAGGAGGAAAGAAGTATTTGATCACCTTTATAGATGACTGTTCTAGGTTTTGTCACATCTATCTCCTTAAAACTAAAGATGAAGCGTTTGAAAAATTTTGTATTTTCAAAATCAGGGTAGAAAACTAATTAGACATGAAATTCAAGAGGTTTAGAAGTGATAGAGGAGGAGAATATATGTCCAGTGAGTTCAAATGTTTCCTTGCCCATCATGGAATCATAGCAGAAACCACTGCTCCTTAGTCACCCCAGTCTAATGGCATAACTGAGCGTAAAAATCGGACGTTAACAGAAATGTTAAACTCTATGCTCTTGACTGCAGACATGCCTTCTGTGTAATATCCCATTTTGCGCTAGACCCATCGGAGACGTTTTGACTACCTGATTTTGGGCTTTCCAGTGCGAGCACGGTTTTGGATTAATTGGGGGAAAGGATTAACAAATTGTTGATATATATATTTCTGTGATTTCGTTCGACGAACGTCGAGGAGAGCCTCGTTCGACGAACGTCGAAGGGCAGTTCCGTTCGACGAACGTCGAAGGGATAGAGGCGTTCGACGAAAATCCCAGCGTTCGACTAAAATGACAGCGTTCGACAAAAGTTCCGTTCGACGAATTGTATTCCGGTCGACATAATATTAGGCACCGCTCGACAAATATATTATTCCAGCCGATCGACGATCGATGAAAAATGATAGCGCTCGGCTAAAGCTTTGCTGCTCCCGTTTGACTAACGTCGAACGGGAAGCGTTCCACTAAATCCTTGCGCTCGACTAAGTTCAGGCAGCGTACGACGAAATGACTGTTCCCGTTCGACGAATCTGGGTATTTTCGTCTGCTGTTTCCGACAGAGCTTAAATGCTTATTCTTTATGTTTATTTTAGGCTAACAGTGGAATCCTTGTCCAGTAAGAAGTCGGCACCTAACTTTGGATTTCCAATGCTTATTAATGCAAACCCTCTTCTCTCTTAACACTAGGGCTGAACATTTCTTACGAGGAAAAATCTTCTGCTTCATCTTCTTCTTCTTCTTCTTCCTCTTCTTCTTCTTCATCTTCTTCCTCTCCCATCGGGAATTGGATGGGGGAAAACTTTGGAGGAGCAAAAGCTTGGAGGCTTTTGGAGCTTGGCCGACCACCATCCCGGCTGCCATGAAGATGAGCTCTGTCCATGCCTAAAAATCAGGTGACTTCCTCCCCTCTCCCTTGGTGCTAGCCTCTTAGATCACAATAGGAGAGATGAAGGCTCAAGAGAGCTCCTCGTGTGAGCTTTAATGGAGTTTTCTTAGATTGACCACATGGAACTTCAGATTTAGGGCACCGCTTGCCGTGAAGTTCCTTTAGAAATCATTTCTTCTCACCAAGAGGTTGAGATAGGATCTGATTTGGTGCATAGCCGTGGTCTGTGGAGGGAGACCGATGAGAAAATAATGCTAGGGCTTGATACATCGATTAAGGGCTTAGTTCCCTGTTATGGGATTTTATTTATATATGCTCATACTTATATATGATCAATTATGGTTCCCTGCTATGGGATTTCTTATTGGGGAATAGCAGGAGTTTAATTATATGGTTAGAAGGATAGATGAAGTTCTGTATATATGACTTAAATTATGAAATTTTGGTTGGGGAAGATGATAATTAACCCTCTGTTTATTAGGGTTTTTGATCATGTATATTATGTGATAAAGAGGATAATAGCCCCTTGCTAAAGAAAGTTTAATTCATAACATTGCACTTGGTAAATAAGGGGTGAAATTGTGCGCAGCTGTGTTCAAGCCAATTTTTGGGCTTCTTCCCACTGAAACTAGGTTCCAGGCTCAACATGAAAGTTGTAGCCCTCGGAAAGAGCTTTCCAACGATAGGTTATCCGTTTTCTGAAGTAACCTGTAGCTACCTAAAAGTCCAGTCGAGTGGACTGTCCAAAAAGCGGGAAATTGTTTAAGTGCGTGCTGTTTTTGCTGTCCAGATTTCTGCAGTTGACTTTGGAGCATATTTTAGGTAGGATCCACTTGGATCTGGGTTTAGGACTCAACATGAGTGTTGTAGACCTTGGAGAGAGCTTTCCAAAATGTGGTGGCACATAATTTGGGGTTGAGTAGAACTCCCAGAATCTCAGTTTTGTTATTCAGCGTCGTTGTAGTTTGAATTGCGATAAACTTGGGATATCTTTTATAATACTTGTCCGACGCTCTTAATAGTGGTAGAAATCGAATTGATGATATTGTGCTGACCCTTGTTGAATTTCATGAGTTGTGGGAGGGTACTTGTTGTGATTTCGCCAACCGTAGTTCGTTCTCGCTTCGCTCTAGGAATAATAATTAGGAATGCCGACGTGGCTATTGTTTGGAGGGAATGACCATAACAAGCTAGCGGAACTACGGAAGCAACAGAGAAATCTATATTCTCCAATTTAATGAGGAAAGAGTGCCCAGATTTACGTGTCAATTGGGCGGAGCATGGGCGAATGACATGATGCTAGAATGAGGCATTGCGATGAATAATCGAATAAAGACTTTGACGACATGTTTATAATAATGCGCACATCGATCGATCATCCAGCGAAGAGTGTGGTTTGGTGACAACCTCTCAAATGCGATAAGGATCTCATCGTGATAGAGTGAGCTGTAAATTGAGTACGAGAAGTGAATGTCGATGACATGTGAGATAGGCTTGGAAATCATGAACGTTATATTAGGGGACTCTTGGCGCATGTTTGGAAGACGTGCTTCTATGAATGCTCGCCTCGCTAGATAAACAACGGGATGATGCGTATTGGTAGTAAACTCTCAAGAATGTGAATAGTTCAACTAGGTTGAACTTGTGGTGAACGGAGCCTACGGGCAGAACGTGTTAATATGATGAGTGCTTGCGAGCACCGGTTGTGAATGGGCCTACGGGCAGGACGTGATAGCATGAATGTGCAGGTTTTCACACATGGTGGTGTAGTGATCCTCGGTAGAGGATAGTTGGTGGTGGGTCTACGGGCTCGCCGATCGTCACACCGACGGGAGCTGGCAGTCAGACTCGGACTGGAAGGGCTCGTCTTCTTGGTGCTCATCTCCCAAAGCCCCCTTCCACTCCTGAAGACTCTGCAGAAATGCGAGCAGTACGCAGGGCTCCGCTATGAACAAAGAGCGTTGAGGCATATAGAGGCCTAGGACTGGTAGTGTGCATACCTTCCTAGTAGTGGCGAGGCCCGTGTCACTGCCACCGTCTGGCCACGACGGGGGGCGCCTGAGTGGTTAGCTACCCTCGAAAAGTGGGAATTAAAGGTCTGTGTCGACATAGCAAATGCGCTTGGAGAAGTCATCATATCATAATCATTAGACCACATTCATATCATAATCATTGCACCGCATTCATATCATAATCATTGCATTGCACAGTAATGGATACTCATCATATAAACTTGTATGGGCATCTTTATATGATGAGTTACCTTTATATGCAGACCCTTAACTTATAAGCTTGTATGGGCATCCTTATAAGTTAAGTTCAATTCAGCTCTGTGATACTTTATCTATGTCCTGTTACTGGTACGATTTTGATACTCTACTTATGCTTTCTGTTTCCAGTACTTGCATTTATAACTGCTGCTATATATATATACTTATGAACAGCTTGTTAGTGCCATTGCAAGTACTTGGGTACTTATACAACCGACACATATGAACAACCCTTCCTGTCACCTGTTTTGTATACTATTGCTAATATTGCAGCTTCTATTCAATTCTACCGCCCGGTGCCTTGGAGTCGCCGGGGGAGCGGATGTGAAGCCACTTAGTCTTTATGACTAACGATTGCTACGTCCCTCTTTTTAGGAGTGCGCCCTGGAGCCGCAGCGCACGGCACAGGAGGAGGACAGTCAGGTCAGGGTGGCAGGGCCGGAGACAGCGATACCTACAGTACCGGCAGTGACAGACGTGAGTAGTAGTTTTGAGATGTAGCCCCTTTGGGCATCTTTTGTGATACTCTGATATATTTTGCAGGAGCTCGTGGAGCTACCTTTTTGTATAATTATGGACTCTACTTATGTGAATTTTATATATCTATATGTGGCTTCTTGTTTTAGTTTATTGATGGGTTGGCGCTGTTGAGTTGGTTTAGCCGGCGGGATAGGCGTCTTGTGGAGGTGGCTAGCCCGTGAGCTGGCGCTTCCGCAAGGCGGCTGTCCTGGGCATAAGACTCCCCTCGGCCGTGTTTTGTGTTCTGGGAGGGGGGCCTTACAAATGGTATCAGCTTGCAATGATCCTGAGATAAAGAAGTCCATTAGACCACTAGGCTACCCCGGCTAGCTAGATCAGTTTGAGGACAAACTGATGCAGCGGAAGCGGTGGTGTGCCCATGTGTAATTCGCTATAAGTATGTCCGCTTTTTCTTATAGAAAGTGCCAACCTAAGCCAAACTCGTACCCTTACGTATAGATGCTGGCTCATCCCGAGACAGTAATTTGTTTTCTCATTCCAACAGTCAGAGTTGGTTTGGCATATGACACCTTTTTGGTCGACTTAGCAGGATAGGTCATGACGTATCCTAGCCTTATACTGATCTTGGGGATGATTGGGCCAAGCAATAAGTGACATTGAGTGACTAAGGGAAGAGTTTAACGTAAGTGTAAATGTTGGAGACTCACACCCTGAGATTTCTACCCTAGAAATGGAGTAATATTATCACCTTACACAAAAAATTTGGCCAATTTCAATGAGACTGGTGCTTGTAGTCTATTACCAGCTTAGTGAGAGACAACCAAGCATGTCTTTTATACTCTACGTGGATACCTCACACTTCTATTTATGTAGAAGGTTTCATATAGAGAAGATACGATAAGAATTCGGATCCAAAGAAGGCTCATGTTGGGACGAATGTATCGTATTGGCAATGGAAGAAACTCAGCCCGGGAGGTATGGGGGCTGATCTTGTTTCTTCGTTTATTGGGGCTAGTAGATGTCATCGTGGGGTGTTGTCGCTTATTGAGTCGTCACAATTCTACGACGCTTAGAGTCGGTGACCCTTGAGGATTTACTTCATCTTGAGCGGTACGGCTTGTATCGTCAGACCTTGAGCGATGGGCAATTTCATTAGTAAAACGGGAGAAAGGAATATCTTGGAAATGATAACCTTATGGCAGGGAGTAGAAGAGATCTTGTATGTGCACGACTATAATGACGACGAACCGTTCCCATGAAGTTTGAAAGACTCGGGTGAGTATCTTCCATATAGGCTTGGAGGATTGCCCTTCCCTAAAGTTTGGTGGATATATGCCGATGATATTGAGATCACCCCAAATGAAATTTATGAATTGGGTTGTGTATTTATGGTAATAATGGGTGAGACTTAAATTTGGCGGAAATGTTCAAAGGGGGATTATTTGTTGTAATAAAAAAAATCAATTAGGAGGTTTTAGCTCGAAATAATCCCCTGATTCAATAATTTCTTATAAATGGTTACGCGAATACGATTACTTGGGGAATGAGCCTATGATAATGATAGTTGATGCAAGCCTACCGTTGAAGTCGCCCCTGCCGTGTAGAACTGTTAGATGCGCATTTCAGTTGAAAGAGATGTAGGCGATTATTATGATGAATGAAAATTTGGATGAGTATTCGAACATAGATTGAAGAAGCCATGAACGTAGTATCTACGGGAAAAAGAAAATCAGCCGAAGAGATATGGGGGCTTATCTCTTCGTTTATTGGGCTAGAGAGGTACCGTCTTGGAATTCTTTGAGGATTTTAAATCCTTGTAATTTTAACCTCGGAAGCTTGTGATCTCTGAATAATTAACTCGCCGTAAGCAAGATGGTTGAAAATCATGAACACTATATTGGGAACTCTTGACGTATGTTTTTGGAAGATATGAATACATCCTGATGTGAGGGTAAGGACTTGAGACTGGCAGTCCTTGAGTGCGGCTATGCACTAGTCGGATCCTGGCAAGTGTGTGGATGACATAAGGACTCGGTGGTAGTCCTTAGGTCCTGATAGCATGAGTTCCATCATTAGAACCTCATGGGGATTAATAAGTGGAAACTTGAACTCTCTTGATAGGGTTGTAGTGCCTCTCAATGATCAATGGTTGGTCAGACGACTGCGTGATAAATTTTGGGGGACGCCTTGAAATTTGTTGAGTGGGAGTCGTATTCGATTGTTGATCAAAGAGTTGTGCTTAAAGTGACATATTTAGGATAATTAGTTTAAATCGTAGCACTCATAGTGCTAAGGTTTTGCAACGTGGTGGTTAAATAAAAATGTTGGGAGCTTTGTTATATTACTGCTCGCATCGCTAGATGACCAACAGGATGGTCCGGGCCCTTTGGTGTTAATTCCCAAAGCCGCCATCCTGGCTAATGTAGTTCGTTCAACTGGATGGTCTGGGCCCTTTGGTGTTAATTCCCAAAGCCGCCATCCGGGCTAATGTAGTTCGTTCAACTGGATGGTCCAGGCCCTTTGGTGTTAATTCCCAAAACCGCCATCCGGGATAATGTAGTTCGTCCAACTAGATGGTCCGGGCACTTTGGTGTTAATTCCCAAAGCCGCCATCCGGGCTAATGTAGTTCGTCCAACTGGATGGTCCGGGCCCTTTGGTGTTAATTCCCAAGGCCGCCATCCGGGCTATTGTTTGGTGTTCATTCCCGAAGACGCCACCTAGGCTGTGTTAAGCATGTGCGTGACCCCATACCTTACCTGGTAGACTACCCGCCTGACTTTGAGGCCGATTTCTTTGAAAGCTAAATTGTTGAATACATTCAAGTGATGACGATAAGGGTGCTGCACGTTATTTGGATAACGATGCCTGAGATTGGAAGAATCAACTTACTCTTGCAAATCTAAAACACATGACTCCTTGAGAGGAGGAATCTGGATTTGGTGCGGGAGCACGAGTGGTAAACTCGTGCGTAACAGGTTCACTGAACCTAGAATGATTCAGATACAAGGTGCGAAGAATGTTGATCGGTTAAGGTTGAGAGGACGAGTGATAACATCGTGCGTGTTAGGCTCTCGGACCTGACGGCTTTTGACAAAGGTATATCAAAGTTGATTCGTTGAGGTTGAGAAAACTTGGGATACCAAGTGCGTGGAGAATGACGAGAGCACACCGGGGGGAAATTGAGGTGAGGTAGGAAGGACGAGTTGTGGCCCTCACCTGAGATGGGTAAGATTCGGTGTGTGCTCGGAAGAACAATTTTCGTAATCCGATCTTCGGTCCCCATAAGCCCAACTTAAATTTCGGGGACGAAATTGTTTCTTCGTTTATTGGATTTGTAACATCCCGTTTCGCGCTAGACCCATCGGAGATGTTTTGACTACCCAATTTTGGGCTTTCCAGTGCGAGCACGGTTTTGGATTAATTGGGGGAAAGGATTAACAAATTGTTGATATATATATTTCTGTGATTTCGTTCGACGAACGTCGAAGGAGAGCCTCGTTCGATGAACGTCGAAGGGCAGCTCCGTTCGACGAACGTCTAAGGGATAGAGGCGTTCGACGAAAATCCCAGCGTTCGACTAAAATTACAGCGTTCGACAAAAGTTCCGTTCGACGAATTGTATTCCGGTCGACGTAATATTAGGCAGCGCTCGACAAATATATTATTCCAGCCGATCGACGATCGATGAAAAATGATAGCGCTCGGCTAAAGCTTTGCTGCTCCCGTTCGACTAACGTCGAACGGGAAGCGTTCCACTAAATCCTTGCGCTCGACTAAGTTCGGGCAGCGTACGACAAAATGACTGTTCCCATTCGACGAATCACGGTATTTTTGTCTGCTGTTGCCGACAGAGCTTAAATGCTTATTCTTTATGTTTATTTTAGGCTAACTGTGGAATCCTTGTCCAGTAAGAAGTCGGCACCTAACTTTGGATTTCCAATGCTTATTAATGCAAACCCTCTTCTCTCTTAACACTAGGCCTGAGCATTTCTCCCGAGGAAAAATCTTCTGCTTCATCTTCTTCTTCTTCTTCCTCTTCTTCTTCTTCATCTTCTTCCTCTCCCATCAGGAATTGGATGGGGGAAAACTTTGGAGGAGCAAAAGCTTGGAGGCTTTTGGAGCTTGGCCGACCACCATCCCGACTGCCATGAAGATGAGCTCTGTCCATGCCTAAAAATCAGGTGACTTCCTCCCCTCTCCCTTGGTGCTAGCCTCTTAGATCACAATAGGAGAGATGAAGGCTCAAGAGAGCTCCTCGTGTGAGATTTAATGGAGTTTTCTTAGATTGACCACATGGAACTTCAGATTTAGGGCACCGCTTGCCGTGAAGTTCCTTGAAATCATTTCTTCTCACCAAGAGGTTGAGACAGGATCTGATTTGGTGCATAGCCGTGGTCTGTGGAGGGAGACCGATGAGAAAATAATGCTAGGGCTTGATAAATCGATTAAGGGCTTAGTTCCCTGTTATGGGATTTTATTTATATATGCTCATACTTATATATGATCAATTATGGTTCCCTGCTATGGGATTTCTTATTGGGGAATAGCAGGAGTTTAATTATATGGTTAGAAGGATAGATGAAGTTCTGTATATATGACTTAAATTATGAAATTTTGGTTGGGGAAGATGATAATTAACCCTCTGTTTATTAGGGTTTTTGATCATGTATATTATGTGATAAAGAGGATAATAGACCCTTGCTAAAGAAAGTTTAATTCATAACATTGCACTTGGTAAATAAGGGGTGAAATTGTGCGCAGCTGTGTTCAAGCCAATTTTTGGGCTTCTTCCCACTGGAACTAGGTTCCAGGCTCAACATGAAAGTTGTAGCCCTCGGAAATAGCTTTCCAACGATAGGTTATCCGTTTTCTGAAGTGACCTGTAGCTGCCTAAACGTCCAGTCGAGTGGACTGTCCAAAAAGCGGGAAATTGTTTAAGTGCGTGCTGTTTTTGCTGTCCAGATTTCTGCAGTTGACTTTGGAGCAGATTTTAGGTAGGATCCACTTGGATCTGGGTTTAGGACTCAACATGAGTGTTGTAGACCTTGGAGAGAGCTTTCCAAAATGGGGTGGCACATAATTTGGGGTGGCACATAATTTGGGGTGGAGTAGAACTCCCAGAATCTCAGTTTTGTTATTCAGCGTCGTTGTAGTTTGAATTGCGATAAACTTGGGATATCTTTTATAATACTTGTCCGACGCTCTTAATAGTGGTAGAAATCGAATTGATGATATTGTGCTGACCCTTGTTGAATTTCATGAGTTGTGGGAGGGTACTTGTTGTGATTTCGCCAACCGTAGTTCGTTCTCGCTTCGCTCTGGGAATAATAATTAGGAATGCCGACGTGGCTATTGTTTGGAGGGAATGACCATAACAAGCTAGCGGAACTACGGAAGCAACAGAGAAATCTATATTCTCCAATTTAATGAGGAATGAGTGCCCAGATTTACGTGTCAATTGAGCGGAGCATGGGCGAATGGCATGATGCTAGAATGAGGCATTGCGATGAATAATCGAATAAAGACTTTGACGACATGTTTATAATAATGCGCACATCGATCGATCATCCAGCGAAGAGTGTGGTTTGGTGACAACCTCTCAAATGCGATAAGGATCTCATCGTGATAGAGTGAGCTGTAAATTGAGTACGAGAAGTGAATGTCGATGACATGTGAGATAGGCTTGGAAATCACGAACATTATATTAGGGGACTCTTGGCGCATGTTTGGAAGACGTGCTTCTATGAATGCTCGCCTCGCTAGATAAACAACGGGATGATGCGTATTGGTAGTAAACTCTCAAGAATGTGAATAGTTCAACTAGGTTGAACTTATGGTGAATGGAGCCTACGGGCAGAACGTGTTAATATGATGAGTGCTTGCGAGCACCGGTTGTGAATGGGCCTACGGGCAGGACGTGATAGTATGAATGTGCAGGTTTTCACACATGGTGGTATAGTGATCCTCGGTAGAGGATAGTTGGTGGCGGGTCTACGGGCTCGCCGATCGTCACACCGACGGGAGCTGGCAGTCAGACTCGGACTGGAAGGGCTCGTCTTCTTGGTGCTCATCTCCCAAAGCCCCCTTCCACTCCTGAAGACTCTGCAGAAATGCGAGCAGTACGCAGGGCTCCGCTATGAACAAAGAGCGTTGAGGCGTACAGAGGCCTAGGACTGGTAGTGTGCATACCTTCCTAGTAGTGGCGAGGCCCGTGCCACTGCCACCGTCTGGCCACGACGGGGGGCGCCTGAGTGGTTAGCTACCCTCGAAAAGTGGGAACTAAAGGTCTGTGTCGACATAGCAAATGCGCTTGGAGAAGTCATCATATCATAATCATTGCACCGCATTCATATCATAATCATTGCACCGCATTCATATCATAATCATTGCATTGCACAACAATGGATACTCATCATATAAACTTGTATGGGCATCTTTATATGATGAGTTACCTTTATATGCAGACCCTTAACTTATAAGCTTGTATGGGCATCCTTATAAGTTAAGTTCAATTCAGCTCTGTGATACTTTATCTATGTCCTGTTACTAGTACGATTTTGATACTCTGCTTATGCTTTCTGTTTCCAGTACTTGCATTTATAACTGCTGCTATATATATATATACTTATGAACAGCTTGTTAGTGCCATTGCAAGTACTTGGGTACTTATACAACCGACACATATGAACAACCCTTCCTGTCACCTGTATTGTATACTATTGCTAATATTGCAGCTTCTATTCAATTCTACAGCCCGGTGCCTTGGAGTCGCCGGGGGAGCGGATGTGAAGCCACTTAGTCTTTATGACTAACGGTTGCTACGTCCCTCTTTTTAGGAGTGCGCCCTGGAGCCGCAGCGCACGGCGCAGGAGGAGGACAGTCAGGTCAGGGCGGCAGGGCCGGAGACAGCGATACCTACAGTACCGACAGTGAGACGTGAGTAGTAGTTTTGAGATGTAGCCCCTTTGGGCATCTTTTGTGATACTCTGATATATTTTGCAGGAGCTCGTGGAGCTACCTTTTTGTATAATTATGGACTCTACTTATGTGAATTTAATATATCTATATGTGGCTTCTTGTTTTAGTTTATTGATGGGTTGGCGCTGTTGAGTTGGTTTAGCCGGTGGGATAGGCTTCTTGTGGAGGTGGCTAGCCCGTGAGCTGGCGCTTCCGCAAGGCGGCTGTCCTGGGCATAAGACTCCCCTCGGCCGTGTTTTGTGTTCCGGGAGGGGGGCCTTACATTCTGCTTATTGGGGAGAAGCAGTCTTAACTGCAAATCACATTTTAAATTAACTTCCTTATGCTAAGTTAGAGGTTACACCCTACGAGCTTTGGTTTAAGAGACCCCCGTCTTTTACTAGACTTAAGAACTGGGGCTGTATAGCCTATGTCAGGGTTCCTGACCCTAGAAGGTCTAAGATTGGACCTAGGACCAATACATGTGTCTACCTAGGCTGTATTGAAGATAGTAATGCAGATAGATTCTTAGATATTTCTAATAATATCATTATAGAATCTAGGGATGCAGTGTTCTTTGAAGATAAATTCCTCAAGGATAAGAACCTGTCACTCCCAAGTATGCAAGCCACTATTACTGAAGAAGTTCCTGAATCAGTACCAAGCACTTCCTATTCAGTTCCCATAGACCACTCTGTTCTATAGTCTAGGAGAACTTCTGTATGAGAGAGAACTCCCAAAACCTTCAGTAGTGACTTTGTCACTTGCCACGTTGAGGCTGATCCATCCACCTATAAGGAAGCGATGAGACCCAGGGATTCCCTACTCTGGAAAGAAGCAATTGATGAAGAGATGAACTCTCTACTTCAGAATAACACCTGGACGTTAATTGATAAGCCAAAAGGGGCTAAAACCGTAGGGTGTAAGTGGATTCTAAAGAAGAAACTGAATCCTGATGGTAGTGTAACTAAGTATAAAGCACGTCTGGTAGGCCTGTAAGCGGTTCGGTTTGGTTCGGTTTTGGGTAAAACCGAAACCGAACCGAATCCATTCAGTTCGGTTCGGTTTGGTTCGGTTTTTAAAACTCGGTTCGGTTTTCTTACATAGTCAACTTATAATAAAATTTGACCAAAATATTTTCATTAAGTTATCATTAATTTCTTTTTAACTTAAATGATAAATTGACTTAGATATATTGGTAACTTAGAATTAATTACTCGTGTCATGTGATATATAACATGTGCTAACTATAGCTCAATTTAAATTAATTATGAATATAATTTGTGCCATTTTTATATTTAATCAAGCAAAAAATAATTGATGTAAGCGTGTATATTACCATGACTTAAAGATAATACTATGGTCGAACTAGTTAAGTTGATGTTTAACTTAAGCTTTTATAATTTTTTAAATTATTAGTTTACCTATTTTAGTGTTAGTTGGTGTCACCTTGAACAAAGAAGTTGGATATCTCGATCCAAACAAAATTATAAAACTTAAACTTTGCTAATTATTTTTATTCTCTAAAAATTAAGGTTCGGTTTGGTTCGGTTTTTTCGGTTTACACAACCAACAAACCGAACCGAAGTGATGTCGGTTTTCAGCCCCCCTAAACCGAAACCGAACCGAACCGATCGGTTCGGTCTGAAAATCGGTTCGGCTTGATCTGTTCGGTTTGGTTTGGTCGGTTTCGGTTTTTTATGCACACCCTTAACATCTGGTTTCTAAAGGTTTCACACAAGTAAGCAGAGTAGATTACTTTGATGTCAACTCACTCGTGTGTGACTTAGCAACCATTAAGGTCCTCCTTGCTATTGCATCTATTGAGAACTTTATTGTTCATCAAATGGATGTTAAAACTGCGTCCTTGAATGGAGATCTGACCGAAGAGATCTACATGAATCAACCTGAAAGTTTCATTGTAGAAGGTCACAAAACAAAGGTCTGTAAATTACTTAAATCTTTATACGGACTAAAACAAGCACCGAAATTATGGCATGAGAAGTTTGACTATAGTGTAAAGAACATGTGATTCATGTTGAGTCTCTCGGATAAATGTCTTTACATACATCATAGCTCAGATAAAATCGCCATAATTTGCTTATATGTAGATGATATGCTCATTTTAGGCTCTGATCAATCCGAAGTGGATGACGTTAAGTCAGATCTAATAAAAGAATTTAGCATTAAAGACCTAGGTGTAGCTTACACTATACTAGACATACAAGTGAGCTTTGGGAAGAATGACATCTCCCTATGTCAAAGCCACTACATAAAGTACATGTTGGACACGCGGGGATACAGTGACAATAGAACATTTAAGACACCATACGACTACCCTAACCGCCTAAAGGCCAATGAAGGAGATATGGTTAGACAGTTAAATTACTCTTAACTGATTGGTAGTCTCATGTATGCTATGGTCTGCACTAGACCTAACATAGCCTTTACGGTCAGCATGTTATGCAGATTCACTAGTAATCCTGTCCAAGAACATTGGAACGCCTTAGATAGGCTAATGAGGTACATAAAGCACACCCAATAGTATGCTTTAAATTACACCAGTCATCATTCGGTCCTTGAAGGATATTCTGATGCATCTTTGTGCTTGGAATTAAATGACAGCAAGTCCACTAGTGGGTTTGTATTCACACTAGGAGGAGCAGCTATAGCCTGGAAGTCCAAGAGGTAATCCTGTATTGCTCTCTCTTCTATGAAATCCGAAATCTACGCTCTAACATCAGCAAGAGAAGAAGCAGAGTGGCTAAGAGATTTGGTGATTAACATTCCACCGACGAGCCTGAAACTGAGTTCTATTGCAGTTTACTGTGACAATCAGGCTACTAAAATGATTGCTACGAACACTCTGTTCAATGGCAAAAGAAGGCACCTAAGGCTGAAACAATCCTGGTTGACCTCACTCACAAGTCAAGGGCTTATGACCCTGATTGATGTGAGATCAAAAGACAATGTTGCAGACGCCTTGACCAAAAGCCTGAATAGAGCTCTCACAATAAAAACATCGGGGGAGATGAGACTAAAGTTCATAGAAATATGAAACTTTCCTCCGATTGTTTATATTTTGATAGTGAGAACCTATATAGTCGCAACATTCAAGCATCTAAATAACAAACTGAAAACCCCAAATAATTTTTTGATGAAAACCCAAGATAGTTAGATGTCTGTTATTCCACATTTGATAACTAAGCATCTTTCTCATTGTATGTTGATTTAAAAATTATTCAACTGGGAATAGAAAGTCATTGTAGTCAGTTAATCTAACATTAATGATCATAACACATAATTCCACACCTGATAATGTTGCGAATGTTGTTGTGCCAAATCATTCCACATCTGATGATGAGGTACATAATGATCACTAATAAGTAAGATAACAACGTTTGATTTATAAAATCAATACTTGACTTGTCCCTGCTAGACTAGATAGAGATGCTGACAGTGTTACTCCACTATTGCTACAAGTACTAAGCTCATTCAGGGAGAGTTAGCTTACTTTAAACGTTACTGCATATGTCTTATGAATTCATAGAGTTTTTAACTCATGAAATTCCTTGCAGGCTATGGTGGAGATGGAGGAGAGAAAGTAGTCTTTGAAATGGATGATGATGATCTACTGGACGAGTAGAATTGTTATTTGTTTTATCCATTACTACTGTATTTTTTCATACTTATATGTCCTGAGTAGCACTGTTATGTTTGGATGTTTTGGTTTTACTTATTACTCCTTTTATGTTTAGCTGTGCTAACTTTTCTGGAAAATGTTTGAAATCGGAAATTTACTGTTGCTTTCTACTTTCTGGCACTCTGACACGTGTACGTTATTTATCACAAATAAAGGATGAGATTGTAAGTGTATATTTGGATAATATAACGGGTCAGAGGCATAATGGGTACGAACAGATATGAGAATATCCGTCACTCGTTACATTTCTAGGATTTGTCTATATAACCCTCCTAGGGGCAACGAGGAGTGTGATTCCACCTTGATCCACCTCCGAATGCTTCGAGCAAACCTCTCTCACAGAATCTACTATAAATAAGAAGATTCAAACTATTACACCAGGGAAAGGAATGCAGAAGACAACGTCAGCTCTGAAGGAACGCAAGGGAAGCATCGACTGTCATCTCTGAGGAAGAAAGCGTCAGCTCTGAAGGAATGTCAGAGAAGAGGTCCCTCTGACGAGGAGCAAATGGCGTCTAGGAGGCGGAGAGCATCGACGATGCGGAAAAACCAGTGGAGGGTGACGAGGAGGCAGAAGAACAGAAGGCGAAGTCGAGCACTGGAGAGGGGGCGACGTCTGGGAGCTAGGGTTCGGGAAACACGAAAGATTGTAGTGCACCAATTTTAGAGTGCGCTTAGTTTTTTATATATATAATATGTTAGACTTAAAATTGAATGAGTTTGATGTGCACATAGCGAAATTTGCGGTGTTTTTAACAACTCCTTTAATATAATTTTAATATTATATAAAATGTTAATATTATATAAGGTGCAAATTGGCCCGTGCCGGTTTGCCCGGCCTGGGTTTGATCCTGTTTAGGCTCGGATTTGGTTAAGTCCGGGCCAGGCCCAAGAAGGCCTAAGGGGGATCAATAGGCCACCTTATATGGCCAAGACCCGGCCTAGTACCCAGCCTGGCCGGGCACCAGACTTTGACTGGTACCTGATTATTACCCAACAATAGTTGGGCTGCCCAACTATTTAAATAGTTGGGTTGCACAGCTATTTTAATAGCTGGGCGGCTGCCCAACTATGTTTTATAACTGGGCAAGGCTGCCCAGCTATATTTTGATAGCTGGGGGTGGCCCCCAGCTATTCAATTTATAAATTTTTATTTATTTAATTTAATTATTAAATTTGCTTTAATAAAAAAATAAATTTTTTTTGACTAAACCGAGGCCTGGTTCTCCTTCCCTGGGCCCGGTTTAACATGCTCAATAGGCCTCTCTTTTTAAGAGGGGTCTGGGCATGGTTTTGCCCAGGGCCCGACCTAGGCCCGACAGCTAAAAAGTCAGGGCCTGGGAGGCCTGGGCCCGTCGGGCTTTATTTGCACGGCTAATGTTAAGCCCAAATAATAATTATTTTCTTCCATAATATTTTGACCATTTCTCATATTGGTCCTTTCTCATATTAGTTTCACTGAATGACAGAATTACATGACATAAGGCTTAAATATTTAACCATAGAGATATTAAATAAAAATGTGTAGGATTTTTATAAAACATAATTTTTCTCATATTTTTATAAATAAATCTACTATATGGCCCATACATTAATTAGTTTTCACTCTGAAAGTGCACAGTGTGCCTCTGAGTATTCTGTAGAGGGGGGGGGGGGGGGGGTGAATAGAGATTTAAAATCTTTTATACCCTAAATGTACACACACAATAAAACTACTAAGTAGTATGCAATCAAAACTACCAAAATAAAATAAAGTAAATGCAGAAAATATAAATACAGAAAATAGTAAAGAGGGACAGCACAGAAAATCAATCCAGGATTGCACTACCTGTGTCTGAGTCTTTTGATAAGGAGACTCTCAGAACCATTGAGTCTTTTGATAAGGAAACTCTTAGAACCACTGAGTCTTTTAATAAGGAGACTCTTTTAACCACTGAATCCTTTGAAAGAGGGATTAATAAAACTCTTTTACAATTTGTGAAGGAAGAAGAAGAAAGAAAGAAAGAGAATAGAATTCTGTTTTCATAATTCTTCAGAAGCTTTTTCTTGACTGTAGCTTTTGTTTATCTTAGGATCTGAATATGATGACCCCTTGCTTATGATTGTGATGGTTGCAAGAGTTATTGGCTTGATCCTGATTCTCTGAGCACTCTTGTAAACTTACTGTTGTGTTATGATGAAGAAGGAGCACCTGTGTTGTTTTCCTGTGCAGAGAGAAATGTTCTTCTATTCTGTCTAGGGTTGAAGGAGGAAGAAGGAGAAGTTATGTCTGAGCACGTTTTTCTTCTTCTCTCAGCATACTTAATATCTATCATTTGCATTTGAATTTCTTTCTTCTTCTAGGCTGTCCTTAGAAGGAATGTTCATAGGACAATTGATGTTTCCTTATATTTTTGTTCCCGACCCGTCCATCTGATTTGAATAAACATCCAAGAATATCTTTGCTGCATTATTGGAATACTTCATTCCATTCTTGGCAATAAACGATCCTTTGGAGAACAGTCTTCAACTTTGTAGACCTTTTGAAATGGTATTAGAAAGGACAACAAAGAAACTTCTATTTCTGACTGTATTTGACGTTGCGTCGACTTCATCATTCGTCATATCGACGCACCTCTGAGTTCTTATCGAAGTAGCTTCGAATTCCTTCTTAGCTCTGGCTGAACTCAGATGTCGACATTGCGTCGAGTCCTTATCGACGTATCCGTTGAGTTGATGACTTGGACTTGAACTTTATCTTCTGCGTCGAGTTGAAGTCAAAGTTGCATTGACTTCTCAGTTGGCTTCGACATGCTCTTCCTTCTGCGTCGAGTTCCTTTCGACATTGCGTCGACTTGACTTGATACTTCGACAGGCAGATTGAATTACTGTGACTTCTAAGATGGCTTCGATAGACTCTTCCTTCTGCGTTGAGTTCCTTTCAATGTTGCATCGAGTTGACTTATTACTTCTACAGACAGATTGAATTGCTTCGACTTCTAGTCAGAGTTGCGTCGACATCAAGTCGAAGTTGCGTCGAGTTCCATTTGACGCAAGTCTTAACTTAACGGACTTTGTGATTATCTTAACCTGGTTTTGACACTTTAAGGTGAGTGTGACATCCTAGGACATCTAATGACCATTATACCCTTTCTATACAATGTGGGTAATATAACCTAACTGATGAAATCACTTTAAGTAATTTGTTAGATAAATCACAAGGGTTTTTACCAACAATATCCCCAATTTTCTCAACAAATTTTACAAAATAAAATGAGTGATTACAAACATGCTTTGACACAATTAAATATAAGCAACTATACACAGAACAATAATGACATAATAATGACATTATAAACACACAGACTTTCAAGGAATCATATTGTTCTTCATAATCAAGATAAGTATCCACCAGATGATATAATATAATTTGTCTACCTGTATAGTACTATTCTTTTTCTGATGCTTTCCTCTTCCTTGAGAACACTTGTGGTTTTACACTTCTTAGTGCAAACCTCAGTGGACCATCTTCTTCTTCTTCAGCAGCCATTCCAACATCTTGATGAGTTTTATTTTCTTTAGGAGGCTCCCCGTGAGAATGTGTATCTTTTTCAACAGTCAGAGTTGCCTCCTTGGCAATCTGTGCATCCTCATCCAAGAGCAGATCATCTTCTGGTAGCTCCCCCTGAGTTGATTGAAGCTCTTCTGGAGGATTTACAAGAGGCTCCACTTGGACTGTTCCTGTTTGAAAAATAATGAGCTTGTTTGGGTCATGCACCTCAGCAGCTGGAACACTTGGGGCAATCTCTTCTTGTGCACTCTTATCCTTCTCCTAAACACTCACACTTCCTTGATTAAGCCTCTCCTCCTCTTGGATCTTCTCCCCCTTCTGAACCTTACTTACAAAAGAGGTTAAGAACTCTTTAGTTACCATGGAGGAGGATACAGTTGATTTCAGTGCTAGAAGAGACTCTTGTGATCTTTGCAGTTCTAACTCCATTTGGGAGTACTTATTATTGAACTTCCTTGCTTGAGTGGCCAGAAGATCAGCAAAAGTGCTAGTAGTTAATCCTACTGCACTAATTATTTGACTTTAGCCCTTTGCTTCTACCGTTATAAGGTTCTATGAAAGAATAAAAAGGCCTTTCATGATATCCTTTTGGATGGCAGAGAATGAGTTTATCGAATCTAGGTTTATTGTTTTGGTACTTGAAAAGTGTATAAAATGTATCCAAATGTACTAGATCTGCAGAATGACTAATTATTTGACTTTAGCCTTTTGATTGTTGTTGGTTAATCTCTATGAATTACTCTTGCATAGAGATTTCTTTTCATTATTTGGATGTACTTTATTAAAAATAGTTATTTTATTAGGATTATTAATATCATGATCCTTAAATACTACACTCCTCTCACTTGTCTGATGGTCACTAGGTCTAACAAATCTAACTAGATTTTTCCAGGCTAGTCTACTATGGACTTCTGTGCCAGTGTATGGGTCTGCTCCTAGACCTAGGTGTTTAAATCTCATGGAGAGATTTTGTGTAATATATTTGAGCTTATGACTCCCCCCATTGAGAGAGTCCTCAAAGGCTTTTGCCTTTGTTAGCTCTTCTTTTAATTTTAAATTTTCATTTCTTATCTCAATCAATTCTATTTCTTTATCCTAAATTTCATTTCTGAAATCATTATTTATGGAATATAATTCATTTTCTTGAAGTTTTCTAATTCTTCCCCATCTATTTCTAATTCTTTTTGTTTTTTGAGGTAATCATTGCAAAATTCTTTAAAGCAATTTTTAAAGTCTTCTGAGTCAAAGTCAAAATTATCAAACAGTGATACCTTTTCTACTTCATCATCTTAGGAGATCCCTAATGCCATCATGCAGGCAGCTTCAGCAACTTCTTCATCACTTTCTGATGAAGAGGATCTTAACTCTACTTCAGAGTCACTACAGGTTTCAACAATGAAACCTTTAGCTTTCTTTTTGTCTTTCCTCCTAAAAGACTTCTTTTGCTCATCTTTGCTGCTGTACCTGTCCCATTGTTCTTGTGGACACTCAGGGGCTATATACACTGGCTTATTGCAGGAGAAGTAAATCACTTCCTTCTTTGGAGTCTTATCAAATCTGGGTTTTGAGCTCCTCTCATTTCTTCTTGAATCTTCTGTCTTAACCCACTTTTTGAATCTCCTTGCTAAAAGACTAAGGGCTCTCCTTTAGCAACCTTCAAGGCAGACTCCTTTGGATGGGAGTTGAGGTTATCTCCTTAGCCTCTGTTTCAGCCCCGCTCTTCAGTAGCATCTCATAAGATTTGAGCTTTCCTAGCAAAGCATCTGTAAAGATCTCTCTATGACATCTGGACTCTCTGATGGCCCAGATCCTTGAGTCCTATGAGCTTGGGAAGCACATGAGTATCTTATCATTCATCTCTGTCAAGGATATCTCTGTGTCCAGACTTTTAGCTTATTACTAATTATGTTGAATCTGTCATACATTTTAGCAACACTTTCCTCAGCTTTCTTTTGAAAGTTCTCATATTGGTATATGAGAAGGGACTTTCTGTCCTTTCTTTCATCAGAACTCCCTTCTACAATCCTGGAAAGAGATTCTCAGATCTCTTTTGCTGATTGGCAGTTAGCAATATTTTGGAAAATGTCATCTGACATTGTAGAAACCAGAATGTTCATATCCTTAGCATCACATGCCTTCTGCTTCTTCTCAACATATGTCCACTCATTCCTTGGGATAGCTTCCTGTGTTTTAGGTCCACTGGCTTCTTGTCTGACTGGAGTTGGGGGACCTGAAATAATAATATCAAAGATGTCTTCATTAATAGAGTTCATGTAAAGCTTTATTCTAGCCTTCTAGAGTGTAAATTTACTTAAGTTACACACTGGTGGTCTTGTTGATGCATAGTCCTTAGAACTCATTTTTCTTTATAAAATAGTAATAAATAATTTTAAAATAAAGAAATGAGAGTGAGGAGATCTTTTGATCAAGGTGTTAACCTTTTAATGATCAACCTCCCTCTGATACCAATTGATAGTGCACAATGTACCTCTGAGTATTCTCTAGAGGGGGGGGGGATAGAGATTTAAAATCTTCTATACCCTAAATGTACACACACAATAAAATAACTAAATAGTATGCAATCAACACTGCCAAAACAGAATAAAGTAAATGCAGAAAATATAAATACAGAAAACAGTAAAGAGGGACAACACAGAAAATCAATCCAGAAGACACATGATTTTTATAGTGGTTCCCCAAAATATGGGCAGTCCACTCTTCTACCTCCCTGGTATGATTACACTACCTGTGTTTGAGTCTTTTGATAAGGAGACTCTCAGAACCACGGAGTCTTTTGATAATGAGACTCTTAGAAATACTGAGTCTTTTGATAAACAGGCTCTTAGAACCACCGAATCCATTGAAAGAGGGATTAATTAAACTCTTTTACAGTTTATGAAGGAAGAAGAAGAAAGAAAGATAATAAAATTCTATTTTCAGAATTCTTCAGAAGTTGTTTCTTGATTGTTGCTTCTATTTATCTCGGGATCTAAATATGATGACCCCTTGCTTATGATTGTGATGGTTGCAAGGGTTATTGGCTTGATCCTGATTCTTTGAGCACCATTGTAAACTTGTTGATGTGTGATGATGAAGAAGGAGCATCTGTGTTGTTTTCCTGTGCAGAGATAAATGTTCTTCTTTTCTGTCTATGGTTGAAGGAGGAAGAAGGAGAAGAGTTATGTCTGAGCACGTTTTTCTTCTTCTCTCAGCATACTTATTCTCTATCATTTACATTTGAATTTCTTTCTACTTTTAGACTGTCCTTAGAAGGAATGTCCACAGGACAATTGATGTTTCCTTCTATTTTTGTTCCCGGCCCGTTCATCTGATTTGAATAAACATCCAAGAATGTCTTTGCTGCATTACTGGAATACTCCATTCCATTCTTGGCAATAAACGAGCCGTTGGAGAACAGTCTTCAGCTTTGTAGACCTTCTGAAAAGGTATTAGAAAGGACAACAGAGAAATTTCTATTTTTGTCTGTATTCGACACTGCGTCGACTTCATCATTCGTCATATCGACGCACCTCTGAGTTCTTATCGAAGTAGCTTTGAATTCCATCTTAGCTTTGGCTGAACTCAGATGTTGACATTGCGTCGAGTCCTTATCGACGTATCCGTCGAGTTGAAGACTAGGACTTGAACTTTATCTTCAACGTCGAGTTGAAGTCGAAGTTGCGTCGACTTCTCAGATGACTTCGACATGCTCTTCCTTCTACCTCAAGTTCCTTTCGATGTTGCGTTGACTTGACTTGATACTTCGACAGACAGATTGAATTACTTTGACTTCTAAGATGGCTTCGACAGACAGATTGAATTACTTTTGACGTTGCATCGACTTGACTTGTTACTTCTATAGACAGATTGAATTGCTTCGACTTCTAGTGAGAGTTGCATCGACATCAAGTTGAAGTTGCGTCGACTTCCATTTGACGCAAGTCTTAACTTAACTGACTTTGTGATTATCTTGACCTAGTCTTAACATTCTAAGGTGAGTGTGACATCTTAGGACATCTAATGACCATTTTACCCTTTCTATACAATGTGGGTAATATAACCTAACTGATGAAATCACTTTAAGTAATTTGTTAGATAAATCACAAGGGTTTTTCCCAACACACTCCCTCTTACTGTGAAGAAGAGTGAAGTAGTTCTATCTGTGTGTGTGTGTGTGTGTGTGTCGCTGCTCTACAACCATGGAGAAGCACATTTGCAAGCTTTGCGATCAAAGATGCACGCTCGTCATCAACCTCATCAAGAAGAACACAGGAAGGGAAGGGCCTCGGTTATGGCCTTCGGGAGAATCCGAGGAAGAGCTTTTGTATGGTGGATCCAGAATTCTGTTGTCACCGGCAGGAGGGACGATAAGAAACTGTCACAAAAGAATGGGGAAGAAGTGGGAAAGGAGGGGCTTAGCTGGTGCTCAAAGGGCCAGCGACAAAATGACAATTTTCCACCCTCTCAAATTAATGTTTTAAAACGGAGCTCGCCAAACGCTCTGCCTTCGGTTCGGCCCCACCAAACTAGTGTGAGACTGGTATCTCAAACATAGCCTAAATCGTGAACCATTCGATCAATTCGGGGCTCCACCTCGCGTTGGAATAATATGTTGGGCTCAAAACATGCCCCATTTGGGGAGCTTGTTTTGCAAGGTGGGAAAGTTTTTTGGTTCATCTAATGTGCCGTGTGAAAATAAATAATGGGGGATCTACCTCATTTTTGAAAGTTAGTCTCCCTTTGCGTTAAAATTTCTCCTCCCCCAGAGTGACACAAATGCCATAACTGCTCCGTCGGAATGACGAAGAGGAAGACCTTCATGAATGGCTTCATAAAAGAAGAGTTGTCATTAAAATAACAGAAGGTCCTACTGACAGTTGAAGAAGTAAGACCTGGTCACTGAGCTTCTTCAGCTAGCCAATGAAGTTTTATTTCCCACTTTAAGGATTTGAAGAGTTTATGCATTAGTGAAGTATGCACTGCCCATTTTTCCCCGCTGAAGGGACTGAAAATCCCTAAATATATGAAAGAGTTTCATGATTTGAATGAGTTCAGACAGTACAATTAGCACAAGACAATCCACTATTTCCTTCACTCGTAATTTGGTTCATTGAGTACACTAAGTTGTATAAGAAAAAGAAGAGCGGCTTGAATTATATAGAAGATACTCCATTTTTTACTAGTAAGAATTATACATTCATGATTAAGTTTTATAATCTAATAATGGCACTAAACAATATTTGTTGTTGTAGGTATGATTGTTTGAGCACACTAATAAGCAAATACCAATAGACGACTTCGTCAGACCTTGGATATATCGATGGTCTATCAACCTCAACTTATAGGCCCCTTCCCAAATTACATCGAGTCGGGGCTTATGCCTAGGTCAATCACCCTACGATAACGCAGTCGACACTCAGATCACTCTTAACTGCATGATGGTTGCCTGTCAGGCTAATTATCAATGTATTACAACACATGTATAATAAAGTGGAAATACTAATGGACATAAATGATAAGGAAATAAAAGCATGAAATACTTAATCAAGAGTCTACAATATCCAGGGGCGTTCATGCGATACTAAAATCAGATAAATAATATGTTTGTGAGGTAATCATACACAATGCAACTAAGAAAAATCTATCAAGCTCATATCTCTCATCTCAGAAAGTTATGTCATCACATCGATGTTAGCTTAGGAGCGGGTGTCAATTATGTAAGATACCCCCTTTTTTGCTCCGGGTCTTACGCCCAGAATCGCCGTGACACCAACTAACAGTCTGGTCGCCACTATAAGACACTAATCCTGCCGACAATTCTTGTACAATCAGGCCAACCAAATATCATAGGGTAATGAAAGCGATAAAATCTAAGTCCATAAAATCACAACATAATATATATATAATCAGATGATAATCCACAGATGAGATAAAATAAGAGTATGGATAAATGAAAGGGCTTATGCCCGGTAATCAAATCCTGAATACATGTCGCTCCCAGAAGTAAAATTAAAGTCCTTCAACACTCACTATGGTGGCTGCTGCTAGTGCTGACTGGGGTAGGATCACCTCCTCATGCTCGATCCTCCTGGTGTGTTGGTCCTATTGCTCCTATTTGTTATGCCACATCCGACCATTAGTCAAAAAGACTAAGCAGATTCCTCATCCCCTCCCTCAGTGACTCCTAGGCACTAGGCAGGAGGATGGATAATGAAAGGACATCAAAGTAGTATGTATCCAGCAGATGACGGTGGACCTAGCTCGCACATAGTATGTATAACTTGTATTCATGGTAAGGGCCCACTCTAGCAGTTCTACTATAGAATAAACATGAGTACATGACAGTAAATACATGCAACAGTATAAGAGACATAGTAATGATAATAACAAAAGTATATGAGAGAAATCTATCTAACACAGCACAGAGAAGTAACTTAACTTATATAAATGCATATACAAATATATAAGTTAATGGTCGTTTTAACATAAGCAACTTATCGTATAAAAGAGCTCATACTAATTTATATGATGTGGATCTTGTTGTTTGTAATGATGTGCATGTTATGCAATACGATGTTTATGTTATGATTTCACACATGTGCAACTCACACACCCAACTCTGTACATACAGACCTTTCTGCTCCAACTTTTTGGAGGTAGCTAACCTCTCTTGCACTCCCTGTCATGGTCAAACGGTAGTAGAGGAGTGTGCGTCTCCTCACCTGGGTGGGTATAACACACTACCAGACCTAGGGCCTAATGTACACTATGACACTGTCCTCGGTACTCATGAGCTCCCGTGTACTCTTGCTGGATCTATCGGAACCAAACTTTTTATAAGGCTAAGTGTATGGTTATTAGGGAATGTGACCTTTCGGATGCGCAGTAAAACAACCAGGCCCTCTGAACACCTACCACTTACCGAGTCAATGTACTTCCGTCGATGTGACGACTGGGCTAGTATCGAAGACCCACCACTTTGTATGCACATGCAGATATATATCATCTCTCTAACCCGAGCTTCCAGCTCGCCGGACTAACCAATCCTTTGTTACATATTCACCGAGCTCATTGCTCCAAGGACTGACTTGCCCTTCATTTCTATGAACTACCATTCACCAAAAATGTGTGTGTACATAGGAATCATTCACCTTCCTTAATCAATATAGTCTTTTGTACTGTTTAGATTGACTTAGAAGTTTAAGGTAAATCTTGGACTTCCCGAGGTCTTCCCTGTGAAAGGCTCGCAGTGGTACTAGGAGGTATGATAGGCTGACATCTCAAACCTCTCTATCTCAAGATATTTAGTCTTACTGGTGGCCACCCTTTCTAAAAGAACCACTTTCTCTCTGGTTGCTCTATAATCCTAAGGTGGATTAAGGTTATTCAAGGGAGTGTTGATCCTCTTTTGAACATCGACAGTAACCCTTATCTAGTGACCGAGTACTCCTCTACTCGTCAACACTTAGCAACGCCCTAGGGTTCCAATTCAGAAGTTTAATAATGTCTCTAACTCACATAAACTCACCTCAACGACTATCCTTAACATTTCCCTGAACAAGCATTTTGCTAAACGCAACCCATCCCTAAATACAAATGCTGACCTGAGATGACCTTACCTACAAAATAGTTTTTGTGCTCCAAACTTTATCCAAATATGCAGGGTGTCTACATGATGATCTAATAAGGCCTATAATCATTAAATCTCATTTTGTTATTCACAGACCAAAACACTCCCAATGTATAACTCATATCCTCCAATGAGTGTCTACCTTAGTGTCAAGGCCAAATGATCTACAAATTATTCCAGAGGTTTCATATGACATGTAAGGTGATTTAATTAGTATTTAACCATTTTCTTATTATTTGGCCTAATTAATCATAATTAACATTTGAGGGGTATTGCCTACATTTGCACATGAAGTAATATGTATTGACGTCTAATTGATCCATAAATTTGAACAGAGGTTCAACATCAAAAATGTACCCTAACAGAAAATGGAATTTTGCAAGTATTATTTAATAATAATAATCAAATTTATACTAAATTGGTCCTTTTCAAATTTAACAAAGGATCTACACAAATTCTTCATCCAAAAATCCCTGCAAAATTACCAGAGGTTCAATATAACCCAAAATGTGATCTAACAGAAGTTCATAATTTTCTAGAATTATTTAATCACGGAAATTGAATTTATACAAAATGACCTTATTCCACCTTTACACATAAACTATGTAATATCATCATCCAAAAATGTCTAAATATTCACTAGGCGCCCAATGTGGTCTAAGCTGCACTGTGATAGAAATAATATTTTTCCATAAATATTTTATCACAGTTATAATGCATATACAAAATGATGATAATCAAATTTAACAAGGTAACTTCTTGATTTAGTCATCCAAAAATACCATGTAATTCATCAGAGGTTTATATAGACATATATATCATTTTGATAGAAATTCACATTTTTCTAAAATTATTTGGTCATTAATAATGTACTTGTACACAATTATGACAAATCATAATTTTGGTGAACATAGGAGAATATAACTCCTATAAATTCCAAATAAATTCCCTAGGGTGTACTTGTGCTTAAATAACCATATTACAGAGTTTGGGAATTTTCCTAAACAAGTTGGTCACAAAATTCCACTAATTTAAATATATAACCTATTTAATTTAAATATAAAACTTTAGGAAATTATTACCCAAAAATCTAAAAAATCTCAGAGATGATACCTTTCATCATAACACATGCATGTCTCAAATTCCATTAACAAGCATGGGGGAATAAGAATAAATTCACAAAATATGAATTTGAGCAATATCACATTATTTTCTATTATTTCGAATTATTGCATGTGATATATCTAAGAATGCACAGGTCAAATGGTCCAAAATCTTGGCTAGGGATATTTCTTGACCTAGTCTACCATCCACGAAAGATATGAGTGGATTTTGTTGGATCTGATGGCGCCCTTAGAGGGGGGGGGGTGAATAAGGGGTTTACTGTTTTTGAGATAAACTTACAGATTTTAAATAACAGAAAACTTTTTGCTCAGTCGCTAACGCCAGGCGTTAAGAGTCAACGCTGGGCGTTATCTCTCCAGAAAATATTTTTACAGAAATATTCGAAATGATTATCTTTATGAAATACAATTCCAAAAAAATTCGATATAATGAAAAAGAATTTTATATTTCACAAAAAATGATTACAAGGATAAAATTTCAATAACGCTTGAAATTTGAGGCGACAACTTAAAAATCACTTTTTGTTCATTCACCGGTCCTTCTCCCAAGGACCGGTTGGCTATAGACTATCTATCCCCAGATAAGGCCTCTAGCCACCCCCTAGATCTACCATAGACCTAGTCACCATGCACAAGGCGGCGAATTTCCCCATAAACCAAACCCGGCCTAGTCGCCACACGCAAGACGACGAATTCACTACCGTTACAAGGAAAAATGAAAAGATAAAGTAAAAAATCAGAATAAAAGACTCCCTAGATTGAAGAGCGCTGAAGGAGATGTTGAAGATACACCATGACCACGTCGGAGTTGAAGCAAGCGTCCTTCTTCAAATTTCCCATTGGAAATCTCCTTCTCACTCTTGTTCCTCAATGGTGGTGTTGGGAGTTCACTCTGAATTCGGAATGAAATGCTCTATCAAATCTCTGGAAATGAAGGCTTGAATGCATCTGACTTGATCAAACGAAATTAGGTATTTAAATAGACACGGGAGCTAACGCCTGGCGTTAAGAGTTAACGCCAACATTAAGCATCGTGTATGGAAGTTGCTGAGATCATGCAAACCGTCGGGATCGTGGAAGGTCGTGACTCAACGCGGGCATTAAGAGTCAATGTTGGTGTTGTCTCTAGCTTCTCGACGGATTTCTTCTCGACGACATTTCATCTCGATGGATCCTTCTTGACAAAAGTTAACGCGAGGCGTTAATTACTAATGCGGAACGTTAGCTCTTTTTTCAGAGAATCGTCATTAATCAGCATCCTGTTCATAGGGTTTTATAACTATAGTACCTGCACACTATAAACACAAGCAAGATCAAATACATTGTGTGATTTGTTATTCTCAAACTAAGAGATGTGGAACACAAGCTCCAACAATCTCCCCCTTTTGATAATAACAAATCCACTAATAAGAAATAAAACATAATTAGAGTAGTGCTTTACAGTATATGCTATGCGTGGATAATCATGCATACTCCCCCTATGTGGATACTCCCCTTACATGAATGCATTTCCTAATGTACTCCCCCTAAAGAATAGATTTCTTTATTTCTTCAATTTAATCTCCTCCTTTTGTTATGATCAAAAGGAGGTGGGACAGAGTCTTAGCTATATAAAATAATATACATTTAGTAGAGAACAAAATAGCAACTTTTTGTAAAATAAAAGTGAACACAGCGAAAATAATTTAAAACATCATTTAGAAATTGTAAGTACAAAATATAATAAGCATTTAAATCAAAGAATTAGATGTTTTGAATGTTAAAAAAAATTGCAAGTTCATTTGTAATTTGTAGCAAAAAGTAGCAAGCAAGATTAAAAATATCAAGTAAAGATATGTTTACAATGTAAATAAATTTGCATTTCAAGTATACAAAAACATTGTAAAGATCATGCGTTGCTATCTAGTGCATTTACTCATGATTGTAGAAAATTGTATAGAGAAATTTTTAGTCCAATTCTCATGAGTGGAAGTATTATAAATGATAATGATGTGTTCAATAAGTGTGTTTTGATAAAGTATACAAGAGTATAAATCAAACCACATGAAACTATGTAATGTAAGAACATAACTTGAATTGAACATAAACAACTTTACTTCCACAAATTTCAATGCACATAAAGATTTTCATTTTTATTTTTAAAGAGAAGTGGTGAAAATTTTGTTTGCACAAGACACTTTATAATTCTTTCCAAGGTGCTCAACCTCACAATGCTCATTAAGACTTATCAGGAGGGTGAGTAGTTCTTGGTAGAGTTAACCTTGTCATTCATTATTTGCTTTTTAGATTAGTGACTAAGGACTCCGAATTCACTTGTTTTTGCAAACATAGAAATTTTATTTTATATACCACATTTCTCTAATCACAAGTGCATGAAGAACAAAGAATTCAAGAAAGAATTCAATGTTGTGTAGGTAAACTATTTATGAGATTCAAAGTAAGTTCTCATACTACACAATTATGCAATAAGATTTAAAACACATGTATATTAACATAAAGGTGTATTTGAGAAAATCATTATCAAAGATAAAAACTTTACTCATACTTAGAGGCATGCAAAAACATTTCTACACATGTAATCTATAACCAATTTTGTTTTTTGCATATTTTAAGATGATATTCAAGGCATGATAAAATCAAAAACAATGTTTTTAAGAAACTTGAAGGTTTAAATTAAACATTGTAAAGAATCTTTAAGCAATATATATAATCATCCTTGAAATAAACATTTAAGCACATATTTATTTTTTATTTTTTTATTTTTTGAAGTAAATAACATAAAAAAATTAAAAAAAAATTTGATCAAAGAGGCTAACGCCAGGCGTTAGCTTCTTAACACCGAGACAAAACACCAATTTTTGACTCTTTGAAAAAAATCTTTTTCATGATACATTTGTAATATAAATAGGCCTTCTTACAATTGAAATTTCAGACATTATGAAGTTGATATGAAGGCTCTTTTAGCGTCTTTTTTGCGTGTCTATAGTTTTTACATTTTTATTGATTTTTGATTTGATTTTTTTAAAAAAAATGTAAACAAATATAACAAAGTACATAAGATAATTTAGATAGCTTTTTATAAGGGTTATAGTGACATTTCTAAGACACTTACTTCTAACCTAAGCATGTGAAAATGTGCATCGGGTAGAGGTTTGGTAAAAATGTCGGCAAGTTGTGATTCAGTCCCTATAAAGCTAATTTTAACATGTTCCTTCTTTATATGATCTCTAATGAAATGATGTCGGACATCGATATATTTCGATCTAGAGTGATGTACGGGATTGTTTGTGAGATCTATAGCGCTCTTGTTGTCACACTTTAATTCTATGTTATTTAGATGAACACCAAAGTCTTCTAACGTTTGGGTCATCCACAAGGCTTGTGCACAATAACTACCTAGTGCGATATATTCGGCCTCGGTGGTGGAGAGAGCAACAGAATTCTGTTTCCTACTTGACCATGATACGAGCGAAGGGTCTATAAAATGACACGTGCCACTAGTGCTCTTACAATCTAATGAACATCCCGCATAGTCTGAATCAGAAAAACCATTTAGAATAAAACAATCATTATGAAGATACCATAAGCCTAATCTAGACATTTCGATTAGATATATAAAAATACGTTTCACAGCTTTTAAATGTGACTCTTTTGGGTTAGATTGAAATCTAGCACATAAGCAAACGGAAAACATAATATCGAGTCTAGATGCACTTACATTTAAGCCTAATGTAGACGTTCCGATTAGATATCTAAAAATACGTTTCACCGCTTTTAAATATGATTCTTTTGGGTTAGCTTGAAATCTAGCACATAAGCAAACAAAAAACATAATATCGGGTCTAGATGCGCTTACATATAGCAATGAGCCTATCATCCCAATATATAATGTTTGATCAATAGGAATACCGGCTTCATCTTTTCCTAATTTTAGTGATGCACTCATTGGTGTATTAGCTTGTTTTAGGTTTTCAAATCCAAATCTTTTAAGAATATCATGAACATATGTAGTTTGACAAATAAATATACCATCTTGTTTTTGTGAGATTTGAAATCCTATAAAATAAGTGAGTTCTTCTACCAAGCTCATTTCAAATTCATTTTTCATCACTAAAATTACTTCATTACATAACTCTTCATTAGTGGCTCCAAAAATGATATCATCAACATAAATTTGCAATATAATCAAATCATTATCTACATGTTTAATGAAGAGTGTATTATCCACACTTCTCATTTTATAACCGTGCTTTATCAAAAATAATGTCAATCTATCATACCAAGCAAGTGGCGCTTGCTTTAATCCATAAAGCGCTTTTTCTAACTTATACACATGATTGGGAAATTTTTCACTCACAAAACCGGGGGGTTGTTCTACATAAACTTCTTCTTTTATAATCTCGTTCAAAAAGACACTTTTAACATCCATTTGAAATAAATTAAATCTTTTAAAACTCACAAATGCAAGAAATATTCTAATAGACTCAAGGCGAGCAACTAGTGCAAAAGTTTCATCAAAATCTACCCGTTCGATTTATGAATATCATTGTGCAACTAGTCTAGCTTTATTTCTTATTATCCTAGAGTCACCATCTAGTTTGTTTTTGAAAATCCATTTGACTCCTATAACCGGATGATTAGATGGCCTCTCAACTAAATTCCAAACCTTATTACATTCAAATTGGTTTAATTCATCATTCATGGCTAAAAACCAAAATTCATCATTTAAAGCGGTTGAAACATTTTTTTGGTTCTATTTCGGATACAAAACAAAGGTTTGAAAAAGACTCATGTAAAGAAGAACGAGTACTTACCCCTTTTGACGGTTCTCCTATCACAAGCTCCCTTGGATGATTCTTTGAAAATTGTAGCACACTTGGGGTATATATTCTACTATCTCATCCTCTTTCTCTTCCTTTTCTTCTCCTTTTTCTCCAATTGATTCATCATCCTCATGTTCCAAAGGGGAAATGGGTTCATCATCATTTCCTGTATGATTAGAATCTACACACGGAACAAACTCATCAAATCTTACATCTATAGACTCTTCAACTACTTTAGTTCTTTTATTATATATTCTATAAGCTTTGCTAGTTGAAGAGTACCCAATGAAAATTCCCTCATCACATTTTTCATCAAATTTTCCTAGTGCATCTCTAGTTTTTAAAATGAAACATTTACAACCAAACACATGAAAATAAGATACATTAGGTTTTCTCTTAAAGTAAAGCTCATAAGGCGTCAATTTTAAAAAATGTCGAAGCATGTCACGATTAATGATATAACATGAATTATTAACCGCTTCGGCCCAAAAAGATTTAGGCAACCCATATTCACAAAGCATAGTGCGTGCTAGCTCTTGAAGGGTTCTATTTTTCCTCTCTACTACACCATTTTGTTGTGGGATACGAGGAGCGGAAAATTCATGTTTAATTCCTAAATCATCACAAAAAGAAGAAAATTTATCATTTTCAAATTCTCCTCCATGATCCGAACGTATGCATTTAATCTTTAAATCATGTTCATTTTGAATACGAATGCATAGTTTAGTAAATTCAAGGAATGCATTGGATTTGGAAGATAGAAATAATGTCCAACAAAATCTAGAATAATCATCTATTATTACAAAAGTATATTTTCTACCTCCTAGACTATAAGTGCTAACCGGTCCAAATAAATCCATATGAATTAATTGAAGAGGTCTAGTGGTAGAAATTACATTTTTGCTTTTAAAAGATTTTTTTGAAAATTTTCCTTTTTGGCAAGGCATACAAAGAGAAGACAAATTTCCATTAAGCATAGGTAATCCCTTAATTAATTTATCTTTTGATAATTTCAAAATAAGCTTGGTGCTAGAGTGACCAAGACGTCTATGCCAAAGTTCTAATTCTTCATTTTTAGAAATAAAATATTTTAAAGAAGAATTTGAAAGATTATTAAAAGTAATCATATAAACATTATGCATCCTAGGTGCAGTCAGTACGACATCATTTGCTTTAGAATTTATTATTTTGCAAAGATTTGTAGATGATTCAAATAATACATTTAAGTCTATATCACATAATTGACTAATTGAAATAAATTATGTTTTAAGCCATCTACAAATAAAACATTTGAGATTGAAAAAGAATCATTACCCACTGTCCCGATGCCCATGATCCTTCCTTTTCCGTTGTCACCAAATGTCACCATCCCTCCTTTCTTCATCTCAAGGCTAAGGAACTTTGCTTTGTTTCCCGTCATGTGTTTGGAGCAACCCGAGTCCAAATACCACACGTCCTGTTTGTCCTTAGCCTGCCAACATACCTAAAAAGGAGATGAGAGTAAAGATCCGGATACCCAAGAGGTTCCTCCCATAGAATAGGTGGAAACCTTAGGCACCTAGATTTGCTTTATAACACTATGACCCTTTTTCCTACAAGAGTTTGAGGTGTGTCCAAATAAATAACATTTGGCACACGATATAAAAGGGGATGAGACCCTTTTTGGAATTTTGGATAAACTCTTGCTAGAAAATGAGGTAACATTTGAATCTTTGGATTTATTATTAACAAAATTAATGTTTCTGGAATTATAGCCAACGCTGGCGTTAAGAGTTAACGCCTGGCGATAGCTTCCAGAACCATATCCAAGGCCATATTTGGCACTTCCATGGCATTGGTTGGCCAAGATCATGTCCAGAGATCTTTGCCCAACTCCAAACTTCTTAATAGCCAAATTTAAATCATGAATACGAACTTTGAGAGCGGTGTTTTCGGATACCAACATAACGCACCGATTCGCAAAACTCTCCTTCCCATCCTCTATTTGAGAAAGAGAGGTTTTTAAAGTTCTTTCTAAATCTCCCTTCTCCTCAGTAAGAATTTCAATAGTGGAGTGGGATTTAGAAAGAACTTCTTCAAGTTCTTTCACTCTTGCCAAGGAGTGATCGCACTCTTGGCAAGATACCTTTTCTTTCCCTAATTGTTTAGATAATTTTTTGTTTTCTTTTAACAAAAGTTTATTTTCAGATTTTAGAAGATCAATATCTTTTAAACTTTTATCAAAGAATTTGCAAGTTTGTAAATACTCAGTATATAAATCATCATAAGAAGTAGGGAGAGTTACCTCAGTGTCGCTTTGGACACTGCTTTCATCCTCAGATCTCTTGTCACTTTTTCCTATAAGGCACATATTTGCCTCTTCTTCATCGCTAGTGGATGAGCCGCTTGAATCCTCGGAGGAGGAGTCATCCCATGTAGCCGCTTTTAGGACTTTCTTCTTCTCTTTTCCCTTGTGCCCTTTTTCTTTACGCTCTTTCAGATATTTTGGGCACTGGCTCCGAATATGTCCGGTCTTTCTACAATGTTAGCACTCTGGTGGTGGTCGTTCATCATCGTCCTCGTCGCTACCTCTCTCTTTCTTCGATGAAGATCCCTTTTTGATGAAATATTTCCGGAAGGTGTTTCTCCTTTCCAGATTCTTCATGAACCTTTTGAACTTCTTCACAAAAAGGCTCTCCTCGTCCTCTTCATCATCATTTCTATTTGCCTCCTTTTTTGACTTTAAGGCCAAACCCTTCTTCTTTGGCTCCAAGTTGTACTCTTGTTGTTGAATTTTGAGTTCAACCTCATGGGTCTTTAGGTTAAAGAAGAACTCAAGGTTTTGGAAAAAGGACTTTTAACTTCAAAAGAGCATAATGAAAAATTGATAAAAGAAAATGATAATTTAAGGGATAAACTAGAATCATTAAAAATGTTTATTCAAAATTGTTCATATAATAAAAAATCTTTTATTTCAAGTTTATCAAATTATCAAAAGTCTAAAAGCTTAACTTCATATTATAAGAGTATGTCTATAAGAAAGAGTGGAAATGAAAATCATCAAAATAAGAATCAATCATTTAAAATTTATTGTAACCCACTCTTTCAACAATCACTTCTAAAGAAAGACAATCACTCTTATAAACTTTCAAAGAATCCATATAATAAAATTCATTATGATTATCAACATCAATGTATTTTGAAAAATAATTTGAATAAACATAAATCCCAAATGAATTATTTTTTAAACAACTATCATTCCAAAAAGATGTCAAATAATCATAATATGAATTTAAAAGAAAAACAACCAAAGTATGAATGGAGGCCCAAAATTAAAAACGAAACACTAACTCCACTTGTAAAGGCACATGCATCATTTTCTCTCCAAAAGCCAACACGATGTATTTGGGTACCCAAAGGAACCATCACACTTGGTCCCCTTTGGATACCTAAATCTCTCATTCACTAGGAATCATCGTATTGCATGAAGTAGAAATATATTAAAAATGAAATATCATTACTCTACTTCATGATATGCTTAATTGCTTTTTCTTTTATTTGTTTTCTTATTTTTGAGCCAACACGCTAAGGTCACTTAGATATATTATGAAATATGACTTTTATATTTTAAGCCTAATGTTTATCAAATCAAAATTGAATTAAATTGAACACAAAGTCATAATTTTTTTTTGTGATCTATCTTTTCTTTTTATATGTTATATCCTTTTTAAATCCATTGCCTATAAATGTCTTATATTATCATTATAAATTGAATGCTAAATTTGCTAAATGATATTATCAAGACTAATGAAATTACTTTCAAAATTGGATTTAAATGGATTTTTAGGGGTCTTAGGCTAAAATATTAAATGCGCAACTAATTGGATATTTGTCTATTTTCTTTGTTGCATATGATAGCCCCTATAATGAAAAATCATAATTGAAAATTTACAAAAATGATGAATATGATTTCACACACTCCATCTTGATCTATTAATATCCTATGCTAAAATTCACTATAATCATATATCATAATTCATGATCCATCAAGACCTATCTTAAATCAACTAATTCTATCAACCTTAGGAATTATGAAATATATGATTGCAATTGATATTATAGTTTCATATCTTATTTTGTGTGTGTGATGTGCATCTCTGTTGTTTGCATGTATCTCATTATCTTTAGACCTATGAATTAACTTGATATCAACAAGATGAAATCAAATAGAATTGTCACTTCATTCTAGGTCTATAAATTTTTCAAAACTCTAAAATTGATTACATGCAAACCAATTATATATATTTAGCATATTTTCTATAACGTCCAAATTCATTATCCTAGCCGCACCTCTTGGTATATGCTCAATTTAGTGTTTATGCTAGGATTATCAATATAGTGACATGTTAAAGGTAGAGAAATTTGAACTTTAAAATTCATGAGTACATTGTGGTTTCAAAATCTACTGTATGTTCTAAAACTAAAACAAACTCATGTTTTATGAATCAATCCTTAGACTAAAATGCTTAGTATATCCATAATCATTAACCTATGACATGTGTCTCACAATAGCGAGGGTGTAGGATTGTGTGCATTAGAGACCTAACCTCTAAGTCATGTCTTGTCCTTAACCAGGGAGGGTTCCAGTGGGGCCTTGAGAGGCACTGGGGGGAAAGAGTGCTAGGTTGAGCGTCATCTTTTGTATGCATATGGGATTAACACCCCCAACCTACGGCATGTGTGTAGCTCCTCATGCCCATCCGTCACTTAGTACGGGGCTAGAGTGCAGTCATGTTGTTGAGGTATCTTGATCTTAGATATACTTATATTATATTCATTGCATGAACATTATCTCACTCTTTATACATAATTCATGCATATTTTTTGTTCTAACATTACATCTTGTGTTTGCATATTTTATTATTTTGAGCTTTAATGATTTTACAAAACACAAGTACTTGAAAAATCACCAAAAACATGCTAAAAGAGTCTTCAAATCTAATCAATATACTCTGAAATTTCAACTGAAGGAAGTCCTCTTTATAATACAAATGAATTTTGAAAAACATTTTTCAAAAATTCAAGAAATGCAGTTCTGTTTTGGTGTTAAGAAGTTAACGTCTGGCGTTAGCTCCTTTGCTCCAAAATATATTTTTTTGTTTTGAATTATTTCTGGTATTATTTTAATATTTGGTGTGTGTTTTATTTCTCTGTTTGTAAAAAGTTTTCTATCTTTTTATTCCCTTTAAATCAAAATTTTATTTCTTTTAAATATATATATATATATGTATTTTCTCATACATTATTTTTGTTTATTTCTCTGGCATAGAATATCATTTACTGAAAGGGCTATTAAAGACTTCTATGATTTCCAGAGAATATACATAAAAAAAACAAATACAAAATTACAAAATAATTTTAAAGAACAAAAATATGTTTTTCTTTATGTGTGTTTATTGTTTTGTGCATATATAAAAAATTCAAAAAAAAAATTATAAAAACGGATTGTTATTCATTGCCATTGTCAAGGATGATTAATTATATCAATTAAAGATTAAATACAATGTTTAATTTAACTTTCAAGTTTCTTAAAAGACATTGTTTTGTATTTATCATGCCTTGAATATTATCTTGTTATGTGCAATGAAATTGATTGTAGATAAACATGTGTAGAAACGCTTAGCATGCCTCTAAATATGAGTAATGTATTATGTTTTGATAATGATTCATTCACTCACTTATTTTTGATAACCTACATGTGATTACAATCTCATTCTTACATGATTGTGTAGTGTAATAACATAAATGATTAAAATGCACAAATAGATTACCTACACAACATTGAATTGGTTATTACAATTCTTTGTCTTTCATGCACTTATTCTTTAGAGAAATGTGGTTTAAAAAATGTTATGTTTGCAAAACAAGTGAATTCGGAGTCCTTAGTCACTAAACTAAAAAGCAAATAATCAATGACAAGGAAAACTCCACCAAGCACTACTCACCCTCCTGGTAAGTCTTAATGAGCATTGTGAGGTTGAGCACCTTGGCTAAGAATTGTAAAGTGTCTTGTAGCAAACAATTTATACACCACTTCTCTTAGTACACCGGATCATAAAAAATTGAAAATAAAGCTAAAAAGTATAAAAGTGACCCCCCCCCCCCCCCCCCCAAGCACTACTTTGCACCCTGATAAGTCTTAATAAGCATTGTGTGTGCAGAGCACCTTGGTAGTTGTACTATTTATTCAAATGCATTGAAATAGTGTGGAAGTAATATTATTTGTGTATTTTAATATTGTGTTATTTCATTATATATGTCATGTGTTTTTGATTGATTCACTTGTATACTTTATCAAAACACTATTTTATACACATCATTATCTTTCATAAAACTTCTACTCATGAGAATTGGATCCTATTGCTCATCTACTCAAATCTCTACAAACTTAAGTAAATGCACTAGATAACAAAGCATGATCGCAACAATGTTTATGTTTACTTGAAATGCAAATTTTATTACATTGTAGTTTGTGTATCTTTTCTTGATATTATGAAATCATGCTTGCAATTTTTTATCTTAATGGAATAGCATCTCTTCAATCTTTAACTCAAACATCAACTTTTCAAATTTAAAACTAAAATGATGTTTATGTTTAAGAGTGCTTATTATTTTTAACACCGTGTTTTCCTTTTAGCAAGTGGTATCTTAAAATAGAATGCTTACTTTATCATTTCTGTTATGTTGCTTACTACTTTATATTACATCATGCTTATATTTTTCTCAATAAGTAGTATTTAACAAGCTTTTGATTGCATCCTATTATTTTCTTGACATAAAATATATTACTCCTTATCATACATACTCACTCCTAAACCCTCTTTTGATTCTACCAAAAGGGGAGATTAAATTGCATAAATCTAATATTTAGGGGGAGTGCATTATAATAATATTAAACAAAAAAAGGGGTATATTTGTAGGTGGAGTAATCATATAGGAGGTGCATACACTATCATATGCTCGATCATGAAAATCCTTCAATAAGTGGTTCCTTACCTATCTTAAAAGATATACACTCATCCCTACCCACTTTTGTTAATAACAAAGGGGGAGAAGAAATTGAGAGAAATCTAGTAAAATAGATATTTATGGGGAGTAAATTATAAGAGAACACTTATGTAGGGGAGAACTTCATATAGAAAGAGTATGCATTATCGCTATCAAATCTATCTTGCTTTTAACCTGTTATTCATGCATATCTTATTACCGCACTTATCTATAAACACAAATGGTTTTAAGTTCACTAATTTCTCATACAAGTATTTGTTATTATCAAAAGGGGGAGATTGTTGGAGCCAATGTTCCGCATCTCTTGGTTTGAGAATAACAAATACCGTGTTGTATTTGATCTTGTATTTTGTGTGTTTATAGTATGCAGGTTGTACAGGAACTATAGATACACATCCCTTTGAATAGTTTGCTGATTGGAAATGACTTTCTGGAAAGATAGCTAACGCCCACGTTAGTAGTTAACGCCCAGCGTTAGCAAACCGCTGAGAAGGAAAACCGCTAAGATGCAAACTGCGTTCGACGAACTGGAAGCTACGTTCGACGAAATCTGAAGGCGCTCGACGAAATATGAAGGAAGCTGCGTTCGACGAACGAGGAGTTCCGTTCGACGAATTTCCTGCGCTCGACGAACTTGCGCTCGACAAGCTGCGTTCGACAAACGAGGAGCTCCGTTCGACGAATTTCCTGCGCTCGACGAATTTGCACTGGGCAAGCCGCGTTCGACGAACGAGGAGCTCCGTTCGACGAAATAAGCATGCGCTCGACGATATTGCGCCCGACAACTGCGTTCGACGAACTTGAAGCTCCGTTCGACGAAATCGATTCCGTTCGACGAAAGTTGGTTCTGTCACGATCCTTGGCGGTTTGCACGATACTGACGGTTGCGGTTTTTCCGTTCGACGAAGGGTGCGTTCGACGAAGGCGCATTCGACGAAATTTGTTTTTGTTCGACGAAATTTTGTTCAGCCACGCTCCCGAGTTTATGCACGATCTCAGCAACTGCCTCACTATCGCTGCGCGTTAACCTTACCGCACGCGTTAGCTTCCGAGGCTATTTAAAAGTACAGCTCCTCTCATTCAAATAATAAGAGATGATTCCAGAATTCTGATACTTTGGAGAGAGGTTCGTGTACAGCAAATTAAGAGATCTCCCTTGGGCTAACATGAAGATATAAAGAAGATTTTGAAGGAGAAGGTCTACAACGCATATTTCATACGAAGGACGATCGTTTCAAGAATGTCAACATCTACATCGACTTCGTCGTCACCTTCAGAATTTCTTGGGGAGTTTCTCCTTACTTATCTTGTAATCTTTTATTTTTCCTTTTGTATTTTGTGTGGAGAAATCGTTCGATGAGAACGTCGGATTCCGGGAAGGATTCTGTGGGTAAATTCGCCTTGTGTTGGCGACTAGGTCCTTGTGAGGCTTAGGGGGTAATTCGCCGCTTTGTGCGTGGTGACTAGGTCGATGGTAGATCTAGGGGGTGGCTAGAGGCCTTATCTGGGGATAGATAGGCTATAACCAACCGGTCCTTGGGAGAAGGACCGGTGAAAGAACAAAAAATGTTTTTATATATTTTCGTCTTGATTTCTAGCGTTATAGAAATTAAACATTTGTGTATTCAATTTATTATGAAATAAAATCATGTCTTTTAATGTTCTATTCAATTGATTTTATTTCCTCTTTGAGAATGTTTTAATTTCTATTTCCATCAAAGTATTAAATTTAACATTTGTATAGTTATCTTTGAAATACAATAATAATTTTCATTATCTCTGATGTTCTGGAATTGTATTTCATTTAAGATTTCATAAGTAAAATCACTGTGGCAATATTTTTGTTCTAAGGAATATTATCTGGTGAGCTAACGCCCAGCGTTAATACTTAACGCCAGGCGTTAGCAACAGTAAACAAAAAGTTTGTTTCTAGTATTTAAAAAAGGAATCTTCAATATAATCTTATCTGAAATATTTAAATATATTTTCTTATAAAATATTCTGAAATTTCAGTTGCAAACTCTAATAAATTTAATTAAGATTTAAATTCCATAAAACCTTTATTCACTCCCCCTCTAAGGGCGCCGTAAGATCCAACATTCCGTACCACATGGCGAACATAAAATGGGCGTCGTGGTCAGATGACTCTTTAGCTCCTCAAAAGCTCGTACGCACTCCGGCGACCAAACAAACTTCTGCTCCTTTCTAGTCAACGTAGTGAGAGGAAGTATGATCCTCGAGGAGAAGTTCTCCACAAAGCGCCTATAATAGTCGGTAAGTCCGAAGAAGATTCGGGCTTCCGCCATATTTTCAACACAGGCCACTCTCGGATTACCGCTATCTTAGACGGATCCACCGTGATGCCCTCTCCACTAACCACATGACTAAGGAACGCCACGAATGGTAGCCAAAATTCACATTTAGAGAACTTGGCGTACAACTAACTCCTCCTCAAGGTGCTCAAAATCGCGTGTAGATGATATGCATGCTCCTCTTCGGACTGGAAGTACACCAATATGTCGTCGATGAGGACAATCATGAACCGGTCCAAGTACTCTCGGAACGTCCTATTCATCAAGTTCATGAATACCGACGGCGCATTCGAGAGGCCGATCGGCATCACCGTGAACTCGTACTCCCCGCAGCGGGTACTAAATGTCATTTTGGGAATGTCACATTCCCTAATTCTCAACTGGTAGTAACCAGACTTCAAGTCCAATTTTGAGTAAAATACCCGAACTATATGTCTACACACTAGCCCCGTACTAAATGACAGATGGGCATGAGGAGCTGCACACATGTCGTAGGTTGAGATGTGAGTCTCATATGCACACAAAAGAAGTTGCTCAACCTAACACTCTTTCCCCTCAGTGCCTCGCACGGCCCCACGGGAACCCTCCCTGATTAAGGACAAGACATGACTTAGAGATTAGGTCTTCTAAGGCATACAATCTTACGCCCCCGCTATTGTGAGACACATAATCAAGCTAAATGATCGTAGACATGAGAAGAATTCACATTGATTACGAAATTCAGCGATCAACTCCAAGCAAAAGAGAAAATACAATAAGAGATATAAACAAGATGGAAAAAAAATTACTCTCCAAAAGAACCCTTGATTTTAATGTCATTTTATTGCAAATGTTCGATCTTTATGGTGTGAGATGCTTCCTCTTTGTTGTCACTACAATCCTTCACCTTGATACTCTTTTAATTTTTGTTAGAAAACGAATTAGGCACTTGATTATGTTGTTCAATTTAAAATACCTCACCTTGATATTGTGGGATCGCTAAAACTTGCTGCGGAGGACAAGATGGACTATAAAGCAAATGAGTATGGCAAGGTGGGCAAAAAGGATTCATCATTTCATGAATTTATTTCTCTCTAAACGGTTTTTAGTTTTTCTCATTAATTGATGTGGAGCTCAAACAACAAACACCATTAAAGCTCCAAAAGATACTTAAAAAGTAATTATTAGTTAATAAAATTCTCTTCGTCATTGTTGTTTTGATTTATCCTCCGGTGCTTCTCGCTAGACATTTTCGGTTAAATTGTTTGATCTATACAGTGTTAAGTTGGATTCATTTCATGTTGTTTTAATAAGTTAGGGACTAATTTTGAACAAATAATAATAATTTCAAGACCTATTTCAAACAAAAATGTTACACCTTAGTGACTTATTTAGCATTTTTGCATTTATATAAATGTATTCGTTTATACAGAACGAGTGAAGAGAAGGAAAGCGAGAGCAGTTCAGAGTTGATCCATTTTCCTCTTCCAACTGTGCATATTCTGATAAAAAGCATCATTATCAAAATCAAGTTATAGCAAAAGCTTATAACTCTGAACATTTTTAATTTATTAGTTAACTGAGGAAGAAGACAATGCAGAAGAAGACTCAGAGGTTCAGCGACGTGGTCTTGAAGAGAGATAGGAGGATATGCATCAACCAACATTGGCAATACCCCCAGCTCTTCGGGCAAAAGAAGAGGAATGGGAGAGAATAAAGGAATGACTATTTCCTATATGAATGAGTTGCGCGAATCTGCACTCTCGATGAAGCCTCTGTCAGTTGTAACAATCAAGGAGATAGTGGATAAACGTGCTGGAAAAAAGTTTATACTAATTTGCTCTGAATCATATCAAGGACAAAAACAACAGAGAGTTTTGAACCTAATTATCAACCTTAGACCGAATGAAAGGAACACAGTCCGGTCAATCTCAAAATCATAAGAGCAAACAATTAGCAGAAAATAAATGTAGAAAATCCATCAAAGATAGAGATGAAAACAGAAGCCTCTAAGCACTCTGCACTGCCTCTCGCCTAGCCAACGAGCGCAATCCCAAGCCCAATTAAACCACCAAGAACCGCCGCTTCGCTGCCACGGAATCCTTTGCCGGAAGCTGTGTTTTTGCCGCTTGGAGCTGGCGGAGGAGTGTTGGTGTCAGAGGGAGTGGTACTGTCTGAGGGAGGAGTGTTCGAGGACCCGCCGGAAGGTGTGGGCGTGGCCGGAGGGTTGGCAGCGCCGGAGCCGGCAGCAGTAGTGGCGACGGTGAGCTTCATTCCGCCGGAGCAGTGGGTGGGGGTGCCGCAGATGAAATAGCGGGAGCCGGCGGCATCGATGCTGATTTTGGTGCTGCCGTCGTTGTTTGTATTGATGGCGTTGCTGGCGCTGCAGGAGTCGTAGTTTGACTTTGACACTTCGTCCACGGTGTGGAGCCCGCCATATTGGAACACTGTTGATTTCAAATATGATTAGTTTTCTGATTAAACGATGGAAATTTTATTTACAAAATCATAAAAATGATTTAATTTATGATTTAAAAATATTTAAATAAACAATATGAATTATTATTTTCATAATAAAAATAACCGATTGGATGAGACGCGTCACGCTGGAGTATTGTCGTGATCGGGGTGATGTCGTTCGCCGTGCGGGTGGCCCCATGTACTCGCTCATGTGTGTGTATGTATTTGTATTTATCTATATATTAGCATCTTCGCAAGGGCTTCGGCTCGATGCATCGCTACGGCTGCACCCGCATTTGCCTGTGCTTTGCCTGTGCTTGATGCTCTCAGGCATGCTGCGTTCGCAACCAAGCGGGCTACGCCCCGCATATTTGCAACGTTATTTCCAATTTCTTTAATTTTTAATGTTATTTTAATGTTATTTATTACAGTGGGTGGGTCTCATGTCCGCGTCACTCTCATCTTTCTCTTATCTCTTTCCTCTCCCCCCAATTCCTCTGGCTGCCCCATCTCTCCCTCTTATTCTTTATGTTTTAATATTAATTATATGGGTCCACTCCCCTCACTATTTCTCTCTCCCTCTTTCTCAGTCTCTCTCTTTCTCAAGAAGCAACCAAGCATAATTATTAGCCGGGCCCTATTCTCCACTCTCTTCTTCTCTCTTTATCGAACGGTCGATTTTATATCCAACGGTCGATTTTATATCCAATGGTTGGTATCTAACTCTTGACGTGCATCAACATATGCATATTGCTTTATAATATATACTAGCATCTTCGAACGGGCTACGTCCATTCTCGATGCGTCGCTACGGGCTTCGCCCGTAACCAAGCGGGCTTCGCCCGCCTGGCATTCAAGCGGGCTTTGCCCGTTCTAGATGCGGCGCTGCGGCATTTAGGCGGGCTTCGCCTGCACCCTCTGTGGGCTTCGCCCGCCCCCCCCCCCCCCCCCCCCCCCCCGACAGTTCTTTAAATTATAAAACAATTTAACGTATTTTAGGGTTTTCTAAATTTAATTATTTCGACCGTTCGCGATGCGTCGTTGCGGGCTTCGCCCGCTTGATATTCAAGTGGGCTTCGAACGGGCTATGCCCGTTCTCGATGCGTCGCTGTGGGCTTAGCCCTCTTGGCATTCAAGCGGGGTTCGCCCATTATCGATGTGGCGCTGCGTCTTTTGGCCGCAGTCAGGCGCGCTTCGCCCGCCCCGGCAGTTATTGAATATTTAATATTTTAAAGTTATCTAAAATATCAGGAGTGAACAGCAGGTATTTTGGTGGAAAAACTATCCGCAGTTCTCCTTTCTTAAATAAAAGCAGATATTAAAAAAAAACATAAAACAAAACAGAAAAAAACAGAAATTAAAACCGAAATAAAAACATAAATTAAAGCAGAAAAAAAAATAGCGCTTCCGCCTCGCCATTTCCGGACGCCGCCGGCGCCGGAGCCGCCGGCGGCCTGCCCGTCGCCCACCGGCGGGTTCACCGGCCTCCGGCGAACTTGCCGGAGGTTGTCCGGCGGCGAGCGGGCAGGGCCACCGCCGACGGTGGCCCTGCCCGCTCGCCGTCGGACAACCGCCGGCGGGTTCGCCGGAGGCTGGCGAACCCGTAGGTGTGCACCTGGCAGGCCGCCGGCGGCGTCGGCAAATGGCGAGGCGGAAGGGAGGCAGAGCTGTTTATCGGGATTTTTTCCTGAGTGAACAGTAACTGTTTTGGAATAAAAGCTATACGCAGGCCTCCCCCCTTGCATCCGACGGCCAAATTTTGATCCTGCTTGATCGGACGATCCAGATGCGATCTATGGTGTGCTTTCAAGATATCTATAATGGTTTATATAATAAAGATATATATATACACAATGACAGATGTAAAAAATTTATTCTGAGTGGCAGAATACAAAATTATTCAAAAAATAAATTGACAAATATAATAAAAATACATCTATAATATATTAATTTCACACAAAAACATGTCTATATTACATGAATACCACATTTCGTTTTAATTTTTTTTAATGTTATCACACAATAACTTAACGAAAAACTTCTTTATAAAAAAATTAAATAACTTGTTTATAAAAAAAACTAAACAATAAAATAATAATGAACTTACTTATATAAAAAATTTAATAACACAACGAACTTATTTATAAAAAAAACTCTTAAACCATAACAACAAATTTATTTATAAAAAAAAAATATTGTTGTTACTTGTTAGTAGGAAATAAACCCAAAGACCACATAATTAAAAGTAACACTCTCTGCCAACAGAGCTAATAAGATTATTTTCCTATCAATATTACAATATATGTACTATTATGTAACAAATATATTAGTCAGAGTAAAAAAAATCCCAAATTGAAAACAACCGAAATTTCAAGTAAAAAAAAGCAAATAAAAAAATCAAGGCATAAAGCACAATCAAGCAAACAGATCGACAAAAAATGAGGATGAAGATGCCTTAAACATGGTTGTCGATGACTTATGATTGTCGATGGCCTACTAGTAGAGCGAAGCTAGAAGAAGTGAGAAATGAAGATGATGATCAAAGGTATATTCATCGAGCATGCGCAATGGAAGAATTTATCTCATTTGGTCAATTCATCGAGCATGTGCAATGCAAAAAAAAATACATTAAGACTTGAGCAAAATGAATGTGCAATGCAAGAATTATCTCATTGGGTCAATTCATCGAGCATGTGCAATACAAGAAAAAAATACACTAAGACTTAAGCAAAATGAATGTGCAATGCCAAAATTTATCTCATTGGGTGGCCAATTCATCGTGCATGTGCAATGCAAGAAAAAATACACTAAGACTTAAACAAAATGAATGTGCAATGCAAGAATTTATCTCATTGTGTCAATTCATCTAGCATGTGCAATGTAAGAAAAAAATACACTAAGACTTAAGCAAAATGAAGCAACAGTATCCAATCATCTTATTAACAAAATGAAATAATTTGACCTCTGAATAATTCTAAAATGGAAAGAATGTGAGAAAAATAAGCATAAGAGAAGAACGAATGAGCATATGATAAAATGCTAAAAAAATAGAAATATAATGGAACTGATTGTTGAAGGACCAAATAGAAATTGAAGTAAAAATAATTTAAAAACAAGAATCAGAGCAGAGCATAGCACAAACAGGAATGGAAGTAAAAATAACTGAAAAACAAGAATATGAAACAAGAATTAACCGAGCATAAAAATAACTGAGAAAAAAGAATTATCTAATTCTAAAACAAGAATTTTCTAAAACAAGAATTAACCAGAGAACGGGAGAAGCGGACCGACGATGGCTGAAATCTGGACTACTGGAAGACTTGAACGTTGCTAGTGCTCGGCCCAGAAATCGCAGAAGCCAGAAGGGATCATGTGCTGAAGCCACCAAAAATCGTCGGAGCCGCCGACGCCACCAGAAATCGGAAGGGAGAAAGACGCCCTAATCCCAGGAGTGGCCGCCCACGCCAGAAATCGCAGGAGTCTCGCCGCTCACCCGAAGGAGGAAACGAGGAGTTTGGAATGCCCTAAGCGAGATTACGCAAAAAAGACAGTCGGGCACGTGCCCGACCATATCTTAGGGTGGGGACCATATCTTAGGGTGGGTCCGCCTTTGCTTATAGCATTGAAAAGATGGCTGGCCCAGGGGAGAGCGAGAGAGGGGAGAGAGAAAAGAGAGGGGCGAGAGAGAGAAAGAGAGAGAGAGAGAGAGAGAGAGAGAGAGAGAGAGGGAGGAGAGAGAGGCTTGACTAGCAGTGGGAGAGAGAGAGGGGGGGGGGGGGGGGGGGGGGCAGCTGTCCCTCTTCTCCTCTCTTTCTCTCCACTCTCTCTAATGACCGTGCACGTGTGTGTCTGTGCGCGCAATATGTGTTTATAAATCTCTCTCTCTCTATATATATATATTTATAAATTTATAAATCTGTATATATATGTTTTTTAAGAGCTGCGGGAGAGTCCTTCATATAGGGCTGAAGGCCCGTATCGTTACACTCAATTTCTCTTCTTTTTTCTCGCTCACTCGTGATTTTTTTTGTCGGATTTTCATTTTCAATGTGTCATATATTTCATGCTTCAAGCCATGAAAAAAATGATCAACTCCTATTATTTCGAAGCCTGGAGCAGTCGATTTCGAAGTCATTCCAGTCCTCCCTCCTCCTATTATTACCCAATATGTGAGCCTCCTACTATCTTAGATCTAGGTTTTTCTAGTTTTAGTTTGAGTTTTTTTTAGGATTTTTTTGTTTACATTTTTTCCTTGATAATAATATGATTTTGCTTGGAAAAAAGAGGGTTTTGGTTGAACAAATTATAGATTTGCATTAATAGGTTTAGTTTAATATATATGTTGTCACGATCATTTTAGGAATATGTTGTCACGATCACAATGCTGAAATCTGATTTTATTGCTCTGTAATATAACTATTGTTATCTTCTAAAATTGATTATTACTATAGGGATTTTTTTATATATTTTTGCTAAGGGGCTGCAAATATCTAATGGGACTGCAAATAATGATTGGCGGGTTGCAAATATCAAAGGGTTGCAAATAGCTATTTGAGGCCTGCAAATATAAGCACTCTTTATTAAAAAAAGTTCTCCTTGAAAGATTAAATGGGATATCTTGAAATTAAAGTTGTGTGATGTCGGGTAAAAATTAAAGTTGTGTGTTGTGTGATGTCGGGTAAAAAAAGTTCTCCTAACTGACTTTGTTGGGAAAGTTTTACTGTGCAAAATCTCAGCCCATGATGCAATTCCAAAGCAGCGGCTGCAGATTATGGGAATTCTTGTTCTGCAGAAGATGGTTAACTGGGGAAGGTGCATCCTTAAGCTGATTGCTCACAAATATTCCAACAAGGAAAATGCTTTCATGAGGATCATGAGTCAGGTACTACTTCACCAATATCCTACTGTGTGTAAATCCAAAGGAGTGTTTATTCCTCCTGGAAAGAGAATAAACATGAGGATATTCTCTAAGTGGACCAGGCAAATCTCAAAGCCTGGTCAAGCTCCAGCTTCCCCTCCTCCATATCCTCATCCTCAAGAGTCTGAAAGGCAAACACCAGATCCCCTAAGGGATAATATCCCTCCACTGGACATTGCTCCAGAATCCCATCAGGATGATACCTCAGTTCAACACTCTTCTCAACAACAACAGCAACAACAACAACAACAACAAGAGCTGCAACAACAACAACAACAGCAACAGTTCCCATCCACTTCAGTTCCTGAGCCATCTTCACAATCATCCTATCAACTATCATCCACCCACATTCCTGAACATCAGTTTACTCCATCTCCACCAACATCAATTCACTTCTCCCCTGATGTTTACCATCCTCTCACCCCTATCCAAGAAGAGCTCCCTCCATCACCTCCTCCTTCTACATCTCATCCACCCACAATTGATCTTGAGAAGATCATCTCTAAAGTTGTGGTCATTGCCTCCTCGACACTTGCAGATCAAGTGGCCTCTCAGGCTAGAAAGTTTGACAGAAAATACTCACAGATGGAGGGTGAGCTATTAAGATTTCAAAGAACCTTTCAGAGCCTCAAAGACTTTGTATCTTCCTCTATGGTTTCAAGGGAGTTCTTAACCTCACTGGCCAGCATGGTCAAGAAGGGGGAGAGCATATTAGAGAAAGAAATACTTCCTCCTGCTATGAGTGGACAAGATCAGGGTAATGATATTAATGAGTCTACTCCTGACAAAGTGACTAACTTTCAGGGTGCAAGGTCTCAGGGGGAGCATTCAGAAAGGGTGGATGATGATGACCAGGGAAAGCCTGCAGATCAGGGGGAGCTCCCATAAATGTTGGAGGACTTTATTTCTGGAGCTAATGCAGTTCAGGGGGAGCCTGGTCCAAATGTTCAGAGAAATCTGGATATTGAAATGGAAGCTGTAAGTACGGCAGATGATCAGGAAAAGCATCAGAATGACAGTTTGATAGAAGAAGTGGCACAAATTGCTCAGGAAGCAGCCTTGGAGGTTGAACACAACACATAAACTCAGGGGGAGCTTCCTAGGGACAAAGCTGATACTGAAGAACCAGAAGATGATGAAGATGTGCCTCTAAGAATGGCCAAAAGGAACATTATCCCAAAGTTCTTCACCAGGAAGAGAAGAATCCCTGAGAAGGATTCCTGAGTGACAGGTATAATATGACTTATTCATTTCTGAGGAACTATATTATGGTGGGAAGAACAATGCTACACAATAACACTTCTTGATATGAAGATTTTTTTTATGACTCCAGTTATTTTATTTCTGTGTCCATATCGTTTGTTTTTATTTCTGTGTCTGCAAAGAAATGTGTAAAATCACTTTGAACAAACTGTAAAATTTGTTAAGATAAATAGGGGGAGATTGTTGGGAAAACCCTGTGACTTAAATTAACAAATTATAGAAAAGTGATTTTGACTACTAGGTTTGAATTATCCATTGTATAATGAGGGTAATCTGGTCATTAGATGTCTTAGGATGTCACACTCAACCTAGGGTGTCAAGACCAGATCAAGGGAAGCAAAATTGGGCAAAGTTAACATTTGCGTCGAATAGAATTTGACGCAACATCGAGTCCATATCGACGCTGCTCTGACTAGAAGTCCAAGTGGTTCAACCCTTCTGTCGAAGTAACTCAATTCGACGTTACGTCGAATAGAAGTCGATGTAGAGTTCATGGGTTTATCGAAGAAACTTGAGAAGTCGACGCAGCTTCTGCTTCAACTCGACGCAGAAGGGGATATCTGTCGAAGCCAACTAAAGTCGATGCAACGTCGACTTCATCTCGACGCAGATGATGAAGCTCAGAGCCATGCAGATCAACTCGACGGTTACGTCGATAAGATATCGATGTAACGTTGACTAGCAGAGTTCAATCAAAGCAAAGACGAAATCGAAGCTGCTTCTACAAGAACTCGAAGTTGCGTCAATAAGAGAGGAAGTTAACTCGACGCTATATCGAAAACAGTCTGAAAAGGGAAACATTTTCAGCTGTCATTTTTGACCCTCTCTCATGGCCCACCTCTCTCAAGATCGTTCCCCAACGTCTCCTTAATTACCTTAAATGGAATAAAAAATTAACTGAGGTCAGAGAAAAGCTTTCTTGGAAATAAGCCTAAATGTTGGTGGACGGGTCGGGAATTAACGAACGAAGGAAGGATTTATTGTCCAGACAAATAAACCCTTCAGGATTTACCAAAAAGGGAATAAAATTCAAATTCAAAAGTGGGACAATAAATGGCAACAGAAGAAAGAGAAGAACAAGACAATCATCACAATCAGACACACTGTTCTATTGGGTCTTCTTCTTCCTCTCTCTCTCACAGGAACCCTAACAGAAGAAAATAAAGAGAAGGAATTTCTGCTGCTCTTCTTCTCTCCAAGAACAGAACAGAACAAGGCTGCTTAACAACACAATCATATAACAGCCAGAGTTCAATCAGAAAGAAGATAGGATGTTCTGACAATCATAACTTCTGCAAATCATCACCATCATAAGCAGAAGTTTATCAAGAGCAGATCCAGTGAAAAGACAAGAAGTTGTTTTTCATACAGTCATCATAAGAATTCTGAAAACAGAATTCCTGCAACCTTCCTCCTTTTCTTTCTCCTCCCCTTCTGTAAAAGAGTTTTGTTAATCCCTCTTCAAAGGATTCAGTGGTTCAAGATCTCCTTACCAAAAGATCTGGTGGTTCAATATCTCCTTATCAAAAGATCTGGTGGTTCATGATCTCCTTGTCAAAAGATCAGTGGTTCTAAGAGTCTCCTTTCCAAAAGACTCAGGCACTGTGGCGCATCCCTACCAGGTGGTAGAAGAGGGGAGTGCCCACATTTTGGGGAACCTCTATAAAAAATTTTATGTGTCCTCTGGTTGCTAATTTTCTGTGCTGTCCCAAGTTCTTTCTATTCTGCACTTTATTTCCTGCACCATATTTATTCTGCCTGTGATCCTATTGAGCATAAATCCTTAGTTAAGTTAATTGGTCTCACAGTTAGGATAGAAATAAATTTAAAACTCTATTCACTCCCCCCCCCCTCTAAAGGATCCTCAGAGGCACACTGTGCACTTTCACTAATGACCAAATTACCCTTACTATACAATTTGGGTAATAAACCTAAGACGTAAAATCACTTATAGTTAATTTGTTAAGTTAAATCAAAAGGGGTTTTTCCCAACACTTTATACGTTGATATTATTTTTCCGTGTATACCGTTTTATGAGTTTACTTTGGCAAATTGTCGTGCCTTGGGAGGTAATGAGCTTACCGCTTTGCATGGATGCCAGAAGTCGGTATTTGAGCTTAGACCATGCCATTTGGCGCAGGCGCCAGGGGTCATTATCATAATATTGAGCGCGTCACCCGATATTAGCACAAGAGATCATCACTTGATGTTCGTACCTGAGGAAGACTCTCGGATGGCGTGGAAGGACCTTTACCCAATGTTACTGGTGGACCAACATATCGTTTGATGTTGGAGGTCACCGCTCTGCATTAGTGTCAGGGGTTGATGCTCAGATGTACCGTGGAGGGACTTTTGTCCGCTCTTGCCTGTTTGTTAACTTGTTGCTCGGATCCGGAGGTCGTCGCTCAACGTTGATGTTGGAGGTATACGCTCGGATATGACGTAGATGGACTTTTTTTTGCTCTTGCCAGTTGGTTAACTTGTTGCTCAGATCTGGATATCAACGCTTGGCATTGATGCCGAAGGTAGACACTCAGATGTGGCGTGGACAGACTATTGTCCGCTCTTGCTAGTTGGTTAACTTGTTGTTTGGCTCTTGAGGTCGTCTCTCAGCGTTGATGCCAGAGTTAGACGCTCAAATGTGGCGTAAAGGGACTTTCGTTCACTCCAACTAGTTGACAAACTTATTTCGGATCCGGAGGTCGTCACTCGGCGTTGATGTCGCAGGTAGACGCTCGAATATGGCGTAAACAGAGTTTGTATGCTTTTACCGGTTGACAAACTTGTTGTTTGGATCTGAAGGTCGTTGCTCGACGTTGATGCCGAAGGTAGACACTCAGATATGGCATAAAGGGACTTTTGTCCACTTTTATCGGTTGCCAAACTTATTGTACGGATCTAAAGGTCGTCGCTCGGCGTTGATGCCGGAGGTTGACGCTCGGACATAGTGTAAAGAGACTTTTGTCTGCTTTTACTGGTTGACAAATTTGTCGTTCGGATCTGGAGGCCATCACTCGGCGTTGATGCCAGAGGCAGACACTCAGATATGGCGTAAAGTGACTTTTGTCTGCTTTTACTGGTTGCCAAGCTTGTTGTTCGGATCCGAAGGTCGTTTCTCGGCATTGATGTCGGAGGTCGACGCTCGAATATCAAGTAGCATGCGAGTGGGGTGCCATGCAGCGTGGGAATGGAATACCCTGCAGCATGAGAGCAGGATGCCCTGCAGCGCGGGAGCGGGATGCCCTGCAACGCTGGAGAGGGATGCCCTGCAGCGCAGGAGCGGTATGACCTGCAGCGTGGGAGAAGGATGCCCTGCAGCGCGGGAGCGCGATGCTCATCAGTGTGTGAGTTCAATGCTCAGTAGCATGGAAGCACGATGCTCAACAACGTGGAAGCAGATGCTCTGAAGTGCGGGAGCACGAGGCACTGCAGTGGGGGAGCGGGATGAGCTGCATCACGTGAGTGGGATGCGCTGCAACACGAGAGCGTGATTTCCTGCAACGCTGGGGCGGGATGCTTAGTAGCGCGGGAGTGGGATGCCCTGCAATGCGGGAGATAGATGCTCTGTAGCGCTGGAGCGGGATGCTCAACATCGCGGTAGCGCGATACTTAGCAGTGCGAGAGAGGGATGAGCTGTATAGCGGGAGTGGGATATGCCGCGTCGCGGGAGCAGGATGCCCTGCAGTGCGAGAAAGGGATGCCCTGCAGTGTGAGAAAGGGATGCAATGCAGCGCGGGAGCAAGATGCTCTTAGTTTATAGATGAATCGCGCTCCCTGGAGTTGGCGAGCACGTTGGTGGGTGTTAACACTGGAGTTCGTGGCCTTAACCATCTGAGTCTCGCTTCAGGTGACCTGTATTATCCATGGAGATGAAAATTTGTTACAATATTGTAGATAAGCAAAGTATACATGCGTGCACAAGTTTAGTCTCGCGACTTATTACTCCAAAGGAAAAGGCAGGAAAACGAAAAAAAGGAATTTGCTGATAAATGAGGCGCAGGCTGTGCACACTCTACTATAGGGAGAGCCCCCTTGCCCGGGGTCTCCAGCTTAAACGTGTTGGGTTGTTGTGTGCCTTATGTTGTATTGTCATCCTGTGGTGTGAGTTGGTTTGGGACTGGATTCTACAGGAATCTCCCGAGGAGACCTTGTCGGACAAGGCGCTCGGTTTCTTCTTTCAACCGGTTGCAGCCTTCGGTCTCGCGGCCATGACTGTGAAGGAAGTCACAGTATTGTGATTGATTTCCCCTATTCGGTGCGAGCAACTCGACTCTGCGTAGCGCATCATTATCGCGGATGGCAAGAAGCACATTGGTTCAGGTTGTGTTCAAAGTAGTGTAGTCCTGATGCTAACGAGTTCTTTGGTCTCGACGAGAGTTCTTGTGATGCTTGTCGTTCGACTTGGGAATCGGTAGTGGCTCTTGGTCCCTCTTTCTCTTTGATCTTCCTTCGAGTTGTTGCCAGTGTACCTCGATTGCATCGTATGCTCCGATTTGAGCCTCGACTTAGTGGACGAGGTCGCAGTGCTGGGCAATCTTTCCCTCATCAACATCAAGTAGAATTTACCTGGTCGTAACCATCAGAGGAAAATACCGCACAGGAGCTCAAGGTCAACACCCAGAATCTGTCCCACAACTGTGGTGAAGCGCCAGAAGAAATCCCTGAGCGACTCCACCTGGATCTGCCGGATCCCAGAGAGGTGAGATGGGTCCTGAACGATCCTCTGGTTGGCACTAAATTGGTCCACGAATAAGCGTGTTAATTCTATAAAGTTATTTATTTCCTCCTCTTTCAGGGAATGGAACCAGGTGCGAGCTTGTCCCACAGACGATGTAAAACTGCTGCGGGTCGCTTTGCCCTCTTTCGGTCTGGAGAATCGAACCTCCATAGTTCAAGAGTGAGTCAAGCGCTCAAACAGTTAATAGAGAACCAACAACGGAGATGGAAAGAATTTTTACGAAAAACCAAGAAAGGAAAAAACCACGGGGCCGGTTCGGTGTCGACCAATTCCACTAGTTTGCTTGAGAAAGGGTGGCTGGCCACAGCTCTGATTATAAGTACTTGAAAGTAAAAAAGATGCATTCTATCTTGGCGCTCGCAGGAGCGGCTTCGAGAACAGGCACTGGAGAAGGCGTTGTAGCAAACACTGTGGAAAGCTAAGTCCACACTTGAGAAGGCACTGAAGAAGGCACTTGCATGGTCGCTTAAGTGGTCTCTTGAGTAGGCACTGGAGCGGTCGCTTGAGTAGACACTTGAGAAGACATTTGAGATGCTCGTAATTCGAAGGAGATCTCTAAGTTGATCATGAAGGAGGACTTGAGAACTGAATGAAGTCTTCAAACTTCGAAGGAGATCTCTGAGAGGTTTCTTGCCGAAAAACTTCAGAGCTCTCTCCTTGCTTCTTAGTTGTGTCTTCAAATGAAGGCCTATGAGCCTTTTTAAAACTTTTTCGAGGGGCGCATTGGTAGTTGCGCTGTCTTGAGATTTGAACCGACGAATAAGCCTGCACGATCCTGGTTACCTGGATCACCAATTTCTGGAAAATGCGGGCATGCCCCCCGAGCGGCCCAGAAAGGTTCGCCGGCGGCGATGGTGGCCGACGACGGCAGTGAGCGGCGGCGGTGAGCGGTGGTGGCGGAAGGCCAGAAAGCGCACGGGGGCGCATGGCGCGCGCTCGGTGTGCGCGCGGCAGGAGCGCGCGGTCTGCGCATGGCAGGAGCGCGCGCATGCGGCCTGTGTATTTTGGTGGCTGCTGGACTCGTGTGCGTGCAGGCGCTGGTGTGTGGTCCGCTTGCGTGCGCCCTCAGGGGAGCGCTTGCGCGCGATTTCAGCTATTGAGACTGCTTTGTTAGGTGCGAGGCTTTGTGCGGTCGAGCCGGTTCATTTTGGCGATCCGATTGAGGTCACGATCTAGAAAAGCGTCCCGACTCATGAATTTTAGGGGAACCCCTTCAATACTCGTTGTCGATTTCGGGATTCCTGCCTCTTTCTCGTCGGAGGCCTGCATTAGAGTGGTTCATTCAGGCGGCTCATTTGCACCGTTCTCCACCTGACTCCAATATTTGAGCATCTCGTTCTCTTCCACACCATAAAATATATTCATGAAGCCAGAAGATGAGCATGATCAGCCCTCACTTAACCTTCAATGCCCATCCAAGCCCATGCTTCTTCCCCTAGGTGTTGCCGACTATCAACAAAGCTTCACAGGAGTTCCAGGCAGGATCATTGATTTACCGTTCGATTCAAGATATAGATAAGAAGAAGCTAGATCATCTAAACTTAAGCAGTATCCTTGTTAGGTTAGTGTCCAACCGTTTTTATGTTAACTAACAACTCCTGAGAATCACAACAAGATATTACAGCAAATAATAAAAATTAAATTAGCTTTAATTGAAGATCTTTGGAGACATTTATGATGATCATCGTAGTTTACTTGCTTAGGCTTAACCCTTTGAGGGTGCCTCTATGAATGCAAGGACAAAAGGTGGTCCATGCATTGCTGATAGTATCATGGATCTCTTCTTCGCCGTAGACTTTATTCTCACGTTCTTGACGGCTTACATCGACTTTAGACTACAACTTTGATCCTTGTTTTCAATCATAAGAAGATTGCAATCTGGTCATTTCCTATTATTTTAAAAAAATTTGCTTTTAGTGACGAAGTATTTGTGACAAAATATATTTCTTCACTAAAAATGTACTTTTTTGTGACGAAATTAAAAGCTGTCACTAAATAATAATTTTCATTTAATTGATAATTAAAATAAATATTTAGTAGCTGAAAATAGTTTGTGTGACAAAAATACCTTTTCATCACTAAAAATTAATTTTAATGACCAAAATAATTCATCACAAAGAGTTATTATTTAGTGACAAAAATAATTTGTCACTAAAGAATTCTATTTAGTATTTAGTGATCAAAATATTTTTGATCACACGTGAAGATTATTTAGTTATAGAAAAAAATCAACCAGTAATATAAATACATGAAAAAGGTCACTAAACCTTTGCTCTTAAACGAAAATATTAATAATTTCCCTCCTAAATAAAATCATTTTATTAAAAAAATATTATAATTAATGACAATGCTTGACTAGGTTTTAAGCGCCCCCCCCCCCCGCCAAATCAGCAATCCCAACCTTCTCATTTGAGTTTCGATGGATCCGTCTCCAGCAAGTCGCTCCTCAGCGGCATCTCAAGTTGCTAAATGAAGGTTTAGTGGTCAAATTAATAAGATATTTAACGGTATGCATTTTTTGTCCCGGGCGCACATTTTTCGCCACGGGCGCGCATTTTTCACCCGTGCTCTCATTTTTTATTGGTGCGCGCATTTTTCGCACGGGCGCGGATTTTTCACCCGAACGGCCATTTTTCGCTCGGGCTCGTATTTTTTTGCCCGGGCGCGTATTTTTCGTCCAGGTGCGCATTTTTCGCCCGGGCGCGATTTTTTCGCCCGGGCGTGAATTTTCACCCGAACGCGCTTTTTTCGCCCGGGATAAAAATGCGCACCCGTGCGAAAAATGCCCGTTCAGGCAAAAAATGCGCCCGGACGAAAATATACGCGCCCGGGCGAAAAATGAGCGCCCGGGCGAAAAAATGCGAGCTCGGGCGAAAAATGGGCGTTCAGGTGAAAAATGTGCGTCCGGGCGAAAAATGCGTGCCCGAGCGAAAAATGCGCATTTGGGCGGAAAAAATGCGAGCCTGGGCGAAAAATGGGCGTTCAGGCGAAAACTGCGAGCCTGGGCGAAAAATGTGCGTTCAGGCGAAAAATGCGCGCACGACCGAAAAATGCACATCTGTCGAAAAATTGTGAGCCCGGGCGAAAAATGTGCGTTCGGGCGAAAAATGGGCTTCTGGGAGAAAAATGCACGCCCGAGCGAAAAATACTCGTCCGGACGAAAAATGAGCGCCCGGGCAAAAAAATGGGTCGTCGGGCGAAAATGCGCATCCGGGCGAAAAATTTACGCTCGGACGAAAAATGCGCTCCCGGGCGAAAAAAGTGCGTCCGAAAGAAAAATGCGCGCACCGGCGAAAAATGAGAGCACTGGCGAAAAATGCGCGCCCGGGGCAAAAAATGCGCGCCCGGGGCGAAAAAATGAGCGTCGGGCGAAAAATGCGCGCCCGCGCGAAAAAATGTGTGCCCGCGCGAAATATTCGCGCCCCGGCGAAAAATGCGCTCCCCGGCGAAAAAATGCGAGTCCGGGCAAAAAATGTGCATCGGGGCGAAAAATGTGCGCCCGGGCGAAAAATGCGCGCCCGGGCGAAAAATGCGTGCCCGGGCGAAAAATGCTCTCTCGCTCGAAAAATGCGCGCCCGGGCGAAAAATGTGCGCCCGGGAAAAAATACGCGACCGAGCACAAAATTCGGGTCCGGGACTAAAATGCGCCCATCGGCGAAGAAATGCTCGCTCGGGCAGAAAAATATTCGCACGGGAGAAAAATTTGCGATCGGGCGGAAATTGCGCTAACCTTGCATCGGGATGAGAAAGGACTTTCCGAAAATGATGAAAAGTAGGGGCAAGTGACTTTTTAAAAAGAGGAGAAAAAACAGTTTTCCGCGGTAGCTTTTCCCATCGGTAGACAATTTAAACGATTTTGTAGGTGTGGTGGCATTTTTCAGAAAACAAAAAGGAGCTAAAAAACCTTCCCAAACAGACCCTAAATAGTTTTGCACTTAATATCGACTTCATCTATGTAAATATATTAACAATAATCTGATTTAAATTCGATACCATCATATTCATTATAGCGATCAAATTGTAGAAAAAGTAAAACTCAAATATGCTATATTTAGATTTTCTATTATATATAATCTAAAAAATTAGATTACAGAAGATTAATGTAAGGGTGCAGAAGGTTGTCATCAGACGGTTGAGAATACTTTAATCATCTTATACTAAGTACTTATTTATTATTAGCATTAGATATTGGGTGCACAAATATACGAACTTTTATAAACGTAAGAATTTAAGCAATGTATAAATTTATTATAAATAGATTATCAATTTACAAATATTGATTTGGTACTTGGTAGTACGGGTGGGCATTAGGATCGGGCCCATCAGGCCGGCCTAGGCACGGCCCGGTAAAAAACCGAAAGGCCCGGGACTGAAAAAGCCCGATCCAGGCCCGGGCCAGGCTTTGGGGGCCTAACAAGGCCCCCATTCCTCTTAGTTGCCCGGCCTGGTGCCCAGCCCGGACAAAGCCCGGGTAATGCCCGGGCCCTAGGCCCGGCCTAGGACCAGGTTGGGCAAAGCCCGGGCCAGGCCTAGAAAAGCCTGGCCCGGAAGTGCCGTTGAACGGCTCTTTTAAAGTGCCGTTCAACGGCTTTCCTGGCAGCGACAGCTGCCAGGAATTAATTCCTGGCAGCTGTCGCTGCCAGGAATGGCAACCTAGGTGTAGGCTACAATTTTTCGGCAGCCTACACCTAGGTTTTGTTTTTTTATTAAAAAAAAAATATTTTTAATTTTTTAAACTATATAACCCCCCTATTCTGATCCCCCCTCTCTCTCTCATCCTCTCTCTCCTCAATGTCTCTCTCACTAACCCACCCTGCTCTCTTTCTCTCTCATTCTCTCTCATTTGAGAAGATGACATCTTCCTCCTCTATGCCTTCGCCCTCCGCATCGTCTGCGCAGGAAATTGTGGAGCATAAGCACACAGCTTCAGTCTGGGAGCACTTTGAGAAAGTGCGGATCGACACTGAATTTAAGGTGTAGTGCAAACATTGTTCGAAGCTGCTAACCGTTAGCGGAAATTCAACGCTCGCCCGACATATCAAATCATGTCTGGCTAAGCACGCCCCGGAGGCAACTCAAGCGCAAATTTCTGCAGGCGGGCAAATCTGGACGTATGATCAGATGCGTCAACGAGAGCTTCAAATGAGGAACGTCATTAGACGTGGATTGCCGCTCGGGCACCACGACAATGAGGAGGAAACTGAATACATACACGAAGGGCTTCAACCAAAATATCAACAGGTAAGTAGATCAACACTTAAGCATGATGCATTTAAATCTTATATGCAATCGAAACAGGACTTAATAAATTATTTAGAAACTTACGACGGTAGAGTTAGTCTGACGAGTGACGTTTGGAGTAGCAATATAAAAGCAGGAGTATCGTATATATGTATTACTTGTCATTAGATCGATTCCGATTCATGGAAGTTAAATAAACGTATTATATGTTTTGAGTTTTTCGAATATCCACATACTGGTCAAGCTATTTATCACGTAATTACAAAATGTATTCATAAATTTAAAATTAAAGATAAAATATTAAGTATTTCTTTCGATAACAAACAAAAACCAAAGATATAAGTGTTTCAAAATTTATCTGTAATAGCAAACAATAATTTAAACTTATCTATAACCTATCAATTTTTTGATAATATAAGTGTTTCAAAATTTAATACTGATTTTACAGAATTTTATAATTATTACGATCAGTTATATGGATCGCGGCCTAGAGAAGAAAGCACCCAACCAAAAACCAAAGATATTCTAAAAACAAGATTTTAGAGTTAGCCGCCCGGAAAAAATAACGAACTTCTAGTACTTTAAATGAATTAGGATTATATACGAAAACATAATTTCAAGATTTTATAAGTTCAAATGAGATATAAAATTTTGATATTTTACAATGATGGAAAAATAAAATTAATATATATCTTGTTTTGGCCTTTATGACCAGAGATTTACTAACAATCCAAGCTAGTACTGTAGCTTCGGAGTCTGCATTTTCTTTGAGTGATAGGATTCTGAATAACCGAAGGAGCCGCCTGAGCGACGAAACTTTGGAAATGTGCATATGCTACAAAGACCACTTGGATGCTATGAAGAAGAGGCAGCATGTCGCATCGATCGAAGATAGCTCATCCGAAGTTGAAGATGAGCTAAGCGGCTTAAATTTGGGCACAGAAGATCAAGCCTGAACGTCATTTCCGAGGGCTCAACTCTAAAGTGCCAAGACTAATATTGTATTATTGTAGATTTTTTAAAAATCAAATAATTGTATTCGTATATTTTGTATTTTCATAATCATAAAAATATCTGGACGTATTTAATTTTTATTGTCGCATATTTTTGTAGTTAATAATTTTATCAATAATAAATTTTTTTTAATTATCATTTTGTGTGTATTATAAAATATAGATAATAATAATATTATTATTATACTAATATATTTATACGTATTTAAATATATTTTAATTTTTTTTAATTTTTTTTAAAATATAAAATTTTGCTCGCCGAGCTCGTCGAGCTCAGGGGAGCTCGTCGAGCTCAGGCGAGCTCGTCGAGCTCAGGCGAGCTCGTCGAGCTCGTCGAGCTCAGGCGAGCTCGTCGAGCTCAATTGAGCTCAGGCGAGCTCGTCGAGCTCAGGCGAGCTCGTCGAGCACAGCCGAGCTCGTCGAGCTCAGCCGAGCTCATCGAGCTAAATATGCCGGGCCAGACCCAGGTCCGACCTGGGCCTGGCCCGCCCTGCAAGGCCTTGGTAGGCCTCCTCCTCAAGAGGAGGCCTGGGCCTGGCAAAAACCAGACCCAGGCCCGGGCTTTTTCCAAAAGGCCTAGGCCCGTCATGCCCGGGCCCAGCCTGGGCCTGACGGTCTTTTTGCCCAGGTCTACTTGATAGTCATATTTTTTTAGTTTTCTCAGAATCTTAACAGTGAAATTTTTTATAAAAAACTTCTCCCCCCTCCTATTTTCCTGCTTCTCTATTCTCTCTAAAAATGTAATAGAACAATTGCATAATATAATGAAACTGATAGGAGAAGTAAATTTACATTATACACTCTATTCGGACAACAAAAGGAAAGAAAACTAAAGAAATATTTATGACTGACGATGATTACAGACCAACACCTATACATATTATCGAATAATTACCAAAACTTCCCATAATTACAGATTGCAACCCTCTTATTGTGGAAATTACAAAAACCTCACCTTAATGTTATAAAACATAACATTTATTTCCCCTGAATTTCATATTTGATAACATCCATGCAAAAAAATAACCACCTTGAAAATGTACTCCGAAGGAGATATTTCTGTGCATTAATGTTATGAAATGTGAACTTCATGTGAGATAAATGTTATGTTTTGTAACATTGAGGGAATGTTTTTGTAATTTCTATAATAAGAGGGGTGCAATCTGTAATTTTGCAAACTTAGAGGGGAGGTCCCGGTAAATGCCCCTACATATTATTTGAGATTTTAACTCTAATAGACACGAAAAAAGAAAAAAAAAATCAACTCAGTTTTGCTTCCAAACATGATTTAGATGTACTTCAGAGTAAAACATTGCAACTAATGCAAGTGTGATACAGAGGGAGGGTAACTTACAGAGCGTATCGCCAACCTTGAAGCTCTTGCCGGAGGCCCATGTGTCATAGTCCACCCCTGTCGTCCACCCCTGACTGTCGCCAACCGTGTAATCAGTGGCTAAAGCGGGAGTCGATACCGCCGCCGCCGCCAAAAATAGAGCCAAAAGAAATCTCCTTGTACCAGCCATGACTTTCATGCAAAAGATGAAATGCAGTTCTTGAGAAGAAAAAAGCTAGCGGCATGTGGATTGGATGAAGAAGGCAATGGCATGCTTTATAGGCAAATAATTATTGTATGCTTTTTAAATATATATCGTCAATTAAGGGCAAGTTTCTTTTTGAGTATTTGGATTAGGTAAGGTATCATCTGCGCATTTCTCCATGCCTGCTTTACCTAATGCTTATACTATTCTTGAAACCTTCCTACTCCTCCATTCTCTGCTTACCTAACGCACTTGGGCTAAGATTCTTTAGGCAATGTTTGTTTGGCTGGGTTAGTGACTGACTATTATGTCATAAGCCAAATTATTTGGCTATAGGGCTATAAAATGTTTAAAAGGGTGTTTCTTTGTCATTAACTGCTATTTTTGTTGTGTGTCTGGTAGGACGAACATGATTTATAAGCTGGGAAAGGAGTGAAGAAAGGATTGTGCATCCCACTTCAGTTAAGTATGGAAGCTCAAAGGCTGTAAACATTGTGAATTATCAATGGAGTTGGACAATTGTTGACCAAGTGGCCAACCACTCACAGATCGTGGAGCAAGCACCGGTTGATAGTCCACCCGAAGCTCAATTAATGCACTCTTGTAAATTCGGCCTGGAGCTCTGAGAAAGTTTCTTATTTGAACGATGTGTTATCCATTGTTTTTGGTATATAAATACCCTTGCATTTAAGATTGTTTTTGGTATCTGGCATTTGAAAACATCCAATGTTCTTTCTTCGTCAACTGTCCGCGAGAGACTCTCTGAATAAATCTGTGAAGATGAGAACATATGAAATCTATAATCTTGATGGGGTTCCCCTAAAATCTATCCGAGAAAGATCGGAGTTTGCCAGAACAGTTCGTCTCACCGTTGTCCAGCAACGCGAGTTTGCCAGAACGGTTCGTGTCACCGTTGTCCAGCAACGCGACCGCCCCCCCCCCCCCCCCCCCCCCCCCTTCGGGGGGCATGCGCGCGAGAGCTCACGTAGTCATGTACACATAGGCCACGCGCACCGCGCAGGATGCGCACCTACGTGTGCGGCACATGCACCCCCCCTTGGGGGTGCGGCCAATCCCCCCCCCCCCCCCCCCCCCCCCCCCCCCCCTTTTTCTTTGGGGTGCGCGGCCGCGCCCACCCCTCCTCAGGGTGCGGTCCGGCGCCCTCTCCTCGCCAAAGGATCCCGGTCCCCCCTTTGGGGGGCAACTCCCCGTCCGCCGTCCGCCCGAGGCATCTCCGTGGTTCGTTGCGCACTTGGAGCACTTCAGCGCTAGCGCGCGCTCAGAACGTTTCTGAGCGCGATCAGGAAGCTTTATCACTTTTTGTCTTTCCGGCTTCTCACTTTTTGGGTTTCCGGCTTCTCACTTTTTGGGTTTCCGGCTTCTCACTTTTTGTCTTTCCGGCTTCTCACTTTTTGTCTTTCAGGCTTCTCACTTTTCAGGAACAGTCAGTCGCCTTTTTCGCCTCCAACGGAACTGCCAGAACTGCCCGAGCTGCCCAAGCTGCCCGAGGGGCAAGGTGGTCATTTACGAAAAATGGCGATCCGAGGGCCCCGAACGAGCATTTATGGAAACTACCAACGACAAAATGTTGGGTATTGTAGCTACAATTACCTTGATTTGAAGAAGTGTTCCTGTGAACTAAGTTGAATTGAGATGTATTTGATGTTGTTCTCTAGTTATGTGTTTGCAGGTCTTAATGCTAAGTGCACATCAAAGTCAGGTTGCAATGGATCACCAAACACAGTTCTAAACAGTGTAATCCCTCATTGTGTAGAACAAAGTGTTGGTCCATGTGTAATCTCTCTTTGGGGGTGTACTTCATATACTCATAACTGAAGGTTTTCAAGCTTGAGGAGTGGAGCAGGTTTTCAGGAAAAGAAAAGAAATTTTTGCTGAGTCAATTCGTCGAGATGTCACGTGAACTCCTGATGAATCTCGACGAATCCAGACAGAAGCCAAATTTCCAGTATGAAGAAGAAATTTCTGTGGCTAAGTCAATTCGTCGAGATGTCACGTGAACTCCCGACGAATCTCGACGAATCCAGACAGAAGCCAAATTTCCAGTCTGAAGAAGAAATTTCTGTGGCTAAGTCAATTCGTCGATATGTCACGTGAACTCCCGACGAATCTCGACGAATCCAGACAGAAGTCAAAAAGACAGTCTTGTGAAGAAAAATCTGCAGCTAAGTCCATTCGTCGAATGTTCTCGTGAACTCCCGACGAATCCCGACGAATGAAAACAGAAGGTGTTTTTCACGGGTTGTTCAGTGTTTTTCTGTGGCTAAGTCAATTCGTCGAATGTTCACGTGAAGTCTCGACGAATGATGGACAGACGGATTTCAAATTTCAGTTTCGTTTTCCAAAATTAGGGTTGGCCGACATGTACAGTACACGTGGCGACCCCTCCTTGTCTGTCGCCCGAGCCGTTGGAGATTTCCCTATAAATAGTCTTCTATTTTAGGGCAAATAAAAAAAAAGATATCTCTCGATTGTTAAAAGAAAAAGAAGAAGCCAGCCGTCTTCTTCCTCGCGTGCTGGAAAAGTTTTCTGAGATCTAACTTCTGCGCCTCTCAAGTTTCATTCTTCAGTGGTGCTAAAGATTTCTCAGATAAGAAGGCCTTTGATCAAGTTGCTGCTCTCAATATTGAAGATCTTTTCGATTTAATCAAAGGGCCTACTCAGATCAGGTTTGCCGATTCTTCATTCTTCCTAATCCTTGAAGATCCAAGCTTCCACTCTAAAGGAAGAAGAAGATTCAGTCTCTCCATATCTGAAGTTAATCTCTATTGAGATTCAAGAGAAGTTTCATTTTAAACTTTATTTAATTTCTGTAGGAGTTGTTTACTCCGAGTTATTTCTGTAGGAGTTGTTTACTCCGAGTTGTAGGAAGTTTATCTTCCGAGTTGTAGGAGTGTTGTCTCCGAGCTTGTAGGAGCCGTTGTCTCCGAGTGTAGGATTTGTTGATAAATCCGAGTTTTGGTGAAGTTGCCGACGCTAGTCCGAAGTGCTAGATAGGCGGAGCGGGAGAGAGGAGTACCCACCCTTGGGGAACCTCTATAAATCTTGTGTCTCTATGTTGTGCTTCATTGTGTTCAATTCTGCGTTATATTTTAATTCCGCGTAAAGACATAGAATCCACCTATTCACCCCCCTCTAGGTGATTTAGGCCGCAACTAGATACTTTCAATTGGTATCAGAGGGAGGTTGTTCGTTAAAAGGTTAACACCTTGAACAAGATCCTTTAAATCTAGTTGCAAGAGCAAGTTTGTCTGAAATGGAAAAATTCAAGGATTCTCTCAAGATGCTCGTCTGTTCTAAGGAGAACTTCCCTATGTGGAAGGAAAGAATGAAGTTCTACATGGAAGCCACCGACCCAAGAATTTTTCAGATAGTAGAGGAAGGTCCCCATGTTCCTATGAAGCCATCGTCAATAAATTCAGCTATTATGATTCCCAAGAAAATGTTGGAGCTAGACAAAGATGAGATTGCCCTCGTCATCTTGGACAAGAAGGCAAAGAACATTATTGCTGGTGCAGTGGACGATTCAATGCTACAAAATCTTATACACTGCAAGTCTGCCAAGGAAATGTGGGACTCCATAGTTGTTCTTATGGAAGGTACTGAAGAAGTGAGGGATGACCGAAGATCGTTGCTGAACCAAGAATACGAAGCATTCAAGCAAGATCCAAGAGACTCCATTTCTGATACTTATGAGAAGTTCTTTAAGATCGTCAACGGTCTTAAGAACTATGATCGGGAATTCACCGTTGGAGAACTAAATGACAAGTTCTTGAGATCCCTAACGAAAGAATGGGATACCAAGGCTATTGCTATCTGGGAATTCGGAAAGTTGGCTACGATGGAGCCACAAATATTGTTTGGCAAGCTTCTCTCACATGAACTAAAGCTGAGTATTAGAAAAGCTGAAGAAGAAGGATGCTCCACTTCTGGAAGGGAGAACTCTGTGGCACTGAAGGCCAAAGAGTCAAGAAGAGGTAAAGCTAGATCATTTGAAAAGACACAGCCGTCAGATGAAGACGATGAGTCTGTGGATTGCTCATCAAGCTCAGACATGTCCGATGGAGAGTTCTCTTCACTCGCCAAGAAATTCAAGAAATTGCTCAGAAAAAGGAGCCAAAGAAGGTCAAGGCGTGATGATGAACATCACAAGAAAGAACACAGAAATGACAGGTATAAAACCAAACCGAATAAACACGTTTCGACTGATATTGTCTGTTATTGTTGTAATAATCTAGGACACATAAGTACGGAATGTCCATACAAAGAGAAGAAATCTTTCAAGGGAAAAAGGAAAGAAGAAAAGAGCTTCTTAGCAAAGAAGACTAAGACTCTTAGTGACAGTGACTCAGGTAAGTCAAGCTCAGATGAAGAAGCCTATTTTGGGCTTATGGCACATTCAGATGAGGAAGGAAGTGTCTTCTCATACAAAGGGAAGGTAAACTCGCATACTCCTCTTTCTGCATCTGAAACTGACTCCAATGCAAATGAAGGCTATTCTTCAGAGGTAGATTCAGATTTAATGACTCAGTACAAAGCCGTTTTAGAAGGATTTGACAAATGCCGCAAGGTAGTCAAATCTCAAGCAAAAGAGATTAAATCTCTCAAGATTATGGAATCAGATTTGAGGGAGGAAATTGAAAAATTAACTTCTCTCAAAGATGAAGTCCAAATCTTGAAAGATGAACTTCAAAGCTCTACTGAATTATTAAATCTTAAGGAGAAGTTTATCAATGAATTAGAAGAAAAGTTAGTGGTGGAAAGGAAGATAGTTGAAAGCTTCTCCAAACCAAAAACTATCCTTCCAATCATTGAAAGATTTTCTGCTCCTGCGAAGGTTAGTGGCCTTGGTCATAAGGCTGAAAGTAGTAAGGCTGCTAAGAAAAGAGCTGTTAAAGGTATGGGCAAGGTTGACCAAAATCAAACCCGTCCCCGATGCTTCGAAACAACTGCTTTCAAGGCACCTTATGAAAAAGTAATCCCCAAGGATTATGGTTCATTTGTACATGGATCAGTTGTTAAGAAAGCACCAAAGATTAAATCAATTGTTGCTAAATCTCATGAAGAGAAGAAGGAGTCATGTGTGTGTTGCAACCATGAGGCTTCTACTTCTAAGAATATTGCTCCTGCTAAACTCCCCGTTCACAAGTTAAAACAGGAAAACAAGAGAAGATACAATCGATTTGATTGTTGGTGCTGTGGAAAGATTGGTCACTTCGCCATAGATTGCTGGTTTAACCCCAGGAACGTCAAGACTCCACGGGTTAACAATGTAAGTATGACCCCTTGCAATGTTAACACTCTGAGTGGTGTTGATCTAACCAGAAACCTAGGACCCAAATCCTTTTGGGTTCCTAAGGGAAATTAATCTGTGTTTGCAGGTATGTCCAAAGGCCAACCAAAACTCTAATCAGGCATTTGGACAAGTGGATGTTCATGGTACATGACCAGAACATAGAAGAAATATAGTATGGTTGCTGAAAAGCTTAGGAAATCAGTCCAGGTACTGAATCTCTAAGGGGGAGATAAGACTAAGGGGGAGAAAAGATTGAGGGGGAGCTGATTCTACATATACTCCCAAATGTGTACTCCTATGCAGTTGCTGAGGGGGAGCTTTGAGCTCTCTTGCTTTTTCTTCCCTATCTGAAGTAGTCAGAAAGGGGGAGAGAAGTTAAATTTGCAAGAGAATTTGAAGTTGGGAGGAATTGGCAAAGTTAGAATTGGCAAAGTTGAAAGAGAAAGTTGAAAGGGAGATAAAGTTGAAAAAGTTAAGTTTTTAACTCTCCTTATCTATTTGATATATATTTATTTAAGTGCAATTCAACTCAGTACATAGGTTCTGACTTCTTCAAATAGGGGGAGATTGTTGGGTATTGTAGCTACAATTACCTTGATTTGAAGAAGTGTTCCTGTGAACTAAGTTGAATTGAGATGTATTTGATGTTGTTCTCTAGTTATGTGTTTGCAGGTCTTAATGCTAAGTGCACACCAAAGTCAGGTTGCAATGGATCACCAAACACAGTTCTAAACAGTGTAATCCCTCATTGTGTAGAACAAAGTGTTGGTCCATGTGTAATCTCTCTTTGGGGGTGTACTTCATATACTCATAACTGAAGGTTTTCAAGCTTGAGGAGTGGAGCAGGTTTTCAGGAAAAGAAAAGAAATTTTTGCTGAGTCAATTCGTCGAGATGTCACGTGAACTCCCGACGAATCTCGACGAATCCAGACATAAGCCAAATTTCCAGTCTGAAGAAGAAATTTCTGTGGCTAAGTCAATTCGTCGAGATGTCACGTGAACTCCCGACGAATCTCGACGAATCCAGACAGAAGCCAAATTTCCAGTCTGAAGAAGAAATTTCTGTGGCTAAGTCAATTCGTCGAGATGTCACGTGAACTCCCGACGAATCTCGACGAATCCAGACAGAAGTCAAAAAGACAGTCTTGTGAAGAAAAATCTGCAGCTAAGTCCATTCGTCGAATGTTCTCGTGAACTCCCGACGAATCCCGACGAATGAAAACAGAAGGTGTTTTTCATGGGTTGTTCAGTGTTTTTCTGTGGCTAAGTCAATTCGTCGAATGTTCACGTGAAGTCTCGACGAATGACGGACAGACGGATTTCAAATTTCAGTTTCGTTTTCCAAAATTAGGGTTGGCCGACATGTACAGTACACGTGGCGACCCCTCCTTGTCTGTCGCCTGAGCCGTTGGAGATTTCCCTATAAATAGTCTTCTATTTTAGGGCAAATAAATAAAAAAGATATCTCTCGATTGTTAAAAGAAAAAGAAGAAGCCAGCCGTCTTCTTCCTCGCGTGCTGGAAAAGTTTTCTGAGATCTAACTTCTGCGCCTCTCAAGTTTCATTCTTCAGTGGTGCTAAAGATTTCTCAGATAAGAAGGCCTTTGATCAAGTTGCTGCTCTCAATATTGAAGATCTTTTCGATTTAATCAAAGGGCCTACTCAGATAAGGTTTGCCGATTCTTCATTCTTCCTAATCCTTGAAGATCCAAGCTTCCACTCTAAAGGAAGAAGAAGATTCACTCTCTCCAGATCTGAAGTTAATCTCTATTGAGATTCAAGAGAAGATTCATTTTAAACTTTATTTAATTTCTGTAGGAGTTGTTTACTCCGAGTTATTTCTGTAGGAGTTGTTTACTCCGAGTTGTAGGAAGTTTATCTTCCGAGTTGTAGGAGTGTTGTCTCCGAGCTTGTAGGAGCCGTTGTCTCCGAGTGTAGGATTTGTTGATAAATCCGAGTTTTGGTGAAGTTGCCGACGCTAGTCCGAAGTGCTAGATAGGCGGAGCGGGAGAGAGGAGTACCCACCCTTGGGGAACCTCTATAAATCTTGTGTCTCTATGTTGTGCTTTATTGTGTTCAATTCTGTGTTATATTTTAATTCCGCGTAAAGACATAGAATCCACCTATTCACCCCCCTCTAGGTGATTTAGGCCGCAACTAGATACTTTCACAAAATTACCGGGTCGCCCCCGTCCAAAGCTATAAAAGGAGCCCCAAGGCTTCATTTGAGAGGACCTTGACTTCTGGACCCGGGAGAGCTCCTTGCAGACTTTTGCGGAATTCTCCTTCGGCGCTTGAAGATCTCCTTCGTGGACTTGAATATCTTCATCATCCCGAAAGGCGACTAGCCTTCTCACTTCCGAAAGGCGACTAACATTCTCAGAAGAAAAAGGCGACTAGCCTTCTCACTTCCGAAAGGCGACTAGCATTCTCAGAAGGAAAAGGCGACTAGCCGCCTCACTTCCGAAAGGCGACTAGCATTCTCAGAAGGAAAAGGCGACTAGCCGCCTCACTTCCGAAAGGCGACTAGCATTCTCAGAAGGGAAAAAGACTTAGTTTTGCCGAGAGGTGGCCTGTCACCCTCGGAGCTCGTTCTCTCTCTCTCCAAATATTGTAACGAGCAGCGGCCTGTCGCGCTCAAGTTCTAGTTTCCAAGTTGTAACCCCCAGAAGATAGTGAAGTTTGGTCGGCACAGCTGATGAGTCCTGATCATATACACTTTTATGGACTCATCTGGGCCATTTATTTAGTCAATTCACCGCACTATAGCCTTGTTATAGCTTATATTTGATAATCCATGCTAGGTGCACATCTAGGCCCACTTTGGTGTGATTTTTGTGCTTATTGTCATTAGTAGTATTCATGTGCTGTTAAGTGCCACTTTCAGTGGCTAGATCTGTGGTTGTGCGGGAATAGGAGTCGTGCAAGTGTTCCCGGTACAATTCTGCACAGGAACACTGCGCACGATCGCCGGTTCTATTGCGCACGACCACTGGTCGTGCGCCACTGATCGTGTGCACTTAACCCTTTTTCACGAGTTCTGTTTGGTGCAGTGCGCACGACCACCAACGCCAGTGCGCACGACCACCGGTCATGCGCCACTGCTCGTGCGCACTTATCATTAAAATTCTGAGTTCTGTTTGCTGTATTGCGCACGACCATCAACGCTAGTGCGCACGACCACCGGTCGTGCGCCACTGATCGTGCGGACATTTTATTTTACAATTTCTGTCTTTGCAGGCTCCGTCCAGGCAGAGCGCACGATCACAGGATTCTAGTGCGCACGACCACTGGTCGTGCGCCAATGACCGTGCGCACTGTTTAATTCCAGCGCCTATAAAATCCGCTGCTCGCGATTTAGGTCAGATCGATCGTCTTCTTCCGCCGTTTTCCGCCCGGTTCCGCCCAGATTCGCCCCTCCATTGCCGCCCACCATCTAGAGGTGCTTCGGGCTTGTTCTTCACGCCAATCTTGAGCTGGAGTGTCCTCTCGGCCTCCTCCTTCATCCAAGAGCTCCAAAGGAAGATCTAGCCGCCATTACCATCAAGCAAGAGAAAGTTTGCAACCTCTACCGGATCGTGACACGAAGAAGACGGGTCCATTGGAGAGTCGTGATAGCTCTCTCTACCCCGGACGTAGTTGCAGACCGAGCTTGGACACAGATTGACAACCCGGCGATTCCAACCGTGAATCTACAACGAGCCTTCGGATTCGGTCGATTTCTTGCCTTATTCTTCTCTTATTGATTGTTGTAATAGCTAGATCTATATATTTTGATGAAGTTGCACTTAGACTTGCTTCTATTTATATAGATTTCATGTTTGTGTGAAATGCTTTTGTGGTCTATGTGTTTATGAGGAGCGCCACCATCCATTTTCCACTTCACCACCGCGTTCGTGTGTCGCACTAGCAATTGCTAGTGGCGTTCTTGTCGAAGAGGTGCTTGCGACCCTCACTCTGCTAGCCTTCTCGTCCATCCGCCTATCGAAGCGTGGCATCGCGGCCCGTATTCCATCCCGCCTAACGAAGCAGTGCGCTCAAGGCCTGCACAGTTCGACTCCGCTTGCCTACTCGTCCATCCGCCCTTGCGACGCAGCGCGCTCAAGGCCTGCCTAGTCTCCATCCCTCCAAGCGAAGCATTGCATAGCGGCATTGCATAGGAGTAGTTGATAGCTTTTCTCTTTATTTTCCACAAACCAAATCAACCCCCGTGTCCGCAATTCATCCGACCCAAAGGACTTCGATCTCAAGTCCTTCCTCGAACGTTAACTCCACCTTACTGTGTTCCTTGAGAGATTCGATACTTGGGGATTTACTTCCTCATATTATTACTTGAACGATCGGTACACTGCCGTTCGGATCGCAGTCTCGCTACCGCCTATAGCGGTGTGCAGGATTTGCGCATCAAGTTTTTGGCGCCGTTGCCGGGGAACACAGTCGTGTGAGTTTTCTGGAGAGGGAGAATCTGAGAGAGAAGCCCTTCCATTTGTTTATCGCATCTTTTGTTTTATTTCTGTTCTCTTTATTCCATTTTCTTGTTTTATAGTAGGTTGCTTTAGTAAATTTTTGTTAGGTGTAGTATTTCGCACAATAGTGTTCTTCTTTTTGAATCGTTTTATCTTCTCACTATGTGGGCACATCTCAATTTTCGTTGCCGTTGGTGTGGAGCTACCTCCCACTCTAGTGATGAATGCCCCACGGAGAATAGTAGGCATACTTCTTATAGCCCAGCATATGGAGCACCTACTTCGTCTGGTACTCCATATGGTGCGCGTAAGTCTTATGGCTACTCTGCTGAGCCTTTACCGTCTTACTTCTTTTCGGCCTCATCCCCCGCTGTGCCAAAGAAGCCTGCTAGGCAGTGCTAGTTTTGTCGGAGCACAGATCATGCCCTGAAGGATTGTGCCGAGTATCTTCGCCAATTGGACGAGGATGACGAGCCGGATATCCGGATCGTCCCAACTCCTAACTCTGGCGGCACACCTTCAACATCCGGTTATGTGTCTTTGTCACCTTCACATCTTGAAGGGTATGGCATGGACACGGTCACCGGATGTGCGGTTGATCTATGCACCGACATTGCTGAGCCTATTCTCCCGGTGCATCCACCACCTCTAGTGGATCCGATTCTTTGTGAGGAATCGGTGCTCGACTTTTATCCGAGCACTACTCCTCTCCCTGTTGTGCATACTACACTCGTCTCTGACGACATTGTTGATGATGTGTCGCAGGAGGAGGCGGTTGATCTGAGTGTTGTGCCTATTCCTATGGAGGAGGACAACCTTCTAGGTGAAGAGGAATTTTCCTCAGCACCGGTGGAGGAAGTCCAAATCCTAAGCCTGGCCACCGTTGATCCCGCCGAATCTTGTAGCACTGATGACAATGCAAACATTATTTTACTTACCCAACCTGATGGGAGTGAGACCGGGATCACTCCCCCGATTGATATTTATTTATGTTCTTCGTCTTCTTTATTTCTTGATCCCCTTTCGTCATCCGAGCCTGTGCAGGTTGAGTCTTCACAGGTATCCCAGGAGGACTTGGAGCTTTTTGCTCAAGTCAATGATGAGAGTATCCTCTCATGTGAGGAGGTTTATTCCCCCTCCGTTGAGGAAGCTCCACTCATTGCCTTTTCCTCCTGCTGCCTCCCTGTTGACGATACCTTGCTAGACAAGGATGTGTTTTGTGAGATGAGTGAGGACCAGGCCTCCTCCTTTTCTTACATTCTCTACCCTCTACCTGTGAGGAGCAGGTATCTATATTTAAGTAGAGGGGTGACTGCTCTGTCTCCGTATCGGAACCCGCTACCGATGCGCATATTAGAACAGTTACCTGTGCATTTTTCTTTTCATAGGCCTATAAGCTAGAACTGTACAAAATCTGAATAAGTCGTGCTGGGATGACAATAACCCCAGTAGTTATCTTACTTTTCATGCATTTTATTTTATTCAATCCTGTTTAGTTAGCTGTAGTTTATTGTAGTTTATCTTTTTCTGCTTCTTTTGTTTTGCGGAGCTGACCCCTACAGGTACTTCTTCTGGATGGCGGATGCTGCAGCTTAGTCTGGGTTTACACGCCAATCTTCTGGTATGCTCACTTGCTGAGCATTGGGTACTCTCTTCCCCTAGCCTTTTCTGATTTTCATGTCATATATTATGCGGATTGTTTAGTTTAAGTCTGGGGGAGAGTAGTTTTGTTTACCCGCTCACGTGCACTATTGCACTGCATGCTAGAAGATTCCATTTAAAATGTTTTGTTTATTTTCATTGCACACCACAGCACCCACTTGAGCGCGTACTCGTCTGTATGCGTGCTCTGTAGTGAATTCAATTCTTCTGCTTATTTGGGAAAGTCTAGGTGATGGCTTAGGACTATGCAGCAGAGTAAAATGTTGACTCTAGTAGTGCTCCTAGTCGAGTGCTCGGTTGCATAGAAATTCGTGTAGATTAGACTTCTCTTTATACTTATGGTTTTATATTTTTTTTACTAGTGTAAATGTTGTTTACTCTACTCAAATGGTGAATTCGGTGGAATCAAACGGTAGCATAGGGATGTGTGTATACGATCGCTAGATTCGTATTGCTTGAGTCGGGAGAAAGGAGAATCTTTCTCGGTGGCTAGAACTTGCCCCAAGCGATTCTTGAAGCATGGGTATACGGTTAGTCAATTGTGTGAATGTGATATAGGCCATCATTTTGGCCCGGTTGAGCCTTGTGCCTATCCCTACCGCTATATCCTCGCTAGCCCAGTTGTGCCCACCCGTTCTTTGATTCAGCCCCACTTTTATTTCACCAAAGCCCAAAAGCCAATCCTAGTCGCACACCCAAATCTGAGCTTTAGCTGTTTATTATTTTCATGAGTTGGGTTGTTGATGTGGTAATATGTTTGTGAAGATGTGGATGTGTCCTTTTGTTTATTTGCTGAAAATGATAAGAAAAGAAAAAAAAATGAGAAAAAGAAAAAGAAGTTAAAAAGAAAGGAAAGAGAAGGAATGTTTACTTGAAAATCTTTATGTATAGATTTATGTTTGGGAGTAGGCGGTGCACGCACCCATGCTGTTAAGTCCAAGTCTGGGGGTGTTGTGTACCCGCGTGTTTGTGTGGTGAATGAGGATAGTTTCCTGCATTAGCTCATTTGGGTTTAGTGCTTTAACCGTCGTTTTTATCTTTGTTTTTCCTCACCTAAACCCAAGCCCCATTCAAAACCTAAAGTCCTATTGATTCACGCATTTGAGTCAAACCAGTGCCGTGGAGAGAATGTGTCCGGGCAAGCCTATGGTCACCGACACCGATGGATTTCGGTGGAGTTTATCCGGCATCCCAATCTTGAGCAATGCTCATCTCAGCGCTTCGTTTACTTTCTCTGTATGCATGACCGAATGATTCACCGTTGTTCACCATTTTGAGTAGTTGTAATATGCTTTTACTCTTTTAGAAATATATAGACTATTTTTATAATCAGAAATCTTCTCTACTATTCTTCTTATGCACGTGAGCATGCGACTTCGCGTGGTACTCTGTATTGTAGTTTTAAGCCATCTACTTTTCTTTCCCCGTTCGCTTAGAATTTGTTTGCTCGGGACGCGCAAACAGGTAAGTCTGGGGGTGTGATGAGTCCTGATCATATACACTTTTATGGACTCATCTGGGCCATTTATTTAGTCAATTCACCGCACTATAGCCTTGTTATAGCTTATATTTGATAATCCATGCTAGGTGCACATCTAGGCCCACTTTGGTGTGATTTTCGTGCTTATTGTCATTAGTAGTATTCATGTGCTGTTAAGTGCCACTTTCAGTGGCTAGATCTGTGGTTGTGCGGGAATAGGAGTCGTGCAAGTGTTCCCGGTGCAATTCTGCACAGGAACACTGCGCACGATCGCCAGTTCTATTGCGCACGACCACTGGTCGTGCGCCACTGATCGTGTGCACTTAACCCTTTTTCACGAGTTCTGTTTGGTGCAGTGCGCACGACCACCAACGCCAGTGCGCACGACCACCGGTCGTGCGCCACTGCTCGTGCGCACTTATCATTAAAATTCTGAGTTCTGTTTGCTGTATTGCGCACGACCATCAACGCTAGTGCGCACGACCACCGGTCGTGCGCCACTGGTCGTGCGAACATTTTATTTTACAATTTCTGTCTTTGCAGGCTCCGTCCAGTCAGAGCGCACGATCACAGGATTCTAGTGCGCACGACCACTGGTCGTGCGCCAATGACCGTGCGCACTGTTTAATTCCAGCGCCTATAAAATCCGCTGCTCGCGATTTAGGTCAGATCGATCGTCTTCTTCCGCCGTTTTCCGCCCGGTTCCTCCCAGATTCGCCCCTCCATTGCCGCCCACCATCTAGAGGTGCTCCGGGCTTGTTCTTCACGCCAATCTTGAGCCGGAGTGTCCTCTCGGCCTCCTCCTTCATCCAAGAGCTCCAAAGGAAGATCTAGCCGCCATTACCATCAAGCAAGAGGAAGTTTGCAACCTCTACCGGATCGTGACACGAAGAAGACGGGTCCATTGGAGAGTCGTGACAGCTCTCTCTACCCCGGACGTAGTTGCAGACCGAGCTTGGACACGGATTGACAACCCGGCGATTCCAACCGTGAATCTACAACGAGCCTTCGGATTCGGTCGATTTCTTGCCTTATTCTTCTCTTATTGATTGTTGTAATAGCTAGATCTATATATTTTGATGAAGTTGCACTTAGACTTGCTTCTATTTATATAGATTTCATGTTTGTGTGAAATGCTTTTGTGGTCTATGTGTTTATGAGGAGCGCCACCATCCATTTTCCACTTCACCACCGCGTTCGTGTGCCGCACTAGCAATTGCTAGTGGCGTGCTTGTCGAAGAGGTGCTTGCGACCCTCACTCTGCTAGCCTTCTCGTCCATCCGCCTATCGAAGCGTGGCATCGCGACCCGTATTCCATCCCGCCTAACGAAGCAGTGCGCTCAAGGCCTGCACAGTTCGACTCCGCTTGCCTACTCGTCCATCCGCCCTTGCGACGCAGCGCGCTCAAGGCCTGCCTAGTCTCCATCCCGCCAAGCGAAGCATTGCATAACGGCATTGCATAGGAGTAGTTGATAGCTTTTCTCTTTATTTTCCACAAACCAAATCAACCCCCGTGTCCGCAATTCATCCGACCCAAAGGACTTCGATCTCAAGTCCTTCCTCGAACGTTAACTCCACCTTACTGTGTTCCTTGAGAGATTCGATACTTGGGGATTTACTTCCTCATATTATTACTTGAACGATCGGTACACTGTCGTTCGGATCGCAGTCTCGCTACCGCCTATAGCGGTGTGCAGGATTTGCGCATCAAGTTTTTGGCGCCGTTGCCGGGAAACACAGTCGTGTGAGTTTTCTGGAGAGGGAGAATCTGAGAGAGAAGCCCTTCCATTTGTTTATCGCATCTTTTGTTTTATTTCTGTTCTCTTTATTCCATTTTCTTGTTTTATAGTAGGTTGCTTTAGTAAATTTTTGTTAGGTGTAGTATTTCGCACAATAGTGTTCTTCTTTTTGAATCATTTTATCTTCTCACTATGTGGGCACATCTCAATTTTCGTTGCCGTTGGTGTGGAGCTACCTCCCACTCTAGTGATGAATGCCCCACGGAGAATAGTAGGCATACTTCTTATAGCCCAGCATATGGAGCACCTACTTCGTCTGGTACTCCATATGGTGCGCGTAAGTCTTATGGCTACTCTGCTGAGCCTTTACCGTCTTACTTCTTTTTGGCCTCATCCCCCGCTGTGCCAAAGAAGCCTGCTAGGCAGTGCCAGTTTTGTCGGAGCACAGATCATGCCCTGAAGGATTGTGCCGAGTATCTTCGCCAATTGGACGAGGGTGACGAGCCGGATATCCGGATCGTCCCAACTCCTAACTCTGGCGGCACACCTTCAACATCCGGTTATGTGTCTTTGTCACCTTCACATCTTGAAGGGTATGGCATGGACACGGTCACCGGATGTGCGGTTGATCTATGCACCGACATTGCTGAGCCTATTCTCCCGGTGCATCCACCACCTCTAGTGGATCCGATTCTTTGTGAGGAATCGGTGCTCGACTTTTATCCGAGCACTACTCCTCTCCCTGTTGTGCATACTACACTCGTCTCTGACGACATTGTTGATGATGTGTCGCAGGAGGAGGCGGTTGATCTGAGTGTTGTGCCTATTCCTATGGAGGAGGACAACCTTCTAGGTGAAGAGGAATTTTCCTCAGCACCGGTGGAGGAAGTCCAAATCCTAAGCCTGGCCACCGTTGATCCCGCCGAATCTTGTAGCACTGATGACAATGCAAACATTATTTTACTTACCCAACCTGATGGGAGTGAGACCGGGATCACTCCCCCGATTGATATTTATTTATGTTCTTCGTCTTCTTTATTTCTTGATCCCCTTTCGTCATCCGAGCCTGTGCAGGTTGAGTCTTCACAGGTATCCCAGGAGGACTTGGAGCTTTTTGCTCAAGTCAATGATGAGAGTATCCTCTCATGTGAGGAGGTTTATTCCCCCTCCGTTGAGGAAGTTCCACTCATTGCCTTTTCCTCCTGCTGCCTCCCTGTTGACGATACCTTGCTAGACAAGGATGTGTTTTGTGAGATGAGTGAGGACCAGGCCTCCTCCTTTTCTTACATTCTCTACCCTCTACCTGTGAGGAGCAGGTATCTATATTTAAGTAGAGGGGTGACTGCTCTGTCTCCGTATCGGAACCCGCTACCGATGCGCATATTAGAACAGTTACCTGTGCATTTTTCTTTTCATAGGCCTATAAGCTAGAACTGTACAAAATCTGAATAAGTCGTGCTGGGATGACAATAACCCCAGTAGTTATCTTACTTTTCATGCATTTTATTTTATTCAATCCTGTTTAGTTAGCTGTAGTTTATTGTAGTTTATCTTTTTCTGCTTCTTTTGTTTTGCGGAGCTGACCCCTACAGGTACTTCTTCTGGATGGCGGATGCTGCAACTTAGTCTGGGTTTACACGCCAATCTTCTGGTATGCTCACTTGCTGAGCATTGGGTACTCTCTTCCCCTAGCCTTTTCTGATTTTCATGTCATATATTATGCGGATTGTTTAGTTTAAGTCTGGGGGAGAGTAGTTTTGTTTACCCGCTCACGTGCACTATTGCACTGCATGCTAGAAGATTCCATTTAAAATGTTTTGTTTATTTTCATTGCACACCACAGCACCCACTTGAGCGCGTACTCGTCTGTATGCGTGCTCTGTAGTGAATTCAATTCTTCTGCTTATTTGGGAAAGTCTAGGTGATGGCTTAGGACTATGCAGCAGAGTAAAATGTTGACTCTAGTAGTGCTCCTAGTCGAGTGCTCGGTTGCATAGAAATTCGTGTAGATTAGACTTCTCTTTATACTTATGGTTTTATATTTTTTTTACTAGTGTAAATGTTGTTTACTCTACTCAAATGGTGAATTCGGTGGAATCAAACGGTAGCATAGGGATGTGTGTATACGATCGCTAGATTCGTATTGCTTGAGTCGGGAGAAAGGAGAATCTTTCTCGGTGGCTAGAACTTGCCCCAAGCGATTCTTGAAGCATGGGTATACGGTTAGTCAATTGTGTGAATGTGATATAGGCCATCATTTTGGCCCGGTTGAGCCTTGTGCCTATCCCTACCGCTATATCCTCGCTAGCCCAGTTGTGCCTACCCGTTCTTTGATTCAGCCCCACTTTTATTTCACCAAAGCCCAAAAGCCAATCCTAGTCGCACACCCAAATCTGAGCTTTAGCTGTTTATTATTTTCATGAGTTGGGTTGTTGATGTGGTAATATGTTTGTGAAGATGTGGATGTGTCCTTTTGTTTATTTGCTGAAAATGATAAGAAAAGAAAAAAAAATGAGAAAAAGAAAAAGAAGTTAAAAAGAAAGGAAAGAGAAGGAATGTTTACTTGAAAATCTTTATGTATAGATTTATGTTTGGGAGTAGGCGGTGCACGCACCCATGCTGTTAAGTCCAAGTCTGGGGGTGTTGTGTACCCGCGTGTTTGTGTGGTGAATGAGGATAGTTTCCTGCATTAGCTCATTTGGGTTTAGTGCTTTAACCGTCGTTTTTATCTTTGTTTTTCCTCACCTAAACCCAAGCCCCATTCAAAACCTAAAGTCCTATTGATTCACGCATTTGAGTCAAACCAGTGCCGTGGAGAGAATGTGTCCGGGCAAGCCTATGGTCACCGACACCGATGGATTTCGGTGGAGTTTATCCGGCATCCCAATCTTGAGCAATGCTCATCTCAGCGCTTCGTTTACTTTCTCTGTATGCATGACCGAATGATTCACCGTTGTTCACCATTTTGAGTAGTTGTAATATGCTTTTACTCTTTTAGAAATATATAGACTATTTTTATAATCAGAAATCTTCTCTACTATTCTTCTTATGCACGTGAGCATGCGACTTCGCGTGGTACTCTGTATTGTAGTTTTAAGCCATCTACTTTTCTTTCCCCGTTCGCTTAGAATTTGTTTGCTCGGGACGCGCAAACAGGTAAGTCTGGGGGTGTGATGAGTCCTGATCATATACACTTTTATGGACTCATCTGGGCCATTTATTTAGTCAATTCACCGCACTATAGCCTTGTTATAGCTTATATTTGATAATCCATGCTAGGTGCACATCTATGCCCACTTTGGTGTGATTTTTGTGCTTATTGTCATTAGTAGTATTCATGTGCTGTTAAGTGCCACTTTCAGTGGCTAGATCTGTGGTTGTGCGGGAATAGGAGTTGTGCAAGTGTTCCCGGTGCAATTCTGCACAGGAACACTGCGCACGATCGCCAGTTCTATTGCGCACGACCACTGGTCGTGCGCCACTGATCGTGTGCACTTAACCCTTTTTCACGAGTTCTGTTTGGTGCAGTGCGCACGACCACCAACGCCAGTGCGCACAACCACCGGTCGTGCGCCACTGCTCGTGCGCACTTATCATTAAAATTCTGAGTTCTGTTTGCTGTATTGCGCACGACCATCAACGCTAGTGCGCACGACCACCGGTCGTGCGCCACTGGTCGTGCGAACATTTTATTTTACAATTTCTGTCTTTGCAGGCTCCGTCCAGTCAGAGCGCACGATCACAGGATTCTAGTGCGCACGACCACTGGTCGTGCGCCAATGACCGTGCGCACTGTTTAATTCCAGCGCCTATAAAATCCGCTGCTCGTGATTTAGGTCAGATCGATCGTCTTCTTCCGCCGTTTTCCGCCCGGTTCCGCCCAGATTCACCCCTCCATTGCCGCCCACCATCTAGAGGTGCTCCGGGCTTGTTCTTCACGCCAATCTTGAGCCGGAGTGTCCTCTCGGCCTCCTCCTTCATCCAAGAGCTCCAAAGGAAGATCTAGCCGCCATTACCATCAAGCAAGAGGAAGTTTGCAACCTCTACCGGATCGTGACACGAAGAAGACGGGTCCATTGGAGAGTCGTGACAGCTCTCTCTACCCCGGACGTAGTTGCAGACCGAGCTTGGACACGGATTGACAACCCGGCGATTCCAACCGTGAATCTACAACGAGCCTTCGGATTCGGTCGATTTCTTGCCTTATTCTTCTCTTATTGATTGTTGTAATAGCTAGATCTATATATTTTGATGAAGTTGCACTTAGACTTGCTTCTATTTATATAGATTTCATGTTTGTGTGAAATGCTTTTGTGGTCTATGTGTTTATGAGGAGCGCCACCATCCATTTTCCACTTCACCACCGCGTTCGTGTGCCGCACTAGCAATTGCTAGTGGCGTGCTTGTCGAAGAGGTGCTTGCGACCCTCACTCCGCTAGCCTTCTCGTCCATCCGCCTATCGAAGCGTGGCATCGCGGCCCGTATTCCATCCCGCCTAACGAAGCAGTGCGCTCAAGGCCTGCACAGTTCGACTCCGCTTGCCTACTCGTCCATCCGCCCTTGCGACGCAGCGCGCTCAAGGCCTGCCTAGTCTCCATCCCGCCAAGCGAAGCATTGCATAGCGGCATTGCATAGGAGTAGTTGATAGCTTTTCTCTTTATTTTCCACAAACCAAATCAACCCCCGTGTCCGCAATTCATCCGACCCAAAGGACTTCGATCTCAAGTCCTTCCTCGAAAGTTAACTCCACCTTACTGTGTTCCTTGAGAGATTCGATACTTGGGGATTTACTTCCTCATATTATTACTTGAACGATCGGTACACTGCCATTTCGTGTCGCAGTCGAGCTACCGCCTTTAGCGGTGTGTGAGATTTGCGCCATCAACAGCTCCGGCCGCGTGGTTTTTTACCCTTTCCGGGTTTTCCACGTTAAAAAGTCCCTGTGTACTCAACAAATCTCTAATTGACTGTTTGCGCGCTTAGTTCGCTCACGAGCTAAGGTGGTTCAAGTGAACCGGTCTACCACGAGCCCTAAGCGTTCCGCAACAGTTTGGCGCCGTCTGTGGGAAACTTTCCCGAAAAACTCTTCGAGAGCCAACTGCTATGGCAAGAAAGAATGCTCGCATTACTGAAGGATCGATGCCGGAAGGACGCGTCGACCCAGCTCCCTCCCACTCACTTATCAATGCACCTCCCGCGGAGGAGGCGCTGCCTGCACCTGCAGCAGGTTTGGAGGTGCGCATGCAGCAGATCGAAGAACATCAAGTTGAGATGTTGGCCCTCGTGAGTAATCTTGGGGCTCCTCAAGTTCCGAACCAACCGCCAGCTTTGAACGCACCGCCGCCCCCGGCTCTGAATCATGCCCCGAACGGGGAGGCTGTCCAAGAAGACGAAGCTTCAGAAGGATTCTCCAATGAGGCAAGTACCGCTCACCTTGGCCCACCAGCTGGAGGCCCAGAAGCTGATCACCGCCGCACCACCATGGAAGAGCTGCCCCTGAGAAAGCAGTGGAAAGAGCTACGCGGGAAGAGATACGCAACATGATAGAGGAAGAGTATGCCCAAGCAGGACGACGCGCCGCTCTCGCCCGCCGTCCCGCGCATCATGGCTCCCCGCTATCACCTCAAGTCTTAGCCCATCCAATTCCTAATGGCTTCAAGCTTCCCAACATCGAGACGTTCGACGGGACGGACGATCCACTGGAACACGTCAATCACTTCACCACCGTCATGAGGATTTACAGCGCTCCTGATCAGCTCCTCTTCCAAGTGCTCCCAGCAACCTTGAAGGGACAAGCACGCACTTGGTTCCATTCCCTGCGGAATGGGGCCATCAACAACTTCACAGAAATGGCGCAGCAGTTCGTGGATCAGTTCATTGCCAACCGCCGAATTGTCCGGGATCCCTCCCACCTCTCAAGAATCCGCCAGAACGATGGAGAGACACTCAAAGATTTCTTCCGACGCTTCACTACTGAGGCTCGACAGATCCCAGGAGTCGACCCCGAGCTCCTGCGAGGAGTTTTCCTGGGAGGACTCCGCCCAAGTGGCTTCTACTCGGCTCTCATGAGAGAAACCGTACCAAGTTATCCCAACCTCGTTCATCGGGTTGAAGCACAAATAGCTGCAGATGAGGCTATCGAAGCACACCGTCGGCAATTCGAAGGAAGCCAGGGAAGGAAGAGAGGATCAGATCAAGCCCCTCGCGAACGAGAAGAACGTCGCGGCGAGGTGCGTCGCGGCGATGAACGTCGGCGTAACCACCAGAGGGATCTGGGACCACAGCCGCCCAGGACCTACACCCCGTTGAACACCACCAGAACGAATGTGCTCTACGCCATACAGAACAACCCCGAGCTCCGCATGCCCAGGATACCCCCGCCAAATCCAAGGGGCGACCAGTCCAGGTACTGCGAGTTCCATCGGGGAACCGGGCATACCACTGAGGAGTGCACCAGACTCAAAGACGAAATCGAGTGCCTCATCCGCCAGGGACTCCTGGGAAGATTCCTACAAGGCCAGATTCCCAATCAGCCCCAGCAGCCTAGGGATGCAGGGGAGCAGCCCCCCGCCCCCCGAGGCGCGGGGGGAGGAAGGCCGATGGTAGGAGAAATCGAGACGATCGCCGGACCCCCCGTCTCAGCATCACAGATCCTCTCAATTGCCCAGCCCGTAAGAGACCACGAAGACAAAAAACTCAAGCAAGATATTACGATAGCTTTTGGAGATGAAGACTTGCAAGGGTTGCGGCTTCCGCACCAGGATCCACTCGTGATCAGCGCAGGGATCGGGCATCCCTGCTTCAAGGTGAAGAGAATACTGGTCGACAATGGAAGCTCGGTCGATGTCTTATTTCTCTCCACTTTGCAAAGTATGAAGCTCACAAAAGACCAGCTTAGTCCAGCAGCCGGGCCCGTCTACGGCTTCGACAACAGACCTGTCCCGGTGCAAGGCATGATCATTCTCCCAGTCACATTGGGCGAATTTCCAAGACAGTCAACGCACAACATCCAGTTCATGGTGGTAGAGTCCACCTCCGCTTATAATGCCATCTTCGGGAGACCGCTCCAGTCGATCTTTGGGGCAATCCCTTCCATTCCACACCTAGCTATGAAGTTCCCTACTGCCGTAGGAATAGGAGTCGTAAGAGGAGACCAAGAGGCAGCCAGGACCTGCTACTTGAAGCAGGCCCAACCAGCAAGGGCGACCGCTCTCAACATCAATAACTTCGACCTGCGAGACGAGGCTACTTTACAACGAGGAGCGCCCGTTGAAGGGCTGGTAGAAATACCACTCTCCCGACGAGACCTGACTCGAACTATTCAGGTAGGGTCACTCTTAACACAAAAAGAGCGAGAAAAGTTCACCACCTTCCTGCAGGAGAATGAGGACATTTTCGCTTGGAGCCCGGAAGACATGCCCGTGGTAGATCCTAACGTTATCTATCACTCGCTAAACATCAACCCCGCCTGCAGACCCGTGATTCAAAAGAAGAGGAACTTTGCCCCCGAGCATTTAAGGGCGATCGAGGAGGAGGTAGCTAAGCTCCTAGAGGCACGATTCATACGCGAAGCAGAATACCCCACATGGCTCGCCAACGTAGTCATGGTAAAGAAGGCCTCGGGAAAGTGGCGGATGTGCGTCGACTACAGCAATCTGAACCAAGCGTGCCCGAAGGACAGCTTCCCCCTCCCAACGATTGACCAGCTCGTCGACGCTATGACAGGCCATGAGCTGCTCAGCTTCATGGATGCTTATTCAGGTTACAACCAGATAAGGATGAACCCCGCAGACGAAGAACATACTGCCTTCCGCACCGACCGGGGAGTCTACTGCTACAAGGTGATGCCTTTCGGCCTTAAAAATGCCGGAGCCACCTACCAAAGGCTGATGAACAAGGTCTTCAAGGACCTCATCGAAGAAACGATGGAGGTTTACGTGGACGATATGCTAGTAAAGAGCGTCCACCGGCACGACCACTTGGAAGACTTGGAAAAGTGCTTCCGGCTTCTCCGTCGCTTCCAGATGCGGCTCAATCCCAGCAAGTGTGCGTTTGGTGTGACGGCGGGGAAGTTTCTAGGTTTCATGGTAACCCATCAGGGAATTGAGGCCAACCCCGAGAAGATCAAGGCGTTGGAGGATATGTCGCCACCTCGCTCAATTAAGGAAGTACAACGTCTAAACGGGAGGATCGCTGCTTTGTCCCGTTTCCTATCACGAACGGGAGACAAGTACCTCCCCTTCTTCAAAATCCTCCGGGGAGCGCGCCATTCAGGTTTCCAGTGGACGGATGAGTGCCAAGTGGCCTTCGAGCTTCTCAAACAGTACCTGGCTTCGCCACCGCTTCTGTCAAAGCCCACCCCCGGGGAAACTCTGTTCTTTTACCTGGCCATGTCGCCTACGGCTCTTAGCTCAGTGCTCGTGAAAGATGAAGGAAGGGTGCAGCGACCGATCTACTACCTCAGCAAAGTCCTCACCGACACCGAAACCAGATATCCGGCAGCAGACAAGACAGCCTTGGCTCTTGTTTTCTCAGCTAGAAAACTTAGACCCTACTTCCAGGCTCACGCGGTCAAGGTATTGACCCAACTCCCATTGCGGGCAATCCTCCAGAAGCCGGAAGTCTCGGGGAGACTTGTAAAGTGGGCCGTAGAACTCGGCGAGTTCGACATCCAATTCCTGCCTCGGCCCGACATCAAGTCACAGGTGCTCGCCGACTTCGTGGTTGAATACACCATCCCGCCAGAAACAACCCTCATCAAAGACACCACCAGCCCCCGTTGGACCCTCTATGTCGACGGCACCTCTGGAGCTGAAGGGGCCGGAGCAGGATTGCTCCTCATAAGCTCCGAAGAGATCACCCTGGATTACGGACTCCGGCTACAGTTCCCCGCAACAAATAACATCGCGGAATACGAAGCACTGATCGCCGGTCTCCGACTCGCCATTGACTGCAAAGCCGAGAACCTAACGATCTATACAGACTCCCAACTCGTGCTCTCACAGGTTGAAGGAGATTACGAGGCTAAGAGCGAACATATGGCAAAGTTTCTCGCATTCGCGAAATCACTTCTCCAGAAGATCTCATCGTATCAGATTCTACACATCCCCCGAGAGCAGAATTCTAGGGCGGATGCTCTATCCAAGCTCGCCACCTCACCCTCCAGCTACCAGTCTCGAAGACGCCGAATCGAAGAAGTCGTGATCCCAAGCATTCAAGGGCCATGGGAAATCGCAGCCATCCACCAGGAAGAGTCATCTTGGATGACCCCATTGCGAGCTTACCTCGAGCAAGGGCACCTTCCCGAAGATCGCCTAGAGGCGCGAAGGCTACGAATGCGGGCAGCATCGTTCACCATTATAGACGGGGAGCTTTACAAATGGGCATTCTCAGGACCATATCTAAAATGCGTGCCAGCGGGCGAGGCGGACTACGCCCTCAGGGAAGTACACAGAGGAGTCTGCGGAGAGCACCTAGGCGGGAAGGCATTAGCGTGGAAAATACTGCGTCAAGGCTTCTATTGGCCAACAATGAGGAAGGACGCGTCCGACTTTGTCCAGAGGTGCAAAAGCTGTCAGCTGCACGCCAACATGCCTCATCAAACCCCGGTCTCACTTTCCACGCTGCAGAGTGCGTGGCCATTCGCGCAGTGGGGGATCGACCTCCTCGGTCCCCTACCTCTAGCATCCGGGCAGAGGAAGTTCATCATCCTAGCCATCGACTACTTCATCAAATGGGTGGAGGCGGATCCCCTGACCAAAATTACGGAAGAAAATGCCAAACATTTCGTCTGGAAGAACATCGTCTGCCGCTTCGGCATCCCGGCTGCGATCATTGCCGACAACGGCACTCAATTCATTAGGAAGTCCTTCACCAAGATGTGCGAGGATCTGAAGATCAACCTGCGTCACACGGACGTGGCACACCCGCAAACCAACGGACAAGTAGAAGTCACAAACCGCACCATCCTCAAAGGACTGAAAACACGCTTGGAAGAAGACGGGGGACAGTGGGTAGATGCGCTCCCGAATGTGTTATGGGCGTATCGCACAACAGAGAGGACTCCTACAGGGGAGACACCTTATAACCTCTGTTATGGATCCGAAGCAATCATCCCCGTCGACATCGGCGTTCCGAGTGCTCGAGTACTAACCTTCGACCCCAGCAAGAATGATGGACTACTCCGAGAAAACCTCGATCTAATCCCAGAAGTTCGAGACAGCGCTGCTCACCGTGCTGCACTCTACCAAATGCGTGTCGCCCGGACCTACGACAGGAGGGTGAAGCCCAGACCAATCAACATAGGAGATCTCGTCTTACGCAGCATCGAGGCCGCCGGTAAAGGCCCCCACGGAGATAAGCTCTCACCGGCCTGGGAGGGCCTGTACGTAGTCACCACAGTCGTGAAACCCGGAACATACAGGCTTAGGACGGCGGAAGGGAAGACTTTGCCACGCACCTGGAACGCTCAAAACCTGCGCCGCTTTTACCAGTGATCCAGGGACCTCTACCATGTACTAAGCCGCGAGCTCAGACTCATGCACCTATCTTATATTACATATTATGTAAAAGCCGCGAGCCCAGACTCGTGCACCTATCTTATCTTACATAAAGCTATGAACCAAATGATTTCATACTGTAAAACCATATTTTGACACTTACACTCACTTAAGAAAAAACTTTGTAAAGAGGCCCTGCCTCGGGGGCTTTGCACCGCCGTCGATTGATGGTTCGCCCTTCTCCTCCGCCGTCGAGTCCCAGCGTCGTAGGGGCCTGCCCCCCTTACGTTCGCCCCCGGTTTGAATACACCAGCTATTCACCGGCCACTTCGAGGCCCTGCCTCGGGGGCCTTGCACCGCCGTCGATTGAAGGTTCGCCCTTCTCCTCCGTCGTCGAGTCCCAACGTCGTAGGGGCCTGCCCCCGTTACGTTCGCCCCCGGTTTGAATACACCAGCTATTCACCGGCCACTTCGGGGACCTGCCCCGGGGACTTTGCACCGCCGTCGATTGAAGGTTCGCCCTTCTCCTCCGCCGTCGAGTCCCGGTGACGTAGGGGCCTGCCCCCCTTACGTTCACCCACGGTTTGAATACACACGCTATTCACCGGCCAAACCGCGAGCACAGACTCGTGCAAAAAAGCCGCGAGCACAGACTCGTGCAAAAAAGCTGCAAGCACAGACTTGCGCAAACTAATTTTCTATTGTGTAAAAGCCGCGGGCTCAGAACCGCGCAAGCTAATCTGTCATTTTGCAGAAACCCCTCAGCCCATACGGATATCAGAGCCAGGCAGCAAGCCCACAACGACCTCGGAAAACCAACACCCTCCGACAACAGCTCCTACCAGAAAAGCGCCGCACAGAGGACAATGGGTAAAGCCGCCGCAGAAAAAATCAAAACCTTCGAACTCCTCGCTCCGGAACTCGGACTCCGAAGGTTTGGGGGGCTTATGTTGTACACCCGTAAAGGCCTTAGGAAGCACCTGAAGAAAGCCCCGGAAAAGAGAGGAGGGGTCGACGGTCAAAGAGCGCGGTAGCACGCAGGCTGCACCCCCCTAACGCACCGCCCTTGGGGGTGCGGCCGGCCAAGTCGCACCCCCCCCCCCAAGGGGGTGCGGCCAAGCCGCACACATTGGGGGGTGCGGCCAAGCCGCACCCATTGGGGGGTGCGGCCAAGCCGCACCCCTTGGGGGGTGCGGCCAAGCCGCACCCCTTGGGGGGTGCGGCCAAGCCGCACCCCTTGGGGGGTGCGGCCAAGCCGCACCCCTTGGGGGGTGCGGCCAAGCCGCACCCCTTGGGGGGTGCGGCCAAGCCGCACCCCTTGGGGGGTGTGGCCAAGCCGCACCCCCCTTGGGTGCGGCCAAGCCGCATCCCCCCTTGGGGGGTGCGGCCAATCCGCACCCCCCCCTTGGGGGTGCGGCCAATCCGCACCCCCCCTTTTTCTTTGGGGTGCGCGGCCGCGCCCACCCCTCCTCGGGGTGCGGTTCAGCGCCCTCTCCTCGCCAAAGGATCCTGGTCCCCCCTTTGGGGGGCAACTCCCCGTCCGCCGTCCGCCCGAGGCATCTCCGTGGTTCGTTGTGCACTTGGAGCACTTCAGCGCTAGCGCGCGCTCAGAATGTTTCTGAGCGCGATCAGGAAGCTTTCTCACTTTTTGTCTTTCCGGCTTCTCACTTTTTGGGTTTCCGGCTTCTCACTTTTTGGGTTTCCGGCTTCTCACTTTTTGTCTTTCCGGCTTCTCACCTTTTGTCTTTCAGGCTTCTCACTTTTCAGGAACAGTCAGTCGCCTTTTTCGCCTCCAACGGAACTGCCCGAACTGCCCGAGCTGCCCGAGGGGCAAGGTGGTCATTTATGAAAAATGGCGATCCGAGGGCCCCGAACCGGAGAATATGATTCGTCCACCGAGCATTTATGGAAACTACCAACGACAAAATTACCGGGTCGCCCCCGTCCAAAGCTATAAAAGGAGCCCCAAGGCTTCATTTGAGAGGACGTTGACTTCTGGACCCGGGAGAGCTCCTTGCAGACTTTTGCGGAATTCTCCTTCGGCGCTTGAATATCTCCTTCGTGGACTTGAATATCTTCATCATCCCGAAAGACGACTAGCCTTCTCACTTCCGAAAGGCGACTAGCATTCTCAGAAGAAAAAGGAGACTAACCTTCTCACTTCCGAAAGGCGACTAGCATTCTCAGAAGGAAAAGGCGACTAGCCGCCTCACTTCCGAAAGGCGACTAGCATTCTCAGAAGGAAAAGGCGACTAGCCGCCTCACTTCCGAAAGGCGACTAGCATTCTCAGAAGGGAAAAAGACTTAGTTTTGCCGAGAGGTGGCCTGTCACCCTCGGAGCTCGTTCTCTCTCTCTCTCTCCAAATATTGTAACGAGCAGCGGCCTGTCGCGCTCAAGTTCTAGTTTCCAAGTTGTAACCCCCACAAGATAGTGAAGTTTGGTCGGCACAGCTCCGGCCGCGTGGTTTTTTACCCTTTTCGGGTTTTCCACGTTAAAAAGTCCATGTGTACTCAACAAATCTCTAATTGACTGTTTGCGCGCTTAGTTCGCTCACGAGCTAAGGTGGTTCAAGTGAACTGGTCTACCACGAGCCCTAAGCGTTCCGCAACAAACCCAAATTTTAGGTTCATCCTATACGAATTGACCAGAAAATACACAAAATATGAAGAGTCATATGGTTTATGTCACATTTATTTCAATAATTAATTCAGTGAGTTATACTCATCCCCAGAATATGTGCCTCCCCATTTTGGAAAGCCCGGACCAAGAACTACAAGTTTCATGTTGACCACTTGGTTTGGTTCAGCCATTAAGGCACTTAAAAATCAAGTTGGAATTCTGTGTGTTTGGTGTGCAATTAGACAGAATGAATAATATTAAACTAGAGCCATGTACTTAATCACAGTGCAGATTGTAAAGCACATCACACGATGCAGAGTGGCAGCATACAACAAAATGACCTTCCCCCCGTTGTGGGGATTATCCCAACATTGTTTTGACGGTTTTAAGGCAATCAGACGGTCATGAGATCGTCTTCAACCTCTGGCCAACAACAAATATTAATCCCGCCTGGACGGAGATTTCGGTGCTCCTCCACCACCGTCCAGCCATAACCACCCATCGCCACCACCACCAACAGTTTCGCCATGACGAGGGCTATCTATTGCCAGTGGTCTGATGGCCTATAGCCGCCTCCGTCGGCTGGAATTGCAGGGGCATTCTAACGACCAAACTCTACCAAATTACATGAAATTGAAGCCCAATTGAGCTCGATTTCGATTCAAAATCATTCTAGGATAGTTACAGAAGGGGAAGAGTAATGAATCTCACCTCCAGGGGAAGTGCTATCCTGTAACGGGTAAGGGATGGCATGGTGGTGTTGGTGTTGAGCTCTTCACTCCTCCTGAGGGCTTCTACTAGGTTTCTTTGCTTAGAACTGATGTTTAGGAGGAATGTGAGCTATCTGAGATGTAAGGGGGCTTTTATAGGCTGGGGAAGGGTATACCATTTTCACTCCTCCTTAGCAATGACCGGCCATGAAAATAATTGGTAGCCACCTAGCCCTCCTCTGATGGCTCCTGGTGACTTCAGAGGCTTCCTCTCAGCTTCTTATGGATGATTTGGGACATGCAAGGCTCTATTATTTCCAATTAAAGTATTTCTACTTTTGGTAATTTTCTCTTAAATGAACTTTGACCTTTGACTTGGTTCACTTAACCTAACTAAGGCTCTCCTGAAATTGGTCATGGGATGTAAGACCCCATTTTTTTTTCTTTTCAAACACCACTGGGTCTTAGGCCCAGAACTGCCGTTTTGCGGTGACACCTTCACTCGGGAAGGTCGCCACTACAAAACGCAGATCCTGCCGGCCAAATCGATCACGAAGAAAAATCACATTAAAGAAGAGAAGTCCACAGAATCAACATGAAATATAAATGTCCACATGATATAACTGAATAAATGATATTACAAAGGTTACAATAATAAAGGGGGGGGGGGCTCTTGCCCTGTACATCATATCCTCACTACAAGATCACTCGCGGAAGCTAGCTACTAATCACTCACAGATCCTGAATCCTGTGCTCCTGTACTAGACTGGCCCGCCTCCGTCTGCTCTGGCCTCTGGTGCTGCTGCGTCTCCTCGATTTCCTAAAATGATATGGTCCACCGACCGTTAGTCAAAAAGACTAAGTCAACAATCCCCCGCCCCTAAACCCGTGGCTCCTAGGCACCGAGCGGGGAGGAGTGAAAAGGAGGACCAAGGGCAGAGTGGAAACAAGCAGGTGACAACTATCCTAAAGAAAGTACAGTAACAAGGTATTGTAAAGTAAATGATGAAAACTAATATGAGTAAGCTAGGGTGTAACAACAATAAACAGTAATGAATAGTAAGTTATGACAGTAGAGAAAGTAAGCAAGAAAGGTAACCATTGATTTATAGGGATTACCCCTATAGACCAAGGGGTCGTTTAGCAAGGCCTACCGTATAAGAAGTCCCATAACCGACTTATACGTTAGGGGTAGATTGAATGCAATGTTTATGCTATGACAGACAAAGTATGATGTTATGCTATGTTCATACAAGTGCAACTCACCCACTACAACTCTATGCGCATAGACCTTTAGTTCCCCCTTTTTGGAGCGAGCTAGACTCCCAGGATACTCCCGTAGTGGCAAACGGAAGCGGTGGGTTGGGCCTCGCCCACCTCTAGGTTGGTATTCACACTACCTAACCTAGACCTATCGTACGCCTCCACAAAACCCGCGGAGCGTCTGCGTACTCTTGCTGACTGGACCGCCAGACTTTCAAGGCTAAGTGTAAATACCACACTTGCCGAGTCAACGTATTGACGTCGGTGTGAACGATCGTCCAATACCGAAGACCCACCACCTTCAATGCACATGCAACATGTTCTACTTCCTACCTTCGAGCCATAAGCTCCCCGGGCTATCCTGCCCGCCATCAATAACCCTCCGAGCCATAAGCTCCCCGGACCAACCCGTCTGTACCACAAAACACTATTGAGTCACAAACTCTCCTGACTCAGCAATCCGCACCTTTTGTAACACCCCAAAAATCGTAGTTCAGCGAAGTAGGCGGAGTGGTAGTGCTGCACTTGAAGCAGGCTAAATTTTTCCTTTCTGCTCTTAGCGCACGATCAGTGGCCTCATCGCGCACGACCGGTGATTGTGCGCCAGCGATCATGCGTTAATTCAGAAGAGAATCGAGTTCTGTCCCGGACAGTGCGCACGACCATTTCCCTCTTCGCGCACGACCACTGACCGTGCGCCTGTGATCGTGCGCCCTGTTTATTCTGCTCCGCGATTTTGAGCGGAGAAGAAGATCGGTCCGTCCAAATCCTTTGGAATCCAATCCAATGGCTAGGATTAGATGCTGGAGGTCTTTAGGGCTGATGAGAGGAGTTGAATCCTCATAATCTCTAAGCCTTTCTCTCTCCAAACCTAGAGAAAGAAGGAGGCAAGGAAGAAGAAGGAGAGATCCCGCCATTGACGGAGCTCCGGAGCTCCGTTTCGCGAGCCGTTTCCAGATTTGGAGAGTGCAGCCCGGTGCGGTCCTTTCCCTCCGTGTGAAATCTTGGATCCATGGCTAAGAAGAACGCTTCTAGGGTAACGATTCTTCCTCCCGAACTTTGGACTTGTATTTGTCCTTTCATTCCTCTTTCTATGCTTGCATGAGGAATCCCTTTCACCAAATGGGTGAAGTGTAGGATTTCCTCAAGTTCTTCGGAACTCCGGGTAGATTGTGTCCGTCCCCGGCATTATTGCATGTAGAAAATCCGGTAGTCGTGCGGATTTAGGCATTTTGTGTGAAGCCTATTCGTGGCCGTGAGCCCGAATCGGTGATGCTTGATTTGCGACGTTGCATTTAGGTTAGGCCTAGAATGCGTGCCGGAGAATGACTCCGTGAAATCATCTATAGCAGTGCGGGAAATAAGTATAGGCGTCTTGTGAAGATGCTAACGAAAGCCCCATGCTTTGAGATTGGTTGAAGGCAAACCTTCACCACGAAATTGATTCCGAGCGTATTGCACCTCCCTTGTTGAGTATTCGCGAAGCCTAGATCCTTGTGAAGGGGTTAGGTGCATAGCGTATAATTAGTGTAGCACTTGAAAGTGCTAAACCCTTACGGGCCGAGGTGAAGCCGTACCCGCATCGTGCGATAGATCGCGACGGTTGGAGCACGGGCAAAGCTAAACCGAACCCGTTTCCATGCAGATCGGTAAGAGGTCCCTTCCTCATGAAAGCCGTGTGATCATGGGAGAGGTCGTGGAAGGTGTCATACCTAAACCGACCAAAAGCTCTTGTTCCCACCTAAGGCTGTGACCCTTAGGGTGGAGTGTTGTGGAATTGATACTATGATTAGCCTCATGCGATTGCTTAGGCGGTTGTGGGGAACCTTCGGGTGAACCCAACCAACATCATGTGCATACCTAGGTTCCCCTCTCTTTTGATGCTCAACCTAGAAGATTGATTGTGCTTGAAACCTCACCTTGTGTAGTTTGCACTTTCTTTTTATTAGTACTTGTTGCTAGTTTGGCTTGCTTGCCGGGTAGAAGCTCCGCCACCCCGGGAAAGGGGTGGGGTCATTACAATTTGGTCAGCTTTGCTGACCGTTACCTTGTTTTCCACCGCTTGGTGGAATGTTCTTATGCAGGTGCAGGTGAGCCTAGCGGAAAATAGCGGGCGGTGACCCTTTTGCTGAGTTGGCCCTCGAAGGACAGCCTCTTTTCTGTTTTCCATGTATTGCCGGCCTGCGTGCCGATGTATGTTTAAGGAGTTTTATTACATTTGGTTAAATGTAAGGCCTTAAGGCCGTCACTCTACTTTATGGTTTCATTCCTATGATAGTGGACAGTTCTAATTGTAATGTTTTTAATCAAATGCTTCCGCTTACGTTTTGTACTCTCGTGTAGTTGTATTCTTTTCTGTTTATCACCTTTTAACTCCTAGCTAGTGTGGTTTGTATGGCGTGGGGTCCCGGCCGGACCCGCTGTTATACTTTTCGTATTGGCAGGGTGTTACAATTTGGTATCAGTGCTAAGGCGTCGATCCGTAGTTTAGCGAATTCGGGACGAATTCCTTTTAAGGGGTGGTGCGCACGGGTTGTGCCTTCACCTAAAACGACAAAAACTAATAAGAATGTCCACTTAGGAATGAAAAAAACATACTTGTTTGCGAAACCTGAGCGTTCCATGATTGATGTTTGATATGTTTTGGGTCACTAAATTGTGCTTTGCATGATTATAGGTGACTAGAAGTGCTGCGGGGCAGTCTCGACCCCGTAACACTGCTGAAAGTAGTGGGTCGGCTGAAGTGCCAGCGACCACTCCTTCTGCTGAAATGATCAAATTAGTCGCGGAGGCTGTCTTCGCGATGATCAACGCTCAACCCCAAAGGCTGGTCCAGCCTGCTACTCCTACTCCGGATGTGGCCCCTGAGGCTGTTGCTGCAGTGGAACCTGCCGCGGAACCAAGGGTGGAGGCCCCTGTGCCTTTAGCTACAGTAGAACCTGCGGTAGCGCCGAGGGTGGAACGCCAAGTTGCGCAAGTAGTTGCGGGGCGAGCGCGTGACTAACAATTAAAGCATTTCCTGAGCTTTAATCCTCCTACCTTCTCGGGATCTGAGTCCCCAACGGAGGCAGAAGACTGGTTGTCAAGAGTTAGAAGAACTCTGAGGGCGACAGCGACGGACGAAGCCATGATGGTCACCTTAGCCACTTTCCTTCTTGATGGAGAGGCTGTGCTGTGGTGGGAAGAGCAGGAGCTGCATAAGTTCTGCGGTAGAGATATTACTGAAATCACAATGGCTGAGTTTTCAAAGTCGTTCCTCCAAAGGTTTATCCCCTCTGCCCAGCGCATTGCGTTACAAAACCAGTTCTTGAGGTTGACACAAGGTGATCGCTCCGTTGACGATTACTTGCATGAGTTTACCAGACTGAGTCGCTATGCGGGGTCCTTGGTGGAGGATGAGGAGACAAAGACAAATAAGTTCTATGAAGGGCTTCGGGACGAGTTGAGGCTGCTCCTTGCAGGCCCTATGACGTTTGGCTTCCAAGTGATGGTGCAAACTGCCAGATCTTTGGAGTTGGACATGAAGAGGGTACAAGCAAGGGGTGTTGTAAAGAAACCTGAGTTTCATGCGCCGGCCTCTCAGTCCAAGTCGGATTTCAGAAGGAACAAAAGGAAGTTCAAACAGGCGGAACCAGCTCCTTCAAATGTTTCAGGAGCCACGACCGCGCGGACTCCTATTACGTGTTTCACCTGCGGGAAGGTGGGACACAAAGCTGCGGTGTGTCGAAGTGGTCCCCCGAAGGCTGGTAATCGAGCGGTGGATTATGCTCGTGCTGCCGAAAAGGGTAAAGCTGCGGAGTCTTCGGCTTCCCAGCACATTCCGACTCAGCTGAGAGTCTATTCGCTTGGCCAACAAGAAGCTATACGACAAACTGATGTCGTCACAGGTACGAATTAGAAGCTAGCTTTTACAGCTATATATATAATTCATACTGTTGTACGACTATATGCTTTATTTGTGTGCAATTAGGTTTCGTCCTAATTTTCAACTATCCGGCGAGAGCTCTATTTGATACGGGTGCATCGCACTCTTTTCTGTCCGAGGACTTCGTTGTGCGAATCGGAGTGCCGTCTACCTTCGTAGAGGATAGATTGGAAGTAGTGCTACCCAATGGATCTCGAATGAGTGCGGATAGGAAGAGCCGTGTGAAGGTGCGGATCGGAAGTCAGGATTTCGACTTGGAAGCGTCGTTATTACCGTTAGCTGAATTTGATGTGATCTTCGGCATGGACTGGCTCTCGGAGCAGCGGGCATGCATAGATTGCAATACAAAGGAGATCACTCTGGGAAGGAACACCGAAGGAGAAACCATGTTCTCCGGTATGCGAGGAGCGAGCAAGACGCTGATGTCTGCTCTCCAGGTGGTTAAGGCGGTGAGAAAAGGCACCGAGTTGTTCTTCACCTTGTTGGAGGCTTCAGAGCCAATGCCCAGGTTATGTGATGTCCCAGTTGTAGCGGAGTATGCCGACGTGTTTCCTAACGAACTCCCTGGGGCTCCGCCTCAGCGAGAGATCGATTTCTGTATCGAGTTGGTGCCAGGTGCCAAACCTGTGGCCCGCTCACCGTACCGGATAGCGCCAAAGGAATTGGCAGAGCTGAAGGTTCAATTGCAAGAGCTGCTAGAGCAAGGCTACGTACGTCCAAGTTCATCGCCTTGGAGTGCACCGGTCCTCTTTGTGAAAAAGAAGGACGGGAGCTTGCGTCTATGTATTGATTATCGAGAGCTAAACAAGTTGACCGAGAAGAACCGATATCCGATTCCAAGAATCGATGATCTATTCGACCAACTGGTGGGGTCGACGGTTTACTCCAAGCTGGACCTAAGGTCCGGCTATTACCAACTGCGGATAAGGGAATGTGACATTCCAAAAATAGCGTTCAGTACCCGCTTTGGGCACTATGAGTTCACGGTGATGCCGTTCGGTCTGTCCAATGCACCGTCGGTATTCATGGACTTAATGAACAGGACGTTCCAAGAGTATTTGGATCAATTTGTGATCGTCTTCATCGACGACATTTTGGTATACTCTCAGTCGGAAGAGGAGCATGTAGGACATCTGCACGCAGTTCTGAGCACCTTGAGGAGGAGTCAGCTATATGCCAAATTCTCCAAGTGCGAGTTTTGGCTACCGTCAGTAGCATTCCTTGGTCATGTCGTTAGTGGAGAAGGAATTGCAGTTGATCCGTCGAAGATAGAAGCGATCTGAGCGTGGCCTTTGTTGAAAAACGTAGCGGAAGTCCGAAGTTTCTTAGGACTTGCCGGCTATTATAGGCGCTTTGTGGAAAACTTCTCGAGGATCGCACTTCCTCTCACAAAACTGACTAGGAAGGATCATAAGTTCGTTTGGTCGCCCGAGTGCGCACGAGCTTTTGAAGAGCTGAAGAGCCGTCTGACCACGGCGCCCATTCTATGCTCGCCATAAGGTACGGAAGGCTACAAAATTTATAGCGACGCCTCAGGAAGTGGTTTGGGTTGTGTCCTAGTGCAGTTCAGGAAAGTAATTGCCTACAGCTCCCGGCAACTGAAGGTTCATGAGAGGAATTACCCGGTCCATGATTTGGAGCTAGCGGCCGTGGTTTTCGCCCTCAAACTTTGGAGGCATTATTTATATGGCGTGAAGATCGATATCTTTACCGACCACAAGAGCCTCAAGTACTTGCTGGATCAAAGGGAGTTGAATATGCGTCAAAGGAGGTGGATGGAGTTCCTTGGGGACTACACCTTCGACATCAAATATACTCCCGGTAAGGGAAATGTAGTAGCGGACGCGCTGAGTCGTCGGGCTCCCGCTCAAGCAAATTGGATTTTGATGCACGATGAGCGTCTAATCCGCGAGCTGGAAGAAATGGAGATCATTTGCATTGATAGGAGAACGTCAACTTCAGCATGCTTGAACTGGATGGAGGTTCAATACGACCTTGCCGACCGAGTTCGACAAGCATTGGAGCTGGACGAGAGCATGAAACGCTATAAGGCGGAAACCCAAGAGGGGTTAAACGCTGATTTCTCCTTCGAAGACGACCTTATGTGGAAACAGGAAAGGTTGTGCATCCCAAACGTTGGCACTCTACGGGCGGAGTTGATGTACGAGGCTCATCATACCAAGTACTCAATCCACCCGGGGAGCACTAAAATGTATATGGATATGAAGAAGCTTTTCTGGTGGCCGGGTATGAAGAAAGACATTGCCCTTTACGTGGCCAAGTGTCATACTTGCGCGTTGGTGAAAGCGGAATGTCAACGTCCCGGTGGGTTTCTGAAGTCCTTGCCGATTCCGGAATGGAAGTTTGATGATATTTCGATGGATTTCGTGCACGGATTGCCGAGATCGCAACATGGAAACGACGCCGTCTGGGTGATCGTAGACCGTTTGACAAAGGTATCACACTTCATTCCGAACTGGAAGGATGATTCTGTAGAGAAGCTAGCAAAGCTCTATGTTGATAGTATTGTGAGACTGCACGGTGTCCCTCGTAGCATCGTCAACGATCGTGACGGGCATTTCACATCGAAAGATTGGAGGCTTATCCATGAACTGTTGGGCACAAAATTGAAGTTCAACACGGCCTTCCACCCACAAACGGATGGACATACCGAGAGAACCAACAGGACTATGGAAGATATGCTCCGAATGTGCGCTCTAGATTTTGGAAAGAGGTGGGAAGATCATCTCTATATGATCGAGTTTGCCTACAATAATAGCTACCAAGCCAGTATAAAGATGGCTCCCTTCGAAGCCCTCTATGGTAAGAAGTGTCGTATGCCGTTGTCTTGGGCGGAAACGGGCGATACTAAGCTATTAAAGCGAAAGGATGTTGAGGAAGCAACTTCGACGATCCGGACTATACGTGAAAGGCTATTGGTTACCCAGGATAGGCAAGCAAAATATTTCAACGCCAAGCATAGGAACCTAGAGTTTGCCGTTGGTGACCGGGTTTACTTGAAGATCAAACCGTTCAAAGGGGTATCAAGGATCCGACGCTTGAAAAAGCTCAGTCCAAGGTACTTAGGACCGTTTGAGATCGTGAAGCGTGTTGGTGATGCGGCTTATCGGCTTGCACTATCTGCAGAGCTGAGCGGTCTGCACGACGTGTTTCACATTTCAGTGTTGAGGAAGGCAGTGCAAGAGCCTACTCATATCGTTGCGGTCGGCAAAGTTCCGGTTGATAGTGGGTTGTCGACGAAAGTCAAGCCCTTACGCATCGAAGATACCGAAGTAAAGCAGCTGCGGAACAAGTCCATTCGGATGGTAAAAGTCCGGTGGGATAATTGCGGCCGAGAGGAGCTCTCTTGGGAGAGAGAGCAAACGATGCTTGCGGAGTACCCCGAGCTATTTCTCTCAGGTAATATATAGCTGTAATTCTTGCTATTTCTGTTTTATAAATTTCGGGACGAAATTCTTTTAAGGGGGGTGGAGTTGTAACACCCCAAAAATCGTAGTTCAGCGAAGTAGGCAGAGTGGTAGTGCTGCACTTGAAGCAGGCTAAATTTTCCCTTTCTGCTCTTAGCGCACGATCAGTGGCCTCATCGCGCACGACCGGTGATCGTGCGGCAGCGATCGTGCGTTAATTCAGAAGAGAATCGAGTTCTGTCCCGGACAGTGCGCACGACCATTTCCCTCTTCGCGCACGACCACTGACCGTGCGCCTGTGATCGTGCGCCCTATTTATTCTGCTCTGCAATTTTGAGCGGAGAAGAAGATCGGTCCGTCCAAATCCTTTGGAATCTGATCCAATGGCTAGGATTAGATGCTGGAGGTCTTTAGGGCTGATGAGAGGAGTTGAATCCTCATAATCTCTAGGCCTTTCTCTCTCCAAACCTAGAGAAAGAAGAAGGAGGCAAGGAAGAAGAAGGAGAGATCCCGCCATTGACGGAGCTCCGGAGCTCCGTTTCGCGAGCCGTTTCCAGATTTGGAGAGTGCAACCCGGTGCGGTCCTTTCCCTCCATGTGAAATCTTGGATCCATGGCTAAGAAGAACGCTTCTAGGGTAACGATTCTTCCTCCCGAACTTTGGACTTGTATTTGTCCTTTCATTCCTCTTTCTATGCTTGCATGAGGAATCCCTTTCACCAAATGGGTGAAGTGTAGGATTTCCTCAAGTTCTTCGGAACTCCGGGTAGATTGTGTCCATCCCCGACATTATTGCATGTAGAAAATCCGGTAGTCGTGCGGATTTAGGCATTTTGTGTGAAGCCTATTCGTGGCCGTGAGCCCGAATCGGTGATGCTTGATTTGCGACGTTGCATTTAGGTTAGACCTAGAATGCGTGCCGGAGAATGACTCCGTGAAATCATCTATAGCAGTGCGGGAAATAAGTATAGGCGTCTTGTGAAGATGCTAACGAAAGCCCCATGCTTTGAGATTGGTTGAAGGCAAACCTTCACCACAAAATTGATGCGGAGCGTATTGCACCTCCCTTGTTGAGTATTCGCGAAGCCTAGATCCTTGTGAAGGGGTTAGGTGCGTAGCGTATAATTAGTGTAGCACTTGAAAGTGCTAAACCCTTACGGGCCGAGGTGAAGCCGTACCCGCGTCGTGGGATAGATCGCGACGGTTAGAGCACCGACAAAGCTAAACCGAACCCGTTTCCATGCAGATCGGTAAGAGGTCCCTTCCTCATGAAAGCCGTGTGATCATGGGAGAGGTCGTGGAAGGCGTCATATCTAAACCGACCAAAAGCTCTTGTTCCCACCTAAGGCTGTGATCCTTAGGGTGGAGTGTTGTGGAATTGATATTATAATTAGCCTCATGCGATTGCTTAGGCGGTTGTGGGGAACCTTCGGGTGAACCCAACCAACATCATGTGCATACCTAGGTTCCCCTCTCTTTTGATGCTCAACCTAGAAGATTGATTGTGCTTGAAACCTCACCTTGTGTAGTTTGCACTTTCTTTTTATTAGTACTTGTTGCTAGTTTGGCTTGCTTGCAGGGTAGAAGCTCCGCCACCCCGGGAAAGGGGTGGTGTCGTTACAATTTGGTCAGCTTTGCTGACCGTTACCTTGTTTGCCACCGCTTGGTGGAATGTTCTTATGCAGGTGCAGGTGAGCCTAGCGGAAAATAGCGGGCGGTGACCCTTTTGCTGAGTTGGCCCTCGAAGGCCAGCCTCTTTTCTGTTTTCCATGTATTGCCGGCCTGCGTGCCGATGTATGTTTAAGGAGTTTTATTACATTTGGTTAAATGTAAGGCCTTAAGGCCGTAACTCTAGTTTATGGTTTCATTCCTATGATAGTGGACAGTTCTAATTGTAATGTTTTTAATCAAATGCTTCCGCTTACGTTTTGTACTCTCGTGTAGTTGTATTCTTTTCTGTTTATCACCTTTTAACTCCTAGCTAGTGTGGTTTGTATGGCGTGGGGTCCCGGCCGGACCCGCTGTTATACTTTTCGTACTGGCAGGGTGTTACACCTTTAACCACCGAGCCTACCGCTCGGATCACCAAACCAACTAAACTCCCGGAACCACGAGTTGTGGATGAGTGTGTTATTAGTTAATCTTGTACATCGTCTTACTCCTATAAATTAGGGTTAGTCTTGGATTTCCCGAGGGTTACCCTGTGAGGGGCTCGCTACGGTACTAGGAACCACAATGGGATGACACCCCAAAGTTCCCATTCCCAAGACACTTAATGTTATCAGTTACCACCCATAAGAAACCCTCTTAGTATTTCACCTGGTCTAAACCTAAGTGCTTTTAGGTCCTAATGGACAAAAGATGATCTCTTGTCAATCCCCAGATGTCCTACCCCAAGGGTGGCACCCCACCACCCTAGGACTCATCAAATCCTAAATAACTCCAGGGATTCTCCCAGAGTCATATGATCACTATTTAACTCTCACATCTCCAATCAATATAATCCAATTTGACCCATAACTCCAAAGTTGCCAAATTGCTAAACGCAGACCACTCTTAACGTTTTGATACTCATGAAGGGAGGTACCTTAAATAATCAACTCTATGACCAAATATTTCTACTGAGGGTCCATGTCACTTATTTAAGGTCAATTCCATAGTTTCATAATTTTCCCAACATTATCCATATTTAAAACCCTTTTTCCAAATTACAGCTTCCTAAGGTTTGAACTACAAGTATACCTTTCTGACTTCCACTGCCTACCCAACTTTTTACATAAACCAAGGGTACCTAATAATCAGTAGATATGAATTTGTAGGGAATTCCAGCAAGATCTACTATTATTAAAAATTCCAAAACCCATTTATTTCCAATAAATTCTAAAGGAGGTACCCTCATATGATCTCCAAACCTTATGCAAATTTATACAGAGGTGACTCATACTAAAATATTCAGCCCTACCAAGTTTGACTATGTACCATAAAGGTTACAATTGTAATTTCCACCAAGGATATATTTGCAAATAACTCCAAATTGAACTAGAGGTACCAAAAATATTAATCCATAAATTATGCGAAAAATACTGTGGGTTAATAATGGTATGAAATGTCATCCAGCAAAGTTTCATGCAATTACAAAAAACTAACACCCTAAAATTGTTCATCCCAAAAATTGTCAACAATATGAATAATTATAATTTGGACCTCCAAAAGTTTTCCAATGGCTCTAACAAAATCTCCAGGGATTAATAACATCAAAATTAAGTTGGTGACAGAAGATGGTTAATCACTAAGTATTATTTCTTCCTAAATCCCAAAACCCTAAATATTTAGAAATCTACCCAAGGATTTATTACCTAGGTTTGGCAACTCCAAATCCCTCCAATTTCTCACAGTAGCATTCTATGGTCACCAAGATCATCTTCCAAAAAAATGCAAGTCAAACCATTAAGGTTTGACCCCTCTTCCTTCATTGGCCTCTAATTGCACCCCCCTTAGGGTTTACCCTAAGATTATGGTCCATACTTCCCCAAATCCACCCAAACTTCTTGTGAGGGTGTTATATCACCCATAGGACTCAAGGGAGTCCAATACACCCCTCTCCAAGGACAAACTCCCCTATGTCCTTCACAACCCCAAATTCCACTCCATAGGGATCAACCCTATGACCTTGAGCAAATCAACTCTAATGCTCACAAATCTTCCTCATGGGCTCTCAAATTGATCCCACTGACCTTTCCAAGAAGACTCAAGTCTCTATGGACCCATTTGGCCAATGTATCACTACTTGACTAAATGCACCCCAAGGTGCTCCAACTCCATGTCCTAGGGAAAAACAACTCCCCATGACCCCATAACTCTCTCAGAGGTGATTTGGGTGACATTAGGGCAGTGGCTAAAATTTCCACTCCAATTGGAGGTGGTTGATCATGGAAAACCCTAAATGTCCCCTAAACACAATTTTCCCCTTAATGTACAAAATTTTGGCCTAAAGATTACCTAACCAAATGAACTCCAGATGAGTTGAGATTTTAACCAGAGGTTTATCATGACCCTAATAACACCCCACCAAAATTTGGTGGTGATTGGAGGTCATTTGACCCTCCAAATAATTTATGTAATGATTATTAAATTTCTACAAAAACTTTAAGAAAAAGTTCTCCAAAAATTCTCATTTTTGGATATGTTGTAGCCCTAGGTATGACTCACTCCTAGTCCAAATTTCAAGTCATTTGGACTAGTGGTTTGGTGTGGGCACCCTTTCAAAGTTCAGTTAAACTTTGCACTAAAATGGGTGCTGAGGTTAAACCAGGGATCCAAATGGTGTGAACTCAATTTTGTATGATCCTAGGGGTCAAGGCCTACAACTTTCATGTTTGGCACATTTTCTGTAGAGGGGACTAATTATTTTTAAAAATTAAAACTAACTTCTGCCGATTTTATACAAGAAAAAGAATTAAATAGTATGAAAAATGGAGATCTAGCACAGATCTTAAAGGCTCATCCGACGGCTGGGAGATTGTCTTCAACCTCCAGCCGACGGACAGGATGAACCGCGCCTGGGCATACTTCCCAGCCATTTTGCCGGCCATCCGGCCACCTCCCCGGCCAACCACCACCGCCACCACCTTCGTCGAGGTGGTGGCCGACGTTTGGCGGTGGAAAGCCGCCGGAGGGGGGCGGATTCCGGCGACCCGTAAGGGTCAAAACCGACGGAAATCCAAGGAGATTTTTCTCCAAATCGGGCTCGTTTCGAGCCCGATTTCTCCAACTAACAACCCTAGATCTATGCACGAATAAGGAGGAGGGGGATTGGACCTTGTTTGGTGTGATTCGTGGCTCCGTTTGCCGGCCGCCATTGTTCCTCCTTGGAGCTTTGGGTGCCATGGAATCTCCTCCTCTGAGCACTGAAAGGGTCGGGAAAGTGGGGGTTTCAACTCCTTGAGAGCTTCTGAAGCTAATGGAGGCCTCAATTTAATGGGAGGAGTGCTCCATCAAGAGATCACCAAGTGACCCCTCCTCTCCCCCATGGCCGGCCACCCTTATGCTTCCCCCCTGCCTTCAATTCCTCCAGAAAACTCCTGGAATTCCCTCCACATTCATCAGGGGAGATGAAAGGGGACATCAATGGGGATTCCAAGGGGTGTATCCTCTTAATGGCCATGAACACCACCTTCTCTCTCCTCCAAAATTGGGTTTTTCTCTCTCCTACTCATCATGGCCGATTTTTCCCTCTCTCTCCTGGGTTAATTATCAGTCAAGGGTGTTGGTTAAGTGGTCAATTTGGGCTTAGCCCAAAGGGATTGGGCTAGGTTCAAGAGATTTGACCTAATTTGGGCAAATTTGACTTTTGGTCAAATTGACCAATTGGGTGACCCTAGGATGGGGATTTTGGGTCCATTGGACTCCAAATTAGGTTTAGAAACTACTGGTGAGGTCAATTTGGTCACATGAGCCTTTGTTGACCCAATTTGAGTTGATTTAACCAAAGCAGGCAAGGTTGACTTTGGTCAAATTGAGCCCTAGGGTTGACCCAGTCATGGGGCTTTTTGATCCACTGGGTCCCCTATGATATTGTAACTCTATGAGTAGGGTCAATTTAATATGGTGGTGGTCAATTAGGGCACTTAGTGAAGAATTGCCATTTTGACCTAAAAGGGCATTTTGGTCAATTTGCACCACTGGGGGTCCCATGATAGGGCTTTTAGGTCTACTAGGTCTCTTATGGTATTCTAGACCTAGATGAGTGGTCAATTTGGCATGGTGATGGTTAATTGACTCTAATTAGGCTACCTTGACCAATTTAGGGTTAGGGTTGACTTTGGTCAATTTGGCCTCTTTGGTTGACCCCAATGTGCCCTTGGTGCCCTAAGGGGGCCCCTAAAGGGTTAGGGATACTATGGTGGGGTCAAATGGTCAAGTTGAGGCCCCTAAGTCCAACCCTAATCTTGGTCACTGGAAATTACTATTTGCAGTCCAAGGCACTTTCAACCCTAATCTTGCCTAAGATAAAGGGATTTCTACACTACCAAGGCCTTGTCATGACCTTGTCATGACCTTGTAATGACCTTGTCATGACAGATTCACCTGGGGGGGGGGGGTCTAGCTGTCTGGGGGATGTTACATGGGATTTGAGTCAAGGTGAGGCTAGGGATTGATTCAAGGGTCATTGGGTTAATGTAGGGTTACGATGTTTTAAATGAAAGTTTTGGACTTAATTAAACCATGGTTTAACTATGGTTAATTTTGGTTGACTCTTATTGACCAAAATCAACATTTTGGAGGCTAGCTAGCTTAGCTCATGAGGCATGGTGTTGTTGGAACATGCTTTCCACATCTCTTGGTTTGAGAATAATAAATCCCATTGTATTTGGTCATACTTGTCATGTGTTTCTAGTGTGCAGGAACTTCAACTTTCAAGCCTCTATGAGTACAAAAAAGAAAGACGACGAATTCCCTACTAGGTCAAAGTTTTGATACTAGCGCGATGCGCTAACGCTACCGCTGGCGGTAGCATATGCAGATTTTACAACTTAGTTGAAAAGGAAACATTCGTCGAGAATGGAAGGTCGTCGAGACTGAACATGACAACTCTTACCACAGAGCGTTAAGGCTAACACCCTGCGGTAACTTATGGAAGTCTCGCGATCACGGAGCTGATTGAGGAGCAGAAAAGGAAGGAGATCTGACGACTGGGAATGGTATATATTAATGCGGCGTGGTAGGAGGGGATACCAATTCTAGAGCCAGAAGGTTGCCAAAAATGGCTCGATCTGCGTGCCAGATTGTTGCCTATTGGCTACCACCCGACGGTAGCACAACCGCAAGCGCTAGGATCCGAGCCTATTTAAAGAGAGGTCCGCCTCCATTTTGATTTGCTGATTTTGAGAGATATCTAAGCCACAACTCCTCTATTCGTGAGAGCCTCCTCCTTGCAAGCCAAGAGAACCCAGTCAACGTTCGTGAACGCTAAGGACTTGAAGAAAGATCAATCACGCCGACTCCATCTTCAATTTCATCCTTTGAGGACTAGGGGGAATTCACCACACGACGACTAGGTCTTGGGACTAGATCTAGGTGGTGCTCGAGGCCTTTCTGGGGATAGTGAGGCTAGAGTGGCTTGAAACCGTATCTGGGGATAGATCGGCTAAAGGCAACTGATTTTTAGGGAGAAGAGTCAGTATAGAAAACAAACAAAGTTTTCATATTATTCGCCTTGATTTCAAGCGTCATTAAAATCAAACATTTTTGTATTCAATCGCTAAAGACATAAAATCATATTTCTCTTTGTCTAATTATCTAGAGTTTTTCCATGCACCAAAATGTTTTGAATATCATTCTTCAAATTCTTTAACGCAAAATATATTGGAAGGTTCGCTTTTCTTAAGAAAGAAACTCTTGGATTCAATTTCTGTTACTAGCACCGAACGGTAATTTCTACCACCGGCGGCAGCGAAGAAAGATTGATATCCTCTCTTTTAAAAGTAATCTTCAATATATTCTTTTCTGAGATATTAAAATATACTATTCTATAAAATATTCCGAAACTTCTTTTATTAACAACCATAGTTCTGTTAAAATATTAAATTTCTTAAAACCCTTATACCCCCCCTCTAAGGGAGCCTACAAATCCAATAAGTGGTACCATAGCTAGGTTATTCCAAAACGGCTTAACAACCAGAAATAATGACACTTCATGATCTCGCATCAAATAGAGGGGTGATTTTTTATTAAATGAAAAATCTTTAACACCACCTTTATTTATGGGCAAAAACTATAAAGGGTGGAAAATTATTAATGGAAAATTTTCTTAAATCTTTAGATGAAAAAGTTTTGAATATTAGTATTAAAAAACCATCAAGCGTATTAAATAGAAATGAAATGGTTTTAAATGCGAAATCTATAAATAATCTATTTTGTGCACTAGATCCAAAATTTTTTAAACTTATTTATACTTTACCTACTGCTTATGAGATTTGGATGTTTCGTGAAAAAACTTATGATTCTCCCTCTACATGCACATTACAATCGCAAGAACTGGAGAATATGCAAGCTTGCATAGGCATTCAAGAAAAATCCTCTCCTGAAGGATCCATGGAATGCTCATCAAGCGGAAAGGAAGATGTCAACTCATCTATGGAGGAGGAAGAAGAAAATGTCAAAGGAACCTTATGTTCAAAACTTGCCTCATCCAAAAGCATTGTTAGAAAATAAAATTGTCTTTTTGTTTGTAATTCTATTTCTACAGTACAATTGCTACAAATTACTAAGCATAAAATTAAGAAATTGAAAAATGCTAATTGTAAATTGTGTTTAGAAAATAAAAGTTTAAAAGCAAAATTTAATGTAGAATCAAATTTTAATGTATCTAGTTTTCCCCATGGCTCTTTAAAATATTATACCTTGTATAAAATTTAATGAATTAAAAGAAAAATACAAGGAACTTAAAAATGAGCTTATTTTTGTAAAAGAGCATAAAGAAAATTTGTCTTTAGAAAATTCATCCTTGAAAAGCAATTGTGCTATGTGTAAAAATAATAAAATTGAAATTAAAGAGATGGATGAAACATTTGAAGAATCAAGAAATAATTATAAAACTCATATTGATTCTATTTTTACCACTCTTAAAAATAACACAATTACGTATAATAAAGCTAGGCATAATCTTAAGATCAAGAATAATGAATTAAAAGCAAAAATCAACTTGCTTATGGAAATTATGAATAAAAATTCACAACATCAAGCAATATTCAAAAGCAAGTTGAATATGAATATGAATATCTTGACTAAGCCTAATAATGGGAGTAATAAACACAAAGTATTTATAAATCAAAATCCAAATCACTATTATTTACAAAATCATTTTTCTCCCAACTTAAAATTAGAATTACACAAATTTCCTTTGAATGATACTTTCAATAATCATTACAATTATAATCTTCAAGATAAAGATAATCACAATGGAAATTTGATGCATAAAAATAATATTAAACCAAGGTTTGAATGGAGGCCTAAAGTTAAACATGAAACACTAACTACACTCAAAAGGGCTCACTCATCACTATCTCCCTAAAAGCAAACACTATGTATTTGGGTACCCAAGGAAACCGCCACACTCGGTCCTCTTTGGATACCTAAATCTCTTATTCATTAGGTATCATACAATTGCATGAAGTAGAAACAAATCAAAAAATGAATACTATTACTCTACTTCATGATATGCTTAACTTTCTTTTTGCTTATTTGTTTCTTTTGTCTTTTCTTGAGCCAACATGCTATGGTCACTTTATATAACATGTAATATGACCTTCACACAATAAGCCTAAATTCATTAATGAATCAAATTGAATGAAATTGAATAAAAAGTCATATCATCTCTCAAGTGATCTATCTATCCTTTTTGTTTTATCCTTCTAAATCCATTTCTATAAAAGTCTTTTATTATCATTATAAATTGAAAACTAAATTTGTTATATGATATTATCAAGACTAATGAAATAATTGTCAAAATGGACTTAAAAAGAGTATTAGAAGTCTTAGACTAAAAGTATAAAATGCGCAAGTTTTTGCTTATCTATTTAATATCCTTGCGTCATTTAATAGCCCATATCATGTTTAATTATAATCATGAAAAATCAGAATTGAAAAATCACAAAAATCATGTGTTTTAAACATAAATCTCAACTCTGTTGCTAGCGCCTTGTCTGGCGTTAGTTTTTAACGCTGGCGGTTGTATAATTTTCCTAAAAATTCTGTTTTCTCTAAATATAAATTTCTAAAAACTTATTCTATTACCTTAACCATCACTATGTTTTCAGAAACTATATATATGTGGTTTGTTTAACTTTCAAAATCAAAGAGAAAATTTACAAAACCTGTCTAAATAACCAAAAATATTTTCTCATTATATTTATATTCATTATTCACCTTACAATATTTCTCTTTAATAATTTGAAAAGGATGAATATGATTTGTTTTATATATACTTCACTTATATCATTATGAATAAGTAATTATGAGTACTTAATTTCTATGTGTTAATGTTAATAATCATGTATAATAATCATTCAAAACCAAAAGATCTTTTAATTCAAACATCAAACATAAACTACAAAAGATCCTATTGCTTCCAACATATAGTTTGTGATCATGATCATTATATGAATCTATTATGTTTTACATGTATCTTATTTACAAATAGACAATAGAATAAACTTATATCAATAAGAAAAAATCAAATAAAATCATCACTTCATCCTATGTCTAAAATTGAAATAATATTTTTGAATACAGGCAACATTAACACTATTAATCATATAGCGTAACATTGCAGTCAAACTCATCATTCTAGCATTATCAACTAATAAATATTATTACTCATGCTAGTTATCTCATATTGCCAAAATGAAACAATTATAAAGTAGAAAAATTGGATGTTAAAGTTTATAATAACTATGTTGCTTTAAAATCAACTATAATTAGAAATCAATCTCGCATAAAAACCATAGTTTATAATTTTTTTCATATGATTAAATGCTTAGTATGCCCATGATCATTCACCCACATTACGTGTCTCACAATAGCGAGGGAGTAGGGTTGTGTACATTAGAGACCTAACCTCTAAGTCATGTCTTGTCCTTAACCGAGGAGGGTTCCAGTGGGACCTTGTGAGGCACTGGGGGGAAAGAGTGTTGGTTGAGCATCGTCTTTTGTATGCATATGAGATTAACACCCCAACCTACGACATGTGTGCATCTCCTCATGCACATCCGTCACTTAGTACGAGGCTAGAGTGTAGACCTGTAGTTAAGGTATCTTGACCTTAGACATATGCATATTATATACATTGCATGAATATTATTTCACTCCTCATGATTATTCCACTCATGCATATTTTGTTCCAACATGCTATCTTATGTTTTTTATATACTATATACTCTTTGGACTTTCATGAGTTTGAAAAACATAAGTATTTTGAAAGGGTATTTTGACACCTTACGCCAAAAATCCTTTATCCGCATCTTTCACATTATTATTCAAAACTCTTTGCGGTACTTGTGTCTCTTATCTTAAAAACATGAATCACGAAAAATTAGAATGAAAAATTATCAATAATCATGTTTTCCATGCAAAATACCAAATCTCCGTTGCTAGCGCCACGCTATAGTATTAGCGCTGGCGGTAGAATAAAATCGAGTTTTTCCTCCTATTTGCAATTTTTGGGCATAGAAGATCATTATACTGATATGCTCCTAATATACTTCTATCTTTTCCAAAAAACTATTTAGTTTAAAATAATTAAAAATCAAATACAAAATTTCAAAACAATTTCAAAAGAACAAAAACATGTTTGTCTTATTGTTTCTTTATGTGTGTTTATTATTTTATATCTGTTATAAAAAATAAAAAAATAAAAAAACTGATTACTATTCATTGAAATTTTTCAAGGATAATTAAGTTTAGCTTTTCAAGATTAAAATACAATATTAAATTTTAAATTCAAATATCTTAAAACTTTGTTTTTGTGTCATGCCTTGAACATTATCTCGTAATGTGCAATGAAATTGATTATAGGAATCATGTATATCAGTGCTTTACATGCCTCTAAGTATGAGTAATGTATTATATTTGATAATGATTAATTCACTCACATCATTGATAATCTACATATGATTTTAATCTCACTCTTGCATGATTGTGTAGTGTAACAACTTAATATTATTAGATGTGTGCTTAGTTACCTACACCCCACAAAAATCTTTTTCTTTTCATGCACTCATATTTGAAGAAGTGTGTTTTTAAATCAAAAACTCTATGTTTGCAAAAACAGTTGAATTCGGAGAACTTTGTCTCAAACTAAAATTCAAGTGAATACATGACAAAGATAATTCCACCAAGCACTACTCACCCTCCTGATAAGTCTTAATGAGCATTGTGAGGTTGAGCACCTTGGAAAGAATTATAAAGTGTCTTGTTCAAACTCCTTTATACACTACTTCTTCTTGTACACCGGTTCACAAATAAATAATAGAAAAAATAAAATGTATGTGATCCCCAAGCATTACTTTGCACCCTGATAAGTCTTAATGAGCATTGTGTGTGTAGAGCACACTGGGAGTTGTACTACTTTTTATGTGCATTGAAATAAAATATAGCTATATGGGTGGAAGTAATTCTAAAATCACATTACAATAATGTTGTGTTTATTCTATTATACATGTCATGTGTTTTGATCAAATCATTTGTATACTCTTATCAAAATCACTACTTGTACACATCATTATTTCTTATAAAACTTCTACTCATGAGTATTGGACATTAATGCATATTTACATATCTTTTCTATAGTCTTTTAGTAAATGCACTAGATAACTTTGCATGATCTCTACAATGTATAAGTATACTTGAATTGTGAATTTTAAACATTGTAGTTTCCTATCTTGTCTTGATAAATTAAAATCATGCTTGAATTATTTTTGTATACCACAAGCACATCTTGGATTTCAAATTCAAAACATCTTATTTCAAAAAGTAACACTCTTATTTATTATGCTTGCAAATCTTAAAAAGGATGATTATTTTAAAAATGCTTATTATATTTGGACTTATCTTCCGCTACGCCTTGTATGCACACTCTTGCCTATTTACTCTTTAAACAAGTGCTATTGTATTTTGATAACAAGCGATATTTTGATCTTGGACTTAAATTGCTAAAACATCTATTTTCCACTTAAACAAAACTCTTCCTCATTTACTATGCATCAAACTCCTATAAAGATATTTATTTATCTTGAATCTTGCTTTCCACTGTCCTTTCTACTTATACGCTCGATCATGAATAATTTTTTATCTAATAAGTAATATTGGCTCCTTATCTAATGATACTCATTCTTACTCCAAACTTCCTACAAAAGGAGGAGAATATCTAAGTAATTCGAATTCCATCCTTTACTCATTCACCAAGGAGTATCACTTAGTCATAAATCATTGGCATGCTCTATCCCTTCTCTCCACCCTCTTTTGATAATACCAAAAGGGGGATAATAACTTTGAAAGAAATCCACACTTAAGGTGAGCAAAATACATATGATGCTTTGATTTAGGGGGAGCACTCATATAGGGGGAGCATCTATATCGGGCGAGCATAGTCGTACTATCACGCCTATCCTTTGCTATAAACACATTTCTTATTGTTAAATGCTTTCTTTCTAAAGTAGATTTATTATTATCAAAAGGGGGAGTTTGTTGGAACATGCTTTCCAAATCTCTTGGTTTGAGAATAATAAATCCCATTGTATTTGATCATACTTGTCATGTGTTTATAGTGTGCAGGAAATTCTACTTTCAAGCCTCATTGAGTACAAAAAAGAAGACAACAAATTCTCTACCAGGTCAAAGTTTTGATACTAGCGCGACACGCTAACGCAACCGCTGGCGGTAGCATGTGCTGATTTGGAAACTTCATCGAGAAGGAAACATTCGTCAAGAATGGAAGGTCGTAGAGACTGAATATGACAACTCTTACCGCAGAGCGTTAAGGCTAACGCTCGACGGTAACTTATGGAAGTCCCGCGATCACGGTGTTGATTGAGGAACAGAAAAGGAAAAAAGATCTGACATCTTGGAATGATATATACTAATGCGACGCATTAGCATTACCGCGGCGCGGTAGGAGGGGATACCAATTCTGGAGCCGGAAGGTTGTTAAAAATGGCTCAATCTGCGTGCCAGATTGTTGCCTAAAGAGGCTACCGCCCAGCGGTAGCACTACCACTGGCGCTAGGATCCGAGCCTATTTACAGAGCGGTCCGCCTCCATTTTGATTTGCTGATTTGAGAAGATATCAAACCCACAACTCCTGTATTTGTGAGAGCCTACTTTTTGCAAGCCGTGAGAACCCTGTCAACGTTCATGAACGCTAAGGACTTGAAGAAAGATCAATCACGCCGACTTCATATTCAAGTTCATCCTTTGAGGGAGTGTTTTTGATATTTTTAGTTTCTATTATTTGTAACTCTTTTTATCACAAATAGAGAATTCGCCTCGTGGTTGAGGACTAGGGCCTTGCGAGGACTAGGGGAATTCTCCACATGGCGACTAGGTCTTGGGACTAGATCTAGGGGGTGCTCGAGGCCTTTCTTGGGATAGAGAGGCTAGAGCGTCTTGAGGTCGTATTTGGGGATAAATTAGCTAAAGCCAACAGGTTCTTAGGGAAAAAAGTTTGTATAGAAAACAAAAAGGGTTTTCATATTATTCTCCTTTATTTCAAGCGTCATTGAAATCAAACATTTTTTTGCATTCAATCTCTAAAGAAATAAAATCATGTTTCTCTTTGTCTAATTATCTTGATTTTATTTCCATGCACCAAAATGTTTTGAATAGCATTCTTCAAAATCTTTAACGAAAAATATATTGCAAGGTTCTCTTTTCATAAGAAAGAAACTCTTGGATTCAATTTATGTTACTAGCGCCGAGCGATAGTTTCTACCGCTGACGGTAGCGAAGAAAGATTGATATCCTCTCTTTTAAAAGTAATCTTCAATATATTCTTTTCTAAGATATTAAAATATACTCTTCTATATAATATTCCGAAACTTCTTTTATTAACAACCATAGTTCAATTAAAATATTAAATTTATTAAAACCCTTATTCACCCCTCTCTAAGGGCGCCTACAGATCCAACAAGTGTGGCTTGCTCAATCGGTCAAGAGTGGGGTCAATTGAGATTGATTTGGTCAAAAAGGGCTAAAGGAACATTTTACCCCTTTAAGGGCTCTACCTTGTCTCCAGGGTGAGTTGGTGCGCCCATTGGGTGCCAATTGGTGGGTTGGTAAATTTAGGTCATGAGGAATGAGATGGTTAGCTCAATTGGTCAAGAATGGGGACAATTGGGTTTGATTTGGTGAAAAATTTCTAAATGCACATTTTATCCCTTTAGGGGTTCTACCTTGTCTCCAAGGTGAGTTGCTGCACTTATTGGGTGCCAATTGGACTTTTAGGGTCCCTATTTAGAATTGGGATGTTATATAAGGAATATGTAAGTACCAATGAGTTCTATCAGGTACTTCAATCCTCATTTTTCACGTATACGCATGATATTTACGACTTTAGAGGAGGTGGACCGCATATTCGTGTGTAAGTTTTCTTTTTTTGAAGTTCCTTAGAAACTTGAAAAATTGCGGTGATCTGTTTACCCAGATCGATGTACTGATCACCTACTCCAAGGTGACCACTCTAGGTGTCCAACTAAATCTAGGTGGTTTTCTATGGCGTGTTCGTGTGACCTCCCATTTGTGAGTCCTCGCGGACTTGTTTTTTGGTGTCCATCGAGGCTGCCAAACCTCCCCACCATGAGTATTTGCAGACATGTTCTGGTGCCGTCGAGGCTTCCAAACATCCCCTCCGACAATGTGCGCGGACACATTCTGGTATTCATAGAGGATACCAAACTCCCCTACAGGAGTGTTCAGGGACATATTTTTGTGTCCGTCGAGTTTGTCAGACCTCCCCTCTAGGAGTGTTTGCAGACACATTTAGGTTTTTGTCGAGGTTGCTAGACCTCCCCTCTGAGAGTATTCACAGACATATTCTGGTGTTTGTCGAGGTTGTCCGATCTCCCCTTTGGGAGTGTTTGAGTACACATTTTGGTTTTTGTTGAGGCTGTCAGACCTCCCCTCTGAGAGTGTTCACAGACATGTTCTGGTGTTCGTCGAGGCTGCCAGACCTCCACTACAACGCCCTTAGTTTTTTGTTAATTATTTGCGTGCCCGTTGTGACATAATTTTGGCGTAAGGGCATTACGTCAAATCGTCGGGATTAGTTTTGAGCCTTAACTTAGTTAATGTATTTAATTTAGGTCGCGCGTGCGAGATTTCGTGACATTTCGAGTTAAGGGGAAAACTCAGGGGTATTTTGAGTAATTATTGAGATTTCAGCTTCGGGAATTTTAATCTCGAGTTTGGCTCGTCGGAATTGAATTCTGACTTCATTGTTGGATTCGTAGCGCCAATTTTCAGATTAGGTGCAAATTTTATGAAAATCTGAGGTGATTTAGTCGTCCTCGTAGTTTAAATAAGAATGGGAGAATTATTTATTCAATTAAACAAGGAATTAGGGTTTTATATAAATACAAAAATTTCTAAAGAACCTATTCTTCTTTCTTCTACAAAGAGCCGATCTAGTTTTCGTGTGAGAGCGGGAGAGGCGTGACGGGAACTTCTTTCGTCCGGTGATTCGGGAGCTGTAGTGGACAGAATCGTAATCAGAGAGTAGAATCTGAAAGCTCTCGGCGAGATCTTCGTTCTAGTGGTAAGAGTTTCCTGTTTCTTCAGATTTTTGGAGTCAAGATAGTGACCTAACTCCTCGTTTTGTCCCGGAAAGTTTCAAGTTTTTGTGCTTGGGTGAGTTCTTAGCCGATCTATAGCTTTTGGAGCGGAGAACTTCGAGTTTGGAAGGTTTAAGGCAAGTGGCAGTTTCTCCTTCTCTTTTGTTGATTGAAGTGTTGTTTTCTTGATTGAGTTCTTACTGCAATGTTTATCTCTTGATTTTGGAGTGTTACTTGGCTAGTTTAACTCTTGATCTCTCTTTTGATCTCACCCTAAATGTCTAAAATGTCCCCTAGAAAAAAATCTGTTTGCTGCCTAGAAATGTCTGCCAGTACTCCAGAAATCCTTGTATTACTCGAGAGATTCTGTTGGAACATGGTTTTCTGCATCCCTTTGATTTGAGAATAACGAATCCTACTTGTATTTGATCTTGTTTGCCATTGTGTTTTTAGCATGCAGGTTTGGACAGTTATGACACCAGGTTGCTGCAACAATGGTCTGACACTAACCACAAGCTGAAGGATTGAAAGCTGTTTAACGCCAGGCGTTCAGCTTAACGCTGGGTGTTAGCGCTAGACGAAAACGGAGTTCAATGAAATTGTGTTCGACGAAAGAAGAAGCCCATTCTATGAAATTAGTTCGACGAAATTTTTGTTCGACGAAATTTTCGTTCGACGAAATGGAGGTTGCCGAAATGAGAGGTCGTTCGACGAAAATTGAGTTCGACAAAATAAATTGTCGTTCGACGAAATGAGTGGCGTTCAACGAAATGAAGCTGCGTTCGACGAAATGAGACGTTCGACGAAGATACTGTTCGACGAAATGGCGTGCTAGCTGATTAAAGAAAGAAACTCAACGCCAGGCGTTAGTCTTAACGCTGGGCGTTATCCGGTCGACGAATTTGGCTAGGAGAAAGCAGCCGTGATTGCAGGAGGAACTTTAGGAATGATTTGCCCAACGCCCGCGTTAGCCTTAACGTCGGCGTTGATATTGCCTAAAATAAAACAATTCCAATAGTGCAGAATCATCTTCCTCTTCTGAAGATCCGAGCCATCAATGTGTTTCTATACATGGTCAACTCCCGGTGTTAGCACTTAACGCCGACGTTAGCTCAAATTCTATAAATTGGATGATTTCGATGTCTCCGAGAACTGATTGCCAAGAGCCTTATTCCAGCACTTTAGAAACTTTGTGAGGGCCGTATTTCCAGACCAACACATCTCGCACTCATATTTCAAAAGGAGGAATCAAAGGAGGCTTGGATCAATACGCTAACACAACGCGAAGAACGCACGCTTGGACTTCAACAATCTTCAGCGATTCTTCGGCATCTCCTTCAGATTACATCATATGGAGTTTCATATTTATATTTTGTATTTGTCTTTTATTTTATGGTTGTAATCATTTTTGTGAATTCGCCTCGTGTTGGCGACTAAGTCTAGGTAGGACTTAGGGAGTAATTCGCCTCATGTTGGCTACTAGGTCTAGGGAGTAGATTTAGGGGGTGCTTGAGGCCTTTCTGGTGATAGATTGGCTAGAGCAGCTTGAGGGTGTATCTGGGGAGAGATCGACTAAAGCCAACCAGTTCGTGGGGATACGAGTCGGTATAGAAAACAAAAAGGGATTTCATATTATTCGCTTTGATTTCTAGCATCATTGAAATCAGATTTTGTAATCAAGTTTATTAATGTTAATCATGTCTTTTTCTATTTAATAAAGTTGATTTACTACTCTTTATTTTATATTCACTCTTATTCAAATAAAATATCAAAAGTTCTCTATTAAAGTTTAAAGTTTTTAAAACCCTTATTCACCCCCCCTCTAAGGGCGCCTATAGATCCAACAAGTGGTATCAGAGCTAGGTTATTCCAAATCGGCTTAACAACCGGAAATAATGGCGTCTCATGATCTCACTTCTATTAGTGGGGGAAATTTTTATGAAGAAGAAAAATCTCTTGCACCACCTTTATTCGAAGGAAGAAATTATAAAGGGTGAAAATTGTTAATGGAGAGGTTTATTAAAACATTAGATATCAATGCATGGGATATAGCAATAACAAGACCAACGTACAAATCAAATAAACAAGAGCGCCACCTAAATACAAAAGCTTTGATCTGTATTTTTTGTGCTTTATCTCAAGATATCTTCAAATTAATATACTGTTTTTCTAGTGCATACAAAGTATGGAAATTTCTTGAAGAAATGTATGATTTTCCTCTTACAGGTATGGAACAAACACAAGAATTGGAGAATCTGCAAGCTTGCATAAGTCTTCAAGAATGCTCCTCTCATGACAGATCCATGAAGTGCACATCAAGTGAAAGAGAAGAAGAAATACTATCTTCGGAAGAGGAGTGCCAAAAAGATATCAAAGAAACGATATGTTCAAATCGTGCCTCTCCCGAAAGAAATGTAAGAAAATCAAATTCCATTTTTTGTACTTCTATCTCTATATTACAATTGCTTTAAAGTGCAAAGCGCAAAATTAAGAAATAAAAAATGCTAATAAACATCTGCGCTTAGAAAATAAAAATTTAAAGGCAAAAATTAATGAAGAATCAAATTCTAATTTATCTAGTTCTACCCATGGATCCTTAGTTGAAAACATTACACCTTGTATGGAATTTGATGATTTATAAGAAAAATGCAAGGATCTTGAAAAGGAACTCCTTTTTATAAAAGAACAAAATGAAAGATTATGTTTAGAAAATTCATCTTTGAAAAATGATTGTGCTAAGTGTAAAGACTATAAAATTTAAATTAAAGAGATGGATGAAACATTTGATGAATATAGAAATAACTATCAAAATCATATTGATTCAATTGTTTCCACTCTTAAAAATAGCACAATCGCTTATAATAAAGCTAGACATAATTTAAAAATGAAGAATGATGAATTAAAAACAAAAATCAACTTGCTTATGAAATTTATAAATAAAAATTCACAACATCAAGAAATACCTAAAATCATGTTGAATACGAATATGAATATTTTAACTAAGACAAATAATGGGAGTAAGAAACACAAAGTATTTGTAAATCAAAGTCAAAATCACCATTATTTACAAAATCATGTTTCTTCCAACATAAAATTAAATGTTCACAAATTTCCTATAACCAATGTTTTACAAAATCATCATGGAAATTTGACAAATAAAAACAATATTAAACCAATGTTTGAATGGAGGCCCAAAGTTAAAGATGAAACACTAACTCCACTCAAAAGGGCCCATTCAATCATATCTCCCCAAAAGCAAACACGATGTATTTGGGTACCCAAAGGAATGGTCACACCCGGTCCTCTTTGGATACCTAAATCTCTCATTCATTAATATCCAATCATTTGCATGAAGTAGAAATCAACTAAAAATAAAATGTCAATTCTCTACTTCATGATATGCTTAATTTCCTTTTTTTGCTTTTATTTCTTTGAGTCATCATGATATGATCACTTTATATAACTTGTGATATGACTTTCACATATTAAACCAAAATTCATAAATAAATCAAATTGAATAAAGTTGAATAAAAAGTCTTATCATCTTTCAAGTGATCTACTTATCCTTTTTATGTTTATTCTTCAAGATCCATTTCCTATGAAAAGTCATATATAAATTAAATCCTAAATTTGTTATGTATTATTAAGACTAATGAAATAATTGTCGAAATGGATTTAAAAGGTATTTTAGGGGTATTAGGCTAAATTTATAAAATGCGCAAGTTTTGCTTTGGTATTTAATATATTTGCATCATTTTTGATTACCCCTAGTATGTTTAATCATAATCATGTCAAACCGGAATTGAAAAATTGTATGAATATTATTTCACTTATTTATGATCATTTCACTCATGCATATGATGTGCAAAACTCAAGAATTAAGGTTTAATGAATATGGAGCTTTAATGAATATGAAACCCATGTACTAAAATTTGAACTTCCGCAACTTTTTGTGATTTCTTCTCGTCTCCTCACTTCCTTAGACAGGCCTTACATTGCACAAACATAATTAAGAAAAATTGGAAGCAAAATCGAAGAAAATCTAGGCTATATGATTAAAATAAGCACTCTTTGTGAGCTAACTCAGGCGCTAGGACCTAACGCTGGCGCTAGCTCAAGTATCCGATTTTCTGTAATTTTAAAATTATGAAAAATCACTAAAAATATATTATTTATGTACTACTCATTTTTGCATTTCTACCTACAATTGATTTTTGAAAAATTAAAATACAAAATTACAAAAGCCAAATTACAAAAAATATATTATTTTCTTCCATTCTTTGGTTATTTGTTTGATTTCTATTCCTATATGCAAAAATCAAATACAAAAATATAAAACAAAAACAAGTATCAAAAATTATTATTTTGAACTTATCTTTTCTATTTACATGTATCTTGAGAAAGGGAGATTTGGGCTATCATCCCATCACATCACCTAGTACCGGGCGAACCTCTCTCAGGGTAGACCTCGGGAAGTCCAAGATCAAATTATAAGAGTTCAAACTATAAATTAAAATTATTTTTCAAAAATAACCAAAAAAAAATTTGTTTCTCATTGTATTCATTATTCACCTTACAATCTTTCTCTTTAATATTTTGAAAAGGTTGAATATGAATTGTTTTATATATTTCACTTACAATAATTAATTATGATATCAAAATTTCTATGTGATAAAATTAATGATCATAAATATGTAATATCAAAAGATCTTTTAATTCAAACATTACACATAACAACAAAAGATCCTTTTGGTCCTAACATATGATTGGAGATCATGATAATTATATGAATAAATTATGTATTGTGGTTGCATGTGTCTTACTATATCTAGACCTTAGAATCACCTTGATATCAATAACATCAAAACATATCATCACTTAATTATAGGTCTACCAATTGAATTTATAGCGATATAAAAGACATGCATTATTCGTATGGAATAATATGAACTCATCATACTATCATTATCAACTAATAAATATTATCATTCATACTAGTTATTAATAATGCCATAATGAATCCATCTTAAAGTAGAAAAATTGAAAGATAAAATAACTATGTGACCTTAAATTGTTTCCATAGTACAAAATCTCCACGATCGTTCACCCACATTATGTGTCTCACAATAGCGAGGGCGTAGGATTGTATGCATTAGAAGACCTAACCTCTATGTCATGTCTTGTCCTTAACCGAGGAGGGTTCCAGTGGGGCCTTGCGAGGCACTGGAGGAAAGAGTGCTAGGTTGAGCGTTCTCTAGTGTGTGCATATAGGATTAACACCCCATCCTACCGCATGTGTGTAGCTCCTCATGCCCATCCATCACTTAGTACGGGGCTAGTGTGTAGGCATATTGTTAGGGTATTATTATCTAAGACATTCCTATATCGTATTGTTTGCATGCACTCTTTATGACTATATTATTCATGCATTCTTGTTTTGATCGAACATGCTTATCTTGTGTTTTGCATATTTTATCATTTTTGATCTTTAATGATCTTGTAAAACACAAGTAATTGAAAACCAAATAAAAATACAAAACCATTTTTTTAACAAATAAAACATGCTTAAATAGCCTTCTAATCATTCCCAACTTCTCTAAAAGTTCTACACTAAGAAGGTCCATATACATACTATCTATGCCAAAGAAAAGTTTTTCAAAAAAACTCAAAAACAGAGTTCTGTTTGGGCGTTAAATACTTAACGCCAGGCGTTAGCTCCTTTTTACCAAATGGAAATTTTGTTTTCTCTACACTATTTATGGTATTTTTATAATGGTTTTTCTCTGCTTCTTTTCTTAGTTTTTGGAATTACTTTATTATTAATTTGGTTGTTTTATTTCAAAATATAAAAAAAAATTCAAATAATTCAAAATGATCAAAAATATGTTTTGTTATCCTTTTTTCTTTAACTCTTTATAAAATTATGGTTTGACTATAAGTCTTCACAAGAGCATACATCTTAGTCATTTTGTTTCAAATGGCCAAAATTGATTAGGCATATACATTAAGATTCTCTTCAATATCTAATTTTAATTTCAAATTTTTTAAACATTGTTTTTGTCATGCCTTGACCTTAATCTGATTATGTGCAATGAAATAGTCTATAGATAATTGTGTATGATTGCCTAGCATGCCTCTAAGTATGAGTAAAGCTTTATGTTAATCAATGAATTATACACTCACTATTTTGGTAATCTACATGTGCTCATAATCTCAGTCTTGCATGATTGTGTAGTGTAATAGTTTTAACATATTAAGCTGTATGTCTAAATTACCTACATTGTCTTTCAAAAATAAATTTCATGCACAATATAGAAGTGTTATTTCAATAATATAAATGTTTGCAACAACAAGTGAATTCGGAGACCTTTGGCCCAAAATAAAAATCTGAAATAAAAAGCTAAAGATAACTCCACCAAGCACTACTAACCCTCCTGATAAGTCTTAATGAGCATTGTGAGGTTGAGCACCTTGGAAAGAATTGTAAAGTGTCTTGTTCAAACACATTCATCTTTTATCACTTCTATTTGTACACCAGATCACTAAAAATAAAAATAAATAAAATTGCTTATGTGATCCCCCAAGCAATACTTCGCTCCCTGATAAGTCTTAATGAGCATTGTGTGGGCGAAGCACCTTGGTTGTTGTACTCATTATTTGTGCCTTGAAACTTTATTCTAGATTTGATGTATGAAAGTAATTATAAGATTGCATCCTTAATATTGTTGTCACTATTTCATTATATATGTCATGTGTTTTGATTATTTCACTTGTATACTTTTATAAAAACACCTTATGCACACATCATTGTTTTTCATAAAGCTTCCACTCATGAGAATTGGATCCTAATGCAAACATTACATAATTCCTTAAAAGCTTAAGTAAAAGCACTAGATTGTAATGCATGATTTTTATAATGTTTTCTTTATTTGAAATATGAATTGGGTACAATGTAGTTCTAATCTTTTTGAATATGTTGATTCATGCTTGCCTATTTGTTATGAAAATTTTCAAAATTAAATGCTTAAATGTGAAGAGTCTAGACATATTGTTGGAATGGTCAAACTATAACAAAAATACTACTCTTAATTATTTTGTTTTTCCACATTTCTCTATTTAATCATGTATCCTTATATCATGTGTTCTCATGCTTATTTCTAAGGATTTGTCTTTCACCTGTACTTGTCAAACAATATTGCATCTCTTTTTATAAGTGGTACAAACAAGTAATATTCTTGTTAAAAATTAATTTGAAAAACAAGTGGTAGAATTCTTTTGGTAAAATCATGGAATGTTGTTCTTTCACGCTTATCATATATTGTTTCGGCTGTGCTACTCTCTCCCTTAGCTCGATCATGACTTACTTTATGTTTACACAAAACTCTTATTCCTCTCTTAGTTATGACCCAACTTTTGTCATCTTTATTCTAGTTTTGTTTCACTCCACCCTCTTTTGCTAATAACAAAGGGGGAGAATAAAATGCTAAATCATATTGATTAACGGAGTAGGATTCACTAGATTAAGGGGGAGAATGTATCTAGTTTATGGGATTATACACTAAGGGGGAGCATTTTTGTAGGGGGAGCACTTTTAAATGATCTACAATTCTTATAATTGCTTAGTGTCATATATCCTTATAAAAACACAAATTCTTTATCTATTAATCTGATTTATCTCTATTGGATTTGTTATTATCAAAAGGGGGAGATTGTTGGAACATTGTTCTCCGCATCCCTTTGATTTGAGAATAACAAATCCTACTTGTATTTGATCTTGTTTGCCATTGTGTTTTTAGCATGCAGGTTTGGACAGTTATGACACCAGGTTGCTGCAACAATGGTCTGGCACTAACCACAAGCTGAAGGATTGAAAGCTATTTACCGCCAGGCGTTCAGCTTAACGCTGGGCGTTAACGCTAGATGAAAACGGCGTTCAACAAAATTGTGTTCGACGAAAGAAGAAGCCCGTTCGACGAAATTAGTTCGACGAAATTTTTCGTTCGACGAAATGGAGGTTGCCAAAATGAGAGGCCGTTCGACGAAAATTGAGTTCGACGAAATAAATTGTCGTTCAACGAAATGAGTGGCGTTCGACGAAATGAAACTGCGTTCAACGAAACGAGACGTTCGACGAAGATGTTGTTCGACGAAATGGCATGCCAGCTGATTAAAGAAAAAAACTCAACACCAGGCGTTAGTCTTAATGCTGGGCGCTATCCGGTCGACGAATTTGGCAAGGAGAAAGCAGTCGTGATTGCAGGAGGAACTTTAGGAATGATTTGCCCAACGCCCGCGTTAGCCTTAACGCCGGCGTTGATATTTCCTAAAATAAAACAATTCCTAAAGTGCAGAATCTCCTTCCTCTTCTGAAGATCCGAGCCATCAATATGTTGTTATACATGGTCAACGCCCGACGTTAGCACTTAACGCCGGCGTTAGCTCAAATTCTATAAATTGGATGATTTCAATATCTTCGAGAACTGATTGCCAAGAGCCCTATTCCAGCACTTCAGAAACTTTTTGAGGGCCGTATTTCCAGACCAACACATCTCCCACTCATATTTCAAAAGGAGGAATCAAAGGAGGCTTGGATCAAGACGCTAACACAACGTGAAGAACGCACGCTTGGACTTCAATGATCTTCAACGATTCTTCGGCGTCTCCTTCAGATTACCTCATGGGGAGTTTCATATTTATAATTTGTATTTGTCTTTTATTTTATGGTTGTAATCATTTTTGTGAGGTCTAGGTAGGACTTAGGGAGTAATTCGCCTCGTGTTGGCGACTAGGTCTAGGGAGTAGATCTAGGGGGTGCTCGAGGCCTTTCTGGTGATAGATTAGCTAGAGCTACTTGAGGCCGTATCTGGGGAGAGATCGGCTAAAGCCAACCGGTTCGTGGGGATACGAGTCGGTATAGAAAACAAAAAGGGTTTTCATATTATTTGCTTCGATTTCTAGCGTCATTGAAATCAGATTTTGTAATCAAGTTTATTAATGATAATCATGTCTTTTTCTATTTAATAAATTTGATTTACTACTCTTTGTTTTATATTCACTTTTATTCAAATAAAATATCAAAAGTTCTCTATTAAAGTTTAAAGTTTTTAAAGCCCTTATTCACCCCCCCCCCCCCTCTAAGGGCGCCTACAGATCCAACAGATTCTTGTGTTCATTACTCGAGAAATCTCCTTTGCTTCTCGAAAAATCCTCTTTGTTTCTCGAGAAATCCAGCCATCTCTCGGGAAATCTCCTTTGCTTCTCGAGAAAACTCCTTGATCTCTCGAGAAATCGTCTTTGTCTCTCGAGAAATCCCTGCAGAAAATTCCTTTGTTTCTCGAGAAATCTTATTTGTTTCTCGAGAAATCCCTGAAGACCTTCTTCCCGTTTCCTCGAAAAGTGCCTTCTATTTCTCGAGAAATGCCTTCTACTTCTCGAGAAATGCCTTCTACTTCTCGAGAAATGCCAGTCCATTTATAAGTCCTTGTGCAATGCCTCAAACTTCTTCTCTCTCTGGGAATCTTGTGTCTTCTAAAGTGTACATGGATGTTGCCAATGTCTGTACTGTGCCCTTGATCATGATTACCTCCTGCCTGAGTTCTAATACCTATATTGGTTATGCAAATTTCTGGGTTTCCTTTATGATCATTTTGAGAGGTGTTTTCTCATTTGTAACCTTATCCTTAAGATCTTTCTGGATTTCTTCATCGGGCTAAGTCTCGTGTGGTAACTAAAATTAATTAACGAGGACTATTGCCTTTAGCCTCGCATGGTGGCCATTCTAAGAGACATGAACAGCAGGCTTGGCCTGTGGTCCCGTAGGTCGTGTTTGGGGGGCATTGGGGATCCTTTTATAGCCTTGCACAGTGGCCATTCTAAGGGGCATGAATAGCAGGCATGGCCTGTGCCTCCGTAGGCCGCATTTGGGTGGCAGTGGATAAAGGACCACCACCTGGTTTTGGCTTTGGGTGGCAGAGGATAAAGGACCGCCCCATTTAAATTTGAGCTGATCAGTCTCATAAACAGAATTAACAAGATAAATGAACTTGCTTGTATTTCTAAAAGGTATTGGCGCACTCGGTGTGTTGTTTAGCTCTATGCTTTGGAGCTTCTTTCTCTATAAGTTTGGCCTGGGTTGGTACCCCTTATGCCTTATTATTGCCTTGTTTTGCATGATTTTTATGTTTTTCTGCCACTTGTGCTTTCCTTGCTAAGGCGTTCTTTGTATTATTTGAATGCCTCAGGTTCAGAGTCGTAGCAGTTAGAGGTCTAATTCAGATACCTTGGGAGTCGTAGCTGCTGTCTTACCCCGCAGTTGCGAGGTAGTGGTAATTAGTTTTCTTCTTGTGTTCAGACATGCTAGTTGGAGCCAATGGGTTGGTGTCAGTTGTTGACGCCCATTGTGCCTCTTTTTGTTACATTGTAGCTTACTTGTTAGTTATTGCCACTACTATTCGATCTCATGTATCTTGCTCTCTGGGAATGATTTATGCCTAGGTGCATTATAGTTATAAAATGATTTTCTTTCATTCTCATTGCATCTTTTATAGGTCGAATCCGTATATTTAAGTCACGTACAAGTATCTTCATACCCAATCTAAATCTAGATATGTGCATATCATTTCCTGTATATCCAGACATCACATGCATATAGGACCCTAATTGAACTAAACCAAGTATTTTTGCGGTGCAATTACATATACAATTTCTTCTATGGACTAGTTGATCCACGAGCTGAGAGTCACAGTTCTTACCCCAAACCTAATAAGTTATTTCAAGTAATGAGTCATCATGTAAACCTGTTTTGAAATGATTAATAGTTAGGTTCCCTCCTGAGCGTCTGCAGTTGTCTCCTGCATGATGTGGCATCATGACGCGTATTTTATCTACTTTGATATTCCTAATTGCTGAGAAAATGCGGGTTGTGACAGTTGGTATCTGAGCTAGGTTTATTTGACAAATTGGTTGAACGACCCCTTTTCTAGTAAGGTGTTGGTCATCTTGTCTCATTGCATACACACACCAAAGTGTCATCTGTACGTCTTGGCTGAAGCATGAACACTACACTCATAAGCATGATAAGAAGTATACAGTGCATATTATGTAGTATGGGATGCATAATATGTGTTTGTATATGGATCCTCATAGGTGACAACATTGACCGTTATGTAGTATGAGATGCATAACATCAGTCCCATGGATGTCCATTAGCTCGTTTTTTATTTTTCGTTGCATGCGATATTATGTATTATGGGGTGCATAATATTTCATGCGTACGCCGCTCAAGACATGCATTAAGGCTTTTCTTAGAATGCATAACACAACATGCATATCATAACATTGCATAAAGCACTCGTACCAAGCTATGGATTTATATGATGACACCCATGATTTCAAAACGAACACAAGAAAATTCATGCATTCATGACATTTGCACATGAGTCAAGAGGGATGATGGAGTATCATCCCAAGATTGAGCATGACATCATAAGAATCCCTGAGCAAGGTAGTGGCAATATCAAGTATCTGTACATGTATGTTCTGAACCAAGCAGGGTAGTTCTAGCATAAGGATAAGTTTTGATTAGAGGTTTATGCATATTAGCAGAGATGGCGCCTAAGTGAATCACGACTAGATCAACTCCTCAATCAGAGGGTGAGTTGTCCGGAGCGCAGAGTGAAGCCTTGCTCGAGAGCTTGCGCTAGAGCAATGAGACTCTGATGAGACAAATGGTTGCGATGCAGTCGCAAGTTAAGGCGTTGTTTTCCGGCGACGCAAGACAGCAAACCGTGATGCAGGCCCCCATAGTAGGACAGACTTTACCTACTCCTCCTGCTCCCCTGGTACCCCTAGTAGCAATACCATCGGAAATGAACTTCATTTCGCACTTTTAGAGGTTGGGACCACCATCGTATGACGGTCGAGCTGACTTCGTGGCCTTAGACGATTAGCTTATAACCATTGAGGACATGTTCTCATATTCAGGGATCACCATGGACCAGAAGGTGATGATCGCCGCATACCAGCTAAAGGGTCTTGTAAAGAGCTGGTGGTTGATGGAGAAGGAAGAACTTACTGGAGGATGTACGTGGGAAACCTTCAAAGGGATTCTGATAAGGAAGTTCCTGCCGTCAGTAGAATGGGACAGGTTAATGAATGACTTCCTGCATCTGAAGCAGAGGCAGCTCTCGGTTAGTGAGTACGAAATTGAGTTTTGCAAGCTGAGCATATTTGCTCCATCCCTGGTAGCCTCGGAAGAAGGAAGGGTGAAGAGGTTTCTGGGTGGTCTCTGCAGTGACATCCAACAGCTGGCCAGCGCGTACGGGTCAGAGAAGTTTGCCTAGGTAGTAGAGGCAACACTGAAGGTGGAGGCGATTGATAATGCCAAGAACCGAGGATTAGCAGTGAAGAAGGGAAAGAGGAAGGCTAGAGAAGAAGGGAGTTCTGGTGCACCTGGCACAGCTCTGAAGAAAGGAAGCGGAGAGGCATGCAGTTTTTGTGGCCGCCCTGACCATCCATTTGAGAAATGTTTCAAGAGAAAGGGAGTTCAGAAGCAGCAGCAAGTGGTGGCAATCCAGAGTGCTCCGAGAGGAGAGGTGCTTTGCACGATATGCAAGCAGAAGGGGCATGATGCGGCCCAGTGTTGGACCAAGGAGAAAGTCTGCTTCCAGTGCGGATAGAAAGTGTTGTTTATTGGGTGTCAACTTATCACCTAGAGGGGGGGTGAATAGGTTTTTCAAATTATATTATCCCCTTTTAGGTGTTCTTTGTTTCTGGTTAATAGATCTATAAAATAGAAAGCACAACACAGAAAGGCACACAACGATGTATAGAGGTTCCTCAAGACAGGGTGTCTTGAGTAGTCCTCTTTCCCTCTGCGCCTACCTAGCAGTGTGCTAGGCTCGGCAAACGCTGCCAAAAACTTCAGGCCCTCAAGCCTTACACCTCGGACCCGCAAGTCCAACAGCCTAGGCCCGCAAGCCCCTACTGCCCCCGAGCCCGCAAGCTCAACACTCAGGCCCTCAAGCCCTACACAGCTGACCCGCAAGTCTAGCCTCTGCCCTGGCCCTCAAGCCTCACAGGTCTCAAGCCCTCAAGCTTGACAATCAGGCCCGCAAGCCCTATGCAGCTGATCCGCAAGTCTAGCCTCTGCCCTGGCCCTCAAGCCTCACAGGTCTCAAGCCCTCAAGCTTGACAATCAGGCCCGCAAGCCCTACACAACTGACCGGCAAGTCTAGCCTCTGCCCTGTCCCTCAAGCCTCACAGGTCTCCAGCCCTCAAGCTAGACAAATAGGCCCGCAAGCCTTTTCAACAAATTACAGTAAAAATAACTGCTTCTTCTGCCGGATGAGGATTGGCAACTTCAGCCTGATGAAGATTGGCTTCTTTAGGTTGAAGAAAATGCTTCTTGATTTGAAGTTTCAGCACTGGATCTTCTTCAGCCTTCACTTCTTTTGCCTGGTGTTGATCGGCTACTTTTTAGTCGATGAAGATGACTGATTCTTCAGAGAGCACTTGATGCTTGCTCTCTACTTGATCTTCTTCTTCTTCGCCGAGAATACTGTTTTATTGAAGTGTAGCGACGGGATTCTTTTTCGTTCTATTTCTTTATCTTCGAAGATTACTTTTCTAGGGCATCACTGTTCCCTTTTATAGGACAGATGAGCCGCATAAACGGTCACATGTAATGTCCTTTAATGTCAGACACCCCATTCCATAAGAGTACGCGCTGATTGGACAATCAGGCGACGACATTAAATGCTGACAGCGCGTCTGCAACATTTGAATTTGTCTCGACGATATTTCCATCGTTACGACGTCATGGACAATATCTCGACGACATGACTTTTTCGAACCCTTACGCCTTGATAGATCTTCAGTTATTCTTGCTTCTGCCTCTCATACTGGTATCTCGACGATACGAGACATTCTTGCTCTTCTGTATATACGACGATACGCCATCTCTGACCGTGTCATCGTAATCACCTTGATTTCTCAATGACTCGCCTTCTTTACGATGATATTCGACACCATCAGTCATACTTAGCCATTTCAGCAACAAGGATTCTTCACGACGATGTCTGTTCTTCTCGATGACAAGGCCACTTTGATGAAGTCGATGATACTGCATCTTCTCTGCGTTTGACAATCTTGCTTTTGCGTTCGACGAACACGACAAATCTTAGCGGTCGTCGATCTTCCTTCTGAGTTTGACGATCTTGCTTCTGCGTTCGATGAACACGCCAAGTCTCAGTGGTTGTCGATCTTCCTTCTGAGTTCGACGATCTTGCTTCTGCGTTCGACGAACATGCCAAGTCTCAGCGGTCGTCGATCTTCCTTCTGAGTTCGATGAACTCCATTCTTCGTTCGATGAACGGTATTCTGCGTTCGATGAACTTTGTTCTTCTTGACAATATAGTACTTACTGAAATAACTTAGGTACTTGACGTCTCTGCAAGCATGAGCTAGATGGAAGATTAAATACAGCTTGCACTTATCATTGAGCTGAGCACTTCTTCAAATCAGGAACATTGCTGGGCACTGTTCCCAACAGAAAGGACACATGAAGTTTCAATGCCTTCGATTACAACCCCTGTTGCAGCCAATTCCACTTCGAGCCTCGCCACCGTCGCAACATCAAGACAAAGGGAGAGGAAAGTTGAACGTGTTAACCCAGGAGAAAGGGCAGTCCTCTACCCAAGTGATCTCAGGTTAGACTTCAATCTAGCTGTTAAGTTTCGGTTTAGTTTTGTTGCGTTAAACTAGTTTCTTTTTCACACTTATAGGGAGATTTAAGGTAAAGAGTCGTTGGGCGCGTGTTCTATTCGATTCTGGTGCTACCCATTTGTTCATGGTTAGGACTTTCGTCGAGCGCCATCATTTGACCCCTGAGTTGGGCAACAATTCGTCCTCATTAAGTTTTCTTCCAGTGATTTGGTAACCTCGAACCAGCGCATCCAGAGATGCCCTGTCCTCTTAGGAGATTTCTTGGCGTTTGCTGATCTCAAGGTGCTGGACCTAGAAGACTTTGACGTGAAATTGGGTATGGACTGGTTGTTTAGTTATGATGATGTCATCCGATGCTAGGAAAAGCGTCTGGACATTGTGATGGACAATGATCATCCCATGAGCATTTTTTGATCTCCGTGCCAGAGTTCCCCGATAATTTCTGTGGTATGTGCTCGAAAACTGTTAAATTCCGATTGCTTGGCTTACCTTGTTTCTATGTTAGAATCTGTTAGTGGTTTGCCGTATATCAAGGGTGTTCTGGTGGTGCGAGAGTTTCCTGATGTCTTCCCTGTTAGTCTTCCTAGTCTTTCGCCTGATAGAGTTGTGGAGTTCATTATTGATCTTGAGCCTGGTACTCGTCCTATCGCTAAGGCACCGCACTGTATGACCCTGCGTGAGAAGAGTTGCGAACCCAGTTAGATGAATATTTGTTTCAATGTGGATTTATTAGGCCAAGTTCTTCGCCCTGGGGTGCTCCAGTGTTGTTTGTGAAAAAGAAGGATGGTTCTATGAGGTTGTGCATAGACTATAGGGAGTTGAATAAGGTAACCATCAAGAATAGATATTCGTTGCTGCGAATCAATGATCTGTTTGATCAGTTGCGTGGTAGTTCAGTGTTTTCAAAGATTGACCTTCAATCAGATTACCATCAGTTGAGGATCCGTGAGTCAGACGTCCCTCAGACTGCCTTTCATTCCCGTTATGGTCATTTTGAATTTTTGGTAATGTCTTTTGGTTTGACAAATGCACCCTCTGCATTTATGGACATGATGAACCACGTGTTCAAAGATTTTCATGATCATTTTGTAGTAGTTTTCATCGACGATGTGTTGGTGTATTCTAGAAGTGCTGAGGAGCATGCTACGCATTTGCGCTTAGTATTGTCTACTCTAAGAGAGCACAAGTTGTATGCGAAGCTGAGTAAGTGTGAGTTCTGGCTTCCTCTGGTGTCCTTTCTGGGTCATGTAGTGAATAATGATGGAATTACTGTATACCCAACAAAGATTTATGCCGTGTTGGATTGGAAGATGCCTACAACGCCTAAGGAGATAAGGAGTTTCTTAGGGTTGGCAGGTTACTATAGGAGGTTTGTTCAAGGATTCTCGGTGCTATCAGCACCTCTGACTATGCATACCCAGAAGAATGTAGCTTTTATGAGGAGTGATTACTGTGAAGAAGCCTTCCAGGAATTTAAGAGGCGTTTGTGCAGTGCTCCTATCCTGGCCTTACCGATCGAAGGAGTAGAGTATGCAGTTTATGTAGACGCATCTCACATTGGACTGGGGTGTGTTTTGATGCAAGAAGGAAATGTGGTTGCTTATGGGTCAAGACAACTGAAAGTTCATGAAAGGAATTACCCTACGCATGACTTAGAATTTGATGCAGTGATTTATGCCTTAAAGCTTTGGAGACATCTTCTTTATGGAGTGTCGTGCAAGATTTTTACGGATCACAAGAGTCTGAAGTATATCTTCACTCAGAAAGAACTGAATTTGCGGCGTAGATGGTTGGAGTATGTTGCAGATTGTGAGGTTGACATCCTCTATCATCCGGGTAAGGCTAATGTGGTGGCCGATGCCCTTAGTAGAAAGACCGCGCATGTCTTCAACCTTTCTGTGCAGTCCTTAGTGGAGGAATTTATGCTGATGGATATCTCAGTAGGTAGTAGTACCGCACCTTCGAGTTTATGAGCTAAAGAGCCTTCTTGGATTACCTTACAAGACTTCATCAAAAGGAAGATCCTAACTTGCAACATCTCCGGAATAGGACTGAGAAAGAGGAATTATCATACTTTTCAATTGACGGTAAGGATACTTTGAAGTATCAAGGTAGGTATTGTATTCCCGCGTTGGAAGATATTCAAACAAATATATGTAGTGAAGCGCATGACTCAAGTGTTTCCTATCATCCTGGTTCCACGAAAATGTACAAAAACCTGAAGCAGATTGTTTGGTGGTCAGGTATGAAGAATGATATAGCTAAATTTGTCTCTGAATGTTTTACTTGCCAGCACGTTAAGGCAGACCATAAGAGGCCTGCAGGTAAACTAAACCCGTTGGATATTCCAAACTGGAAGTGGGAGAGTATTTCAATGGACTTCATTACCGGTTTACCGAGATCCCCCGGAGGACATGATTCAGTATGGGTCATAGTTGACAGATTGACAAAGTGTGCTCACTTTGTGCCTTTAAGATCATCTATTCTATGGAGAAAATAGCGGAACTTTATTTGAATGAAGTCATCAGATTGCATGGTGTGCCCGTGAGCATTATGTCGGATCGGGATTCCAAGTATATGTCTCATTTCTGGCGGAGTTTGCAGGGAGCTTTGGGCACCGACCTTAGATACTCTACCACTTACCACCCTCAGACCAATGGTTAGACGGAGAGTGTGAATCAAATATTGGAAGATATGATCAGGTGTTATATTTCAGATCATGGTGGAGCTTGGGATAAGCGTCTTGGGCTGATGGAATTTGCTTATAATAAAAGTTATCAGGAGATCTTACAAATGGCCCCCTTTGAGGCTCTGTATGGGAGGCATTGCCGAACTACCTTGTTTTGGGCCGAGGTTGGGGAGAGTCCGTTGTTAGGCCCAGAGGCTTTGGAAGAAATGAATGTTGTCGTGACTCATATCCGCGAGAAGCTTCGCATTGCTCAAGAGCGGTATGAGAAGTACATTAATCGGAGAAGGGTGAACCTGGAGTTTGCTGTTGGGGGCATGGTGTTATTGAAAGTTTCTACGGTGCTGGGCGTTAAGAGATTTGGAAGGAACCACAAGTTGGATCCCCGGTATGTGGGACCTTTCCACGTTGTTGAGCGCATCAGAGTGTCAGCTTATAGGCAAGATTTGCCTACTTCTTTTCCAGATGTTCACGATGTGTTTCACGTGAGCCAGTTGAGGAAGTGTGTGCGTAGTGACCGGCTTATTCTCGATTCAGTGCCCCAATTGCAGCCCAATCTTTCCTATGTTGAAGAGCCTATCCGAATTTTGGAGACTCAGGAGCGGGTGTTGCGGAAGAAGATGATACTTATGGTTAAATTTCTTTGGAGAAATCAGGGCGTCGAGAGCGCAACTTGGGAGCTGGAGTCTGCCAAGAGAGAGACTCATCCTGGTCTCTTCTCCTAGATTTTGGGTAAATCTTTCGTCTGGTAATCTTTGGATTTTCTGTACTTACCGTGATCATTGGATTTCAAGTTTCGGGACAAAACATCCTTTTAGGGGGAGTGAATGTAACGCCCCTGGTTTTTTGTTAATTATTTGCGTGCCCATTGTGACGTAATTTTGGCGTAAGGGAGTTACGTCAACTCGTCGGGATTAGTTTTGAGCCTTAACTTAGTTAATGTATTTAATATAGGTCGTGCGTGCGAGATTTCGGGACATTTCGAGTTAAGGGGAAAACTCGGGGGTATTTTGAGTAATTATTGAGATTTCAGCTTCGGGAATTTTAATCTCGAGTTTGGCTCGTCGGAATTTAATTCTGACTTCGTCATTGGATTTGTAGCGCCAATTTTCAGTTTATGGGCAAATTTCATGAAAATCTGAGGTGATTTAGTCGCCCTCGTGCTTAAATAAGAATGGGAGAATTATTTATTTAATTAAACAAGGAATTAAGGTTTTATATAAATACCAAAATTTCCAAAGAACCCTATTCTTCTTCTTCTCCAAAGAGCTGATCAAGTTTTCTTGCGAGAGCGGGATAGGAGTGACGGGAACTTCTTCCAGCCGGTGATTCGGGAGCTGTAGTGGACGGAATCGTAATCAGAGAGTAGAATCGAAAAGCTCTCGGCGAGATCTTCGTTCTAGTGGTAACAGTTTCCTGTTTCTTGGGATTTTTGGAGTCAAGATAGTGACCTAACTCCTCTTTTTGGCCCAGAAAGTTTCAGGTTTTTGTGCTTGGGTGAGTTCTTAGCCGATCCATAGCCTTTGGAGCGGAGAACTTCGAGTTTGGAAGGTTTAAGGCAATTGGCAGTTTCTCCTTCTCTTTTATCGATTGAAGTGTTGTTTTCTTGCTTGAGTTCTTACTGCAATGTTTAGCTCTTGATTTTGGAATGTTACTTTGCTAGTTTAACTCTTGATCTCTCTTTTGATCTCACCCTAAATGTCTAAAATTTCCAATAGAAAAAAATATGTATGCTGCCTAGAAATTTCTGTCAGTACTCGAGAAATCCTTGTATTACTTGAGAGATTCTTGTGTTCATTACTCGAGAAATCTCCTTTGCTTCTCGAGAATTCCTCTTTGTTTCTCGAGAAATCCAGCCATCTCTCGGGAAATCTCCTTTGCTTCTCGAGAAAACTCCTTGATCTCTCAAGAAATCGCCTTTGTCTCTCGAGAAATCCCTATCGAAAACTCCTTTGTTTCTCGAGAAATCCCTGAAGACCTTCCTGTTTCCTCGAGAAATGCCTTCTATTTCTCGAGAAATGCCTTCTATTTCTCGAGAAATGCCTTCTACTTCTCGAGAAATGCCTTCTACTTCTCGAGAAACGCCTTCTACTTCTCGAGAAATGCCAGTCCATTTCTAAGTCCTTGAGCTATGCCTCAGACTTCTTCTCTCTCTTGGAATCTTGTGTCTTCTAAAGTGTACAGGGATGTTGCCAATGTCTGTACTGTTCCCTTTATCATGATTACCTCCTGTCTGAGTTCTTATACCTGCTGTGGTTATGCAAATTTCTGGGTTTCCTTTATGATCATTTTGAGAGGTGTTTTCTCATTTGTAACCTTGTCCTTAGGATCTTTCTGGCTTTGGTCCCTGGGCTAAGTCTCGTGTGGTAACTAAAATTAATTAATGAGGACTATTGCCTTTAGCCTTACACGGTGGCCATTCTAAGGGGCATGAACAACAGGCTTGGCATGTGGTCCCATGGGCCGTGTTTGGGGGGCAGTGGGGATCCTTTTATAGCCTTGCACGGTGGTCATTCTAAGGGGCATGAATAGCATGCTTGGCCTGTGACCCCGTGGGCCGTGTTTGGGTGGCAATGGATAAAGAACCACCACCTGGTTTTGGGCTTTGGGTGGCAGAGGATAAAGGACCGCACCCGTTTAAGTTTGAGTTGATCAGTCTCATAAACAGAATTAACAAGATAAATGAACTTGCGTGTATTTCTAAAAGGTATTGGTGCACTCGGTGCATTGTTTAGCTCTATGCTTTCGAGCTTCTTTCTCTGTAAGTTTGGCTTGGGTTGGTACCTCTTATGCCTTATTATTGCCTTATTTCGCAGGATTTTTATGTTTTTCTGCCGCTTGTGCTTTCCTTGCTGAGGCGTTCTTTGTATTATTTGAATGCCTCGGGTTCAGAGCCGTAGTAGTTAGAGGTCTAATTCGAAGACCTTGGGAGTCGTAGCTGCTATCTTACCCCGCTGTTGCGAGGTAGTGGTAATTAGTTTTCTTCTTGTGTTCAGACATTCTAGTTGGAGCCAATGGGTTGGTGTCAGGTTGTTGACGCCCATGGTGCCTCTTTTTATTACATTGTAGCTTACTTGTTAGTTATTTCCACTACTATTCGATCTCATGTATCTTGCTCTCTGGGAATGATTTATGCCTAGGTGCATTATAGTTATAAAATGATTTTCTTTCATTCTCATTGCATCTTTTATAAGTCAAATCCGTATATTTAAGTCACGTACAAGTATCTTCATACCCAATCTAAATCTAGATATGTGCATATAATTTCCTTTATGTACAGACATCACGTGCATATAGGACCCTAATTGAACTAAACCAACTATTTTTCTGCTGCAATTACATATACACATTCTTCTGTGGACTAGTTGATCCACGAGCTGAGAGACACAGTTCTTACCCCAAACCTAATAAGTGATTTCAAGTAATGAGTCATCATGTAAACCTGTTTTGAAATGATTAAGAGTTAGGTTCCTGCATGAGCGTCTGCAGTTGTCTCCTGCATGACGTGACATCATGATGCGTATTTTCTCCACTATGATATTCCTAATTGCTGAGAAAATGCGGGTTGTGACATCCACTTTGAGAGTGTTCGCGGACACGTTCTGGCGTCCGATGAGGCTTCCGGACCTCCCCTCCGGGAATAATCACGAACACGTTCAGGTATACATCATGGCTGCTGGACTTTCCCTCTGAGATTGTTCACAAACACATTCTTGTTTCTGTCGAGGATGCCATAGCTCCCCTCTGAGAGTGTTCGCGGGCACATTCTGGTGTCTGTCGTGGCTGCCAGGGCTCCACTCAGGGAGTGTTCGTGGACACATTCTGGGGTTCATCGAGGTTGACAAACCTCCCCTCTGGGAGTGTTCACAGAGAAATTTTAGTCTCTATTGAGGCTGCCAGACCACCCCTTCGGGAGTGTTTGCAAACTCTTTTCAGTGTCCGCTGAGGATGTGTGACCTCTCCTCCGGGAGTGTTTGCAGACTCTCTTTTGGTGTCCGCTTGGCCTCCCTTTCGGGTAGCCCAAGATCATTTGGGCAGCCCAAGATTCCAGAGCCTACCAGTCCAAGCAGCCCCGATTTTATATAAATAGTGGTCGGTTCCTAACTAGTGGGAAGCATATACGGGGGCATGCTCACTATAGTAGGTATGAGCTCTCTACAGGTGTCCAGACGAGCTCTATACAGAAGCAAGGTTGAACTCTCCTTTGAAGTTGTATGGGTGTGGGTGAACACTCCACTTGAGGCCACGTCAGCTTGGGCGGCCTCTCCTCCATGACCACGAGCTCCCTTCAACAGGTTACTTTTTACAGATTTATACATGTAATCTGAACTTAATATAATTTGAGCATTCAATCAATAAATTCACCAGCAACAATGAGTTGTAGTTGCGGGAAGTCTTGGCCTCGCAGTCCATGACACCCCTTCTCCCACTTATTCATTTGTGACCCATTTTAACCATCCAATCAACAGTTTCCCTCTACTCTTCCATTCGAGCGACGTGGACTTGGTGATATTTTTGGCACCAACATGCGGTATAATAAGGACAAATTTGCAGGTAACACTTTTCTTGAGATTTCAAATATTGCCATCTCCAAGGGGAGAATAAAACTAAAAGTAATATATTATTCCCTACTATTGGATGGACATCTTCCAATGTGACTTTTCCCTAATAGTGGATGGGAAATTTCAAAATATTGATTTACTTCTGAACACCTTGATAAAACACATGAACTGAACATTAATGTCACTTATTCTCTGAAGGAAATTCCCACTACATATATTCTAATTCATACCAATGATTCTGCCAAAATTCCACCAATTAATAACCATCTCTCTCGTACTGAGCATCACAAGAAATTGTTCAGTAGGTTGGTAAGACTTATCAATGACTCGTGGGAGAATTAGAAAAATAAGCTCCAAAGATACTAAGGGTACTGCAAAAAGGCTGATAAAGAGAAGACTCTTTTCTTTTCTCATAGCCCAGTAGTATCAGGTGCGCCAAGAAAACTTGACAATGGAGAGTGCATCTCACATTCTGCTAAAAGAAAATTAGATTTTGATGTTGACATCCAGACAATTTACTGGAAGATCAAGCTTATCCACTAAAGTTTGTTAGGATTAGTGATGCTCTTAGTTTGCATGAAGGTTTTCATCTAGATGCACTAGTGCATGAATTAATAATAAAAATTTCAGAGAAGTCTGATATTCATATTAGTAATGAAGAATTAAATATGATCAAGGTCAAGCAAATTGCAAAAGCTGGTACTTTGATATCCATAATTAAGAAACTAAATGTAGCAGTTTTAAGAAGAGGTTATACTCTCAGTAAAGTGTACCATAATGCAGATATTGATCTAAGAAGACTGGAGAGTATTGCAAAGTCACTTATGCACAATCTTGAAAAGGAAAAGGAAAGGTATACAAAAATTGTATCTATTACATAAGAGAAGCTGTTTAATACCTTATGATTTTCTGGTCATAAAGTATTTAAGAAAGTGAAGGAATCTACTCTTTTTCTTCTTCTATTTTGTAAATCTTATTTTCATATATGATGTAAGTAACTTGTAAAGGGTATTTTCTTGAATGAAAACAAAAATTATATTCCTCCAAGTTGATTCTATGTGACATCTTTGATCCCATTTTCTTTTATCTATTTTTCACTTAACCCTCTTATAAAATCTGTTATACTATATGGGGGAGATTGTTGGAGAAAAGCCTTATAATTTGATATAATACATTATATAAGTAATACAAGATGTGTCTTAAGTTTGAATAGAAAGGTAAAGAGTCAATACGTACTTAACAGTGACAGTCAGAAGCACAACTCAATAATGAATTAAGTAATGAGTGCAGAGAGCTCACGTCAAGTAGTTCTCAACGTACGTCGAAGTGGTTCAAAGAGTACATCTATAATATCCTCATTCCTAATAGACCACTATTGTGAATTAGGGCATGACATGTGACCTAGGGCAACAAATTGATCATAGGAGCCTAGGGGACCAAGTGAACTCACCTAGACAACCCTTGACCTTACTAGGTCAACCAACCCTAACATGACTGAACTGGACCTCAATTGGTCAAATTGACCTCACCACTATATCCCTAACCCCAGGGATTAGTTAATTGACCATAGACCACATGAATTGGTCATCCAAATTATGCAATTTGACCAAAGACAAATCGAGCTCAAAATAGGTCAACCTACCCTAATTTGGTTCAAATGGACTTTAATTGGATAAATTAACTTCACCAATACCATCCTAACCACTAAGGTAGGCCATTGGGCCAATACTAATCAAAGGGGCTCAATCAATTTCATAAAATTGACCAAAGTCAACATTAGGTCAACTTAGCCCAATTCAACCCTAAATAGCTCAATTAGACCTCAATTGGTCAAATTTGTTGGAACATGGTTTTCCGCATCTCCTAGGTTTGAGAATAACAAATCCTATGTGTATTTGATCTTGTGTGTTTAAGTGTACAGGAAAATAAAGTCCATATGACTCAAGGATTACATAAGAAGGTTGCCCCCAAATTTGAGCCATCAAATCCAACACTCCTTCTAGCGCCGGTGGTATCACCTAGCGCCTGGCGCTAGCGCTAAGGAATCGTTGAGACGAAACCAAACCGCTGAGACGAAACCGCTGAGACGATGTGAAGAAGCCGCTGGGAAGGGAAACCGCTGAGATGCAAGCTGGCGTTAACATATATAGAAGGAGATAGCGCCCGACGGTATCCGATAGCGCAAGGCAGTAGCGCGGAGCACAGAAGGCAAGAGAGAATTGTTTCCTCGGATTGAAGATTCTGCCGCGCAGAATATGTCCTAAAATGGGATAGCACCGGCGGTACCACTAGCGCAGGAACTAGCACTGAGGCTATAAATAGGACCCCTCTTCTCTCGTTTCGTAGAGACATTAGAGAGAGAGATTGAGTGCTAGAATTTCAGAGGCTGCCTTGGCCGAAAGATGATGTCATACCAAAGCTCTGCGAATTTCTGAAGGAGAACCTCTTTACACCAGATCCAAATGAAGTCCGCTTCTACAATGCTTATTCAACATCGGATCTTCGTCTCCAACTTTAGAAGTTCTTCAAGAGGGAGTTTTTAATTATTTTCATTTCATTTCTTGTAAACGGTTAGAGAAATCGTCTCGTGTTGGCGACTAGGTCTGGGTAGGACTTAGGGCGGAAATTCGCCTCGTGTTGGCGACTAGATCTAGGTTAGGTCTAGGGGGTGCTTGAGGCCATATCCGGGGAAGGGTTGGCTAGAGCGGCTTGAGGCCAAATCCGGGAAGGATAGGCTAGGGCCACCGGTTCGTGGGGACGCGATTCGGGATAGAAAACAAAAAGAGTCTACTATTCTTCGCCATCGATTTCTAGCGTTATAGAAATCATCTTTTGTAAAACTTTATTTCATATTAATAAAACATGTCTCTACTTTATTTCAATTGTTTTACTTGACCTCTTATTGTCTTAATCTCACATTTTTTCAAAGCTTTTTAAAATAAAATATAAGATTTTTGAAAACCCTTATTCACCCCCCTCTAAGGGCGCTTACCGATCAAACAAGTGGTATCAGAGGGGTTTTATTCCAATCGGCTTAACAACCAGGAATAATTGCATCTCATGATCTCGCTTTTATTAGTGGGGTAAATTTTTATGAAGAAGAAAAATCTCTTAAACCACCTTTATTTAAAGGGACAAATTATAAAGGGTGGAAAATTTTAATGGAAAGATTTATTAAAACTTTAGATATCGAAGCATGGAACCTAGCAATAATAAGACCAGCGGATGAATCAAATAAAAAGGAACGTCATCTAAATGCAAAAGCCAAACATTATTTATTTTGTGCTCTATCAAATGAAGTCTTCAAATTAATATATTGTTTTTCTAGTGCATACAAAGTATGACAATTTCTTGAAGAAATGTATGATCTTCCTCTCGCAGGTATGGAACAAACACAGGAGGAGAAGGACATACAAGCATCCACTATTATTCAAGAAGATCTCCCTCGTAGCAAAACTATGGAGATCATGGAAATTAACTTAGAAAAAGAGAGCAATACATCAAGAGAAAAAGAATATGAAAATTCATCTATGATGGAGGAAGGCCTACAAGATGACGAAGGAACTTCATGTTCACATTTTGCCTCTTCAAATAGCGCTGTAAGAAAGTTTAAATCTTCTTCTTGTGTGATAACTTTTATCTCTAGTTTCAATATACTATAAATAGCTAAACGTAAGATCAAGAAATTGAAAATTACTAATAAAAATTTTCGTTTAGAAAATAAGTGTTTAAAGGCTAATGTTAATTTAGAATCTAATTGTGATGTAGTTTCTCAATCTTGTCCTTCAATTGAAAACACAACCGTGTTTTGATTGTAATAATATTAAGGAAAAATTCAAGGAACTTGAAAAAGAAATTATTTGTATAAAAGAACATAGTGAAAAATTATCTTTAGAAAATTCATCTTTAAAAAGTGATTGTGCTACATGCAAAAGTTATAAAATTGAAATTGAAGAAATGGATAAAACATTTGAGGAATATAGAAATTGAAAGTGCACAGTTAACCTCACTAGATTTCTCTAGAGGGGGGGTGAATAGAGATTTGAAATATTTTGTGCAAAGTTAATATATATATATATGTATGATCACAGATTAGAGCTTCCCACACACACCAACAAGAATTAAAACAATAAAGCAAATGTAAGAAAGAAAATCCACAGCACAACACAAGAAAATATAGTGGTTCCCCAAACTTTGGGTAGTCCACTCTTCTACCCCCTTGGTAGGAATTCACTAACTTGCACTGAGTCTTTTGATAAGGAGACTCTTAGAACCACCCTGAGTCTTTTGATAAGGAGACTCTTAGAACCAATACACTGAATTTTTTGAAGAGAGATTCTAAAAACTCTTTTACAATAGTGAATAAGAATGAAAAGGAAAGAATGGAATAAAGCCAATAATGAATCTTCTTCCTAGCAAGAAGATTTGAAGCACAAGTTAAGAATTGAATCTTTCTTCTATAGAGAGAAGAAGATTTGTAGCCTTTCTCTCTTTTAGTGAGAGCAATCAGATTTTGCAGCAGTGATCAGTGAGCAGAAGCAGAAATAGAAATGGATGAAAGTTGCTGCAGAGCTTTTTCTCAATATCTCTCTTTTCTTTTGGGAGCTTTTCCTCTATATCATAAAATGTGTGGTGGATCACTCTTCTCCTTTTTCCTGCCGACTTGCTCTTTATTTTATAGCTCTGTGTAATAAGATAGTACTATAGGAGAGGAATCAATTAGCAACCAGAGATTTAGGTAGAGAGAAATATTTCCATAGCAGATTTAATCATAAATGGAAAATATTAATTTAGATTTCAAATAATATCCAAAACAGATTTCATCAATTTAGCCAAGAATCAAATAGAAGGAAAGAATGATTCAGAACGGCTATAAAATATTAACATCATTCTATATAAATCAGATCTTCAGAAAAGAAGGAAAGAGATCTGGCGCAGATTCAAATCTGTCAAACAAATCGACGTGCGTCGATTACTATTCGACGTAAGCGTCGAATTTATCTTAGCCCAACGTCGAGAGGGATATAAGGAATGTGCGTCGACAAAGGTGCGTCGACTTCTTTGTATGCGTCGACTAGAAATCAGAGTAGCGTCGATAGGACCTACGTCGAAATCTTCCTAAAGTTACTTCGACATATCCTGAAGAAGACGTCGACTCTATTTCGACGTAGCGTCGAATACCATTCGACGCATATTTACTTTGTCTTTGTTATTCATTCATAAAACTCTTTCTTTAACTCATTTCTGGGGGTTAAGAGAAATCATTTTCCCAACAATCTCCCCCTATTTGTCTTAACCCTTTTTAAGGAGAAATTGTCTTAGCATAAAATCAACTCATCATATAATTTGAAAAGATAGGAAGTATGTCACTTAATCAAAAGTGAAATTTAGAGAGGGAGATCATATAAGCAGATATTCCAGAATCATATAGACAAATTTCATATTTATACCAGTTCTTTTTCAATAAAATATATATCAGCATTGTTCTCAAATACTACTCAGGTGGTGTAGGAGGAGTCTTTCTTTTTCTTTTGAAGACCTTGGTGGGTTGCTCATCAGCAGTTAGTATTCTCAGCTCCCCCTGAGTTACAGCAGTTGGCTCCCCCTGAGTCCCAGCTTCAGTTAACACAACTTTTTGCTGCTCTTTTTCATTTGCAGCTGTATTCACAAACTCAGCTCCCAGTTCCTTGATTAGTTCATCAGTTAGTATAGCTTCCAGCTCCCCCTGAAGTTCACCATCTATTCTTACAGCCTCATTTTCTACTCTGTTATCCTCCCCTTGTAGTATTGTCACTTGTTCTGCAACCTCTCTTGCTATGCTGAGTACCTCTATTGTTTGTTCATAATTAAGAGGCTCAGGTACTGTCTCATTCCCAAGGATCTTGTCAGAATTTTGAGGAGAGGACTTGTGAGAGAGAGATTTAGGATTGGAAGGTTGCTCTTCATCTAGATTCTCCCCCTTCTTGACCTTCTTGGCTAGGGAGGTTAAGAAAGACTTAGTCACTCTAGAGGAAGAGAGAGATGACTTTAGAACTTGCACAGAGGCACTGACCCCATCTATTTGGGTGTGTATGTGAAGGATGGAGGAATGAAGTTGGGAACAGTGCTCATCTAGCATTGCTTGGAATTTTTCAGCTGCTGATTTTATGCACTGAGTGATGAGAGCCTCAGTGGATGTAGATGATTCTTGGTGTGAAGGAGATGGAGGAGGAGTAGATAATGAGTGTGGAGAGGTGAATCTATCATCTGGAGGAGGTGGAGGAATAGAAGAATGCTGAGCAAGGGATTGAGGTGGTATTTGTGTGGATGATGATGGGAGAGAGGAGAGATTTGTTTGAGGAGGTGAAGGAGTCCTTTCAGGAATGGAACCAGGCTTAGGGATTTGCCTGGCCCATTTAGAAAATAGGGCTATGGACATCCTTTTTCCTGGAGGGATGGGAATTCCTTTTGACCTGCAGAGGTCAGGGAAGGAATGGAAGAGAACCTGACTCATGATTCTCATATAAGCATTTTCCTTGTGGGAATATTTGGAGGCTATCATTTTGAGAAGACAGCTGGCCCAATCCACCTTCTTCTTCAGCACAAGAGCCCCCATGATGTTCAGCTGCTGTTTGGGCACTGCATCATGGGCTGAGATCTTGCACAGTAGAACTTTCCCTACTATATCAGCCAACAGCCTATATTCATCAGAGAAGTCTATCTTTTTCAGATGGATTGGTCTTTCTTTTGAGAATTTCATGGTGATGAGTAATTGCTTGACTTCATCAGGTGTGAGCTCAAAGGATTCATCACCTAATAGGGTAATAATTTTATACTGGTTGAGTCATTTATAAAAAGCTTATTTTCTTTTCCTATTTTATTGAAATGAGGGTGACATTAGGATATACCTGATGGGAGGTCAAAGGTGGCCCTAATGTGGTCTGCAGAAATGGAGACTGGAGTCTCATAGAGGGTTCCTTGGATTTCTCCTTGTTCGGAAACCTGAACATGAGTTATGAGCTCAGTGAGCTCAATTTCCAGGAGCTTGCATCTAGTGGAGATGAGCTTGTTCAGTCCTGCTTCAGTGAGGAGAGAAATGATGCTTTTATAGTTCTCTGCTGCTGCTTGGAAGGATTCGAGGTCGATGTCGAAACCCGAGTTGATTTTGGGAGCCATTGAAGATTAGAGAAGTAAGAAGGATTGGGTAGACAACGGAGCACGGAGGATAAGAGATGCAGAGAAGAGGAGGTTTCTGAAGAGTCTTTTTAAGTCAGGTGAAGCGTCGAGACAGGGCTCAATTCGAGGCTTTTTCGGTATTCCAGTGGATGTGACCAAAAATATTCTAAAGTTGCCGCCCTTTATCATAAAGTCGTCGTTACGTCGAGTTGAATTCGACGTCGGGTTTAGGGTTTTCCATCGACGTATGCGTCGATTTTAATCGATTTTGGTTTTCGACGGTGCGTCGATTAGAAGTGACCAAAAAAAATCTTTATTTCTCTTTATTTCTTTCTTGGCCTAATGTTTTCTAAGATAGTTTTGAACTAGATTTTATAGAGAGTTTGATTAATTGTACCAGCATTGCTTGGTAGTGTGGCCAGCTTTGTTACATACATAGCACTTGATTATCCTAGTATTAAGGGAATTTAAATTTAGAGTATGATAAATGTTTTGGTTAGGATAAAGATGTTGATTTGAATATAGATGGGATTTTTGGTTAAGATTAATATTTTGTTTGGGATTGAAATGTTTATTTGGACAAAATTTATGATTAGGATGACTGGTTCCTGAATGAGGGTTAGGATGAAAGACTTTTGGAGAGAATGTATTGGTGCGTCGATAACTATTCGACGTATGTTGATAATTGCGCTGATTTGTTATCGACGTATTCCTCAGATTGCGTTGATCTGGTGTCGACGCATGAGGAAAGTTGCGTCGAATTGATGTCGACTTGTCTTTATTCAAGCGTTGAGTAGAGGTCGAGGCATCCGAGAGGTTACGTCGAGAATAAGTCGACGCATTATCGTGCATGCGTCGATATGAAGTCGACGTATCTGTGTCTTCACAAATTTTCATTTTGCCTTTCTCTATTTTTGCTCCTTTATGTGTTGTTCTTCTTGGATTGATTGTTTCTTCAGATGAAGTATGTGAATCATCAGCTGAATAGTAAGATGTTTCATCAACTTCCTTGGTTCCTTTTTCTCCCTTATCCTGTGGGTCTTTTTCTTGGTTTAACAAATTTACAGGTTTAGTGAATTTTACAGGGCTCATCCAAGCAGGTTTGTTGGATGAAGTTAGGCTGATTGAAGGATCAGCCCCTAGCCCAAGATGTTTGGGTCTTAGTGTTTGTTTTTCAGTAATTTCCTTAAGAGTTTGGCTTCTTATTTTTATTGACTCTTCAAAAGCTTTTGCCTGGGATATTTTATTCTTAAGGAACTGATTTTCTATATTAGCCCTTTCTGTTTCCTTCTTTATTCTGCTAGCTATTGATTCATAATCTTTAGAGGAGTTAATTTCTATGTTTTTCTGATTTTTAGCTACAATGATTTGTTCTTTTAGATCCTCAATTTCTTGATTTGTTTTTAGGTGCTCTAGGTACATTTTCATAAAATCATTTTTAAAGCTATCACTTTGAAAGTCAATATCATCAAACATACTTACCTCATCCTCATTCTCAGATTCCTCAATGAGAATGAGGTTCTTTTCTTTTTCATCATCAGAGGATAGATCTTCTTCTGATCCTGTTTCACTCCATGATTTATCATCAATCTTTGTATTTTCAAGGGCCATCAAGCAGATGTCTTCTTGTCTGGATCCTTCATTGTCACTTTCAGAGGATGAACTATCCTCAGAGTTTGTTTCACTCCAGGCTTCAGCAATGAAGCCTCTTTCTTTCTTCTTTCCCTTTTTCTTCAGATCTTTCTTTTTCAGATCCTTCTCTGTTTCAGCATTCTCTGGACATTCTGGGGCAATGTGTCCAGGTTTTCTGCAGGAATAGCAAATTATTTCTTTAGTAGGTGTTTTGTCATACCTTGGTCTTGACTCCCTCCTTTTTGGTCCATCTTTCTTGACCCATTTCTTAAACCTTCTGGCCAAGAAACTGAATAATTCTTCTTCAGTGACAGGGGTTCCTTCTTCTGTTGCCTTTAGAGCAATGTTCCTGCTTTTTGAGGAACTTGGGGTGTTTTCTCTTCTCTCCTTCTCCTCTCTAGTTTTCAGCAACTGCTCATAGGATCTGAGTTTTCCTAAGAGAGCATCTGTTGAGATCTCTTTTTGTCCTCTTGTATCTCTTATTGCCCAAATTCTTGAGTCCCATGAACTAGGGAGACTCATCAGTAATTTGTCATTTATCTCAGTGAGAGAGATTTCTCTATCCAAGTCTCTGAGTTGATTGATGATCAGACTAAATCTGTCATACATTTCAGAGATGCTTTCTTCAGCCTTCTTTTGAAAGTTCTCATATTGAGAGATCAAAAGGGCCTTCTTGTCTTTCTTTTCATCAGCACTTCCTTCCACCATCTTTGTGAGGGCATCCCAAATTTCCTTGGATGATTCACAGTCGACAACCTTTTGAAAGATATCATCTGAGAGAGTTGAGACAAGTATGTTCATGGCTTTTAGATCATGAGTTCTTGCCTTCTTCTCATCTTCTGTCCATTCAGATCTTGGAACAAGTGTTTGTGTGATGTTGCCATTTGCATCCTTTCTATAGGGCTTTGGTGGACCTGTTACAGTAATATTGAACAAGTCAGTGTCAATGGAGTTCATATAGATTCTGATTCTTGTTTTCCAAATTGCAAACTTTTCAAGATTGCACATTGGTGGTCTGGTGGAAGCATAATCTTTGATTTGTGCCATGTGAAAAATAGTTTTGAAAAATATATATATATGGGGTAGGACCTTTTTGATCAAGGAGTTATCCTTTTTAGATCAACCTGGCTCTGATACCAATTGAAAGTGCACAGTTAACCTCACTAGATTTCTCTAGAGGGGGGGTGAATAGAGATTTGAAATATTTTGTGCAAAGTTAATATATATATATATGTATGATCACAGATTAGAGCTTCCCACACACACCAACAAGAATTAAAACAATAAAGCAAATGTAAGAAAGAAAATCCACAGCACAACACAAGAAAATATAGTGGTTCCCCAAACTTTGGGTAGTCCACTCTTCTACCCCCTTGGTAGGAATTCACTAACTTGCACTGAGTCTTTTGATAAGGAGACTCTTAGAACCACCCTGAGTCTTTTGATAAGGAGACTCTTAGAACCAATACACTGAATTTTTTGAAGAGAGATTCTAAAAACTCTTTTACAATAGTGAATAAGAATGAAAAGGAAAGAATGGAATAAAGCCAATAATGAATCTTCTTCCTAGCAAGAAGATTTGAAGCACAAGTTAAGAATTGAATCTTTCTTCTATAGAGAGAAGAAGATTTGTAGCCTTTCTCTCTTTTAGTGAGAGCAATCAGATTTTGCAGCAGTGATCAGTGAGCAGAAGCAGAAATAGAAATGGATGAAAGTTGCTGCAGAGCTTTTTCTCAATATCTCTCTTTTCTTTTGGGAGCTTTTCCTCTATATCATAAAATGTGTGGTGGATCACTCTTCTCCTTTTTCCTGCCGACTTGCTCTTTATTTTATAGCTCTGTGTAATAAGATAGTACTATAGGAGAGGAATCAATTAGCAACCAGAGATTTAGGTAGAGAGAAATATTTCCATAGCAGATTTAATCATAAATGGAAAATATTAATTTAGATTTCAAATAATATCCAAAACAGATTTCATCAATTTAGCCAAGAATCAAATAGAAGGAAAGAATGATTCAGAACGGCTATAAAATATTAACATCATTCTATATAAATCAGATCTTCAGAAAAGAAGGAAAGAGATCTGGCGCAGATTCAAATCTGTCAAACAAATCGACGTGCGTCGATTACTATTCGACGTAAGCGTCGAATTTATCTTAGCCCAACGTCGAGAGGGATATAAGGAATGTGCGTCGACAAAGGTGCGTCGACTTCTTTGTATGCGTCGACTAGAAATCAGAGTAGCGTCGATAGGACCTACGTCGAAATCTTCCTAAAGTTACTTCGACATATCCTGAAGAAGACGTCGACTCTATTTCGACGTAGCGTCGAATACCATTCGACGCATATTTACTTTGTCTTTGTTATTCATTCATAAAACTCTTTCTTTAACTCATTTCTGGGGGTTAAGAGAAATCATTTTCCCAACAGAAATGAATATAAAAACCATATTGATTCAATTGTTTCTACTCTTAAAAATAGCACAATTGCGTATAATAAAGCTAGACATAATTTGAAACTTAAGAACAATGAATTAGAAACTAAAATTAACATGCTTAGGAAAATCATAAGAAAAGATGAAGTTTTACCTCAGATCTATGCGTGGGCTGGGTCGTCTTCTAGGGTTTTTCGGGAGAGCTTCAATAGCAATGGCCGAAATGAAAAAGTAAAGGGGAAACTAAAGGATCGATAGCGCCAGCGCTATCGCTAGCGCAGGCGATATCACACCTTTCTGATTTCTTGTATTTTTTAATTCTATAAGATACCTAAATGTATTCTCTACTATATGTACTACTTGGTTTTGCAGTTATGTTCTTCCCGATGCAAGATTTCGATTATTACGACTTGAGTTAGGTGTCCTAGATCTTTCAAGTTAAAACACATTCATAAACGCAATTTTGTAATGTTTAATCATCTAAAACATCTCCTAAAATTCTGAAATTTCTGCATGAAACTACTATTGGGACACTTAATCAAGATCAACAATTAAAAATTTCAAAATCATCAAAAATCGTGTACTGTTTCCTGCGCTAGCGCTAACGCCGGCGCTAGCGCACTTATGTGTTTTTCTGTATTTTTAAAATTTTGAAAAATCCCTAAAAATATATTAATCTATGTGTACTATTTATTTCTGCACTTCTGCTTTTATTTCATTTTTGAAAAATCAAATACAAAAATACAAAAGCCAAAATTACAAAAAATATGTTTTTGCCTTTTGTTTAAATTCTATTTATAAATACAAAAATCAAATTCAAAAATATAAAATGCAGTAACCAACAAAAAAAAACTGTATGAAATTTAGTGTGATAATTAAGCATGATTTCATCTATTATTTAGAACTTCTATAATGTTGCAATTTATCTTTTCAAACTACTTTGAACATTGCTTTCTTCATGCTATGATATATCTATTAATATGTCCATCAATTATCTTGTAAAAGTTATGTAGAACCAAGCTTAGCATGCCTCTAAGTATGAGTAAATGTTCTATGTTTGATAATGATCTTTATTTGCTCACTTATTTTGGCATTGTCTACATTTTTGTTTAATCTAAGAATGCTTGTGTATGTTTTGTATTAGTACAATAAATTAAAATTGCACAAGTATCTTACCTACACTACCTTTATTTGCACTTTTAAAAGTTAAGAAAAGTGGTTATGTTTTCATAAAATCTATTGGTTTGCAAAACAAGTGTATTCAGAGAACTTTGTACAAAACAAAAATCATAAAATAAAGTGACAAAGATAACTCCACCAAGCACTACTTGAACCTCCTGATAAGTCTTAATAAGCATTGTGAGGTTGAGCACCTTGGAAAGAATAGTAAAGTATCTTGTGCAAACCATATCTTTCTTTCAAAATAAAAACCACTTACTCTTAAATACACCAGATCACTTGTCTCAACATTAAAATAAAATAAAATATGTGATCCCCCAAGCACTACTTTGCACCATGATAAGTCTTAATGAGCATTGAGTGTGCAAAGCACCTTGGTAGTTGTACATTTTTTGTGCATTGAAGTTTGTGGAAGTAAACGTATTTGTGTTTTATTGTGCTCTTACTTTACATATTTCTTGTATTTTTGATTAAAACATTTGTTCACTCTACTCAAAAATACACTTATGTGCACATCATTATCTTCCATAACACTTTTTCTCATGAGTATTGGATCCTAATGCTAATTCTATACTACTCTTTATTTATGAAATGCACTAGATAACCTAGCATACTTTCTACAATGTTTGGTATGTTTTGAAATTAAAATAACATTGTAGTAATTTCTTGTTGATAACATTATTTCGTGCTTGGTTACTTTATTGTTCAACTTAACAATTTTAATTGAACAATGATTTACAACAACATCTTCTTTATGAAATTTAACTCATATATCTTTTTATGAATCATCATGTCTTACAAAAGATGTTTGATTGTATTTTTCTAAGTCTTCCGCAAATTTACATTTACCTTGTATGCTTTATATGCTACAAACTCTGATTTATGAAAATGTTGTAATACTCAAACTCTGATCTATTTCAATGAAAAGTATTCTAAAACTCTTTATCATTTTCTTCTCACTAAAAAGCTCGATCATGCCCTTATCTTCTAATCAAAACTTTTCTGTGTGGTGCCTCCTTACCCACTTTTGCTAATAACAAAAGGGGGAGAACTAACATGATAAATATAATCTGCTATCAAAATAGAAAACTAACATACTTAATTAAGATGATAGCTTACATATTAGGGGAGCATTCACTTAGGGGGGGCATGTATTTATGGGGAGCAATTCTAAAGGCTAAAATCGATAATTATTCTAAGTCATCACTCACACACACACAAGTAAGTTTCATCATGCTTATATATTAATGCTCTGATTTATCATTATTGGATTTGTTATTATCAAAAGGGGGAGTTTGTTGGAACATGGTTTTCTGCATCTCCTAGGTTTGAGAATAACAAATCCTATGTGTATTTGATCTTGTGTGTTTAAGTGTACAGGAAAACAAAGTCCATATGACTCAAGGATTACATAAGAAGGTTGCCCCCAAATTTGAGCCATCAAATCCAATACTCCTTCTAGCGCCGACGGTATCACCTAGCGCCTGGCGCTAGTGCTAAGGAACCGTTGAGACGAAACCAAACCGCTGAGACGAAACCGCTGAGACGAAACTGCTGAGACGCTGAGAAGAAACCGCTGGGAAGGGAATCTGCTGAGATGCAAGCTGGCGTTAACATATATAGAAGGAGATAGCGCCTGGCGGTATCCGATAGCGCAGGCGGTAGCGCGGAGCACAGAAGGTAAGAGAGAATTGTTTCCTCGGATTGAAGATTCTGTCGCGCAGAATATGTCCTAAAATGGGATAGCGCCGACGGTAGCACTAGCGCAGGCGCTAGCGCTGATGTTATAAATAGGACCCCTCTTCTCTCGTTTCGTAGAGACATTAGAGAGAGAGAGATTGAGTGCTAGAATTCCAGAGGCTGCTTTGGCCGAAAGATGATGTCCTACCAAAGCTCTGCGAATTTCTGAAGGAGAATCTCTTCACGCCGGATCCAAACGAAGTCCGCTTCTACAACGCTTATTCAACAGCGGATCTTCGTCTCTAACTTCAGAAGTTCTTCAATAGGGAGTTTTTAATTATTTTCATTTCATTTCTTGTAAACTTTTAGAGAAATCGCCTCGTGTTGGCGACTAGGTCTGGGTAGGACTTAGGGCGGAAATTCGCCTCGTGTTGGCTACTAGATCTAGGTTAGGTTTAGGGGGTGCTTGAGGCCATATCCGGGGAAGGGTTGGCTAGAGCGGCTTGAGGCCAAATCCGGGAAGGATAGGCTAGGGCCACCGGTTCGTGGGGATGCAAGTTGGGATAGAAAACAAAAAGAGTCTACTATTCTTCGCCATCGATTTCTAGCATTATAGAAATCAACATTTGTAAAACCTTATTTCATATTAAGAAAACATGTCTCTACTTTATTTCAATTGTTTTACTTGACCTCTTATTGTCTTAATCTCGCATTATTTCAAAGCTTTTTAAAATATAATATAAGTCTTTTGAAAACCCTTATTCACCCCCCCCCCCCTCTAAGGGCGCCTACCGATCCAACAAAATTGTCCTCGCCACTACATTCCTAACCCTAATAGTCAGTCAATTGACCATGGAACTCATCATTGGGTCAACCTAATCACCCAATTTGACCAAAGTCAAACTTAAGTTAATTTTGGTCAAATTGACCTAAAAATGAAAACCAAAAGCCATAAGCTAATCTCCATGGGCTAAGGCCCACATGGGCAGCCCATCCTGCAGCTCACAATCCAAAATACCATCCATACCCTTTGAATTCAAAGGGAGATGACATGGAATAGGGCAATTTGGTATTTTCCCCAAATTTGGAATGAGACAAAATAGGAATTCATGGAATTGCCTCCAAGTAGCACTCAATTCCCCCTCCCAAAGTACTTTTATGAACCCCTCATGAAGTTCCCATCCAAATTCCTGCAAGGGTGGTGTCAATTGGCAGCTAGGAGGAGCAATCAAGGTGTTGGCCGACCATGCCTTAATGACATCTTCAGTTTAAGCCACTATCACCCTAATTTGGGCACATCATTAGCTTCAGAAGAGGGAAAGGAGTCGGAATAGAGCTAAACATTGGAGCATTTGGTGGAGGTTCAAGGAATCGCAAGGGAGCTTAGAGCTTGAAGCCATCAATGTCACCTAGGAGGTTTCATCGTCAATGAAACCTAAGAGGTTTCACCGTCAATCAACTTTTAATAAGGCATGACTCTCTTCCTCTCCCTCTTGGATAAATCTCTAGATCATTTAGGTTTTGATTTGATCTCAATAGAGGTTGGATCTAGCTCTTAAAAATTGAAATTTTGGCCAATTTCACCCCCCCTCCGCCGAAATCCCTATATTTGTCATTTTTCAGTCGACAACCACCGTCAATCATCGGCCACCACCTCAATAGAGGTGGTGGTGGTGGCCGTCCGTGGAGTGGAAGGGATGGCCGGGAAAAGCCCTTGTAAGGCTTCCCAGGTTGGTTTGATCTCAACCGTCGGTTGCAAGAGGAAGAAACCCAACAACCCTTGGATTATATTTAAGATCTATGAGAGATCGACATTACACAGACCACATGCATAGCTTTAATAATATTCATTATGTCACACTTTATTCAGCTACTTCAAGCTCAGATTTAGGTACCTTAGAGGCTGAATCAGTTCAAGCCTCGAACATCAAAGTTGTAGGTATTGAAGAGACCTTTCCATATTGAGGTTAAACTCACCAAGAGGTTGAGTGTTGCCCCCCAATCTTCATTTTAGTGGAGGGTGTATTTTATGTGCATGCATGTGTATTTTGTGTATATTTCTCCAATACACAATGCATGTCGATGAAACTGTAAACCTAGATGTTACATGACTAAATACACCTCCCACCCAAAAATAAGAAATTTTGGAGGACATTTTGCTATAGTTTTATTGACACATATGATTTTATGTATATAAGACATATACATGTTTAGATGACCAGAAAATTGTTGAAACCGATTTCTCGGCCTCTTGTGGAGCTCGGGGCCCTCACCGAAATGAGGGGCAGCTAGCCCTTACTGATCCCTCGGAGAAGGTAGACCGAAGACTGGAAAGATGACTAAGACCTTAGTCACAGCGAGGAGGTCCCTCCACTAACCCAGAAGATTGTTGAGCGCTTCCCCTCCCAATCCAAAACTGAGACTCGGGCACCTTGGAGAGCTCTGGAAATGCTAACCAAAGAAAGCCTGAGGAGAGAGAAGCTGAAGTCTAGTCGTCTCCAAAGGTGCCCTTGAGGTCTTATTTATAGGTTTCCTGATCTGGCCTGCAAATAGCAGGATCCCGCCTTCTGATTTTACTATCTGCACCCCAAATGGGTTTGCTAACAGCCAAACTCTGCTGTTTGGAGAGGCTAAAGGCAGACCACCAAGGGTAAAAGGGTAATTTGGCCCTATCAACTTATGGGCAAGGAACTGCGAGAACATGACTGCTGAAGCTCTCGCGGGCCCTCTCGCGAGTCCTGCTCGCGATGCCTCTCCTAGGAGATCGCCCTGTGAGGACCTCGCCGGCCAATTATGGCGGTATCTGCCAAGGTCCGGTCTTGCGAGCCTTCCTGCGAGACCGCCTCTTCACTTCGTCGAGCTCAACACCACTTTCGCCGAACGCAGGTCACTTCGCCGATCACGGACGAGGTCAAGGGATGTCGAACGTTAGGATGCTCGCTGTCCGCTGAGACGGGTGGTTCATCGACCGCTGCTTTCCTGCTGTAATTTGTCGAGCGCAGCTATAGAGTATATTTTGTTCGTCGGGCGCCATCCGACGAACGCAGAGCTCCGTTCGAGATTTGTCGAGCGCAGAATTGAGCTCGCTGGAAGCTGAGGCTCTAAGCTTGCGAGCCTTCCTGTGAGATCGCCTACTAACTTTGTCGCGCACTAAACACGTTTCGCCGAACACCTCTTTACTGAACAAGGGGTCTCTTCCGCCAGCGGCCTGCAAGGTATTGACTTGCCCGCCCTCGCTTGGCCCAGTCCTTTGAAGATATCTGTCGAGGTCTGGATCTCGCAACTCCTCTTGTGAGAACGTCCCTTTGGCTTTAATGAGCATAGAACATTTCATCGACTGCTGATGATTTCGCCGAACAGGGGCGAGCTCGACGACCACAGGTGGGCTCGACGAACTCGGGAGAGTTCGTCGAACGCAGTATCCCTCTCGTCGAACTCTGGAAACTTCTTTAAATTGCCTGCAGGTGTTTATCTCGCTTACCCTTCTCGCTCGCCTCTCAGCGAAGCCTCCGAGAGAGATTTCTCTCAGATCCCTTTTGCGAGGTCTTCGGCCCTAAGGCCTCCCTCTCTTATTACTTCATCCTGTTGCCTTCCCACACCGCGCTTCCTCGCCTGGCGAATATCGGGGTTGTACACAATCCCCGCTCTTCGCGAGGCTATTTAGGCTCGCGAAGAAACATCCAACCCCTGGTATTCGCCAGCCCCTTGATGATCTGTCAGGAATCTTCGGTAGGGCCCAGCCTGAGGGCTATAAATATCGTCCCGAGTCCTTAGTAGCGTGCGCCACCACTTCCTTTTCTTTCTTTTTTCCCCGTACTGTAGCTGCCAGGAGATGCCGCTTTCCGAAGAAGCTGAGGCTCGCCTGAGGGCTGTGAGAGCCGGCGGGCTACCTTCTACGACCAGGGTCCCCGCCTGGATGAACCGACCGCCTCCCGCTCAGTCGCCGAAGAACAAGAAGGCGAAGGCGGCTTGCCGAACCGGGGACGGCTCTGTGTTGCTGGACTCCTCCCCGGATAGCCGTCCCCACGAGAAGGTATGAGCTACCCCTCTAGCTTAAGTCAATAAGTTTGCCCGTGGTTCATGCCTGTTCGCAGGATGCTTTGCCGAATGAGGATGCTGGCGAACCTACTGGTGGGTCTCGCAAAAGTCCGCCGGTGGATACAAATCTTGCTGGGAAAAATGTCACAGGTACGCCCTTAATCTCGCATGCCAGCCCTCCTTTTGTCAACTATCTGACCTTCATTCCCTGCTTCTTACAGTCTCGCCCCGGAAGTCCCCGGCTCGCCAGGCATTGCGGCCTCCGTCTCCTCCTCCCGACAAAACTATATATAGGCCAGGGTTCCGACTCCTGATGAGCGAGGAGACCGGTAGCTCTGTACCGCCAAAGATCCCTCCGACCAATAGCGCAGCCTACCCTCCTGGTCTGGGTAAATCTCTCTACCCCCACTATGGTAACCTCTTCCAGGGCCGCCCTAGGCACTGGTTCTGTGAGTATGAGAGGTTTGAAGGTGGAGATGTCATGCTGGGTGATGATTCTGATGTGCAGATCATTGGGCGCAGCAAGGTGATGCTGAAGCTGTCTAATGGGACCACAAGGTCTCTTCCAAATGTGATGCACATTCCTGGGATGAGAAGAAACTTAATCTCGGTGGGTTCTATGGTGGATGCGGGAGTGCACTTCAGCTGCGACAAGCAAACTTGCAAGATGTCAAGAGGGGCAATGGTGATTGCTAGTGGAGTAAGACATGGAACACTGTATACTCTGCTTGCTGATACAGTGGTTCCAAGTGGGGCTCTTATTTCTGAGAGCCAGGAGGCTGACCAGGAGGAGGTGTCCAGGCTGTGGCATCATCAGCTTGGGCATATAAGTGAGAAGGGGATGTCGGCCATGGCATCCGGTCAGATGGTGGAAGGCGTGCCGGAGTGCTCCACAAGCCTTGGGTTCTGTGAACATTGACTGCTTGGCAAACAGACCAGGGTAAGCTTTCGTGGGACGGGCACCAGGGCAACTGAATTGCTGGAGCTAATACACAGTGATGTGTTTGGGCCAACTCCAGCTTCATCTCTAGGCTGCACAAGGTATTATGTGTCCTTTACTGATGACCTCTCACGGTATTCCTGGATATACTTTCTCAGGTTCAAGTCAGAAGTTCTGGAGAGGTTCAAGGAGTTTAAGAACCTGGTGGAGAACCAGTTGGAGAGAAAGGTGAAGGTCCTCCGTTCTGATAATGGAGGGGAGTACTGCCCTGATGCCTTTGAGCAGTACTGTACTGAGCAGGGGATTGCACGACAGAAGACCACACCATATACTTCAGAGCAGAATGGAGTGTCGGAGAGGCTGAATAGGACCTTGATGGAGAAGGCCAAGTGCATGCTCAGTTGGGCAGGCTTGGGGAAGGAGTTCTGGGCTGAAGCAGTGGCGACGGCAAATTACCTGAAGAACAGGTCCCCTACATCTGCTGTGGAGGGATGTACTCCTTTTGAAGTCATTTTCAAGAGAAAGCCAAACTTGGCCTATGCTCGTGTGTTTGGGTGTGATGCATATGTTCACATTCCAAAGGAGAAGAGGGGGAAGCTTGATGTCAAGTCTGAGAAGTGCATCTTTGTGGGTTACAAAGATGGCATTAAAGGCTACAAGCTTTGGAACCCTATGACCAGGACGGTTACATTCAGCAAGGATGTGGTGTTTCATGAAACCAGTCCTTAGGCAGTCACACAAGCTGAGAAGGCCAAAGAAACAAAGAAAGGGACAGTGGTGGTGGAAGAAAGCTTTGAGAAAGAAGCTACTACTGTTGGGGCTGAATCTGATTCTGAATCAGATGATTTGGAGGTGGTGAGAAGTGATGATGAGTCAGAAGATGAGGCTGAAGAAATTCCACTTATGAGGAGATCAACAAGGGAAAGAAAGGCACCAGTGAGATATCCCCAATGTGCAGTGGCTGCACAGTGTTGCCTAAGAATGCTTGGTGAAGATCCAATCTCTGCCAGAGATGCTAGATCAAGGGCTGATTCAAATCAGTGGGAGCTAGCCATGGTGGATGAAATGGAGTCTTTGAGGAAGAATCAGACTTGGAGTCTGTGTAAGCTTCCAAAGGGGAGGAAGGCCATTGGAAGTAAATGGGTCATCAAGCAGAAGGTGAAGGGGGATGGCACTGTGGAGAAATACAATGCAAGGTTGGTTGCAAAGGGATTCTCCCAGGTAGAAGGTGTTGACTATGATGAGATCTTTGTTGGAGCATGCGTTCCGCACTCGTCCGATTTGAGAATAACAAATCCCGAATGTATTTGATCCTATTTTTGATTAATGGTGTGCAGACAACAAGTGCAAGTATAACATGTTTGCAATTGGAGCAAAATACCGATTTTCTAGAAATTAGAGCTATAGGAATTCCGACAGCTAGCTAACGGATTTCCGATAGCGCACGATTTCTTCCCAGCGGTTGAGAGCTAACGGATTTCTGACAGCACACGATTTCTTCACAGCGGTTAAGAGCTATCGGATTTCCGACAGCAGTAACGGATATCTGACAGCCCACGATCTTCCCGCAACTCTATGACGTGCAGCAGTTACGCAAGCTAACGGATTTCCGATAGTGATATCTGATATCCGACAGCCCACGATCTTCCCGCAACTCTACGACGTGCAGCAGTTACGCAAGCTAACGGATTTCCGATAGTGATATCGGATATCCGACAGCCCACGTCTCAACAACGGCCTCCACATCACGCAGAAACTTTGAATTAGTGGGACACGTGGCAGCCTCTGGAGATATCGGATTCTGGCGATACCTAGCTAACGGACGGCGACAACTCTTTTTTATTTAAAGGGTCCAGAACTTCGTGGATTTCATTCCTACAGACATTCAAGCCTTCTTCCTGAGTGTTATCGTCCAGAGAGCTCCAGAGAACGAAAATCCCCATCCTTGAAGAAGAAAAGAGAGAGCGAAGCCAAAGATTGTACATGCGTTCCAAGGAGACTTTCTCAAGGGTTCTTTGTTGCTTTGGTCCAGAAATTCTAAAGGGGGTTTTTAATTTGTATTTCATTTATATTTACATTCATCTTGTAATCGTTGTAGAAATCGTCGTCTTGCGTGCGACGTCTAAGTCCGTGTGAGGCTTAGGGGAAATCATCACCTTGTGTGTGGTGTTAAATCCTTGTGTGGTCTAGGGTAAATCATCGTCTTGTGTGCGGTGACAAGTCCTTGTGTGGCTTGGGAGAAAATCATCGTCGTGTGTGCTGCGTCTAGATCAAGATTTGATTTAGGGGGAGGCTAGTGTTTATATCTGGGAGATATAGGCTATAGCCAACCGGTCCTTAGGAGAAGGACCGGTGAAAAGAGACAAGAGATTTTATTAATTGTAAGCCTTTGATTCCAAGCTTTATTGGAATTATTTCTACTCATTATCTTTGATGAAATAAAATCTTGTTTTTAAATTCAATTATTTGTCTCTATATTCATATATTGTTTTGTTTGTTACAAAAATTATCAAAGTTTCAAATTGCCCTTATTCACCCCCCCCCCCCCCCCCCCCCCTCTAAGGGCGCCACAAGATCCAACAAGTGGTATCAGAGCAGGTTAATTCCTTATAAGGTTTAACCACCTGGAATTATGGCGCACCATGATCATGCATTTTCCGAGGGGCAAGGAATAACTAGACCACCATTATTTACGGGTTCCGATTATAATTATTGGAAAACTAGGATGAGGTGTTTTTTAATATCATTAGTAATTGAAGTATGGAATATGATAGAATCAAATTATACTCATCCTACTTTTACAATTAGTGATATTGTCATGGAGAAACCCAAAGATAAATGGGATGACCAGGACAAATTAAAATGCAAAAATAATGCAAAAGCAATGAACGCATTATTTTGTGCTCTTGATAAAACTGAATTTAATAGAACCTGCGCATGTCAAATTGCATATGAAATTTGGAATTTATTGGAAATTACTCATGAAGGTACCTCGCAGGTGAAGGATTCAAGGCTTTTCCAATTGGAGTCAGAATTCGAAAAGTTCAGGATGGAGGTAGATGAGGATGTGGATACCATGTACACAAGATTCACCAAGTTGGTAAATGACTCAAAAGTCTTAGGATTTTTTTTTTCAAATGGTGATTTGGTGAGAAAACTTCTTAGATCTCTCCCCCCTAAATTCAATCCCAAAGTGACGGCTATTTCTGAATCTCATGATCTTAAAGCTCTTAATATTGAAAGCATGATTGGGAACTTGAAAACTCATGAAGTTGAATTGAAAATTCAACAACAAGAGTATATGGAGCCAAAGAAGAAGGGATTGGCTCTAAGATCTAAGAAGGAGGAAAGTAGTGATTCTGAGGAGGAAGAAGAAGATGAGGAAAGTTTATTTGTTAGAAAGTTTAGAAAATTTATGAAAAATCCAGAGAGGAGGAATTCGTTTAAGAAGTATTATAAGAAGGAGACGTTTAGAAAGAAAAAGGGAAAGGAAGACGATGAGGAGGAAGAGAGACTGCCACCGAAGTGCTATCACTGCAAGAAGTTAGGACACATCCGAAGCAAGTGTCTAAAGTAGTTAAAAGAACTTAAAGAAAAGAAGCACAAAGGGTCGAAGAAGGTGTTGAAGGCGGAAACATGGGATGATACTACTTCTGAGGATGCAAGCAGTTCAAGCTCAAGTAAAGAAGAGGAGGCAAACATGTGCTTAATGGGAAAGAGCATCATATTTGATGACGAATGCAGTGTCCAAAGTGACACTGAGGTAACTCCTCCAACCTACGATGAATTATTTTCTGAATTTTTAAAGACTTGCAAATTTTTTGAAAAGAGTTTAAAAGATAATGATCTTCTTAAATCTGAAAATGAAATTTTGCTTAAAGAAAATAAAAAATTGTTAAATGAAATTAAGACTATTGGAAAAAGAGAAATTTCTTGCCAAGAGTGTGATCACTTTTGGGGAAGAATTAAAGAACTTGAAGAATCTCTTTCCAAATCTCATTCTACAATAAAAATTCTTACTAAAAAGAATGAGATTTTAGAGAGAGATCTGAAATCTTCAATTTCCAAAGTTCATGAGGGAAAGAAATCTTTTGAACGTAGATGTGTAAATCTAGTATCCGAGAATACAGAAATGAGAAACCAGATTCATGACTTAACGCTAGCCATGAAAAAATTTGGAATGGGCCGAAGATCACTGGATATGATCTTAGGATACCAACGCCATGGATATGGAAGGTTTGGACTCGGATACACGTCAGGAAGCTATCGCCCGGCGACAACCACTGTCGAAAAATCCAGAAATTCTGTTTTTAAAAATTCTAAAGTTAATAAACTGTCTAATACAGCATCCTCATCCAGTAAAAGTCCAGAAAAATTATACTCTTCTCAATACATTACGTGTGCCAAATGCAATAGATTTGGTCACACTATGGACCTCTTGCTGGAGGAAAGGAAAAAGTAAAATTAAACAAATCTGGGTACCTAAGGCTTCTACCTATACTATGGGTGGAACCACCTGGGTAACCAGATCTTTACTCACCTCTTCTTTCTAGGTGTGTTGGCAGGCTAAGGACAAAGAAGACGTGTGGTACTTGGACTCGGGTTGTTCAAAGCACATGATTGGCAATAAGAGAAGTTCCTTAGCCTGGAGATGAAGAAAGGAGGAGTTGTTACATTCGGAGATGATGGAAAAGGAAAAATCATAGGCATCGGAGTTGTCGGTAACAAAAAATTTTCAATTTCAAATGTTTTATTTGTAGGAGGATTAAAGCATAATTTGATTTCTATTAGTCAATTATGTGATAAGGGGTTAGATGTTTTATTTGAATTTTCTACAAATTTGTGCAAAATTGTTAATTCTAAAACAAAAGAAATTGTCTTTACCGCACCTAGATGTCATAATGTATATATGATTAAATTTCTTGATTTTTCAAATTCCACTTTAAAATGTTTTTTATCAAAAAATGATGAATTAGAATTATGGCATAGGCGACTTGGACATACTAGTGCCAAGTTAATTACAAAACTTTCAAAAGATAAATTAATTAAAGGTTTACCATTATTTAATGGAAATTTATCTTCTTCATTATGTGTGTCTTGTCAAAAGGGAAAATTTTTAATCTTTCAAAAGTTAAAATATTATTTCTACCACTAGGCCACTTCAATTAATACATATGGATTTATTTGGGCCAATTAGAATTTCTAGCTTAGGAGGTAGAAAATACACATTTGTATTGATTGATGATTATTCTCGTTTTTGTTGGACTTTATTTATAACCTCCAAATCCGATGCATTTTCAGAATTTTCAAAATTATGTTTGCGTATTCAAAATGAATTTGAGTTAAAAATTAAACTCATACGATCAGATCATGGAGGAGAATTTGAAAATGAAAAGTTTATTTCTTTTTGTACGGAGTTAGGAATTAAACATGAATTTTCCACTCCACGCACACTACAGCAAAATGGTGTAGTGGAGAGGAAAAATAGAACTCTTCAAGAGTTAGCCCGTACGATGCTATCTGAGTTTAAATTACCAAAATCTTTTTGGGCTGAAGCGGTTAGTACGGCATGTTATGTAATTAATAGAGTAATGCTTCGCCCTATGTTAAAATTAACTCCTTATGAATTAATTTTTAGTAAAAAACCAAATGTTTATTATTTCAAAATTTTTGGTTGTAAATGTTTTATTTTGAATTCTAAAGATTCCTTGGGAAAATTTGATGAAAAATGTGATGAAGGTATTTTTATTGGCTATTCTTCAACTAGTAAAGCTTATAGGATTTTTAATAAAAGAACAAAAATAGTTGAAGAATCTATTCATGTTAGGTTTGATGAGTTTGTTTCATGTGTAGAAAAGAAAATTACAGGAAAAGAAGATGAACCCCTTCCTTCGGTGGAGAATGATGATGAAGAACTTGGAGAAAATGAAGAAGAAAAAAAGAAGAAAGAGAAGGAAAAAGAGAAGAAGAAGATAGAGAAGAAGAAGAAAGAGAAGAATATGTGCCTCCAAGTAAATTGAGATTTTCAAAGGATCATCCAAAGGAGCTTATCATTGGAGATCCGCAAAAAGGGGTTAGTACTCGTTCATCGTTACATGTTTTATTTTCAAACATTTGCTTTGTCTCTGAAATAGAACCAAAAGATGTTTCCACCGCTTTAAATGATGAATTTTGGTTTTTAGCTATGAATGAAGAACTTAATCAATTTGAACGTAATAAGGTTTGGAATCTTGTAGAACGACCCAAAAATCGTCCTGTAGTTGGAGTCAAGTGGATTTTTAAAAATAAATTGGATAATGAATCTAGAATTGTTAGAAATAAAGCCAGATTAGTTGCAAAAGGTTATGCACAAATTGAAGGGATGGATTTTGATGAAACTTTTACACCCGTAGCAAGATTAGAAGCGGTTAGGATATTTCTTGCATTTGCTTGTTTTAAAAGATTTAAATTATATCAAATGGATGTCAAAACCGCATTTTTAAACGGGTATATAAAAGAAGAGGTTTATGTAGAACAACCCCTGGCTTTATAAATGAAAAATATCCAAATTATGTTTATAAATTAGATAAAGCGTTTATGGATTAAAACAAGCGCCTCGTGTTTGGTATGATCGATTAACTCAATATTTGCTAAGCACGATTATAAAATTGGAAGTGCCGATTCTACACTCTTCATTAAGCTAATTGATCATGATTTAGTTATTTTGCAAATTTATGTTGATGATATTATTTTTGGAGCCACTAATGAAGAGTTGTGCAATGAAGTAGTTCAAATTATGAAAAATGAATTTGAAATGAGCATGGTAGGAGAACTTTCATATTTTCTAGGTTTTCAAATTACACAAAAACATGATGGTATTTTTATATGTCAATCCAAATATATTCATGATATGTTAAAAAGATTTGGATTTGAAAATCTTAAGCATGCAAACACTCCTATGAGTACTTCACTAAAATTAGGAAAAGATGAAAGTGGAGTTTCAATTGACCAACCCCTTTATAGAAGCATGATAGGATCTTTATTATATTTAACCGCATCTAGACCTAACATTATGTTTGTCGTTTGTTTATGTGCTAGATTTCAGGCTAATCCTAAAGAGTCACATTTAAAAGCGGTGAAACACATCTTTCGATATCTTATAGGAACATCTAAATTAGGATTATGGTATCCTCATAATGATTCCTTTATTTTACATGGCTTTTCGGATTCAGATTATGCGGGATGTTCTTTAGATAGGAAAAGCACTAGTGGCACTTGTCATTTTATCGGCCCTTCACTTATTTCATGGTCGAGTAGGAAATAGAATTCTGTTGCCCTCTCTACTACCGAGGCCGAATATATTGCACTAGGTAGTTGTTGTGCACAAGCTCTTTGGATGTCACAAACATTAGAAGACTTTGGCATGCAACAAAGTAGTGTAGAATTAAAGTGTAATAATAAAAGTGATATAGACTTAACTAATAATCTCGTATTACACTCTAGATCTAAGCATATAGATGTCCGACATCATTTTATAAGGGATCATATTAAGAAGGGAAATGTAAAAATCAATTTCATAGGAACGTATTCACAACTAGCGGATATATTCACTATACCGTTACCGGATTCCCATTTTTCTATGCTTAGGCTAGAATTAGGAATCCTAGACATTTCACAATGATTATATCACTATTTATAACCTATAAAATCTAACAAAAAAACCATCACAATAGCTATTCATTTTTAAAAAAAAAGGAAGAAAAACTAAATCTTAACATAGACATTCACCATCATATAAATGTCCAAATATCAAAAATTATTACAAAATTTTAAGAAAAAAGTACTTAAAATGTCTCATAAAAGAACTTCACAAAATTAGAGAGAGATCTGGGTTGGGCAGCTGTCGGATGGCGACAGTAGGATGTCAGATGGCGATAGCTCCCAGAAGTCTTTTTCACTCTGAATCCTCTTCATTTCTACTGCCTGCTCCACTACTTTCTGGAATATCATAATCTGCTCTCCTTATCACTGTCTTCCTCCGCCGACCCTGACTAACCGATTGGCGACGTGGCTCCTCCTCCGTCGGCACTTCCCATTCCGCGGCTTCAGCAGGCGTAGGCTTTAATTTAAGTCCCTTCACAAGGAACTTCATGAAATTCTGCATTCGCGTCCGATCCTTCTTCACCTCTACTTTATGTTCTTCAAAGGACCTTCTATGCTCTTGAAAATCATCTATATGTCTATCCAACCTAGTTTCGAAAGAATCGAGTGCCTCCCGCATAGACCCTCCACGTGCAATAGGAGGCTCTCTCATTTCCGTAGTAGGCGGCTTCCGTTGATTTTTCTTACCTTTTATACCCGCCGTTTGATATATATCCGGGACACAATCTCCAAAATAAAAGCTTTGATCTATCCATGTATATTTCTTGAACAGAATATGCTGGATAATCGCACCCAACGGAAGGGTGTGTGCCTTTTTCCACTCAGGACTTTTGAGGCGAAATGTACAACGAATCATAAACAAAAGAAGATCAGCCACATCAAATAATTCGTTCTCCACTATATATTAAGTCACAAGACTAAGTTGAGTCGTAATACTATGGGTATCACCAGACTTCAACATAATTGTGTGCCATAGTATATCTTGAACGAAATGAGCATCGTCTGTCAATGTCGTCATAGTGGTTATGAGGTTCTTTGTAGAATTTCCATGCAAAGACATATTCATCAAGGTCCAATCTCTCTCAAGTCTATAATTCTCCACTATGTCCAAAACATTCTCACTTTCCATTATTCCAAATTCACTTCTTAAATCAATGGGAGTGATCTCCACATATTGGCCTTGAATTTTGGATCTAACTCCTCCATTCAAATCCGTATATGAAGGGTCCTCAAGATGATTATAAAATTCTCGTACTAAATAGGAGGAGAAGATATCTTGGATAATGACCGAAAGTATACCTGCCTCAGCAAGCATATAATAGACACGCTCATGTCGGGGGAGATCAAATTCCACTACTTTTGAAATTCCGATTTGGGCTTTTTCGATACCCGGATAACTTTGATAAGACGAGTGAGCGTCTCCTGACTCACTCCTTCGCGATCTCCAACTGGATGACATATCTGCATGAGAGATAAGAAAATTTAAAACAAAAAAGGGACCTGTCGGATATCCGATACCCCTCTGTCGGATATCCGATAGCTAAGAACTTATGTTTCCGAAAAATCATTTCACAAACATTCTTAGTCTCACAAATACACAAATTTTTCACACTGAAAATGTTCTTCAACAGCTATATAATTTTGACAAATCTTTGGTGAAAACACTATTCATCATCTTCTTCATATAAAAACAGAGTTCTAATTTTTTTTAAAACAACTTCACAAGATCTAAACCCTCTTTTGAACACCAAAATCTAAAATGTCTAGATCTCCTAAAATGATTCTTCACAAAAACCAAATGAAAACAAAGAGGAATGTCAAAATCAAGCTCTCCATTTTTTCTCTTCTTCACAAAAACTCCATGAAAACCAAGATCTAAAATATATAGATCTACATTTTTTCTTCACAAAACTAAATGAAAACCAAGAGGAATATCCACATCACAAAACTATTTGAGAAATTCTAAACAAAACTTAAAAAATCCAAATTTCTCACCTTAGATCTGAAGTTTTTCGGCGACCTGGAGCTCTGGATCTCGAAAATATTCCTAAAACTGAAGTGATGTGTCGGTGGAATGACAAAACGCATCTTTTTATATTTTTAGAGATGTCGGATGGCGACATCTAGCTGTCGGAAATCCGACAGCTCCCAGAAATTGACCTCTCTTCTCTAGCTATTTTCATTCCCTGTTTCTCTAAATGTTCAAATGAGATTTTTATAATATTGCATAAATGATTTTTCATGTGTTATCTTTCATACAAATAGCTTAACACTTAATTATGATGTTCAATCTTAAGTTATCATTATAATGACACTTACATATAGGAATTACAAATTGTTTCCGCATGCCTCTAAGTATAAGAAATCTTTTATCTATGACAATGAGCAATCACAAACACTTACTTTGCCATTACATATAAATACAATTTATTTTAAACATACATCATGATTGCTCGAACATAACAAAATACATTTCATAAATGCTACCTTCAACTTTGCTACTTTGCACTTATTCAAATTATACCATTTTTGCATGCAAGTGAATTCGGAGATCCTTTACATATATGAATACTCAAAAAAGGGGAGGCAAATTCAAATGCAAAACATACATTTTGCCAAAAAATTTGCAAGAAATAAAAAAATTGAAAAGGATCCTCCACCAAGCACTACTTAGCCTCCTGATAAGTCTTAATGAGCATTGTGAGGTTAAGCACCTTGGAAAGAATTGTAAAGTTTCTTGTTATGCAAAAACAAAATGGTCATTTTATATACTTGCAAAGTTTCTATAAGTTCATAAGTTTGGCTTTATGTATATTTATGTTATGTTTAACAATTCCATGATTATGTATATTATAAATATATTCATATGTATTCTTTCTCAAAGTATCACTACTACACTTCATTGTTATTTATAAAATTTCTTCTTATGAGAATTGGACCGAAATAATTCAATATTCTACATTTTCATGTGTCTTTCTCTGATAATTGAAATTGAATCTCCTAATGGTTAAGTACATTTGCTTCTATACATTATAACATATTACTAGAATGCTTAGCCTAATCTCTACGGTTTCCTATCTCATATCTTATAACTTACAAGGCTTCCGCTAGTGCACTCCACCTTTCACTATACTCTTTCTTATTTTTCTTCCATATCTCTACTATACTCCTTCCTCGTCTCTATTCATTACTTTTGATAATATCAACGGGGGAGAAGATACTAAGAAATCACTTAAATCACTTAATTAATCAAGTGAGCATTCATGTAGGGGGAGTTTATATGTAGGGGGAGTTTATATGTCGGGGGAGAATATTTTGGGTAGATCATATCATATTAAGGGAGATCATATCATATTAAGGGGGAGATCATGGAGATCAAAAGTTCACACTTGTACACACATGATATACTTTTCAATACCTCTATAGGATTTATTCGATTTCTTTTTACAAGGATTTGTTATTATCAAAAGGGGGAGATTATTGGAATGCGTTCCGCACTCGTCCGATTTGAGAATAACAAATCCCGAATGTATTTGATCCTATTTTTGATTAATGGTGTGCAGATAATAGGTGCAAGTATAACATGTTTGCAATTGGAGCAAAATACCGATTTTCCAGAAATTAGAGCTATCGGAATTCCGACAGCTAGCTAACGGATTTCCGATAGCGCACGATTTCTTGCCAGCGGTTGAGAGCTAACGGATTTCTGACAGCACACGATTTCTTCCCAGCGGTTAAGAGCTATCGGATTTCCGACAGTAGTAACGAATATCCGACATCCCACGATCTTCCCGCAACTCTATGACGTGCAGCAGTTACGCAAGCTAACGGATTTCCGATAGTGATATCGGATATCAGACAGCCCACGATCTTCCCGCAACTCTACGACGTGCAGTGATGAGTCCCAAATATATACACATTTATGGACTCATCTGGGCCGATTTTCTAGTCTATGCACTACACTTTGGGCATGTTTTCGTTCATATTTGATATTCCATGCTATATGCACTTCTAGGCCCGTTTTGGTGTTAATTCTTGTTTATCATTGTTATTAGTTTTCTTGCATGTTAAGTGTCACTTTCAGTGGTTTGAATAGTGTTGTATGCTGGAACAGGAGTCGTGCAGGTGTTCCCGGTACAATTCTGTACAGGAACACTGCGCACGATCACTGGTTCTATTGCGCACGACCACTGGTCGTGCGCCACTAATCGTGCGCACTTAACGCCCTTTTTATTAGTTCTGTCTGGCTTATCGCACGACCACTTACGATAGTGCGCACGACCACTGGTCGTGCGCCAATGGTCGTGCGAACATTATATTCATAATTTTCTTTCCTTGCAGGCTCCGTCCAGGCAGCGCGCACGATCACAGGATGCTAGTGCGCACGACCACTGGTCGTGCGCCAATGATCGTGCGCACTGTTTATTCCAGCGCCTATAAATTGTCCTGCTCGCGATTTTAGGTCGGACTGCGCCGTTTTTTCCGCCCGACTCCGCCGTTCCGCCCCCTTTCCGCTGGTTCTCCGCACCCCTAGGCCTCCTCCATCATCCAAGAGCTTCAAGGAGGAGATTCCACGCATCTTCATCTCCAAGCAAGGAGTTCTTCGCATTAGACGTGTCCGGATGGTAAAGCGCTGGAGAAGACGGGTCCATTGGGAGGTGTGACAGCCCTCCTCTACCCCGGACGCAGTTGGGACCGAGCTAGGACGTGGATTGACAACCCAATGATTCCTACCGTGAATCTACAACGAGACTCCGGATTCGGTCGTATCTCTTGCCTTTTTCTTCTACTTGTGTGGTTGTAGTTGTTTGTAATCTCTATATTTAGATGATGAATGCTATGAACTATTTGTATTATTGTTTATTTCATGTTTATGGAATTATTTAGTTCATATGTGTTAATGAGGTGCGCCCCCATCCATTTTCCATTCCACCACCGTGCCCGGTGCCGCACTAGCAATTGCTAGTGGCGTGCTTGTCGATGAGGTGCTTGCGACCCTCATTCCATTAGCCTACTCGTCCATCCGCCTACCGAAGCGTGGCATCGCGGCCCATATTCCACTCGCCTAACGAAGCAGCGCGCTCAAGGCCTGCATAGTTCGATCCGTTTGCCTACTCGTCCATCCGCCCTTACGAAGTAGTGCGTTCAAGGCCTACGTAGTCTTCCATCCCGCCGAGCGAAGCTTTGCATAGCGGCATTGCATAGGAGTAGGTGTAGTATTTTCTTTTATTTACAAAACCCAAACCCCCTTTCGTCCGCACTCCACCTATCGCTGGACTTCGATCTCAAGTCCTTCCTCGATACTTATCTCCACCTTACTGTGTTCCTTGAGAGATTCGATACTCGGGGATTACTCCTCATTTTATATTACTTGAACGATCGGTACACTGCCGTTTCGTGTCACAGTCGAGCTACCGCCTATAGCGGTGTGTGAGATTTGCGCCGTCAAGTTTTTGGCGCCGTTGCCGGGGAACACAGTCGTGTGAGTTTTCTGGAGAGGGAGAACCTGAGAGAGAAGCCCTTCCATTTGTAAATTGCATTTCTTTGTTTTATTTCTTTTTATTCCATTTTCCTGCTTTAATTAGGTTGCTTTAGTAATTTTTGTTAGGTGTAGTATTTTGCACAATAGCATTTTTATTTTGAATCGTATTACCTTCGCACTATGTGGGCACATCTCAATATTCATTGCCGTTGGTGTAGAGATACCTCCCACTCTAGTGATGAATGCCCTACGGAGAATAGTAGGCATGATTCTTATAGACCAGCATATGGAGCACCGACTTCGTCTGGTACTCCATATGGTGCGCGTAAGTCTTATGGCTACTCTGCTGAGCCTATACCGTCTTACTTCTTTTCGGCTTCAGCACCCGCTGTGCCAAAGAAGCCCGCTAGGTAGTGCCGGTTTTGTCGGAGCACTGATCATGTCTTGAAGGACTGTGCCGAGTATCTTCGCCAATTGGACGAGGATGACGAGCCGGATATCCGGATCGCCCCAACTCCTAACTCTGGCGGCACACCTTCAACATCCGGTTATGTGTCTTTGTCACCTTCACATCTTGAAGGGTATGGTATGGACACGGTCACCGGATGTGCGGCTGATCTATGCACCGGCATTGCTGAGCCTATTCTCCATGTGCATCCACCACCCCTAGTGGATTCGATTCTTTGTGAGGAATCGGTGCTCGACTTTTATCCGAGCACTACTCCTCCCCCTGTTGTGCATACTATACTCGTCTCCGACGACATTGTTGATAATGTGTCACAGGATGAGGTGGGTGATCTGAGTGTTGTGCCTGTTCCTATGGAGGAGGACAACCTTCTAGGTGAAGAGGAGCTTTCCTCAACACCGGTGGAGGAAGTCCAAATCTTGGGCATGGCCACTGTCGATCCCGCCGAACCTTGTAGCATTGATGACAATGCAAACATTATTTTACTTCCCCAACCTGATGGGAGTGAGACCGGGATCACTCCACCGATTGATGTTTATTTATGTTCTTCGTCTTCTTTATTTCTTGATCCCCTTCCTTCATCTGAGTCTGTGCAGGTTGAATCTTCACAGGTACTTCAGGAGGACTTGGAGCTTTTTGCTCAAGTCAATGATGAGAGCATCCTCTCATGTGAGGAGGTTTATTCCCCCTCCGTAGAGGAAGCTCCACTCATTGCCTTCGCCTCCTGCTGCCTCCCTGTTGACGACTCCTTGCTAGGCAAGGATATTTTTGGTGAGTTGAGCGAGGATATCTTCTCCTCCTCTTCTTACTTCCTTTTCCCTCTACCTGTGATGGGCAGGTTTTATCTTTATTCGGGTAGAGGCGTGTCTATTCTGTCGTCGTATCGGTACCCGTTACCGACACGCATAATAGAACAATTACCTGTCCATTTCCTTTTTCATAGACCCATTAGCTAGAACTGTTTTCAATTTGAATAAGTCGTGCTGGGATGACAATAACCCCAGTAGTTATCTTTCTTTTCTGCATTTTTATTTCATCTAATCATGTTTAGTTAGTTGTATTTCTTTTCAGTTTTCTATTTTCTTTTGTTTCTGCGGAGCTGACCCCTGCAGGTATCTTTTCTGGATGGCGGATGTTGTAGCTTCATTTTAGCTTACACGCCAATCTTCTGGTATGCTCAATTCTGAGCATTGGGTACTCTCTTTCCCTAGCCCTATTTTGATTTTCATGTCATATATTATGCGGATTGTTTAGTTTAAGTCTGGGGGAGAGTAGTTTTGTTTACCTGTTCACGTGCACTATTGCACTGCATACTAGAAGATTTCCTTTAAAAGGTTTTGTTTATTTTCATTGCACACCACAGCACCCACTTGAGCGCGCTTAGCCGTTGGCACGTCGCGAGTTGAATTTGTCTTTTTGTGTGATTTGGAAAATCATTGTGCTGGCTTAGGATTATGAGGCGGAGTAAAATGTTGACTCCTGTAGTGCTCCTAGTCGAGTGCTCATGTCTCGTAGGAATTCGTGTAGATTCAATTTCTTTGTAAGCTTTTAGCTTATATTTTTCTGTTAGCGTAAATATTATTTACTTTACTCAAAATTTGGTGAATCCGGTGTGAATCAAACGGTAGCATAGGAATGTGTGTAGACGTTCGCTAGTCGCATATTGCTCGAGTCGGGAGAAAGGAGTGTCTTTCTCGGTGGCTAGAACTTGCCCCAAGCGACTCTTGAAGCATGGGTATACGGTTAGTCAATTGCGTGAATGTGATATAGGCCATCATTTTGGCCCGGTTGAGCCTTTGTGCCTATTCCTACCGCTTTATCCTCGTTAGCCCAGTTGCGCCTACCCTTTCTTTGATTCAGCTCCACCGATTGTCTTACCAAAGCCTAAATGCCAATCCTAGTCGCACACCCAAATCTGAGCTTTAGCTGTTTATTATTTTCATAAGTTGGGTTGTTGATGTGGTGATATGTTTGTGAAAATGTGGATGTGCATTATTGATTAATTTGCTGAAAATGTTTTGAAAAGAAAAGAAAAGAAAAAAAATGAGAAAAAGATAAGAAGTAAAAAGAAAAAAAAAAGAGAAAAGCAAAAGGAGATGAACCTTATTGAAAAATCTGTGCATAGATTTATGTTTGGAGTAGGCGGTGCACGCACCCATGTTATTAAGTCCAAGTCTGGGGGTGTGGTGTACCCGCGTATTTGTGTGGTGAATGAGGATAGTTTTCTGCATTAGCTCATTTGGGTTTAGTGTCTGAGCCGTCATTTTTATCTTTGTTTTTCCTCACCTAAACCCAAGCCTCATCTTAAACCTAAAGTCCTATTGATTCACGCAGTTGAGTCATACCAGTGCTGTGGAGAGAGTGCGAACGGGCAAGCTTATGGTCACCGACATTGATGGATTTCAATGGAGTTATCCCGAGCCCGATCTTTGGCAATGCTCGCCTCAACGTTCAGTTTACTTTCTTCCTATGTACGACCTTTTGATTCACCGTGATTCACTTTTTGAGTAAATGTAATATATAAATACGCTCCTAGAAAATTATAAACTAATATGTATAATTAGAAATTTTGTCTACTGTATTTCTACGCGCATGAGCATGCGACTTCGCATGGTACTCCATTTTTTAATTTCTTTTTCAGCTTATGTTTTTCTTGTCCGCGAGAGATGGTTTGCTCGGGACGCGCAAACAGTTAAGTCTGGGGGTGTGATGAGTCCCAAATATATACACATTTATGGACTCATCTGGGCCGATTTTCTAGTCTATGCACTACACTTTGGGCATGTTTTCGTTCATATTTGATATTCCATGCTATGTGCACTTCTAGACCCGTTTTGGTGTTAATTCTTGTTTATCATTGTTATTAGTTTTCTTGCATGTTAAGTGTCACTTTCAGTGGTTTGAATAGTGTTGTATGCTGGAACAGGAGTCGTGCAGGTGTTCCCGGTACAATTCTGTACAGGAACACTGCGCACGATCACTGGTTCTATTGCGCACGACCACTGGTCGTGCGCCACTAATCGTGTGCACTTAACGCCCTTTTTATTAGTTCTGTCTGGCTTATCGCACGACCACTTACGATAATGCGCACGACCACTGGTCGTGCGCCAATGGTCGTGCGAACATTATATTCATAATTTTCTTTCCTTGCAGGCTTCGTCCAGGCAGCGCGCACGATCACAGGATGCTAGTGTGCACGACCACTGGTCGTGCGCCAATGATCGTGCGCACTGTTTATTCCAGCGCCTATAAATTGTCCTGCTCGCGATTTTAGGTCGGACTGCGCCGTTTTTTCCGCCCGACTCCGCCGTTCCGCCCCCTTTCCGCTGGTTCTCCGCACCCCTAGGCCTCCTCCATCATCCAAGAGCTTCAAGGAGGAGATTCCACGCATCTTCATCGCCAAGCAAGGAGTTCTTCGCATTAGACGTGGTCGGATGGTAAAGCGCTGGAGAAGACGGGTCCATTGGGAGGTGTGACAGCCCTCCTCTACCCCGGACGCAGTTGGGACCGATCTAGGACGTGGATTGACAACCCAACGATTCCTACCGTGAATCTACAATGAGACTCCGGATTCGGTCGTATCTCTTGCCTTTTTCTTCTACTTATGTGGTGTTAGTTGTTTGTAATCTCTATATTTAGATGATGAATGCTATGAACTATGTGTATTATTGTTTATTTCATGTTTATGGAATTATTTAGTTCATATGTGTTAATGAGGTGCGCCCCCATCAATTTTCCATTCCACCACCATGTCCGGTGCCGCACTAGCAATTGCTAGTGGCGTGCTTGTCGACGAGGTGCTTGCGACCCTCATTCCATTAGCCTACTCGTCCATCCGCCTACCGAAGCGTGGCATCGCGGCCCGTATTCCATTCGCCTAACGAAGCAGCGCGCTCAAGGCCTGCATAGTTCGATCTGTTTGCCTACTCGTCCATCCGCCCTTACGAAGTAGTGCGTTCAAGGCCTACATAGTCTTCCATCCCGCCGAGCGAAGCTTTGCATAGCGGCATTGCATAGGAGTAGGTGTAGTATTTTCTTTTATTTACAAAACCCAAACCCCCTTTCGTCCGCACTCCACCTATCGTTGGACTTCGATCTCAAGTCCTTCCTCGATACTTAACTCCACCTTACTGTGTTCCTTGAGAGATTCGATACTCGGGGATTACTCCTCGTTTTATATTACTTGAACGATCGGTACACTGCCGTTTCGTGTCGCAGTCGAGCTACCGCCTATAGCGGTGTGTGAGATTTGCGCCATCATGCAGCAGTTACGCAAGCTAACGGATTTCCGATAGTGATATCGGATATCCGACAGCCCACGTCTCAACAACGGGCTGCACTTCGCGCAGAACCTTCGAATTAGTGGGACACGTGGCAGCCTCTGGAGATATCGGATTCTGGCGATACTAGCTAACGGACGGCGACAGCTCTTTTTTATTTAAAGGGTCCAAAACTTCGTGGATTTCATTCCGACAGACATTCAAGCCTTCTTCCTGAGTGTTATCGTCCAGAGAGCTCCAGAGAACGAAAATCCCCATCCCTGAAGAAGAAAAGAGAGAGCGAAGCGGAAGATTGTACACGCGTTCCAAGGAGACTTTCTCAAGGGTTCTTCGCTGCTTTGGTCCAGAAATTCTAAAGGGGGTTTTTAATTTGTATTTCATTTATATTTACATTCATCTTGTAATCGTTGTAGAAATCGTCGTCTTGCGTGCGACGTCTAAGTCCGTGTGAGGCTTAGGGGAAATCATCACCTTGTGTGTGGTGTTAGATCCTTGTGTGGTCTAGGTTAAATCATCGTCTTGTGTGCGGTGTCAAGTCCTTGTGTGGCTTGGGAGAAAATTGTCGTCGTGTGTGATGCGTCTAGATCAAGATTTGATTTAGGGGGAGGCTAGTGTCTATATCTGGGAGATATAGGCTATAGCCAACCGATCCTTAAGAAAAGGACCGGTGAAAAGAGACAAGAGATTTTATTAATTGTAAGCCTTTGATTCCAAGCTTTATTGGAATTATTTCTACTCATTATCTTTGATGAAATAAAATCTTGATTTTAAATTCAATTATTTGTCTCTATATTCATATATTGTTTCGTTTGTTACAAAAATTATCAAAGTTTCAAATTGCCCTTATTCACCCCCCCCCCCCACCCTCTAAGGGCGCCACAAGATCCAACAATCTTCTCACCTGTATCCAAGATGACGTCAATCAGACTGGTTCTCTCTATTGCGGCAGCGCATGATCTAGAGATTGAGCAGATGGATGTGAAGACGGCTTTTCTTCACGGTGATCTGGAGGAGGAGATATACATGAAGCAGCCGGAAGGATTCAAAGCCAAGGGCAAGGAGGATCAGGTCTGCAGGCTGAAGAAGTCCATGTATGGACTAAAGCAATCTCCGAGGATGTGGTACCAAAAATTCGACACCTACATGCTAGAGTTGGGTTTTGAAAGGTCGAATTCGGACCACTGTGTGTACATCCAGAGAAAGGGAGAGCAGTTCATCTTCCTGACACTCTATGTAGATGATAAGCTACTGGTGGGCAATAGTGTCAGGATGATCTAACATGTGAAGAAGCTGCTCTCAGCCAAATTCGAGATGAGGGATTTGGGGCCAGCAAGTGTCATCTTGGGAATGCAGATTTCCAGGGATCGAAGCAAGAAGAAGCTTTGGTTGGGGCAGAATAGGTACGTCGAGGAGATGTTGAAAAGGTTTAACATGACGGACTGCAAGCCAGTGGGAGCACCAATGGCAGTTGGGTGCAAGTTATCTACAGAGTTGAGCCCAAAGACACTAGATGAGGTCGAGGACATGGCGAAGGTCCCTTATGCTAGTGCTGTGGGGAGCTTGATGTACGTCATGGTCTGCACTCGCCCTGACATTGCTCAAGCAGTGGGAGTGCTGAGCCGGTATACGGCTATACCTGGAAAGGAACACTGGAACGCGGTGAAGCGTGTGTTCAGGTATCTCCGAGGTACTTCAAATTACTCCCTATGTTTTGAAGGGGCTGGTGAAGGAGGAGTCCTGGACGTGGTTGGGCACGTGGACTCAGATTGGGGAGGAGATCTGGATAGCAGGAGATCCACCAGTGGGTACGTATTCACACTGTTTGGGGGAGCTATCAGTTGAATGAGTCGGAGGCAATGCGTGGTGGCACTCTCATCGAAGGAGGCAGAGTACATGGCTCTTACTCATGTGAGCAAGGAGGCCATATGGCTGCGGAGGCTATGTTTGGAGCTCGGATTTGAGCAGGGGCCAGTGAAGCTGTGGTGTGACAGCCAAGGGGCTATTCAGCTAGCCAAGAATCCAGCCTTCCACGCACGAACCAAACACATTGACATCCAGTATCATTTCATCCGGGAGAGGGTGGAGAAGAAGGTAGTTCAACTGGAGAAGGTGGACACGATGGAGAACAACTCTAATTTTCTTACCAAGGCGGTTCCTGTTGCCAAATTTCAATGGTGTACAACGGCCGTAGGGTTGAAGAGGAAGGTTGGAGGAGCAGCTCTCGTCGGAGGAAGATGTTCACCAAGTGGGAGAATGTTGGAGTTGGGGAACACTTCTGGTCAGTGTTCGTCGAACGGCGTTCGACAGATGGAGAAGGGTTCGTCGAACGGCGTTCGACAAACGGGTCCTTGATTGCTCCAGTCTATGCGGCACGTCGAACGGGAGAGGCCTGCGCTCGACGCCTGTATTCGACGCTCGACGCCTGCACTCGACGCCTGTGTTCGACACTCAATGCCTGTGCTCGACGCCTGCGTTCGACGCTCAACGCCTGCGCTCGACGCCTGCGTCCGACGCCTGACGCTTGCGCTCGACGCCCTGTGTACATGCTGTCTCAGTTGGTTCCGTCTCAGCCAAGGTTTTGTCTGAGTCCGGTTTAGCGCTCTATTTAAAGGGTGCATAACCCTGGTTTAGGGTTTACAAGAAAGGGGTCATTAAGTCCAAGTGAGTGCAATAGTTTTGTGCGGTTTTCCTTAGCAGCGGCTGTTCCTCTGTTCTTGTAGAAGGGGGAGAGGGGACGTAGCCCACCTTGGGTGAACCTCTGTATATCTGTGTCTTTTTTGTTTGTTCTGTGCTTTCTTGTTTTCGTATTTTCTGTCGAATTTCTCGTTTCGGCACGCCCTGTTTCTTTACAATATTATAATACTTCTTCTTTTTCTTTTTCTTTTTCCTTAAAGAAATCTCTGACAAATTTGAAATTCAAATCTTTTAATTAAGGAATATAATATTCAGAAGAGATATTCTTGGAACTGCAAATCTGATACGCTTTATTTCTTTTCCTTTTCCATGAAAGTGTCCTTTTCCAATATTTGTCAACAGATATTTTCTCGAAATAAGAGAATAAAAAAAGGAAAGATATAATTCTTACTTATCTGATAGGAATAGATCCGTTGTTGATAGATCTGATTTTGGAGAATAGAATAAAAATGATCTGTCTGAAATAATGAACTGAGGAGAAATTTCGTCGACCTGAAAACTGAATTCGTCGAACAGAATGTTGAGTTCGTCGACCTGAATGATAAACAACTAAATCTAGCTGGAAGAATTGAATTAGTCGATCTGAGAAGAACTTTCGTTGATCTGAATCAATTCGTCGACCGCTGAGACGCTGCAAGAACGTCGAACACTGAAGCAAGACGTTCGTCGAACGCAGAAAGCATTTCGTCTAACGTAGGATGGAGTTCGTCGAACACAGAAACTGAACTTTTCCTAAGTTCTAACAGCCTAAAACCTTGACCCTTTAGACTATACATTGGGGTCAACTTAGTCTTAGTCAACAGATAGTGATCCTAGCCCAAATCAGTAATAGGGTTGTTCCAACAATCTCCTCCTATTTGGGTTAGGACACTATTTGACAAAATTGAATAATAAAACAAACAACAAAACAACAGAGCATATATATCTGATAGATTTTAAATATTTCAGTAGATATAAAATATGATGCTCTGAGTTTTGAAATTTTACATTTAAAACAGAAATGATAAAAACAAATAATCAAAACCTTTTGTCTTTCTCTGAAGGAGGCTTGAATGTGATTTGCCTTTCAAATTCTTGCTTTCTAAATTCTGAATTCCTTGCCTTCAGCTTTCTGAATTTGTTTATCTGAACTGAATCTGTCATATCTCAAACTGCATTTTTCAGCTTTTTCTTTTGTTGATCTGAACTGTAGCAATAACTGAATTGCTTTGTTGAATCTGTCATATCTGAATTATTTCTGAATCTGCATCTGTATTTAACATATCTGAATCTTCAATCTGAAATACAAACTGCTGTGAGCTTCTTCAAATAATTGAAATTAATCATACAGGGGCTTCTTCATCAACTGAATGATTTTTGCTTCTTCATACAGCATCTCCCCTTGAAACTTGAGCTTCTACAAAAAGCATCTCCCCCTATGAAAAAGGATAGCATCTCCCCCTAACAAAAAGGAGTTTCTTCAAAACATCTCCCCCTGTCAAAGGAGCTTCTTCAAAATATCTCCCCCTGCCTACTTTCAGGAAGACATGGAGCTAGGCCCCTAGAAGAAGGGACAGTTGAATAGGAGGTAGGGAAGGATGCAATTATTTTGAAGAAATATTGCCATTGTTCCTACAAAAGAAAAAAATCAACTGCAAAGGAACTGGAAGGGAGAAGCAAATTCTATAGGCATATGGATAAAATGAAATAAAAGATTTGATTATAAGGAAAGATTCAGAAAAATAGGCTTCATCAAAACTGCGTTCGACGAAAAATAAATTTTCGTCGATCTCAGTTCGACGATCTAGATGACTTCGTCAATCTCCATTCGATGAACGTCTAGATTTCGTTGATCTCAGTTCAATGAAAAGATGGGATAAGAAGAATTTTTTTTTTTAGTTGATTGAATCTCCATTTATCATTCCTAGCTGATTTATGAAGAAGATATGTTTCTTTTCATCCAAGGGTTTGGTGAAAATATCAGCCCTTTGCAAATCAGTAGAAATGAATTGTAGGCAAATTTTATCTTTATCCACATTATCTTTGATAAAGTGGTGCCTAATTTCTATGTGTTTGGTCCTACTATGGAGTACTGGATTTTGTGTTGTAGATATTGCACTAGTATTGTCACAAAATATAATTGAATTATTTAAGTTGATACCAAAATCTAGAAGTTGATTTTGTATCCACAATATTTGTGAGCAGCAACTGCCTGCAACAATATATTCTGCTTCAGCTGTTGATGTAGACACAGATGTTTGTTTCTTACAAAACCAAGACACAAGCCTATCACCAAGAAACTGGCAAGTTCCTGATGTGCTTTTCCTATCTACTCTGCATCCAGCATAATCAGAATCTGAGAATCCAGTTAATTCAAATTCTGAAGCTGTTGGATACCAGAGTCCTAGATTTGGACAACCCTTTATATATCTCAAAATTCGTTTTAACAAAATTAGGTGAGATTCTTTGGGGTTAACTTGGAACCTAGCACAAATACATGTAGCAAACATTATGTCAGGTCTACTAGCTGTTAAGTAAAGTAGTGAGCCAACAATTGCTCTTTATACTTTCTGATCAACAGGTTTCCTTGATTCATCAGTGTCAACAACAGCATTGGAGGGCATGGGTGTTTTCATAATGGAAGCATTAGACATACCAAATCTTTTCACTAATTCCTTAGTATACTTGGATTGTGATATGAATATGCCATTTGGAGTTTGCTTCACTTGAAGACCAAGGAAGTAAGATAACTCACCCATACTACTCATTTCAAATTTAGAATGCATTAGGCAAGAAAACATTTTGCATAGATTTGAATCAGTAGAGCCAAATATGATATCATCTACATATATTTGAACTAGTAATGTTTGATTTTTATGTATCCTGAAAAATAGGGTTTTATCAACAATGCCACTACAAAATTTGTTCTCCAAAAGAAAATTAGTTAAGGTCGCATACCATGCTCTGGGAGCTTGCTTGAGACCATAGAGAGCTTTATTAAGCTTAAATACATAAGAAGAGTGGGTTGGAGAGATGAAACCTGGTGGTTGTTCCACATAAACTTCTTCTTTGATATCTCCATTAAGAAAAGCACTCTTCACATCCATCTGATAGACTTTGAACTTCTTGAATGCAGCAAAGGCAAGAAAAATCCTTATAGCTTCAAGTCTAGCAACAGGAGCAAAGGTTTGATCAAAATCAATTCCTTCTTCCTGAGAATATCCTTGGGCTACTAATCTTGCTTTATTTCTGATGATTATGCCTTGATCATCTAGCTTGTTCCTGAAGACCCACTTAGTTCCAATGACTGGATGGCCTTTTGGTCTTGGAACCAAATCTCAAACCTTGTTGCTTTCAAATTGGTTGAGCTCCTCTTGCATTGCAAGAATCTAGTTTGGATCTTGTTCTGCATCTTTTATGGATTGAGGTTCAACTTGTGATAGGAAACAAGTGTGCATCTGATTTTGGTGTAGTTGATGCCCTGTTTGAACTCCTGCTGAAATATCTCAAATGATTTGGGATATTGAATGATCTCTAACAGTGATGTGATCAACAGTTGGAGTTGGTTCAGCAAAAATTTCTTCTTGAGGGATATGATCAGCTGTCACTTGATTTGAATTGTCAGCAAGATCTGGATTATCCTCTTCTTCACTGTCTTCATTTATTTCATTTGATGGAATTAGTAATTCTTCATTCTGTAGATTTAGTCCATTTAGCTCTTCACATAGAGCTGGTACCTGCAAAGTATCTTTGGTAGAGGTGGTATTCCTCTCCTCAATTAACATGTTAGTTTCATCAAAAGATACATGCATGGACTCTTCTATCTTAAGAGTAGATTTGTTGTAAACTCTATATGCTTTACTAGAAAGAGAATATCCAAGGAATATACCTTCAGCAGATTTTGCTTCAAATTTCCTGAGATACTTCTTATCATTGTTATGCACATAACATTTATATCCAAATATCTTAAAATAGTTAACCTTAGGCTTTTCATTCTTGAGTAATGCATAGGGAGTTTTACCCTTAAGATTATGTATCAGGTTTCTGTTCAACACATAATTTGCTGTGTTCACTGCCTCTGCCCAAAAAGAGATTGGCAAGTGAGCATCAGCAAGCAATGTAGTTGCTGATTCAATTAGTGTTCTATTTTTTCTTTCAGCCACCCTATTTTGTTGAGGAGTTGTAGGAGGAGAGAAACATTGTCTGATCCCTTCTTTTCCATAGAATTCTCTCATCAGAAGAGATTCAAACTCAGTGCCATGATCACTTCTGATCAATGCAACTAGAGTAGAGTACTCAATCTTGATGGACCTGAGAAAGTCTGTCAGAACATTGAAGGTGTCAGACTTGTTCCTAAGAAAGAACACCCAAGTGAATCTTGAGAAGTCATTTACAATGACTAAAGTATAATGCTTCCCTCCTAGACTTTGTATTGCAGTGGGTCCAAAGAGATCCAAATGTAGTAAATACAAAATCCTAAGTGAATCACTCTTGGATAAAGATTTAAAACTACTCTTAGTCTGCTTACCTAATTGACAAGCCCTGCAGAGTCCTTCCTTCTTGTATGAACCAGAAGGCAGTCCTCTAACAAGATTATCCTTAGAAAGCTTAGATATAGTTCTAAAGTTAATATGTCCTAGCCTTTTATGTCATAATTCATTCGTTTTACTTATAGAATTAAATAAACAAATATCTGAGTTGGCAGAGTCAAAATTGACTAAATAAATGTTTCCATGTCTAATACTAGATAATACATTTATGTTTTTATTATTAGTAATAAGACATAAGGAGTGGTTAAAAGTTACCTGATAACCTTCATCACATAACTGGCTTATGCTGATGAGGTTGTGCTTCAGACCCTTAACATAAGCTACCTCTTTGAAGGTGACTGCACCAACTTTGATTTGTCCATAACCTTTGGTTTGTCCACGGTTGGAGTCTCCAAAGATCACTTTGGGTCCAAGCCTTGCCTTGTAGTTGCTTAGGTTGGCCTTGTTTCATGTCATATGCTTTGAGCATCCACTATCCAAATACCATTGTTCTTTTATTTTTGGATAGCCCTGTACCTGCAAAACAGAAAACATTCTAGTTGTTCTTGACCCAGACTACCTTGGGTCCTTTTGTTTTTCCACAAAATTCTGAAATGAAATACATCTCAGGTTGATCCTTATAACCTTGTGGATGATATCTCCTTGGAGGAATTATCCACTCAGTGAAAGGATTCTTAGTATGTGAAGAATAAAAATTCTTTAGATTTTCAGTATGTTTTCCGTTCGACGAATTTGGATGAATTCGTCGATCGTCGTTCGACGAAGTAAAGTGCTTTCGTCGAGCGCCGATCGAATAATAACTATACTGAAGGTCTGCCTTCAGAGTTCGTCGATCTCCATTCGACGAAATGAATTGATTTCGTTGAGATCCGTTCGACGAATTTTGCTGAATTCCTTTATTCTTTACAGCCTTGCTTGAAATATTTTTATCTACTTCTACTGCCTCTTTGCCCTTGGCAGAAATGAATTTTACTGGTGTAGAAAGAATGTTTTTCTTAATCAGATGTGGCTCACTTGATGATGCACCCAAGCCCAGTTTGCCACTAAGTCTGGCATTCACTGTGCTTGTGATGTCCATCAGTTTGATACTTCTCCCATTGAGGGATTCTTCAAATTTCTTAGCTTCAGACAACTTGTTCTCAATGAGAACAATGTGTTCTCTGGAGGCAGCCAAATCTTTATTAAGATTGACATTTTCTTCACTTAATTGGTTCATTTCAGCCAACTTGCCTCTGAGAGATTATCACTTTCTCAGATTTAATTAAATCTATTCAAAGAGCTTTGAATTCAATTGAATTAAAATCAAAAGTAGATATTACCAGATCACTGTCAGTTTTAGATTTTGATTCTTCTGAATTATTTCCTGAGGCATTGATAGCCATCATGCAGAAATTTCTTTCATCTTCATCATCACTGGAACTGGATGATGATGCATATTCTGAATCATTGCATGAGTCATAAACAGCCATCAAGCATTGATCCTTTTCATTTGCATCATTTTCATCTTCAGATGAGCAGGATGATGACTCTGATTCTGTTTCACTCCATGTTTCAGCTACAAAGCCTCTTCCCTTATGCTTGTGTTTGTGGGAGGAAGGCTTGCTGGAGTGCCTTTTCTCTTCTTTCTCTTTTCTCTTCTCCTTCTTTTGGTTTTCTGGACACTCGGGTAGAATGTGTCCAGGTTTCCTGCAGCCATAACAAATAATTTCTTTAGAATTAGATTTATCATACCTTGGCTTTTCTCTGGATCTTGAATCCTTCTTTCTGAAGTCTTTTCTAGCCATCCTTTAGAACCTTTTGGCTAGTGAGCTCATAAACTCCACTTCTCCTGGAGCTTTATCTTCTTCTTCAGTTGCTTGGAAAGCAATGCTCTTTTCTTTCTTGGATGTTGGTGAGGAAGTAGATTGTTCATCTTCTCTAGACTTGATAAGCTGCTCATAGGATTTAAGCATGCCTAACAAGGTCTCAGTAGAGATCTCATTAAGGCTTCTGGATTCCTTGATTGGCCAGATCCTAGAGTCCCATGTGCTGGGGAAGCACATTAGGAACTTATCACTTTGTCCAAAGTTTTCAGCTCATTGATTATGAGACTGAGTCTATTGTACATATCTGCAACTGTTTCATTTTCTCCCTTCTTGAAATTCTCATACTGGGAGATTAGATGAGATCTTCTATCTTTTCTTTCATCCGCAGATCCTTCAACCATGTTGTTGTGGGAGGTCCAGATTTCTTTGGCTGAAGTGCATTCCACAACTTTTTGAAAAATGTCATCAGACATTATTTGTGTCAATATGTTCATAGCTTTGGCATCAGCACTTCTCTGCATCTTTTGAGCTTCTGTCCACTCAGGAGGTGGAACAACATTATTTGTTGTTGCTTCAGCACTTGTTGTTGTAATAGTAGGAGGTCCTGTCAAAATCACATTAAAAATATCTCCATCAATAGAATTCATATATAACATGATCCTTGCCTTCCATTGTGCAAACTTATTTAGATTGCACATAGGAGGTCTTGTGCTTGAGTATTCTTTGTTCTGTGCCATGAGTTTTTAGAAAAATAAAACTCTAGAAAAAAAAATTTAAGATCTAATTGATCTTTTGATTCAGGTGTTAGCCTGTAAAGAATCAACCAACCTCTGATACCAATTGAAAGTCCTCTGATATCAGTTGAAAGTAATCTCTGATATCATAGGAAAGGGAGGTTAGATCTTAGATTTACTCTAGAGAGGGGTGAATAGAGTATTAAAAAGTTTTTCACTTATTTTTATAGAGGAACTAAAATAGTGATATTTATATGTGTATAACAGAGTGAGTTATAAAAACAAAATAAAAACAAAGCACGACACAGTATAGAAAATCACACAAATACAGAGGACACAAGGATTTATAGTAGTTCCCCAATAAACCTGGGTACATCTACTATTCTACCACCCTTGGTAGGATTCTACTATGTTTTTGATCAGGTGCCCTATCACCAATGGATTTTTGATCAGGTGTCCAAACACCAATGAGATTTTGATCAGGTGCTCAAACCAACCACAGGTTTTTGATCAGGTGCCCTGTCGCCAAGGGGTTAACTTTTGAAGGGAGTAGGAACTCTGTACATAATGGAATAAAGAGGGTTATGAAGTTCTTCTTTGTCAATAATCAGAGAGAAGACTAGTGGAATGTGTTGATGTAAAGCTCCCCCTGTCTGATAGAAAATAGTTGACAGTTGAGGATGGAGCTTTCTCTTGAATGTAGATCTTCCTTGATAGCTGATGAATCTGAGAGACAAATGTTTCTCAAATTATTGTTGCTCTTTTGAAGATTAAAACTTGCAGCAGAAAACTGAGAGAATATTTGTTGATGTTCTCAGAGATTGAGAGAGCTGCTGCTTGAGGAAGATGAAGATCTGAAAGCTTTTTCTTTCTTTCTGTATTTCTTTTCCCGACTGTTTCTTCCTTCTCCTTTTCTCTTGATGTACTGCTGTTATATTATAATACTTTTTCTTTTTCTTTATCCTTAAAGAAATCTCTGACGGATTTGAAATTCAAATCTTTTAATTAAGGAATATAATATTCAGAAGAGATATTCTTGGAACTGCAAATCTGATACGCTTTATTTTTTCTCCTTTTCCATGAAAGTGTCCTTTTCCAATATTTGCCAATGGTTGTTTTCTCGAAATAAGAAAATAATAAAAGGAAAGATATAATCCTTACTTATATGATAGGAATAGATCTGTTGCTGATAGATCTGAGTTCAGAGAATAGAATAAAAATGATCTATCTGAAATAATGAACTGAGGAGAAATTTTGTCGACCTGAAAACTGAATTCGTCGAACAGAATGTTGAGTTCGGCGACCTGAATGATAAACAACTGAATCTGGCTGGAAGAATTGAATTAGTCGATCTGAGAAGAACTTTTGTCGATCTGAATCAATTCGTCGACCGCTGAGACTTGGTTGAACGCTGAGACTTGGTCAACCGCTGAGACTGAAGTTCATCAACCACTGAGACTGAAGTTCGTCGATCGCTAAGATGTTGCAAGATCGTCGAACACTGAAGCAAGACGTTCGTCGAACGCAGAAAGCATTTCGTCGAATGCAGAATGGAGTTCGTCGAACGCAGAAACTGAACTTTTCCTAAGTTCTAACAGCCTAAAACCTTAACCCTTTAGACTATACATTGGGGTCAACTTAGTCCTAGTCAACAGATAGTTATCCTAGCCCAAATCAGTAATAGGGTTGTTCCTATATGGGAAGTGGATGTTGATCGCCTGCTCGATCCTTGTCCCTTGGGGGCTTACCAAAATCACTCCTCCCCCAAAGGAATGCTTCCCTGAGGCCCCATCAACCAACATTCTCTAGGCCACCAGGTCGGGCAACTCTGACTCTTCTACCTCGGTCACATAATCTGCAAAAAGTCTGCTACTGCTTGCGCTTTAATGGACAAACTGGGAACATACAAGATATCAAACTCACTCAACTCTACCAACCACTTGGCTAGCCTTCCGGAGTGCTCCACCCCTTACATGATGTTGTGAAGGGGTGATCGGTCGCCACCTTAATCGGATGTGCTTGGAAATAAGGTCGGAGCTTCCGGGCCGACACATCCAAGGCGAAGGCCAACTTCTCTTGGATGGGGTATCGGAGCTCCACCTTCCTCAGTACTCGGCTAACATAGTAGATTGGGAGTTATCTTCTGCCTTCTTCCCAGACCAGCACTGAACTCACTATCTTAGGTCCTACCCCCAGGTATAGGGATAAGTCCTCTCCCTGTCTCAACCCTTGCAGCAATGGGGCTTGGGTTAACTGTTCCTTCAGCGCTTGAAAAACCTTTTCACACTCAGGGGTCCACTCAAACTTTTGGTTTTCCCGTAGCACCATGAAGAAGGGTGCACACTTCTCTCCCGCCCTTGAGAGGAACCTACTAAGCCCAGCCAACTTCCCTGTGAGGCACTGAACCTCCTTCGCATTCTTCGACGACTCCAACTCTATGATGGCCTTAACTTTTTCTGGATTAGGCTCCACTCCCGCTGGGGTGAGCAAGTGGCCTACAAACTTCCCCCGGCTAGCCCCGAAGACGCACTTCTGGGGGTTGAGCTTCATTTTGAACTTTCGTAGAGTCCTAAATGTCTCTTCGAGGTCCCGAAGGTGGGACTCGAGGTCTCGACTCTTTATCATGAGGTCATCAATATAGACCTCCAGGTTCCTCCCCCTCTGTTCTCGGAAGACCCTGTCCATCATCCGTTGATACGTCGCCCCTGCATTTTTCAACCCAAAGGGGCATCATTTTGTAACAATAGCACCCATCCCCCATGATCAAAGAGACATCCTTGACGTCGGGGGGGCATGCGGATCTGATGATAACCTGAAAAAGCATCTTAAAAAGACATCACAGAGAAACCGACGGCCGAGTCAACCAGCGCGTCGATTCGGTGCAAGAGGTAGCAATCCTTGGGGCATGATTTATTAAGTAAAGAAAATTCAATGCACATTCTCCACTTACCTCGCCTCTTCTTTACCATAACCACATTGGAGACCCAGCCTGGGTACTGAATCTCCGATACAAACCCTGCTTGGAGGAGCTTGCCCACCTCCTCTCGGATGGGCCCTTTCAGCTTGTCAGCAATGGCTCTCTTCTTTTTTCGCATGGGTCGGGTGCCGGGATCAAGGTTGAGGAGATGGCATGCCACATTTGCATCGATCCCGAGCATCCCTGTCGTGCTCCAGGAGAAGACATCCACATTCCCATGTACGCAGGCCAGGATTTGCTTCTGCTCCTCTGGGCTGAGCTCACCACTGATCTTCTTTTTCTACCACCCGAGCAGGGACCCCTGCTCGGGTGGTGACCTCGAGCTCCACAACCTCATCCACGACCTCCATCCGGGACTGCTCCTCCCAATCACCCTCCTTCTCCTCACCATGAGCTAGCGCTTCGACCTCCTCCTCCTTTCTCCCTTCTCGAACCTCCATCAGTTCTTCCGCCCCTTCCTCCTGGGCCTCCCCTTCCTCTTCTTTGCTCTCCTTCTCTTCGAGTATCGTCGGCTCCCCCATCTCCCGATCCCATTCCTCTGCCTCGGCCATCTAGGAGATGGTGTTCACGCTAGTCACAAAGCACTGCCTTGCCACCTTAAGATCTCCCCTTATCCGGACCTGGACTACTCCCCCGTTGAACTTGAGGCATTGATGAAAGGTGGAGTTAAAACAGCGGAATGCACTGATGAGTTGCCATCCAAATAAACAGCGGAATGTTGGGGGCATCCACTATAACAAAGCGGTAGTTCTGGGACTACCCCCCCCCCCCCCCCCCCCCGAAGGACTACATGGAGTCCCACTCCCCCTTCCACCTCCTTTCTCTCCCCGGTGAACCCAAACAACGGGCCGTCCGAGTCCAACAACCTCCTGGCCTCCACCTTCATCTCGTCAAACGCCTTCTTGAAGATGACGTTGACCGATCTCCCGTTATCCACAAGGATCCGAGAGACGGTGAAGTTCTCGATGGCTATTTGGATGACCAGCGCATCGCAGAATGGGTCTTTATGGCCTGGCATATCCTTCTGGGTGAACGAGATCTTCTCTACTGGGGGCGGGGATTGGGACGTCGAAGCCACGCTATGACGATAGATTGTATGGAGGCTTGCCTTCCGGGTCGCCTCAATCCCTACACCCCATGGATCACTTCGATCCCTCCTCGGGACCCTACGTTGACCCGGTCTTCACACGTCTCCTCCTCCTCATCCTGAGACAGGACCTCCTCAATCCTCACCGGCCACTGCTCCCGCGGCGCCAGTGCTCTGGCTCCCTTCACCTCCAAGAACTCCGGACAGGTGGCCGTTGTGTGACCTTCCTCCTCGTGGAAGTCATAATAGGGCAACGCTTCCCCCCTCCTTTCGGCCTCCGCCCCTCTATTCCTCCTCCTAGGAATGGCTCCTTCGGCTCCTGCTCCTCTTGCTCTCCCTCACCCAATCAACATCGCCTGTTGAGGCGGGTGGGGAGGTGGCCTTGGGCCCTGCCTCCACCCTAGCTGATGGGGTCTTCCTTGGCCTCCTTGGAAGTTGCCCCCTCCCTGGTGGAAACCCATTTCCGGGCCTTGCCTCCCCCCTTCTTGCTGCCTCCACCCCACCTGCGGGGCCCTCGCCTCTTCTCTTCTCCTTGCTTCTGGTTGCTTGACCTCCAGATCGCTCAGCCATGCCAACCTCTTCGTGAACTCGGGGTTGGCAGCCTCCCCTTCTATCTCCTCAGTTGCTCTCTCCATCAGCTCCTCGAAGGACAAGGGAGCCCTCCTCTTGAGGTCCATCTTGAAAAAACCCTCCTGCAGCCCTACTATGAAGGCAAGCTGAAGGGTGTACCCCGGAACCTCCTGTATTAGAAGGACCTCCTCTTGGAACCGATCCATGTAATGGGCCAATGATTCCCCCGTTCTCTGCTTGATGTAGAAGAGTGCCTCGGGGTCCTTCTTCATCTTCTTCGAGGTCGAGAAGCGCAGCAAGAAGCCGCGACGCAGGTCCTCAAAAGCATAGATCGACTTGGAGGGCAATTGGTGGAACTAGTCCCTCAATTTTTCTTTCAGGGTGGTGGAAAAGAGTCGGCACTTGAAGGCGTCCGACATAGGTCTGATAGAGACCATGTCTTCGAACCACTGCAAGTGCTGAGTGGGGTCATCCTTGCCGGTATACAATGTCATGGCCGGCTCACTGAACCCCTCGGGGAGTGGCGCCGAGAGCACCAACTCACAGAAAGGGCTTCCCCCCTTCACACACCTGACCTGCTCGACTCGCCCCGCTAGCTCCCCGGGTGAACCGGATCCTCCCAGTCTTGCACTTTCCGAGGGGCCACTCGCTGGGACCCCACTGGCCGAGATCCCTCCTACCAGGATGGCGCTCGCCTGGACCCCACCCGCACTCACCGGGCTGGGGAAAATCTCCCTCCCTGTGAGGTCTCGCTCCGGCACCTGGGACATTGCCTCCTTCCCTGGCCTCTACCACGGGACGCTCTCGCCAACTCCAGCTGGAGGGGCCACCTGGGGCGCAGGGGTTGCAAGACCCCCAAGGGCCGTGGTGAGGACACACTAGAAAGCCCCGAACAGGTCCCTCTTGAGGTCGGACAGCATCTCCACCGTTGCTGGCACGCCGAGTGGTGGCGAATCGCCAAAGCCAGCCTCTCGCTCGTCGTCTCCCGCCATGTCTCTTCCTTAGAGCTTTCTTGAACTAGTTGCACTTCACGCTCACCACACCAAAAATGTTGAAACCAGAACTTGGTCTCTTGTGGAGCTCGGGCCCCCAAAGATGGGGGGCAGCTAGCACTTACTAATTCCTTGGAATGGATATACCGTAGCCTCAGAACTAGACACAGACCTTTAGTCACAGCGAGGAGGTCCCACCACACACCCGGAAGATCTTTGAGCGCTCCCCCTTTCAAGCCAAAGCTGAGACTGGGCACCTTGGAGAGCCTGAGAGCTAAGCCAAGATAACCTGGGGAGGAGGAAGCTCAGAGTACTGAGATTGGAATCCTCTCCAAAGGTGCCCTTCAAGGTCTATTTATAGTTTTTTTCCAGTCTGGTCTGCTAATAGCGGGATTCCACCTTACACTTTTACTATGCGCATCCCAAAATGGTCTGCCAACAGCCAAACACCGTTGTTCGGAGAGGTTAGCTACAGACCACCAGGGGTTTTGAGGTAAAAACACCTCTGGGCCCTTACTAGGCGAGCCGCCCACAAGTGCCTCTCTCATGGATTGAGAGGCCTGGCTCGCCCGCCTTCCCGTGAGCGGTCGCCGAGGACCTGGCCCGCTCGCCTTCCTGCAAGCAGCCAGTGAGAGCCCGGCTCGCCTGGCTCCCTGCGAGCAGACCGTGAGAGCCCGGTTCGCTCTCCTCCTATTCTTCTTGTCTGTTGGCCCCTTAGTCTCCGCTCACCTCCTGGCGAATACCGGGGTTGTACACTAAAATTGCTATGAAAGCTAATACAATTTTTTAAAAAAAATAAGTCATTTGAAGTTTTCTTCTTATAAGCTCATATCATTGTAAAAACAATTATCAATATAACATTACTAAATCCACCAAAAGTTGTGTGGAGACCTATTAAAGCAATAAAGTCATAACTAAGCAAACCTGAATAAAACAAAAACACGGCAAAGAAACATTTCACAAATTAAATAAAACTCAAAAAAAGCTAAATTATAAAAATCAAGATAACTGCTAACGCCTGGCGCAAGCGTTAATGCCAGTGTTAGACTTTAGTTTCCAAAATTAAATAATTATTATTACATAAAAGGAAACTCCATAAAATTCTCTACTCTCACTGACATAATTTGTCCCTTCAGTACTGGAACTTCCTCGATCCCTTGATCTTCGAGTACGATGAGTTGAGTGGCAAGGCGGAACCTCTACGGGAACTTCCCACTCCCTCTCCTCTGTCAGTGTCGGCTTCAATTTCAGGGCCTTGATCATATACCGCATCATCCTCTCCATCTGTGACCTACGACGTGTCACGTTCTCCCTAAAATCTTTGAAGGACACCCGATGCTCCCGACTCATCTCACAGAGCAAGACTCCTCGTCGAAGGGGTGGTCGAGAAGATGATTATACATCTCGTGGCTGAGGAACTCGAATGGTAGAAGTAGAATAAAGATCCGGGACAAGATCGTTAACATAATTCCCTCGGGGTATGTATTGATACTTCTCCATCACCACCCGTTGAATGAGTCCACCTAAGGGAAGAGTGTTAAGACGAGATCTTCTCGGATCCTTCAACTTAAACGTATACTGAATCTGTGAAAGTAGAAGATCTGCCACGTCAAATCCCTCTTCCTATAAAATATGATATGTAACGATACTAAGCTGAGCCGTAATCTTCTTAGTATCTCCGGACTTCAACATAATGGTTTGACGCAAAATATCCTGAATTATGAACGTATGTTCCCTGAGTGAAGAAACATTTATAAGCTGCCACCTACTATCTTTTCCATGCAAAACCAAATTTACCTGTGACCAGTCTCGCTCTTCCCGATATTTTTCCACCACATCAAGACGATTCTCACTTTCCACTAACCCAAACTCATTCCTCAAATCTTCATGAGTTATCTGGACTAATTCATATTGCATCATCGACATCACCCCTCTATGGAGTTCTGTCTCCAATGGATAAAACAGATTGTTATAGAATTCACGAACAAAGTCTATCAAAAAACAATCATCAAGAATCACTGATATTACCCCTGATGCAGCCAGGAGATTCTGTATATATGCATGATGGGGGAGGTCTATTTGCAACACCATCCTTACACCAATAGATGCCTTATCTATCCTTGTATAAGACTGATAAGACTCTTGTGCTGTACGGGAAGAAGTTTTTTGGGCATGAACCCCATGTGAAATGGAAGCAGCCATAACCTGCACATTTAGACACGGCAAAAACTCAACACAAAAAAAGATTATTTCATGCCCATCGTTATTGTTAACGCCAGGCACATGCTATTAGATTTTCTATCATTTCCATCATACAATGTTGATCTTCACTCACTCCTAGAACTCAAAAAAAATTCATAAAAAGTGAAGAATAAAGGGAAATCATCAATAGAACTCAAAACACCTAAAAATTCAAGGCAAAATATCATCTTTGTGAAAAATCTCAAAAACACAACTCTAAAACTCAAAAAACCCTAGATCTCAAAATCCTAGATCCATCATCTACCATTATAAAACACTTCAATACTTCAAAGGATTACTAATTAGGGGTAGAGAGAGGATTTAACCAAAAAATATAATAAGAAAAACAAGGAGTATACTTAGATCTGAGAAGGGGCTGTCGGCGAAACTAGAAGAGAAATGGCTTGAAATGAAGGGAATGAGGGAAGAACTTGGGATTTTGGGTATTTATATAAAGTAGAGTCAATGTCAGCGTTGAGTTTAACGCCAGGCGTTACCTCCTCTTTCCCTATTTTGAATATTGATTTTTTTGCTTATTCAATTGTATACCTCTTTACATATATGCTTGCATATTATTCACACTTTTGTCACTAGAAAAATCAAATCACAATAACAAAATTTAAAATCACTTTAAAACTATCAAAACATGCTTAAATAGCCTTATAATCATCTCCAAATTCTCTGAAATTTCTACACTAAGAAGGTCTATATACATAAACTCTATTCCAAAGAATTTTTTTTCAAAAACCTAAGAAACAGTGTTCTGTTTGGGCGTTAAGAAGTTAATGCCAAGCGTTAGCTTCTTTGGCCAAATTTTCATTCTATTTTTTCTATAATATTTCTGGTATTTTTCTCATGTAGTTTCTCTGTTTGTTTTCTCATATTTGAATTATTTCTTATTTGTCTTATTTCAAAAATACAAAAAATTAAATAATCCAAAAATATAGAAAAATATGTTTTTGTCATTTGTTTGTTTTCAATGTTTACAAAAATATGTTTTGATTACAAAAACTTCACATAAGCAAAAACATCTTAGTATTTTCATTACAAATGGTCAAAATTGATAAGGCATACACTTAAAGATTTTCTTCAATGTCCAATTTTCATTTCAAATTTCCTAAACATTGTTTTATCATGCCTTGACTTTAATCTTATTATGTGCAATGAAATGGTCTATAGAAAAATTGTGTAAGATTGTCTAGCATGCCTTTAAGTATGAGTAATGTTTTATGTTGATCAATGATTCATTCACTCACTATTTTGGTAATCTACATGTGCTCATAATCTTAGCCTTACATGATTGTGTAGTGTAATATCTTTAACTTATTAATTTGTGTGTCTATATTACATACATCATCTTTCAAACAAAACATTTCTTGCACATATAGAAGTGTTATTTCAATATTGTTAGTGTTTGCAAAAATAAGTGAATTCGGAGATCTTTGTCCCCAAATTAAAAATATCAAATAAAATGACAATGATAACTCCACCAAGCAATACTCACCCTCCTGATAAGTCTTAATGAGCATTGTGAGGTTGAGCACCTTGGAAATAATTGGTGTCTTGTGCAAACACATTTTCTTTATCACTTCTATTTTTACACTAGATCACTTAAAATAGAAATTAATAAGAAATGCTTATGTGATCCCCCAAGCAATATTTCGCTCCCTGATAAGTCTTAATGAGCATTGTGTGGGCGAAGCACCTTGGTAGTTGTAATCTCTTTACGTGCCTTGAAATTTTAATCTAGAATTGATGTGTGAAAGTAATTATAAGATTACAATCTTAATATTGTTTTACAATTTCATTACATATGTCATGTGTTTTGATTATTTCACTTGTATACTCTTATCAAAACACTTTTATGCACACATCATTGTTTTTAATAATACTTCTACTCATGAGAATTGGATCCTAATGCATATTTTACATGATTCTCTAAAAACTTAAGTAAAAGCCCTAGATTGCAACGCATGATTTCTACAATATTTTTTTCTTGAAATACGAATTAGTTATATTGTACCTCTTATCTTATTGAATATGTCAAATCATGCTTGCCTATTAGTTATAGAAAATTTTCAAAGTTAATGCTCAAATGTGAGGAGTTTAGACATATTGTTGGAAGAGTCAAACCAAAACAAAAATATTCTTTACAAAAATATTAATCATAGTAACTTTATTTTGCTTTTCCGCATTGTTGATTATGTATTTTTATCATGCTTATTTTTAAGGTCTCCTCTTCACTTGTATCTTTCAAACTCTTTTGTTCATTATTTTCTAACAAGTGGAAGAATGGCTTGGTAAAGTACATGGGATCTTATTACTCGCACTTATCATATTCTTTTTCCGATGTGCTACTCTCTTTTAGCTCAATCATGACCTACTTTATGCTTAAAACAAAACTCTTATCCTCTCTTTAGTTTGTCCCAACTTTTGTCTTCTTTATTCTAGTTTTGTTTTCACTCCACCACTTTTGCCAATAACAAAAGGGGGAGAATAAAATGATAAATCTTAATTATTAAAGGAGTAGGATTCACTAGTCTAAGGGAGGCATGAATCTAGTTTATGGTAGTATACACTAAGGGGGAACTTATGTAGTGGGAGCACAATTTAACAAACTATAATTATAACTCTTATCTCTATGTTGCTTAGTGTCATATATCTTTCTAAAAACACATCTCTTATATATGAAACTGATTTATCTCTATTGGATTTGTAATCATCAAAAGGGGGAGATTGTTGGAACACGGTTTTCGGCATCCCTTTGATTTGAGAATAACAAATCCTACTTGTATTTGATCTTGTTTGCCATTGTGTTTTTAGCATGCAGGTTTGAACAAAATTGACACTAGGAAGCTGCATTGTTGGTCTGGATTTGCTCACAAGTTGAAATGATGAATGTGGTCTAATGCCAGGCGTTAGGACTTAACATCGACGTTGACTTTCATTCCCACCAAGATGGAAATGGCAAGGAGGGAAGCTGTCATGATTGCAGGAGCATTTTAGGAATGATTTGACTTAACGTCAGGCGTTAGCCTCAACGCCAGCGTTAAGGTTGCTTAAAATGAATGTTTCCTAGGATGCAGAATCTCCTTCATGTTTTGAAGATTCGAGCCATCAAATTGTTATTATACTGAGTCAATGCCTGGCGTTAGACTTAACGCCAACATTAGCTTCCAGTCCTATAAATAGGTGGCATTCGTTCTCTTCAAATATTGATTCCAAGGACCCCTATTCCAGTAATTCAGAAACTCCGTGAGGGCCGTATTTTCCAGACCACCATCTCCCACACATATTCAAGAGAAGAAATCAAAGGAGGATCAGATCAACGCTCACTCAACGTGAAGAATGCACGCTTTGAATCCTTTGATATTCAGCATGTCTTCACCGTCTCCAGAATTCTTCATAGGGAGTTTTTACTTATCTTTTATATTTTTTTGTACCTCTTTCATTGTGATTGTGTAGAGAATTCATCGCGGTTGTTGGCGACTAGGTCCGTGCGCTTTTTAGGGGGAATTCGTCGTGGTTGTGGCGACTAGGTCTAGGGAGTAGATCTAGGGGGTGCTCGAGGCCTTTTTGGGGATTGAATGGCTAGAGCATATTGAGGCCGTATCTGAGGAAAGTTAGGCTAAAGACATCCGGTTCTTAGTGAGAAGAATCGGTATAGAAAACCAAAAGAGTATTTCATATTCGCTTTGATTTCTAGCGTCATAGAAGCCAGATTTTGTAATCAAACTTTATAAATGATAATCATGTCTTTTCATGCTAAATAAAATTGATTTCATTTCTTATCTCTAGCTCTTTACTTTTGTTTCAATTTACTTCTTAGAAAATCACAAAAGTTTTTCTTAAAATCCTAAAGTTTTCTAAAACCCTTATTCAACAGTGGAACCACACCACTTCAGAGCATCTTTATGGTCACTGTAATTACTTCCTCTTCTTCTTCTCCTTCCAGAACTCTTGAAAGTTTGTGTATTTTCTAGGCCACGCGCGATGATGTTAATTGTATGTCCAACAACATGTGATCGTACTACCTTTCCAGTCAAGGAAATTTTTGCATTTTGGAAAAACTCCATGACTTCTCCATCAAAACTTTTGGTAGATTCTGAGAGGACAAACTCTAATCCTGCATTCGTGCACATATTTATTACCTCTTTTATATCTGCTTCAGCATTCTAAAATCCTCCCCTTACAAGTTCACATTCGGCATTGAATGTTTCTACTGACTTCTTCAGCGTCATTTATGACGGATTCTTGAGAAAGCGAGGGAGGGTTTGTGAAGTTCTTCGATGGGAGAGATTAGGAATGACGAAATCTTGACCTAATCTAACATTCGACTCTATTTAAACATAAAGATTTGGGGAAGCTAACAAGCGCGTACCTTTTCATTTAGATTTGGGTCGTCTGATTTTATGAAATTGATAGACGACCAAGATTGCAACTTTTTGGCAAGAAGTCTTTTCTGTTCCAATAATCTTTAAGTCTCCTGCGCAGCTTTGCATTCGACAATGCTTCTACACGATTGGACTGGATTCAACTCAAATCTCTCCCAAGACTACTCACTGTCCAAATACCATTTTAGCGTTTGGGTTGTATTTGGATGTACCTGCAAAAACAAGATTATATTTCTTAGGAACACAGATTTTCTGGGTCTTAGATCATTGTTAGTCATAAATACTGCCTGCTCCAAAACACGACCTACTAGAAAGCCTCGCATTATTTTCCCTTGACACTAATGGGTTGAACCAACAGTCTAAGACAAAGTGACCAATTTTTCCACAACACCAGCATTCAAATTTATTGAACCTCCTCCTCTGGATCACCTTCTAAATGAAGTGAGGGTGCTGGTGAACAGAGGAACAGGCTGTTACTTTGTTAGCATTCCCTGGATGGATCTTGTGATTGTGTGCATGGTAGAAGATGTGTTGTACAGTCACATGTTTCATCTTAGGAATAGGCTTTTGAGGAAGTGTCTTTTCCTTTCCTTTGGATGTTGGTGCTGTCAAGGCAAATACATATGACCCATGATCTTTTCTTTGTTTCTCCTTATGAGGTGCCTTGAAGGCTTATACAGTTTTTCTTTCGTTCTTGAGATCTGTGGCTTTGTTCCATTAATGGAGCATACATTGGAGATGCATACATTGATTAGGTCATTGTCATATGCATTGGAAGGCAATGTGACTTTCTGAAAGTTGGTTTTATCTTTGTAGTTTTCCATCTTCTTCTTAATATATCCAATCTCTCCTCTATAGGGAGAGGAGAAGTTGTTTATAATTGGGAGCACAATCTTTGGCTTGGAGAAACTTGTCACTAGCTTCCTTTCAGGAAAGAACTTGACCTCAAACAATTTGATTGCTCTACTCTTAGCTTCATACTTCCTTTGAAGTACCATAAGCTCATAGGACATCCTAGTGATCTCCTTAGTCTTCTCATCTACTTGAGATCTGAATGGCTCAAGGATCCCTATCTCCTTAGCCTGAGATTTAACCAACTTTTTGCTCTTCTTGAGAGCAGCCAAGAGAGTATGATTCTCATTATTATATGATGAGCAATCATCTAATTCCCCATCAGAAACCCCCATTAGATGATGATTTGGCATTTGATGCTCTCTTGGTCTTCCTACTTGACTCATGTAATGAAAATGCAGAATAGAGGCATACCGGAGTAGGATGTGAGTCGTCATAATCTTCATCATCAGATAGGGACACAAGCCTATAGTAGTCTTCCTCTTCTTCAGACTAACTGTATGAGAGAGTGAGAGGTGCCCTTAACCCCACTCTGGCAGCATAATATTCATCCACTTTCGAGTCATGGTGAATAGCCCAATATAGGTTTCTTCTTCAGAGTCTGATGAGTTGTTGTTGTCACTCAGAGTTTTGGATTTCTTGGCAATCAAGCTTTTTTCCTTCTTCTTGCCTCTGAGTGAATTCCTCTCCTCCTTCTCATTCTCTTTTCTTCTTGAGGGACATTCAACTATGATGTGCCCTGCCTTATTACAATCATAACACACAACATTAGTAGAAAATTATTTTTTGTGTTTAGAGTTATACCTTTCCTCCTTGGAGCTTTTCTTTGGTTGGTCATTGTGGAACTTTGACCTTCTTGAGCTGGAGGAGAAGGCATGTTCATCCATTCTCTCCTCTTGTTGAGCATTCACTTGAACTGCTTGTAGATTAGGTTTATATCTCCATAAGACCATTCTGACCCAGAAGTGTTGGGTTCAGAATCTGATTCAGCAGGTCTTCTATGAGGAATATGAGATTCCTCTCTGCTTCTTCTTGAGCTTTCAGCCTTGAGAACAATAAATTTCTCCCTGCTGAGAGATCTATTGTTCTCATCTTCAACTTTTTTGGTGTTCAGCTGACGTTCATAGGACAACAACTTTCCAAAAAGGTTTTGGGGTTGCATATTGGCCAAGTTGTCATTTTTCTTATGACACAAATCTTGATGTCTCATTATTTGTTCAGTGATCTGAGAAACTTGTTATTCAAGTCATAGTTGGACAACTCTTTCCCATATGTTCTCATACCATTTACAATTTTGAAGAACTTCTCATAACACTTAGAAATGGTGTCCTTCTTGTCCTTCCTAAAGGCTTCATATTCCTGATTTAGAAGAGATTTTCTATCATCTCTAACTTCTTCAGTTCCCTCCATGTAGACTATCAGGGAGTCCCACATCTCCTTGGCAGTCTTGTAGTGCACCAGATTTTGAAAAGTTGAATCATCTATGACACTTTCCAAGATGTTTTTGGCTCTCTTGTCCATAGTGGCCAAGATGATCTCATCATTGTCCATCTCATTGTACCTCTTTGGAACTTGCTTGGTTGGATCAATAGTTGAGGCTTTGGTTGGCACAAAAGGACCTTCTTCAATATTAATGAAGATCATTGGATCAAAGGCTTCCATGAAAAGCTTGACCCTCTCCTTATAGATAATAAAGTTTTCTTTCTGCATATTGGCAACATCATGGATCTAAGCTCCTTCGAGTTCTCCCCATAAGTTATGATGAGCAGTTGACACTCCATAGGGTAGATCTATTCAAGTTGTTAAGCTTTCTTTGAACAACCTTCCCCTGATACCACTTGGAAGTCCATGGGTGTATTTACCTAGAGGGCGGGGGGTGAATAGGTGATGTCAGTTATTTTACAACTTTGTGGAACAGTAAAAATAAAGGCCTAATCACACACCAAACACAACATATGCACAAGCTATTTATAGTGGTTTCCCAAGATAGTGTGTCATTGGGTACTCCATTGCCCCCCTTCACCTATCTAGCAGTGTGCTAGGCTCGGCAATCTCCGCCAAAACTCAGATTTGTAGATCCTACAACTCAGAGACATCGTATCCTACCTCAGGTCCCGCACGACCCTACAACTCAGGAGTCATGTCCAACTTCCTACCTGGGAGACCATGTCTCATACCTCAGATCCCGCAAGATCCTACAACTCAGAATTCACGCTTTCAGCCAATCAACTAGATGTCTAGTCGACTTTACTTCTTTTGGGCGATTCTGCACTGTAATGCTTTACTTCAGTTCTTATACTCGATTCATCAAGATGTCTTGATAATCTTTAAGATGATTTGCCATAGAGTACTCTCCTGGTCGAATCGTCTTGGTGAATGATAGTCTATAATATAATATTTCACGCTTTATTCTTCTAGATGATTTGTCTGCACAAATCATTTTGCTATCTCTTCTTCAAGACGATAATTCATTCCTTCTGCCTTATAGCTTATTCTTCTTCATGAATTGACTTGATCTTTCTTCAATACGATATTTTGTTTCTTCAATCTTCTAGTCGAATCTTCAACAAGATTTGTCTTGATATATCTACAGTTTTCTTTAAGATGATATTTGAGTTCTTGTAAATGAATCGTCTTATTATTCATGAAATATCGTCTTGGTTGCTCGACGATATTTCGAGTGACCAAGATGATAGTTGGCTTAGTCAATTTCTTCCTTCATATAACTCCTTCAGACTATATGTATCACACTGATGGGTTTTTTATTAAACAGACACATCACATGTGTGCAGCGGAAAAAGAACAAGAACAACCCAAAAGAGTTTCGGATCTTACGACTTCTTGAATCAAGAAATTGAAATGAGAAACAATGCATTGCTATATACCTGAAAGGGGGTTGAGTCAACACTCAACCAAGATGCGCCAAGGTCTGATTCCAAAATCAAACTCTGAGTTCCAAGTACTGAAATGGATCAACACCTCTATAGGAGTGCACACAGTGAAGGAGAACCCCACGACTCTTGTCCAACAAGAGATCGGGGATGGATGAAGAATGCCCACTATGTCTCCCACGAACTGCTAGATCCGACAATGGGGAGAGGCGGTGGCAACAATCTCGCGTAATGTCGATACCTATACAGAACACTTCCGCTTCGGCTCTGATGGTTTTTAAGAAAAGAATTATCTCTTCAGGAAACTTAATCGCTTCCTGTTTTATACTCAAGGCATAAAACACATTATCCGCAGACCAGAGACTTAATCGGAGTTAAACATGTATCATTGAAACAATTCGACGCAGCGTCAAGTACAAGAATTGTGTCGAGACAATCTCGACGCAACGTCGAGTACACTACGTCGAGACGATCTCGATGCAGTGTCGAATATAATCTGTCTGTCGGGACAATTCGATGCAAGATTGAGTCCAAGACTTGCATCGAGAGAATCCCGATGCAACGTCAAGTACACTATGTTGAGACAATCTCGACGTAACATCGAGTACACCACGTCGAGACAATCTCGACGTAGCGTCGAGTACACCACGTTGAGACAATCTCAATGTTGCGTCGAGTACACCACGTCGAGACAATCTCGATGCAGCAATGAGTACAAGACTTGCGTCGAGACAATCTCGACGTAATGTCGAGTACAATTCGACGCAACTCCAATCAGTTATAGGATTGGTCCTCCACTCATATCCAATATGAGTAAGACCAACACAATCCTTCATCCAACTTCTCCAACACTCTTATGTGCGACCCTATAGGCTCATATTGCGTTGGCAGTAAGACTAACTGGTTGCTTGCTTTGAGATCACCTTGGAAATACCAACACACATTTTTATGACGATAAGAAGGTATATGAACCTTGTCAAGAAGATATCACCTTGGAGAGTATTTTACCAAGACAATATTTGGATAACATTCTTCTTCTTCTTAGACAAGATGATAAAAGGATTGATGTGAGAATACAAGATGATATCGTCTTGGAGCATAGAGTCTTCAAGATGATACTGAGACTTTCACTCGACAATATTGATGCTTACCAAGACAATATTTGCCTTAGTCAATTTTTGATCTTCACAACTCAATCCCTTTGCTTTAGCTCACTTGATAGACTTATGTGCTTGATGATTTAGAATTAGTGTCAAGTCTAATAAAGTCTAGATCATAGGTCGACATGGTGTTTTGCAAAGTGAGAGATCGCATTGGCAAAAGTATGTCTGATGACACTAAGTCTAGCCTTATATTATATTTGCACTGTCAAGTACCTGAAATCACTTTGACAAGAAAGCATATGCATCAAATACAGATGTTTTCATCTATATTGTGAGGGCTTCTTTAAATTAGGAAAATTGTGGGCATTATTCCCAATACCAACCAGGGACGGGAGGAACATACATGGGATTCACTGGATCTCATGCAACAACATTACTCGGGACTCTTCGCCTCAGGTACAACCTAACCTAGTGTACTTTACTTATTTTCATTATACGTAGAACCCTGTAGATCTAAACTTAAATTTTGGGGATGAAATTATTTCCTTGTTTGTTCGGATTTGCAACATCCTCATTCCTAATAGACCCCTAGTGATAATTAATGCATGACATGTGTCATGACATGTGACCTAGGGCAAGGAATTGATCAAAGGAGCCTAGGGGACCAAGTGGACTCACTTAGAGAACACTTGACCTAACTAGGTCAACCAACCATAACATGACTCAAATGGAACTCGATTGGTCAAATTGACATCACCACTATATCCCCAACCCTAGGGAGTAGTCAATTGACCATAGACCGCATGAATTGGTCAACCAAATTACGCAATTTGACCAAAGACCACACAAATCTTAATGTCCCATTCTTTGTTTAGTGATCTGAGAAACTTGTCATTCAAGTCATTGTTGGAGAACTCTCTCCCATATGTTCTCAGACCATTTACAATTCTAAAGAACTTCTCATAACACTCAGAGATGGCGTCCTTCTTGTCTTTCCTGAAGGCTTCATATTCCTAATTTAGCAGAGATTTTCTATCATCTCTAACTTCTTCAGTTCCCTCCATGTAGACTTTCAGGGAGTCCCACATCTCCTTGGCCGTCTTGTAGTGCACCAGATTCTGAAAAAGTTGAATCATCTATGGAACTTTTCAAGATGTTCTTGGCTCTCTTGTCCATAGTGGCTAAGATGATCTCATCCTTGTCCATCTCATTGTACCTCTTTGGAACTTGCTTGGTTGGATCAATAGTTGAGGCTTTAGTTGGAACAAAAGGACCTTCTTCAACAATAATGAAGATCATTGAATCAGAGGCTTCCATGAAAAGCTTGACCATCTTCATCCAGATAGCAAAGTTCTCTTTTCTGCGAATTGACAATTTTATGGATCTGAGCTCCTTCGAGTTCTCCCCATAAGTTATGATGAGCAGTTGACACTCCAAAGGGCAGATCTGTTCAATTTGTTAAGCTTCTTTAAACAACCTTCCTCTAATACCACTTGAAAGTCCAGGGGTGTCTTCACCTAGAGAGGGGGGTGAATAGGTGATGTCAGTTATTTTACAACTTTACGGAATAGTAAAAATAAAAGCCACAATCACACAACATAGGCACAAGCTATTTATAGTGGTTCCCCAAGACAATGTGTCACTGGGTACTCCATTGTCTCACTTCGCCTATCTAACAGTTTGCTAGACTCATCAATCTCTGCCAAAACTCAGGTCTGTAGATCCTACAACTTAGAGACAGTGTCTCCTACCTCAGGTCCCGCAAGACCATACAACTCAGAAGTCATGTCTAACTTCCTACCTCAAGACCATGTCTCCTACCTCAGATCCCACAAGATCTACAACTCTTAAACACCTCTGGCTTCCTACCTCAGAGACAACATCTCCTACGCTCAGGCTAGACAGAACCCTACAACTCAGATTTTGTACGAGAATCCTACAGCTCCGGTCTCAAAGAGATCCTACAGTTTAATAAGTTTTATTACAAAACTTTCTACAGACTCAAAATGAATAAGCTTGAATGCTTTGGAGTGTTCTTGAAGCTTTGATGAAGATTTGCTTCGACTAGAATCTTCCTGCATATGTTGTAGATGAAGAGTGAAATTTCTTCTACACAGATGAAGATTCTTCTATTAGCTGAACGTTCATTGATCGGAATCAGCAACTGTGATCAACCTTTCTTCTTGAAGAAGATTAAATATTTTCTTTTTGCTTGTCTTCTCCTTCCTTAAGATTTTCAATGGAGCGGAGCTTTCAGAGGCAGAAAAGCTTTTCTTTTCGATTTGTCGATTAGGGTTTGTATCATCATCGCATTCCCTTGTATAAGACAAGAATGTCTAACTGTCCATTCTAATACTAGCATTATGTCAGAGATCTCTTTCCTTAGCAAGCGAGATTCATTGGATCATTCTACGACGACAATAAAAGCGTGACTCGGAAATCATGTTTTATTTTGAATTCACGCCTTTCAACCAATCGACTAGATGTCTAGTCGATTTTACTTCTTTTGGATGATTATGCACTGTAATGCTTTACTTCAGTTCTTCAACTCAATTCGTCAAGATGCCTTGGTAATCTTTAAGACAATTTTCCATAGAGTACTCTTCTGGTCGAATCATCTTGGTGACTGATAGTCTATAAGCTGATATTTCAAGCTTTATTCTTCTAAAAGATTTGTCTGCACAAATCATTTTGCTAACTCTTTTTCAAGATGATAATTCATTCCTTTTGCCTTCTAGCCGATTATTCTTCATGATTCGACTTGATCTTTCTTCAAGATGATATTTTGTTTCTTCAATCTTCTAGTCGAATCTTCAACACGATTTTTCTTGATATATCTCCTATTTTCATTAAGATGATATTTGAGTTCTTATAAACGAATCGTCTTATTATTCATGAAATGTCGTCTTGGTTCCTCGATGATATTTTGAGTGACCAAGACGATAGTAGACTTAGTCAATTTCTTCCCTCATATAACTCCTTCAGACTATATGTAGCACACTTCTATGACGATAAGAAGGTATATGAACCTTGTCAAGACGATATCATCTTGGATAGTATTTTACCAAGATGATATTTGGATAACCTTCTTCTTCTTCTTAGACAAGACGATAAGGGGAATTTTGTAGTTTACAAGACGATAGAGTCTTCAAGACGATACTAAGACTTTCACTCGACGATATTGAAGCTTACCAAGATGATATTTGCCTTAGTCAATTTCTGATCTTCACAACTCAATCCCTTTGCTTCAGCTTACTTGATAAACTTATATGCTTGATGATTTAGAGTTAGTGTCAAGTCTAATAAAGTCTAGCTCATAAGGGGAATGTTGTGAGTTTACAAGATGATAGAGTCTACCTCTAGATGATATTTGGATAACCTTCTTCTTCTTCTTAGACAAGACGATAAGGGGAATGATGTGAGTTTACAAGATGATTGAGTCTTCAAGATGATACTAAGACTTTCACTCGACGATATTGAAGCTTACCAAGATGATATTTGCCTTAGTCAATTTTTGATCTTCACAACTCAGTCCCTTTGCTTCAGCTTACTTGATAGACTTATATGCTTGATGATTTAGAGTTAGTGTCAAGTATAATAAAGTCTATCTCATAGGTCGACATGGTATTTAGCACATTGTGGGATTACATTGGAAAAAGCATGTCTTATGATACTAAGTTTAGCCTTATATTAGACTTGCACTATCAAGTACCTGAAATCACGTTGACAAGAAAGCATATGCATCAAATACATTTGCTTTCATCTATATTGTGAGGGCTTCTTTAAATAAGGAAAATTGTGGGCACTGTTCCCAACACCAACCATGGACGGTAGGAGCATACATGGGAGCCACTGGATCTCATGCAGCAACACTACCTGGGACTCTTCGCCTCAGGTACAACCTAACCCAGTGTACTTTACTTTTTTTTTCATTATAGGTAGAACCCCGTAGATCCAAACTTAAATTTTGGCGACAAAATTATTTCTTTGTTTGTTGGGATTTGTAACATCCTCATTCCTAATAGACCCATAGTGTGAATGCAGGACATGTGTCATGACATGTGACCTAGGGCAAGGAATTGATCATAGGAGCCTAGGGGACCAAGTGAACTCACCTAGAGAAGCCTTGACCTAACTAGGTCAACCAACCCTAACATGACTCAACTGGAACTCAATTGGTCAAATTGACCTCGCCACTATATCGCTAACCCTAGGTAGTAGTCAATTGACCATAGACCACATGAATTGGTTAAACAAATTAGGCAATTTGACCAAAGTCAAATCTAACTCAATATAGGTCAACCTACCCTTATTTGGTTCAAATGGACTTTAATTGGCCAAATTGACTTCACCAATACCCTCCTAACCACTAAGGTAGGTCATTAGGTCAATAATAATCAAAGGGGCTCAATCAATTTCATGAAATTGACTAAAGTCAACTTTGGGTCAACTCAGTCAAATTCAACCCTAAAGAGTTCAACTATACTTCAATTGGTCAAATTGACCTCGCCGCTATATTTCTAACCCTAATAGCGAGTCAATTGACCATGGACCTCATCAATGGGTCAACCAAATCACCTAATTTGACCAAAGTCAAACCTAAGTCAATTTTGGTCAAATTAATCTAAAATTTGAAAACCCAAAGCCCTAACCTAATTTCCATGGGCTAAGGCCCACATAGGTAGCCCATCATGTAGCCAACAATCCAAAAGACCTTCCATACCATTTGAATTCAAATGGAGATGACATGCAATAGGGCAATTTGGGATTTTCCCCAAATTTGGGATGAGACAAAATAGGAATTGATTGAATTGCCTCCAAGTGGCATTCAATTCCCCTCCTAAAGTACTCTTATGAAGCCCTCATGAAGTTCCCAGCCAAACCCTTGCAAGGATGGTGGCAATTGGCTGCTAGGAGGAGCAACCAAGGTGTTGGTCGACCATGCCTTATTGTCATCTTCAGTTTAAGCCATTATCACCCTAATCTAGGCACACCATTAGCTTCAGAATAGGGCAAGGAGTCAGAGGATTTGGTGGAGATTCAAGGAATTGGCAAGGGAACTTGGATCTTGAAGCCAACAATGGAACCTAGGAGGTTTCATTGTCAATCAACTTTGAATAAGGTAGGATTTTCTTCCTCTCCCTCCTTGCTAGATCTCTAGATGCCGGGAAAAGCTGTTGCAAGGCTGCACAGGTCAGCTGGAGGAGTTAGAAAACCACCAGCCCTTGGATTATCTTTAAGATCTGTGTGAGATCGGATTTACGTAGACCACGTGCTTTAATAATATTCATTCTGTTTCACTTTATTCAGCAACTTCATGCTCAGATTTAGGTACCTTAAGGGCTAAATCAGTTCAAGTCTTGAACATAAAAGTTATAGGTCTTGAAGAGACCTTTCTAGATTGGGATTAAACTCACCAAGAGGGTGAGTGTAGCCCCCACAATCTTCATTTTAGTGGAGGGTGTATTTTATGTGCATGCATGTGTATTTTGTGTAAATTTCTAAAAATACACATTGCATGTGGTTGAAACCTTTAACCTAGATGTAACATGACTAAAGACATCTCCCAGCCAAAAATTAGAATTTTTGGAAGTAAGGTTTCTATAGTTTTATTGGAAAATATGATTTTATGTATATAAGACATACATGTCTGGATGACCTCAAAATGACACAAATCTTTTTGTATATTATAGTTTAGGTTATCAAATGTCCCTGGTTAAAATTTGGGACCATCTGGACTTGTGCATGTTGATGCGTTCAACATGCAAGAATTGTTTAGTATGAGAAATGTTGTGCAAGTAGCACAAAATGATATTTTGTGAATTTGTCCCAAAATAATTGATGAATGTCAATGAAATTTTGGACATGCATGTTTTATGATGAGATGTATCACCTCTGGAGAAATTAGATTTTTTGAACTTAATTTTCCTAATATTTGACATAATATTAATTATGTTACACATTTAACTTAAGGAAGTAAATGTGACCCAACAAATTAGCAAAAATCCAAAACTCTGTCACATGCTTGGTTAGGTTGTAAGTTATGGAACTATAACCTAGAGGGGGGTATTAGGTGATATGGTTGTTTTTGAAATTTATGCTTAAGAACTTAGTTAATCTAACACAGCACAATAATAAAATACAGAAACAAGCCGCACAAAAACACCAGATCTATAGTGGTTCCTCAAGATAGGGTGTCTTGAGTAATCCACTCTCCATTTGCGCCTTTCTAGCAGTTGCTAGGGTCGGCAAACTCTGCCAAGTCTCAGGCCTGCAAGCCCTACAATCTCTGGCCCTCAAGCCTTACAACTCAGCCCCTCAAGGCTTACAAAGCTCAGCCCCTCAAGGGCTACAAAGCTCAGCCCCTCAAGTCCTACAGAGCTCAGCCCCTCAAGGCATACAGTACTCAGGCCCTCAAGCCCTACAATCTCATATCTGAAAACAGATCCTACACCTCAGGCCCGCAAGCCCTACAGAAAAATATTTGAGAAATAGTTCTCTAGACTGATGAAGATTGGCTTCTTCGAAAAGTTCTTAGCCGGATGAGGATTGACTTCTTGGACTTGAAGAGAATGCTTCTTATCTTTTCTTGAATAGCACAAATTCTTCTTCAATCCCTTCTTCAATATGGAACACTTCTTATCAGTCTGTATTGCTTGACTGAAACTTGGAGAATGCTTGATGAGGAACTTTTGTTCTCTGGTTCTTGTTCCTTCTTTTCGCAACTTTACTGTTTTATAGATTCGGTGTATTTTCTACGTTTCTTGCTGTAACTTTTGTTATTCCAATTAAGATAGACACATATCCCTTTTATAAAACCGAGGAGCCGACTAACGGTCTCCTAGGATGTACTAACGGTCTCCTTAACCGTACGCACTGATTGGACCATCACGCAACGACATTAAATGCAGGCAACGCGATTAAATGCAGGCAACGCGATTTGAAATTTCTTGATCTGTCTCGACGATATTTGCAACATCTCGATGACAGAACTTACCGTTACGACGTTCCATCTTAGACTTGGACAAATCTTCAAGTCTTCTTCAATCTCCTTTAGACAATGATATCTCAACGATACAAGTTATCACAGCTACACTGGGACTTACGATGACATAAAGTCATCTTAAACGTGTCGCTGTAATCTGGTTGTCAACTTGTTGTCTTCTCGATGATATCGTTGATACCATACCATCATTCTGACGATGTCGTTGAAACCATACTGTCATATCGACGATGTCGTCGAAACCATACTATCATATCAATAATGTCGTCAAAATCATGTTGTCATTTCGACGATCTTGTCTTGCTCATTCTGATGACAAGCAGTTCTTCTTCAATAAGCTGTCTTCAAGAGATATCCCTCAGCCTTTTCGACGACAAGGCTTCTTTTACGACGATGTCATCGACAAAGCTGAATACTTTGACTTAGATCTTCTTAGACATTACCGCGATGTCGTCGTGTGATTCTGGTTGACACGACGATACTGGACTTAGATCTATTCATCTTATACTTATGATGATATCGTTGTGTGTACTTTGATGTCACAACGATATCGTCAGAATGTCCATATTATTTCGACGATAATTCACATAATCCTTCTACTTGACTCGGAGTAACAACTCGACAATGTATCGTGCTTATTCGACGATATGTCCAATCCTTCTCAACGATATTAGACTTAGTGAGTTTAGAGAAGTACTGGACAAATTACTTAATCTCTGCAAGCATAAACTAAGCATACCATCAAATACATAGTGTTCTTATCATTGACCATGATTGGGCTTCTCCTTTCTTCAGCCGCCTCTATATTAGCAGGTACAACTCCTTGCTCTTGAATATCTTCTGGTAAATACATCTCCCCCTCAATCTGAGCAGGCATTTGTTGGGATGGGACTCTTCCTTCCTCAGAGCTACTAGAGGATTCCTCCTCCTCTGAGGCAACTACCTAGTCAACTTTCTTTGACTTCTTCTGTTGAACTGAAGAAGTGCCTGCATGTCCTTTTGATATAGACCTATCCCACCTATCCAGCATCTTGGAGTCCAACCTCTTGGAGTAGTGCAGAGGAAATCCCATCTTCTTGTTGAGCACCTCCACAAGGGAATTTAGGAAGAAGATGGAGAGGATTCTCCCAAAGGAGGGGGTCTGCAGACTGCTTTTCACTTTCTAGAATACAAATTCCCTCCGGTCAGTCTTCTTGGAGAGAATTATCCTGCATATCACTTCAAACATTTCTTTGGAGATCCGGTCATGAGAGCCCGGTTTGCATAACAAGACCTTTTCAAATATGTCTGCGAGAAGCTTTCCCTTCTGATTGAAGTCTACTCTTTTCATAGACCCATAGATATTTCCAGAGTGTCCACACCATTTATAACATGTGGATATGTCTCCAGGGGACACCTCTTCCTCTTCCTCCAGCCGAGGCAGACTCAACGCCTTTCCCAGGCTCTTCGTAGATACTTTTACTTTCATTTTAGCCACAACTGATTTTACGGATGATTCTGAACTGTTTAATCTGGCTCCTCCATAGAATTCTAGGAGCTCTCTGTTGAGAAGAATGCACGGTTCACTCAGTAGATATTCAAGGCCCACTGATTCCAGTAGCCCTATTACAGACCTAATTTCATCTAAACCGGAGTTAAATCCTCCTCGATGAAGCTCACATCCTGAAATCATTGATGTATCTTCTCTCTTGGGATCCATTGCAGAGGAATAATTAGAAGAAGCAGTTGTCGGGGACGGAACGGAAGTTTCTCATCAGAATGTCTTAGGGCAAATGAAAGCGTAATTTTTATCCTAAGAATTCATTCTATTTATAGTGTAGGTAGCTGAAGAGGCGTGTACCTTAGTATTTCATCGGACGGTTCTGATTTATCGATCCAGTGTTGTGTTTAGTAGTTGTTCCTTGTTCCGAAGATATTCTAGTATGTCATCGAAATATGCCGACGCTATGCTTCGTTCTTTCCTGATCCAGTTGTCGTCGAGATATATTGCATGTCGTCGAAACAACTGATCATGTCGTCGAGACAACCATCAGATGCTTGTTTTGGTTTAGACAACGTTCAGCCCTTCTTGAGAGGTTCCTCCACTTAACCTGACCTTTTCCATAGTCTTTGGTCACCCCTTTCTCTGGAGCAACCACTGTCCAAATGCCAAATGGGAGATTTGTTGTCATTTGGACATCCTGCAAGAAACATTACTTACCCATAGACACCCAATTTGATTTGGGTCCTTGGTTTCTGTTAGGGGGATAAACTGGGACACCACACCTCTTAGTGGTCTGCATTCTCCTTACACTAGGCCCTATTGGGTTGAGCCAATAGTCCAGCACTCATACCTATTGTATCTTCTCTTCTGCTTCGCCATCTAAGTAGGATGGTAATGTTGGTGGGCAGAAGTGAAGACACCTGGCCTAATATGTTTTGGGTGAACCTCACAGGTGTGAGTATGAAGTGTAGCTGGTCTCATCACCGTTTGGTTCGCCTTCTTGGGAATAGGCTTGGTAGGAGCAGCCTTTCCCTTTCTTTTGAGTGTTGTGGCTCTAGGTCCATGGACAAAGACATCTGGATTCTTCATCTGAATCTCCTCATGGGGAGATTTAAAAGAACTTTGCCCAAAGCCTGCTCTTCTATTTGGAATAGAGGGCTTACTGCCACTTGCTGAGCAGGCATTGGTCAGATGACCATATGAAGATTCCTGGTCAAAGGGATTCGATGCCAGCAGCACCTTCTTAAAAGAGGGTTGCTCTTTAGAGGCTTTACCCTTGACTGTCTCACTATTGTATCCTACACCAGCTCTGAATGGTGCAGAAAAACTGTCAATAATTGGAAGGACAGTCTTGGGTTTTGAAAAGCTGGCAACAATTTTCTTCTCAGCCAGCAGCATTTCCTCAAGGGCCTTGATGACCTTGTTCTTCTGAGCCAATTCAGCATTCTTGAGCTTTGTGGATTCCTTGAATCTATCCACTTCTTCGCTCATAGCAGCCAGCTTCCTAACTGTCTCCTGGAACTCAAAGTGGATAGATCTCAAGGAATCTAACTCCTTAGTCTGAACTTTGAGGAGTTTCCTGCTTTTCTTGAAAGTTTTCAACAAATCTTTATATTGTTAAATCAATTCAGATCCAACCTTATGAGTGGATCTTGAGGATGTGATGTTGGTAGCAGACTCACCATTTTCATCATGCAGAGAATCTGCTACTTACTTAGAATCAGAAGCAGATATGGGAGCTCTGATTGGTACCTTCCCAGGAGAGATATTGTCATCCTGGATTTCTTCATTTATGTCCATAAGGCCAATAAGTCCTTCCTCCTCGGTTTCTGAAGAGCTTTAATCAGAATCACTCAGGGTTCTGATTTTCTTTGCCATAAACCCTTTTTCAGGTTTCTTCTTGTCCCTTGACCTTCTTCTGTCTTCATGGTTCTTTGATTCCTTCTTCTTGGAAGGGCAATCAGCAATCATGTGACCTACTTTATTACATGAATAGCAAACAGTGTTAGTTAAATCAAATTTACTGGGTTTAGATTTATACCTGTCCTCCCTTGAGAATTAAGATCTGTCAAATCTTCTGGAGCTTGATGAAGATGGTCTGTAGATGTCTCTTCTCCTTCTAGAGATCAATTTTCTGAACTTCTTAGATAGGAGGGCCATCACTTTGTCAGTGCTGTCAGATTTTGATGTGCTGGTATCAGAAGCTTCACTGCTTTCAGATCTGTCCTGGTGTGCAAACTCTTGTTCCTATACCTCCTCATGCTCTCAGCCTTGAGGGCTACTGATTTTTCTCTGGTGCTCTCCCTTAAGCTTTCTTCTTCAGCTTTTCTGGTGTGTTAAGCTGAAGCTCATGGGAGAGCAACTTCCCATATAGATTCTTGGGCTTCATGTTGCCCAGTTGACCCATTTCTCTGATTGCATAAATTTATATGTCTCATTCCTTAGTGAGGAATCTAAGAAATTTATCATTCAGATCTGAATTTGTGAATTCTTTGCCATAATTCTTCAACCCATTGACAATCTTGAAAAATCTCTCATAGCAGTTAAAGATATTTTCATTCTTGCCTTGCTTGAAGGCCTCGTACTCCTGATTCGGAAGAGATTTCTTATCATCCCTTACTTCCTCAGTCCCCTCCATGTAAACAACCAGGGAGTCCCACATCTCCTTAGCAGTTTTGTAGTTAATGAGATTTTGGAGGGTTGAGTCATCAACTGCACTCATAATAATGTTTTGTGCTCACTTATCCAGGCTTACCAGTGCAATCTCATCCTTACTCATATCAACAAATTTCTTTGGCACCTGTTGAGTAAGATCACTGGTAGATGCAGTCATGGGGGTGAAGGGACCCTCTTGAACAGTTACATACACCCTGGGATCAGCAACTTCCATGAAGAGTCTTACTCTTTCTTTCCAAATAGGAAAGTTCTCCTTGTTGCAGATTTGGGAGCTTCATGGATCTCATTTCTCTATGATGATCACCTCCAGCCATAGTGAGTAGTTCCTTGATCTAGATCTGACTGTTAAGTCACTTTTTGATCAACTTATCTCTGATACCACATGTAAGTTATGTAACTATCACCTAGAGAGGGGTGGGGGGTATTAAGTGATATGGCTATTTTTGAAATTTTTTGCTTTAGAACTTAGTTAATCTATCACAACACAACAATAAAACACAGAAACAAGCCACACAAGAACACCAGATCTATAGTGGTTCCTCAAGACAAGGTGTCTTGAGTAGTTCACTCTCCCTCTGCTCCTTTCTAGCAGTCTGCTAGGGTCGGCAAACTCCGCCAAATCTCAGGCCCGCAAGCCCTACAATCTCAGGCCCTCAAGCCCTACAACTCAGCCCCTCAAGGCTTACAAAGCTCAGCCCCTCAAGGCCTACAAAGCTCAGCCCCTCAAGGCCTATAGAGTTCAGCCCCTCAAGGCCTACAGTACTCAGGACCTCAAGCCCTACAATCTCAAATCTGAAAATAGATCCTACAGCTAAGGCTCGCAAGCCCTACAAAAAAAAGATTTGAGAAATAGTTCTCTAGTTTGATAAAGATTGGCTTCTTAGAAAAGTTCTTAGCCGGATGAGGATTGGCTTCTTGGACTTGAAGAGAATGCATCTGATCTTTTCTTGAATAGCACAGATTCTTATTCAATCCCTTCTTCAATCTGGAACACTTCTTATCAATCAGTATTGCTTGACTGAAGCTTGGAGAACGCTTGATGAGAAACTTTTGTTCTCTGGTTCTTTTTCCTTCTTTTCCCAACTTTAATGTTCTATTGATTCGGCGTATTTTCTACCTTTCTTGTTGTAACTTTTCTTGTTCCAATTAGGGCAGACACTTATCCCTTTTATAAGACTGAGAGGCTGGCTGACGGTCTCCTAGGATGTACTATAAGTGTCAGAGGCCCATTCCTTAACCGCACGCCCTGATTGGACCATGACGCGGCGACATTAAATGCAGACAGAATGATTTGAAATGTCTTGGTCTGTCTCGATGACATAACTTGTCATTACGACGATCCATCTTGGACTTGGACAAATCTTCAAGTCTTCTTCAATCTCCTTTAGACAATGATATCTCGACGATACAAGATATCACAGCTGCACTGACATTTACGATGACATAAAGTCATCTTAAATGTGTCGTCGTAATCTTGTTGTCAACTTGTTGTCTTCTCGACGATGTTGTTGAGACCAAAACGTCATTTCGACGATGTCATTGAAACCATACTGTCATATCGACGATGTCGTCGAAACCATACTGTCATATCACCGACGTTGTCAAAATCATGATGTCATTTCGACGATCTTGTCTTAATCATTCAGACGACAAGCAGTTCTTCTTCCATAAGTTGCCTTCAAGATATCTCTCTTATCATTTTCGACGACAAGGCTTCTTTTACGATGATATCGTCTACAAAGCCGAATACTTTGACTTAGCTCTTCTTAGACTTTACCGCGATGTCGTCGTGTGATTCCGGTTGACACGACGATACTGGACTTAGATCGATTCTTCTTATACTTATGACGATATCGTCGTGTGTACTTTGATGTCACAATGATATCGTCAGAATGTCCATATTATTTCGACGATAATTGACATGATCCTTCTGTTTGACTCTGAGTATCATCTCGACGATGTATACGTGCTTATTCGACGATATGTCTAGTCCTTCTCGACGTTATTAGACTTAATGAGTTTAGAGAAGTACTGGACATATGACTTAATCTCTACAAGCATAAACTAAGCATACCATCAAATACATTGTGATTTTTTCATTGACCTGAGTACTTCTTCAAATCAGGAATATTACTGGGCACTATTCCCAACATAGGTCAAAATATGCCTCTGAGATTTTATTAGGAATTTTTTAACATTATTTTCCCTCCTGTCTATCATTAAAATAAATTGTCACATTTGTGTATAAGAGAATTAAACTAGGGTATAAGTGCATTAAACATGGTCAAATTAATTTGAAAAAATGTGAGTCTTGTAAAGACACTTTTTAGGGTATGAAAAACCTCTGGAAATTTATTTAGAATTTTGGATAAGTAAATTATACAATTTCTGTGTAATGTTAGAATTATCTTATAATTGTAATTTTGAAATTTAAGTGATCAAATATTATGAGAAATATTGATTCTCTGTTGGACGCATCTTTATGACATAAAAAACCTCTGGAAATTTATTTGGAATTTTTAGATGAAAAATTCATGTAGTTCCCTTGTTAATTTAAATTATCACACAATGATATTTGTAGAATTTTAATTGCCACATAATCTTGGAAAAAATCTAATTTTCTGTCTGAGCACTTTTTAGTGTAGAATAAACCTCTGGAAATTTATTGGAATTTTTTAGTATCATTTCCCTATAATTTATCATTATATTAATTTGTCTCATTTATGAATATGTGAAAAAAATCTGGCCAACGTATTTTAGAAAATTCCAATTTTCTGGCTGGGTACTTTTTAAAGTATGTTGAACCTCTGAAAATGTATTTAGAATTTTTGGATGAGAAAATTATATAGATCTTGTGTAGTATTAGAATTATCTTATAATTGTAATTGTTGAATTTAGGTCATCAAATAATTATGAAAAATATTTATTCTCTGTTAGACACATCTTTATAACATAATAAACCTCTGGAAATTTTCTGAAAATATTTAGACATCAATTTTCTACACTTCATGTGTAAAACGGATATTGTCTTTTATTTAATGAAAATTATTAACATGGTCAAATTCATTGGAAAAATTATGAATCTCTGGTATAACACACTTATTGACATGATGAACCTCTAGAAAAAAAAATAGATTGATTGGTCATGTAATCTTGATAGTTACTTCGCACATGATATGAATATCACTATTTGGACATATTGGTCTGCGTTTAACAAAATCCTAATTTAGTGATTAGACCAGCAATAACACTTTGAATTTAGATAAAATATTGAATACAACAGTAGGACAAAATTTATATAAGCTCCGAAAATTGGTAAAAATTTTGGAGCACATTTCCTTTATAGTTAGAACAAAAATTTAAATCATGTCACACATTGATTTAGGAAATGTTTGGTCACTTTAGAAAATGACAAATTTCTGGTAGAACTTTAGTGTGATCATTTTACATCTATGGATTTAATCTTGAAGCATATATATTAGTATGGTTGGGGTTTACATTATTTACCTTGATTAAGGAGTTAGAAATGAGCTGCGTTTAATAAAAGATTTGCTAATGAGTAAACCTAGAGGATAAACATAAGAACTGATTGCAAGTGGGTTAGTGTCATGTTTGGAGTATGTTAGACATCTGATTGGAGTCATAGAACAATTATCCAAGTAGTAACGAGTGATATAGTACATGGACACTAAGGGGAGTAGCCAATATTCGGAGTTCAAGAGATAGATCAACTCTCCCCTAAAAGCGTTATAAATCTATCTTAGGTTAATAAGAGTATCATTAAGAGAGGGCTTTAAGGAAAGGTAGCCATCAATAAGATTAAATATCTTGAGAAATGGAGGTTTGAGATGTCAGCCCATCATATCTCCTAGTACCTTTGCGAGCCCTTCACCGGGTAGTCCTCAGGAAGTCCAATATCCAACCTAAATTGATAGGTCCACATAATACCTAATTAAGGATGAATTAAATAAGAATATAGTTGAAACTTATAAACATATCACTTACGGGTGATTTGAGAAGGACTGGATAATCCCGAGAGATAAGACTCGGTTTGGTTGTGATATGGAGGACTGGATAGTCTTGAGAGCTAAGGCTCGATTTGGTTGTGATATGGAGGACTAGATAGTCCTGAGAGCTAAGGCTCGGTTTGGTTGTGATATGGAGGACTAGATAGTCCTGAGAGCTGGAGGCTCGGTTGTGTGTGGTTGAGATAATATTTACGCGTGTGCATATAGATCCTAATGATAAGATTACTAGTGGTGGGTCTACGATGCATGTCTGGTCGTCAGACCGACGCAAGCATGTAGACTTGGCTGGAGGGATCGAGGTCTAGTGGGACAGCTCAGCTGGTGTGTTGAGGATGCTCTCCCAATGTCTCTTTCCTAAGCCAAGAAGGTCTGGTTTGGTACATTCCAACAAGAGTATGCAGAGGCTCCGTAATGCTCATGTGTTGAGGCGTACGTAAGACCTAGGTCTGGTAGTGTGCATACCCACCTATTAGTGGAGATGCCCGCTCCATTATCTTCGTTTGACCACGACGGGAGGTGCCTGAGAGGTTAACTAGCTCCGAAAAGCGGGAAGGAGAAAGATCTATGCGCGTAGAGTCGTGTGGGTGAGTTACACAAATGTGAAATAATAGCATAAATATTGCATACTCATCATTGCATACAACAAGATCATCATCATATAAATTAGTATAGTCTCTTTTATATGATGGGTTATTTATACAACTCGAATCTTAACTTATAAGTTTATATGTGCATTCGTATATGTTAAGTTATTTTTCTGTGATGATAGATAACTGCCTTTACTTTATTTATTCTTACGTCGCACTGCTTTTATTTCTTTACTTACTGCTTTTTACTTATTCAATACCTTATATAGTAGAACTGCTAGTATAGCTATACAGTACTTTACACATTACTATATTAGATAGTTTCATTGTCACCTACTTGTTATATATTGCTTTATTGTCCTTTCTTTTCCGTCCTCCCGCCCGTTGCCTTGAGGACCAGGTGAAATCGATAATGAAGCTTTTATGAAATTAATCGGCTAAAATATTAGTTATTGAAGGTATATATGAGTACATAAGTATTGAATATATTATATACATATATACTATGAGTGACAGGCATGGGGCTCCGCCCCTACTGCCAAGCGCGACAGTACCCGACCGGCGACGGCGGGCTTCGCCCGCCCCCGGCAAAGCGAGATAGTACCCGGCCCGCGACGGCGGGCTACCCCCAAGACGCTTCGGGTTGCGCCCGCATCAAGCTGGTTGCATCCACAACATATACATATGAGTACTCAAAATGACCGCACAAAAATTTTAATTAATATTTTATAATTATTATTTTCAAAAATATTTATATTTTAATAAAAAAAATTTATTTTAAAGTAGGTTCTAGGAGGTCTAATGATTACCTATCATAGTAGGGGTAGGAGTTCTACTAAAAAAACTTTTGGATTTTATGAATTTTCACCATTATTTTTATTATAGGGATATAGTGCAATTACACAAATAGTCGTTATATTCTATGAACTTTCATTCATAATATATGTTAAGTCATTAAAGTAAAAGAATGAGGCTATATTTGACAATTTTGAATGTTGCATCAAAGACAACTTCTTGTATATAGTAGTTAAAGATATATAACCGAAACATCAGATTTCTGCAATGCGTGCATAGTGAAATTTGTGTCCATCACGCTTGCATTTTTTGTGGGGGTTTTCTTTCGAAACTTCTTGTTAAAAAACGGACCGCCGCCCGTTTGCATGTCACCAAATGGGGGAAGGTAGGCTGCTAATTTAAGATATTACAAAAGGGACCGCCCCGTTTGCATGTCACCAGATGGGGGAAGGTAGTTCACCGGGGCCGTACTTTCAACAACTACTCTCATATATATATATATATATGCACACGAGTGACAGTGCACGGAGGGCCCCCCGTGCACCGCGCGACAGTACGCTGCCGGCCCTTGGCGGGCTTCGCCCGCCCCCGATGGCCTCCTCCCATTCTGGCGCCCTTCGCCCATTCCCAGCGGCCTTCGCCGACCCCCGACACGCACCTAATTATATTTTAAAAAAAAAATTCATTTCTTTTTAGAATTTTGAAAAATTAAAATAATATATATATAATTATATTATATATAAATTTCGACGTGGGCGACATTCGGAAGGGGCAGCGACATTCGGCGGGGGCGACATTCGGCAGGGGCGGCGACATTCGGCGGGGGCGATATTCGGCAGGGGTGGTGACTTTCGGCGGGGGCGATCTATATTAATATACATATATATATAACTAAATACAATTTTGTTCAACAAAAACCATATGGTATGTTGGTTGTCATCTTTGCTTGTCATAGTGGAAACCTAGGTTCAAATCTCATCATTGACATTTTTTGTGAGATTAAAAAATAAGTCCTATGACACTCCTTTTTCAATAAATTTAGGGGTAAAATCGTAATTTCATGTTGTATGGTACTCTACACTTTATAGTTTTAGATCACCCCCTAGTAGGTTTAGGAGACCTATGAAAAAGTGGAGAGAGAGGGAGAGGTTTGATCCGACGGCTGATGAAATATCATGTCAAATTCGACGGCTGTAATTATTTCAACGGCTTTAAAATTCATGAGTTTAATATTTCTTTATATATGGTAAAGATATATATATATATATATAGGTATATATATGGTATATATATAGGGTATATATAGGATATATATACCCTATATATATACCCTATATATATATACACACGAGTCGAACGGCACGGGCCTCCGGCCCTACGTGAGGGCAATCGGCGGGCTTCGCCCCCCCCCCCCCCCCCCCCCCCCCCCCCTCTGTCGGGCGTCGCCCGCCCGCCCCCCCGGCAGGCTTCGCCCGCCCGCCCCCCGGCTGGCTTCGCCTGCCCCGCAACCGCCTCTTTTATTTTACTAAGTATACATATATTAACTAATTATATATATATATATTTATTTATTTAAAAAAAATGAAATTATATATATATAATTTTATTATATATATTTATATATTTATTATATATATATATTTTATTTCTCCCGTGCCCCCCCCCCCCCCCCCCCCCCCCCCTCCCGGCAGCCCAAATCGGGGCGGGAGGAGGGGCACGGGAGTGGGGCACGGGAAATGGCTGGGAGTGAGGGAGTGAGGTTTTAAAATTTTGGCTATTCGCAGGTCTTTTTTTTTATTTGATTTGAGATCAAACGGCTGTGATTTGCTTTTGTCTCAATTTTCTTGCCATGGAGTTCCTATTTACCTTGCCATGGACCCAAAAACGATATTTCTTTATAATATAGTATAGATATATAGGGTATGCTGAAAATACGCGCAGCGCGGTAAAGTCCTATATCCGCGCTTTCGACGAACGCGGGATCCGTTCGACGAACACGGGCTCCGAACAACGGACGGGCGAACGACAATCGGCGAATGGCCACGATCGACGATCGGCGAATGGCCACGATCGACGAATAATATATGTTAGACGAACGCGGGCTAAAGATATATGTTTATACACGCAACGCCCGTGTTCGTCGAACGGAGCCCGCCGTTCGTCGATCGAAGCCATTCGTCGTTCATCGATCGTCGATCGTGGCCATTCGTCGTTCGTCGATCGGCGAATGGCCACGATCGACGAATGGAGAATAAGCTTTGAACTTTAGGCCGCATTCGTCGATCGTGGCCATTCATCGTTCGTCGATCGGCCGCCCGTTGTTCGAAGCCCGTGTTCGTCGAACGGAGCCCCGTGTTCATCGAACGGAGCTCGCGTTCGTCGAAAGCGCGGATATAGGACGAAACCGCGCTGCGCATATTTCCATATATCTTATATATATATATATATTTATATATATATATTTATATATATTTATATATATCTATATTATAAAGGAAGTATGCATATCTCAATGCTAACACCATGGAATCAATCTGAACCGTCCAATCCAAGCATGATCAAAATCTGGCCACACGGCGAAATGACCGTTTTGCCCCTGCAGGAACCAAAAAAACTGGGCCAGCTGCGGCTCAGTTCGGTCACGCCGGCTCAAGGGGGGCGGGCGCGCTCAGGCGGGGGCGGGCGGGCTCACGCGGGTCGGGACGGGGCGAGCCAGGGCGGCCTCACGCGGGAGCGGGCGGGCTCACGCGGGCCAGGCGGGAGCGTGCCAGCCGGCTGTGCCCGCCCGCTGTAATATTTGAGCATACACCGGCTTCCCGCTATATAAACAGCGGGAAGCCAGTGTATTTGGCGATGTGTGACTAAAAATCTCACATCGTCATTAAGCGGGCGGGGCCCGCCTGTGGGCCCCGCCTGCGATTTTTTAAAAAGAAAAATCAAAATGTTTTTAGAATCTTTTTTTAAAAAAACGTATAATGTTTAATTTTTTTAAAATTTGTTTTTAAAAACAAATTTTTTTTAAAGTTTTTTAACTTCAGGCATCCGCCGTTTAATTTTTTTACAAAATTTTGTTAAATTTTTTTTTTAACTTGTATTGTTTAATTTTAATTTTTTTAAAAGTTTTGTTTTTTAAGAAAAACTTATATTGTTTAATTTTTTTAAAATTTGTTTTTAAAAACTTTCGCCCGCCCCCGAAGCCCGCCGCAAGCAGCTGGGTACTGCCGAGCGGGGCACGACGGCCGGAGGCCGTGTCGGGAGGGCGAAGACCGACGAGGGGGCGAAGATTATTTAAAATTTAATGAATGTAAAATGATTTAAAATTTTAAATAGGTGACGGGGGCGAAGACCGGCGAGGGGCGGGCGAAGCCCGCCGACGCCGAGGGGGCGAGCGAAGCCCGCCTTGAATGCCAAGCGGGCAAAGCCCGCTTGGTTGCGTGCGAAACCCGCATTGATGCGGCCGAAGGCCGCCCGAGAGCATCGAGCACGGGCGTAGCCCGTGCGAAGATGCTCGTATATATATATATATATATATATATATATATATATATATATATATATATTCAATACTATACTCATATATACTTTCAAGGCAAAACCTCTAAATTGGTCCCCAAAGTTACCATACTTTATGAAATCAGTCTCTTAACTTTTTTTTGCTTGAAATCAATCCCTAATCTTTAATTCAGATTTGATTTCAGTCCTGTTTAACAATTCTGTTAAATAACAACAACATAACCCATATAGTCCCCAATCATTGGGGGTATGGGCAGGGGAAGATTGGAAACAGACCTAACCTTTGACACTATGCACAAAGTGGCTTCCCTCAGAGGAGAAGTACCTAACCTTTGATAATAAATGCAAAAAGTAGCTGCTCACAGATTACCACTGAAATAGTGGTCCCTTATATTTAACAATTCTGTTAAATATTTCACAGAAAATAAATAAAATCCTTAATTATTTTAAAAATAGCCTAAATCCTACCCCCATCTCCACAGGTTCTCTCCCGTAAATGTTTGCGCCTCGCCCTGCGAACGCTCCTCCTCCTCGGTGAAAAGCATTTTGCCGATCCGGCGAATCCAGCTCTCCTCCCTCCGAAAACATTCTGACGATCTTGCTCCTCTGAAATCAGAACTCCACCCACTAGTAAGACCCATCTGCACAATCTGTAAATGCTTGTAGCTTCCCTTGATTCCATTCCTCTTCTCATTCCTGATGTTCTTCGCATTCCTGAAGCTCCACTGGATAAAGCATCTACTGGCTTCCGCTCTTCACTTGTTCGTTTTAACTTCCATTGACCACAGACATTAAGGCCTCTTGAATTTTTTGTTGCCTGAGATACAAACTTTAGTTATTGCTTGTTGACATCAGGAGGCGGGTTTACTCTCTCCTAATATGCTATAAACAATACTATTATGGAGAGTTATTCAAATAAAGTTGTTAACGAGATTTAATAAAAACTGAGTACTATGGAGAATTTGGCGCTAATTATAAAAATTGCTTTCAGCAGTGTTAGTTGGTTTGGTACGAAGAGGTATTTAGAATGATGTTAATTTAAAAAAATGTGTTATTTAGTTAATTTTCATGTATATTCAACATCAATTAAGTTACTTTTTGTTGGTATATTCAATTAATTAGGACTGATTTCAACATCTCAATAAAAATGGGGACTTATTTCTTGCTATTATAACTTAAAGGACCTATTTCATAACAACACACAACTTTAGGAACTGATTTAAAGGTTTTGCCTACTTTCAACAACTAACATTTTAGCCTATTATTTTCATAACAGCTTCAACATCGAAGTTTGCAGAATAAATTTTAGCCTGTTAAGTATGCTGCTATTTGTAAAAAAAAAAAGATTTTCCAACTAATCATTATTTTTTGCCACTTAGACATCAGATTTGACCTTTGTTTTATAAATAGTGGTTGAGATGACTTTAGTGACTTAAATTTAAAGGAGATAAAATCTTTTGGCTATCTGCAATTATTTGATATCCGCAAATCAGTGATTTTTAAAATGAATATCCGCAAACAAAATTGATATCCGCAAACCAATTTTTTTGAAAAATATAAAATTCAAAAAATGTAAACAATATCACTACTAATACATTGATATAAATAAACTTCACAAAACACCAATAAATTATAACTCATTACCACTGTTTTAGAGTCCATAAGAAAAAAGTTAACATTCAAAACAAGTTATGATTGTATCCAAAATTGTCATTGCTTCAAGCCGCCTTCTGTTACCCTGCATAGATGAACAGAAAAATTAATATTAATAACTTTTAGATTACAATTTGAAATAAAGTTAAAGTAAGAAAATTTTAATGAAAATATTTTAGATACTTCTTTTCATTATCAATTATCCACTGTTACTAATATGTTTGGTCTCATTGTCGGTGGTGGTCCTTGCAACCGTTGGTTGTGTACACCACAAATGACCTGAAATTTCTATTCTTCAACATTTGCTTCCTTTTGTCCCTTTAAGAAAAATAAACATCCACAACGCTTGGAGGTTGATCTACGGAGTCCCTTCTTCACCCAACCCTTTTTGTTTTGATTATCTCGATAGTGGTCACTTCTGTCACAACCTAACAACACACGAGGTTTTAGCCGGCCAATAACCTTATCTGATGCATTTATAGTAACAACAAAGCCAATGTTTTTTCCAACATGACGAGCTCAATCAACTAAGGGCCTGTTTGGGAGGACTTTTTAGCTCCTTTTCGTTTTCTGAAAAACGTCACCGCACCTACTAAACCGTTTGGATTGTCTACCGGTGGGAAAAGCTACCGCGGAAAACTCTTTTTTCTCCTCTTTTTGAAAAGTCATTTGTCCCCTACTTTTCATCTTTTTCGAAAAGCACTTCCTCATCCCGATACAAGATTAGTGCATTTTCCATCCGAGCGCAAAATTTTCTCCCGTGCGAACATTTTTCTGCCCGGGCGAGTATTTCTTCGCCCATGGGCGCATTTTAGGCCCGGACGTGAATTTTTCGCTCGGTCGCGTATTTTTTTCCAGGTCGCACATTCTTAGCCCGAGCGCGCATTTTTTCACACGGACGCGCATTTTTTGCCCGGGCGCATTTTTGGCCCGGGCGCGCATTTTTCGCACGAGCGCACATTTTTCGCGCGGACACGCATTTCTCGCAAGAGCACACTTTTTCGCCCCGGCGCGCAATTTTTGCCCGGACTCGCATTTTTTCGCTGGGGCGCGAATATTTCACGCGGGTGCACATTATTTCGCGCGGGCGCGCTTTTTTCGCCCGACGAGCATTTTTCGCCCCCGACGCGCATTTTTCGGCCCTGCTCTCATTTTTCGCCGGTGCGCGCATTTTTCTTTCGTGCGCGCATTTTTCGTTTGGGGGCGCATTTTTCGTCTGAGCACGCATTTTTTGCCCGGACGCACATTTTTGCTAGACGGCCCATTTTTTCGCCCTGGCGCTAATTTTTTGCCCGGACGAGTATTTTTCGCTCGGACGCGCATTTTTCTCCCGAACACCCATTTTTCGCCCGGGTGCGACTTTTTCGCTCAGGCGCGCATTTTTTTCGCCCGGGCGCACATTTTGCGCCTGAACGCCCATTTTTCGCTCGGACACGCATTTTTCGCCCGAGCGCGCATTTTTCGTCCGGGCGAGAAGTTTTCGCCCGGGCGCGCATTTTTTCTCCCAGGCGAAAAATGCGCGCCCGGGCGAAAAAATGTAAGCCCCGACCAAAAATGGGCGTTCTGGCGAAAAATGCGCACCCGGACGAAATATCCGCGCACCGGCAAAAAATGAGAGCACAGGCAAAAAATGCGTGCACAGTGCGAAAAATGTGCGCCTAGGGCAAAAAATGCGTACCCCGGAAAAAAATGTGCACACGGGCGAAAATTGCTCGTCGGGGCGAAAAATGCTAGCCCGGGCGAAAAATGCTCGCCCGGGCGAAATATGCGCGCCCGGGCGTAATATGCTCGCCCGGGCGAAAATTGCATGTCTGGGTAAAAAATTTGCGCTCGGGCGCTCATTTTCCTCCGGGCGCGCATTTTTCTCCTTGAGCATGCATTTTTAATAAAAAAAAGTCACCACAACGGAGATTTGTCAAACAGTTTATAAAGTGTTTCTCTTTTTTGAAAATCTCTGCAAAAGGAGTTCACCCAAACAGATCTCCTTTTGCAATAGACATTTTCGAAAAGCACATTTTCCTACCATCATTTTATCACCACTCCTCCTTTCTAAAAAGCCCTCCCAAACAGGCCCTAAGTCTTCCCTTGAACTAAAAATAATATTGGTTTCAAAGTTTGCGCTGACATCAACTTCAAATTTTTGAACGTTTCAACATTTGCAATATTTGGGTTTACATGTCCAACAAACAAGAAAGACTAATAAATAATTGCAATAATAATTTAAACAACATAACTAAATTAAATTACTTAATTTGTGGTATATTTCATACCATGCACAATCAAACAAGAATGTTTGTGAGCGTTCGTCATATCCGACATTTCTTCTCTCGCACAAAATTTAAATCTACAATAAATTGGTGTAATCAAATTTCTAAAAAAGCAAGCAGCTGGCATTCTTATTACACAAATAAAAATGCAATTATACATTTGTTGAAATTCTTGACATTAAACGACAGGACAGGAAAGAGCAATTCTCAAAACAAAAGAACAAAATGAAATTTTGAACAAATTACAATCACCCTTCCTCCAATGTAACTACTATGTAATTGCTGAATAGAGTGTGAGAGGGGGTCGAGGCTGCTGTATGCTCGTAGAATTAGTGGGACCGGGAAGGATTGTAGAGACTAGAGTTGCCTTCATAGGCAGGTTCTGGGTGAAAATGGGCCTTGGAGTGGTACAGACAGCATGCACACATCAATTCTGAACTAAGGGAAGCCTAGGTTTGTTGACTGGATGAGGGAAATTTGTTATAGAAGTGAGAGAAGGACTAGAAAATCTAGGAAGGACCATCAAATATGGAGGCTTCTCTGCGAGGGTGGCAGCATTCAGAGGTGGAAATGGGTTGCATGAAAAGTGGAGGGCATGAGAGGAGTGGGAGTCAATATATACCTTGCCGGATGTGTCTCTGGATCTGCGGGCCTGTGGCGACGACGATGCTCGGAGTGAATCGCGAAATGCCGGAGTGCGACGGCGAGGGCGAGGCTCCAGCGACGGCGAGGCTGGCTCTGCGGGCCTGCGGCGACGGCTGGCTCCAGCGACGGTGAGGCAAGAGTGAGAGGGAAGGAGTCGCGAAAATGGAGAGTGCAGTGCGCGGCGAGAGGACGATTCGCAAAAATTGGAGAGTGCGGTTAGGTGTTTTACGGAACCCTAAAAACCCTTAAAATTGTATGCGAATAGCCATTTTAGTAGTGCGGATAACAATTGCCTAAAATTTTGGGACTAAATTCTAAAAGAAAAAAAAAACGGGACTAATTTCTTAAAGTTATTAAACTATAGGGGCTGAAATAACAATTTAGCCTATAATTAATTCCCAAAGCTAACGTCACTTTCAACTTTTAAGCATTAAAATAATCCAAACTTATAATCACAATATTATGACTTCAAAGAAAGATGATTGTTAACAGAAACTCATAAAAAAATATATTTGGTTGCCTGCGCAAACTTTTGCTAACTGCAATTCGAAAAATTTGTTAACCAGCCACTCCAAATAAAATATTACAAAGTCTTCACAATAAAATATTACAAAGTCTTCACTAACATGTGCAGATAAGCAAAATCTTTGGTCAAAGAAAAATATCAATGGCTATATGGAAGAGCCAAAAGCCCTAAAGTATCAAGTTCATGAATCTTTCTTCCAATTCGTGGAATATGACTTTGACGACCTTGAGGAAATTTGATACTTTTCTACACAATATTTTCATAGGAGTGTTGATTCAAAAAAACAGATAAATTTCAACAACAAAAAACTATGAACTTGCAAAAAGTAATGAAGCAAAAGATTAAAAAAAAGTTGATATTATGTAAGACTCTCTTTTTTTTGCATTTGTTCTCAGGACTTACCGCCCAGAACCGATGTCTTACGGTGACACCAACTCACAGGATGGTCGCCACCACAATACGCCGATTTTGTCGGCTCATCAACATCATCCAGACCAACCATATATCACAGTAATAGAAGCGTTAAATGAAACAAGTCCACAAAATCACATTATATATATATCATAATAAAAATGTCCACGATGATATATTACTAAATGAATAAGGGCTTATGCCCAGTACATCAACATTCTCACTACAAAAGCCACTCGTCTATGTAGCTGCTGCTGCTGCGACAATGGATATTGGTTGCATTGCTTCATCGTGTCCTCCTCTCCTGGCTCCTCAATGGGGTCCTGATGCTATGGCATAATGATTCTTAAAACGATATGGTCCACCAACCGTTAGTCAAAAGACTAAGCCAAATTTTTCATCCCCTCCCCCCGCAACTCCTAGGCACCGGGTCGGAGGAAGAAGCGGAGGACAACAAGGGATAACATATATCAAGAAGGTGACAAGTGGCGAGACTAGCAATGTATAAATATACCAAACAAGTATTGGAAACAGTTCTATGCTAGCACAAGTATGATATAGCAACATTAAATAAAAGGCAGTACAAATTAAAAGGAGCAAATATAGTAATAATAAAGAGCATCTACAAATGTAACCTTAACTTATATGAATGTCCATACACACTTATAAGTTAAGGGATCTGACACTAAGGTAAACTCACCGTACAAAAGAGCTCATACTAATTTATACGATGAGGTCTTGTTGATGAATTGATGTTATGTTATGTTGTGCAATGCAATGATGCAACTCACGCACACGACTCTGTACGTACAGGTCTTTAGTTCCCACTTTTCGGAGGTAGCTAACCTCTCGGGCACCTCCCGTCGTGCTCAAATGGTGGCAGAGGAACAGGTGTCTTCTCACCTATGTGGGTATGACACACTACCAGACCTAGGCCCTAACGTACGCTATGACATCTGTCCTCGGTACTCATGAGCTCCAACGTACTCTTGCTGGATTCGAAGGAACCAGACCTTTATTTGGCCAGGTAGGGTTTTAGGAAATCCGTCCCGTCGGACGTGCGGTAAAACAACCTGACCATTAAACCTCTAGCACTGCTGAGTCAACGAACTGCTGTCGGTGTGATGACTAAGCCAGAACCGAAGACCCACCACATTTAATGCACATGCAATTGTGTATGATTTCTATCATCCGAGCCTCCAACTCGCGGGACCAACTTGTCCTTCAAGAATACGGAGTCTACCGCTCGCATGACTACTCCGTCCCTTAAAACTACCGAGCATACGGCTTCATGGGTAGACTTGTCTGTTCCGCTCTATAAAGTACTAATCGTCTAAGATGTGTGTACATGACTCGTTCATATTCCCTAAACCTATTAGTCTTTTCTATTCATTTGTTAATCTTAGAAGTTTTAGGGTGCATCTTGGACTTCCCGAGGTCTACCCGGTGAAGAGCTCGCAGCAGTACTAGGAGGTTCGATGGGGTGACATCCCAAACCTCCCTTTCTCAGATATTTTTTTGGTGGCTACCTCTTTACCTCCTGCAACCTTCCTAATTACTTTAGAGCTCTTAAGATGGGTTATAGTTATTCAGGGGGAAACATTGATCTTTAATTGAATCTCAACGCCGCCTAATAGCCTAATCCTTCTCAGTTCATCTTTTTCACTTGATCACGATCTAGGACTAGCCCCAAAAGTTTAACACATACTTTGGTTACTGGTGTCCCGTGTCGTCTCATTCTTCTTTCCAGACTTAAGAGTCCAACCTTAAGCATTTCCCTGTCTGCACGCCAACCTGTCTGAGACTAGTTCCAAAGCAACTTGCCTACCCACCCTCCTATGTGGCACATGACGGGTCTAAGTTTGTTCGGGATTGTGTGCCATGTCCACAGGATGTCCAAACCACTAAATTTGGATTTACTATCCGCAGACAACCATGACGATGAGTATAACCTAAGACCCTTATGAGATGCAAATGGTAGTCGTGTTCGAGGACTCCCAATTTATTCCTATAACTCTACATGTAATGTTGTTGCGTTTCAAATTTCATTATGATCCTCATCGATCTTGATGGCCTAATTACTAGTTTAAGATTTCGCTAAACGCACATCATGCCTCTGTGACAATGGGTTCCTTGTATTACATCTTCCAAACCTTTGGGTCTAGGGCTCTGAAATTTTTATCATAACTCCATTCAGGCATAGGTAAGATGTTATCAAAATTTCCTAATTTGCATGATAAATTTGCTCCAAAAATAAATAATTATTTCCATTTTCTGTACCGTTTATCACCTGAGGATTCTTATCCAAGTACCCAAATAATCTAAGTAAAATCCCACAATCAACTTTAGACAAAATATTAAGAAGGGCAAGGTTTCCAAAATTTTCCAACATATTTAAATCAGCAATTTTAATTTATGAATAGTCTCATATAAATGTCACATTACAAATAAAGTACTGGAAATATACATCTAAAAATTCCATGAAATTTCCTCTGATACATATTGATGAAACAAGGTCATATCCAGAAATTCATAATTTTTCAACTTTTCTAAATCAACAAAATCCATTTATGAGCAATGGTCTCTATATAGTAATTTACAATTGAAGTACCAAAATTGTTCATCTAAATTTTTTATAAAAATTCCTACAAACACATTGCTGAATCAAGGTCAAATCCAGAGAATCATAAATTTACAACTTTCCTAAAACAACAAAGTCCAATTATGAGTAATTGTCTCTACATAGTAATTTACAAATGAAGTATCAAATTTATTCATCTAAAAAATCTATAAAAATTCCAACTAACACATATTACTGAATCAAGGTCAAATCCGGAGAATGATAATTTTTCAACTTTTCAAAAACAACAAAATCCATTTATGAGCAGTGGTCTCTGTTGAAACCAGTTTCCCGGTTTCAGCGTTCGAAAGGGGGTTGCGACTAACCCTTACTTGACCTAAGCCTAGACCCTTGACCGGTTAATAGGAACTAGGAGAACTTGCCCTTGAAGAACACTTGAATCTAGAAACGAACCCCTTAAGCTTCAGCGAGGAGGTCCCACCACATACCCGGAAGATCTTAGAGCGCTTCCCCTCCCAAGCCAATGCTGAGCCTGGGCACCTTGGAGGGCACTAAGGAACACCTCACCGACCACCTTCAACGTCAAGGGGAGGGGAGGGGTAGTGCTTGCTCACGCGTGAGGGAGGGGGTAGGAACCAACCTTTCCCAAGGTGCCCATGGGGGTCTATTTATAGGCTTTCCCAAAAATGGACTGCGAATAGCCAAAATTGGACTGCGAATAGCCAAAATTCTGTTATCCGCAGTCCGATCATGACCATGAACAGTCAAAGCAGGAGGAGGGGCGAGTGGGGTTCGAGGTGCCCACTCCCCCCCTCACGGGAGGTCCTGCTTGCCTCCCCTAAGGATGCCGGGCGAGTGGGAGGGTCTCCCCCACTCGCCCAAAGGGGGCGGCGAGTGGGAGAGCCTCTCCCACTCGCCCCCAAAGGGGGCCGACGAGTGGGAGGGCCTCTCCCACTCGCCCGGCGAGTGGGAGGGCCTCTCCCACTCGCCCGGCGAGTGGGAGGGCTCCTCCCACTCGCCCAAAGGGGCCGGCGAGTGGGAGGGCCTCTCCCACTCGCCCGGCGAGTGGGAGGGCTCCTCCCACTCGCCCAAGGGGGCCGGCGAGTGGGAGAGCCCCTCCCACTCGCCCGAAAGGAGTGGGGGGAGCGGGTGCTCCCTCCGCTTCCCCCTGCCTCTTTTTGCCTTAACCGGTCTCGACCGTCTCGGCTACCGTCACTGTCTTGGTCTCATCCGGGTCGGGTCACACCAACTCGGGAAATATGAGGGTTGTACACAATCCCCGCTCTTTGCGAGCTTGTCCCAAGCTCGGAAAGAAAGTCCAACCCACCTATTGAACGAGTTGGTGGGACCTGGAGAGAATCTTTGGAGGGACCTGCCATCGGGGAACCTCTGCCAAGCCTTTCGGCTGAAGCCATCTTTAGACGAAGGTGAACCTTTTTCCAATAAAGAACCCTCCTATGGGCCGAGCCCAACTGGAGGTGGAGAAAGCTCAACACCTTGGGTCGGATTAACCTCGACCTGAGGTGGAGGAGAAACTCAGCACCTCTAGTTGAGCCGAGCTCGACCTGAGGTGGGAGGAAAACCTTTCTCCACTTAAGGACCCTCCTATGGGCCGAGCCCAACTGGAGGTGGAGAAACTCAACACCTAATAGGGAGCCGAGCTCACCTGGAGGTGGAGGAACTCAACACCTAACAGGGAGCCGAGCTCACCTGGAGGTGGAGGAACTCAACACCTAACAGGGAGCCGAGCTCACCTGGAGGTGGAGGAACTCAATACCTAACAGGGAGCCGAGCTCACCTGAAGGTGGAAGAACTCAACACCTAACAGGGAGCCGAGCTCACCTGGAGGTGGAGGAACTCAACACCTAACAGGGAGCCGAGCTCACCTGAAGGTGGACGAACTCAACACCTAACAGGGAGCCGAGCTCACCTGGAGGTGGAGGAACTCAACACCTAACAGGGAGCCAAGCTCACCTGGAGGTGGAGGAACTCAACACCTAACAGGGAGCCGAGCTCACCTGGAGGTGGAGGAACTCAACACCTAACATGGAGCCGAGCTCACCTGAAGGTGGAAGAACTCAACACCTAACAGGGAGCCGAGCTCACCTGAAGTTGGAAGAACTCAACACCTGACAGGGAGCAGAGCTCACCTGAAGGTGGAGGAACTCAACAACTCACAGGGAGCCGAGCTCACCTGGAGGTGGAGGAACTCAACACCTAACAGGGAGCCGAGCTCACCTGGAGGTGGAGGAACTCAACACCTAACAGGGAGCCGAGCTCACCTGGAGGTGGAGGAACTCAACACCTAACAGGGAGCCGAGCTCACCTGGAGGTGGAGGAACTCAACACCTAACAGGGAGCCAAGCTCACCTGGAGGTGGAGGAACTCAACACCTAACAGGGAGCCGAGCTCACCTGGAGGTGGAGGAACTCAACACCTAACATGGAGCCGAGCTCACCTGAAGGTGGAAGAACTCAACACCTAACAGGGAGCCGAGCTCACCTGAAGGTGGAAGAACTCAACACCTGACAGGGAGCAGAGCTCACCTGAAGGTGGAGGAACTCAACAACTCACAGGGAGCCGAGCTCACCTGGAGGTGGAGGAACTCAACACCTAACAAGGAGCCGAGCTCACCTGGAGGTGGAGGAACTCAACACCTAACAGGTAGCCGAGCTCACCTGGAGGTGGAGGAACTCAACACCTAACAGGGAGCCGAGCTCACCTGGAGGTGGAGGAACTCAACACCTAACAGGGAGCCGAGCTCACCTGGAGGTGGAGGAACTCAACACCTAACAGGGAGCCGAGCTCACCTGGAGGTGGAGGAACTCAACACCTAACAGGGAGCCGAGCTCACCTGGAGGTGGAGGAACTCAACACCTAACAGGGAGCCGAGCTCACCTGGAGGTGGAGGAACTCAACACATAACAGGGAGCCGAGCTCACCTGGAGGTGGAGGAACTCAACACCTAACAGGGAGCCGAGCTCACCTGGAGGTGGAGGAACTCAACACCTAACAGGGAGCCGAGCTCACCTGAAGGTGGAAGAACTCAACACCTGACAGGGAGCAGAGCTCACCTGAAGGTGGAGGAACTCAACAACTCACAGGGAGCCGAGCTCACCTGGAGGTGGAGGAACTCAACACCTAACAGGGAGCCGAGCTCACCTGGAGGTGGAGGAACTCAACACCTAACAGGGAGCCGAGCTCACCTGGAGGTGGAGGAACTCAACACCTAACAGGGAGCCGAGCTCACCTGGAGGTGGAGGAACTCAACACCTAACAGGGAGCCGAGCTCACCTGAAGGTGGAAGAACTCAACACCTAACAGGGAGCCGAGCTCACCTGGAGGTGGAGGAACTCAATACCTAACAGGGAGCCGAGCTCACCTGGAGGTGGAGGAACTCAACACGTCCTCAGACCGGCTTCTCTTCTTGAAGCCTTACCAACCCAAACGAATCTATCCGACGAGCCACCCAGCGACCGGCATCAACAAGCCCGGGCGAGTGGTCTCCAGTCGAGGACTCGACTTGAAACGAATCTACCCGACGAGCCACCCAGCGACCGGCATCAACAAGCCCGGGCGAGTGGTCTCCGGTCGAGGACTCGACTTGAAACGAATCTACCCGACGAGCCACCCAGCGACCGGCATCAACAAGCCCGGGCGAGTGGTCTCCAATCGAGGACTCGACTTGAAACGAATCTACCCGACGAGCCACCCAGCGACCGGCATCAACAAGCCCGGGCGAGTGGTCTCCAGTCGAGGACTCGACTTGAAACGAATCTACCCGACGAGCCACCCAGCGACCGGCATCAACAAGCCCGGGCGAGTGGTCTCCAGTCGAGGACTCGACTTGAAACGAATCTACTCGACGAGCCACCCAGCGACCGACATCAACAAGCCCGGGCGAGTGGTCTCCAGCCGAGGACTCGACTTAAAACGAATCTACTCGACGAGCCACCCAGCGACCGGCATCAACAAGCCCGGGCGAGTGTCCTCCAGTCGAGGACTCGACTTAGATGCTATCTTTAACTACTTTTGATATATTATAAATAGATTACATACCATTACATTGCGCTTCCTTGCGCTTACTCGGCCACATGCACCTTGGCCATCTCATTCATCACTTCCTCCATCTCCTCAGTTTCCTCCTGGTCCTTTGGGGCATAGTTGTCTCCTCTCTGCCGAGGTTCTTCTTCCTTTCCTTAACTCTAGAAACTCTGGGCATGTGGCTGTCGCGTGGCCCTCCTGCTGATGGAAGTCACAGTATGGCAATGCCATCCTCCTTGCTTCCTTCCCTGCGCGACCCCTCTTCTTATTTCCTCTTTTTCGGCCAATCGTCATGGTTTGCAGGGGGTAGGGTTGCAATGGCCTTGTGCCCGGCTGCCACCCTGCTGGGTTGAACCGTCCCTGCTCCCCCTGAGAGTTTCCTCTCCCTTGGAAATGGTCTCTTCCTTGGCCTTGAGGGGGTCCTCCTGGCGGCCTCCAGGTCGGTAGGGCGACTGGCGGTTGAAACCCCCAGCCTTGCTCCTGCCCAATGGGGGGTCCCTGGTCCCCCTGACTTCTCGCTTCCTCCTTCTTCCCTCCTTGTTGATGTGCTTGCTCCGCCTCCATCGGGGACTGCGAGGTGAGCACGGGTGTGGGTGGTGTCGAGCACTCACCGCGAGGGGGAGGTGCGATCCGCAAGAGCTCCAGGATCGACTTCTTGAACTCGTCAAAATCACCCTTCTTCAGGTACTCGCGGATAGGGGGTGAGTCTCCCAACTCATCGCTTCCGGCCATGAGACTTGGCTCAGAGCTTTCCGAGCTAGTCGCTTCCACGCTCACCGCACCAGAATGTTGAAACCAGTTTCCCGGTTTCAGCGTTCGAAAGGGGGTTGCGACTAACCCTTACTTGACCTAAGCCTAGACCCTTGACCGGTTACTAGGAACTAGGAGAACTTGCCCTTGAAGAACACTTGAATCTAGAAACGAACCCCTTAAGCTTCAGCGAGGAGGTCCCACCACATACCCGGAAGATCTTAGAGCGCTTCCCCTCCCAAGCCAATGCTGAGCCTGGGCACCTTGGAGGGCACTAAGGAACACCTCACCGACCACCTTCAACGTCAAGGGGAGGGGAGGGGTAGTGCTTGCTCACGCGTGAGGGAGGGGGTAGGAACCAACCTTTCCCAAGGTGCCCATGGGGGTCTATTTATAGACTTTCCCAAAAATGGACTGCGAATAGCCAAAATTGGACTGCGAATAGCCAAAATTGGACTGCGAATAGCCAAAATTCTGTTATCCGCAGTCCGATCATGACCATGAACAGTCAAAGCAGGAGGAGGGGCGAGTGGGGTTCGAGGTGCCCACTCCCCCCCCTCACGGGAGGTCCTGCTTGCCTCCCCTAAGGATGCCGGGCGAGTGGGAGGGTCTCCCCCACTCGCCCAAAGGGGGCGGCGAGTGGGAGAGCCTCTCCCACTCGCCCCCAAAGGGGGCCGACGAGTGGGAGGGCCTCTCCCACTCGCCCGGCGAGTGGGAGGGCCTCTCCCACTCGCCCGGCGAGTGGGAGGGCTCCTCCCACTCGCCCAAAGGGGCCGGCGAGTGGGAGGGCCTCTCCCACTCGCTCGGCGAGTGGGAGGGCCTCTCCCACTCGCCCGGCGAGTGGGAGGGCTCCTCCCACTCGCCCAAGGGGGCCGGCGAGTGGGAGAGCCCCTCCCACTCGCCCGAAAGGAGTGGGGGGAGCGGGTGCTCCCTCCGCTTCCCCCTGCCTCTTTTTGCCTTAACCGGTCTCGACCGTCTCGGCTACCGTCACTGTCTTGGTCTCATCCGGGTCGGGTCACACCAACTCGGGAAATATGAGGGTTGTACAGTCTCTATATAGTAATTTACAAGTGAAGTACCAAAATTGTTCATCTAAAAATTCTATAAAAATTCCTACTAACACATATTGCTGAATCAAGGTCAAATCCAGAGAATCATAACTTTACAACTTTTCTAAAACAACAAAGTCCAATTATGAGTAATGGTCTCTGCATAATAATTTACAAATGAAGTATCAAATTTATTCATCTAAAAATTCAATAAAAATTCCAACTAACACATTGCTGAATCAAGATCAGAGAATTATAATTTTTCAACTTTTCAAAAAGAACAAAATACTTTTATGAACAAAATACTCTTATTGCTGAATCAAGGTTAAATCCAGAGAATCATAAATTTTCAAGTATTTATCTTGACATTTATGTCATTAATTCAAAAATATGACAAATGATAATCATGAATTTATGCAAGGTGTATGACCACTAAATATTCATAACAAATTGCCAGAGACTCAAATTGATGTTACAAGAGATTCATCAAAGTTCATAATTTCTTATTAAGTTTTCTCCACAATTATTTCTAAATTACATAAAGGGACTATGACTTCATTTGGCGCGGCGGTGGCGGGCGGCGTTTGCGGCAAACGTCACCGCAAGGCGGGTAAACAAACGCCCGACGGCGGCGTTTGCCGCGTTTGCACCAGCCACGCCATGGAAAAAGCTCCAAAACTGAGCTTTTCGACCCCCCCCCCCCCACCCTCCTCCCCGCCGTTCCCAACCCCCCCTCTCCACCCACCAGTTCTGCCCGCCACCGCCGCGCCAAATAAAGCCTATATTTTGACTTAAGCCATTAATTAGGGTTTTAGACCCCAAGACTCCCAATTTCCTCTGAGATGATGTATTATACCATCACAAATGTGTGGTTAAAATTTCAGAAGCTAAGACCAAACCAATTGGGCTAGGTTCACAAATTACTTATTTGGGCTATATGCACACCGCTCCTTAATCATGCAAAGACATGCAAGTGGAAAAACCCAACATGTAGTGGTCCATTTGCAGTCAAATTTTTACCAAGGCTGATTGATGACATAATAAGCATGCCACTCAAATTTGGGGTCATTTTGAGGTGTCTAGCTCCTTAAATCACATTAATTTAATAAATCAAATAATGAACCAAACAAGAGAAAAATTTTCTCCTAAGAAACTGAATTTTTGACACAAGGTAGTCCTAGAGAGATTAAAAATCTAAAGTTCTGGTCTACTCTAAGACAAGTCCCACCAAAAATGGTGCTGAGAGCTACAATACTCCAAATTGAGTGAACTCAATTTTTAAAAATAGTTAAGACCATTATTTACACTTTTGATGTTGGGAATTTTCTCTGATTATCGGCTTAAGGTACTTAAAAAAATTAAGCAAAGTTCAGAAGAACGTGTGACAGATTTGATATAATACATAATTTATACAATAGCAGGAATTCATCATGCATGCATGGATCATAAAGCACAATGGACAGGATCTGGTCATCCATGTCCTCTAGCCGACGGCTGGGATTAATCCCAGCTGGGTGACTTTTGTAAAGAAAATAGGGTGTGCCGAGACGAGAAATTCGAAAGAAAACAAAACACAGAAAATCACAGAAGACACACAGATGTACAGAGGTTCACCCCAATCTGGGCTACGTCCCCTCTCCCCTTCCTCTTCTCTTTGTTCTATTCACCAAGACGGATTACAACTTACAAGGTTACAAGGATCAAAATCGATCCTACCTCACTTAACCCTCTTCAGACAAGAACAGAGGAACCGCCGCCAAGAAAACACTATTCCGCTCCTTTCTTGCTTAACGACCTTAACCCTAAACCAGGGTTATGCACCCTTTAAATAGGGCGCCAAACCGGGCTCAGACCAAACATCTGCTGAGATGGTTCAATAACATCCGCTGAGACGGAACCTGCTGAGACAGCATGTACACCAGGCGGCGAGCGGCGAGCGCAGGTGTCGAGCGTCGAGCGCAGGCGTCGAGCGCAGGCGTCGAGCGCAGGCGTCGAGCGTCGAAGGCAGGCGTCGAGCGTCGAACGCAGGCTTCTCCCGTTCGACGAGCCGCTGAGACGGGAGTAATCAAGGACCCGTTCGTCGAACGCCGTTCGCCGAACCCTTCTCCGTTCGTCGAACGTCGTTCGACGAACCCTGACCAGAAGTGTTCCCCAACTCCAACATTCTCCATCTTGGTGAACATCTTCCTCCGACGAGAGCTGCTCCTCCAACCTTCCTCTTCAACCCTACGGCCGTTGCACACCATTGAAATTTGGCAACAGAAACCGCCTTGGTAAGAAAATCAGAGTTGTTCTCCATTGTGTCCACCTTCTCCAGTTGAACTACCTTCTTCTCCACCCTCTCTCGGATGAAATGATACTGGATGTCAATGTGTTTGGTTCGTGCGTGGAAGGCTGGATTCTTGGCTAGCTGAATAGCCCCTTGGCTATCACACCACAGCTTCACTGGCCCCTGCTCAAACCCGAGCTCCAAACATAGCCTCCGCAGCCATATGGCCTCCTTGCTCGCATGAGTAAGAGCCGTGTACTCTGCCTCCGTCGACGAGAGTGCCACCACGCATTGCGTCCGGCTCATCCAACTGATTGCACCTCCAAACAGTGTGAACACGTACCCACTGGTGGATCTCCTGCTATCCAGATCTCCTCCCCAATCCGAGTCCACGTGCCCAACCACGTCCAGGACTCCTCCTTCACCAGCTCCTTCAAAACATAGGGAGTAATTCGAAGTTCTTTAGAGATACCTGAACACACGCTTCATAGCGTTCCAGTGTTCCTTTCCTGGTGTAGCCATATACCGGCTCAACAATCCCACTGCTTGAGAAATGTCAGAGCGAGTGCAGACCATGGCGTACATCAAGCTTCCCACAACACTAGCATAAGGGACCTTCGCCATGTCCTCGACCTCATCTTGTGTCTTCGGGCTCAACTCTACAGATAACTTGCACCCAACTGGCATTGGTGCTCTCACTGGCTTGCAGTCCGTCATATTGAACTTCTTCAACATCTCCTCGACGTACCTTTGCTGCCCCAACCAAAGCTTCTTCTTGCTTCGATCCCTGGAAATCTGCATTCCCAAGATGACACTTGCTGGCCCCAAATCCTTCATCTCGAATTTGGCTGAGAGCAGCTTCTTCACTTGTTGGATCATCCTGACACAATTGCCCACCAGTAGCATATCATCTACATAAAGTGTCAAGAAGATGAACTGCTCTCCCTTCCTCTGGATGTACACACAGTGGTCAGAATTCAATCTTTCAAAACCTAACTCCAGCATGTAGGTGTAGAATTTCTGGTACCACATCCTCGGAGATTGTTTTATTCCATACCGGGACTTCTTCAGCCTGCAAACCTGGTCCTCCTTGCCCTTGGCTTCGAATCCTTCCAACTGCTTCATGTATATCTCCTCCTCCAGATCACCGTGAAGGAACGCAGTCTTCACATCTATCTGCTCGATCTCTAGATCATGCGCTGCCGCAATAGAAAGTACCAGTCTGATCGACGTCATCTTGGCTACCGGTGAGAAGATCTCATCATAATCAACACCTTCGACCTGGGAGAACCCCTTTGCAACCAACCTTGCCTTGTATTTCTCCACAGTGCCATCACCCTTCACCTTCTTCTTGAAAACCCATTTGCTTCCAATGGCTTTCCTCCCCTTTGGAAGCTTACACAGACACCAAGTCTGATTCTTCCTCAGAGACTCCATTTCATCCACCATGGCTAGCTCTCCCTGATTTGAATCATCCCTTGATCTAGCATCACTGACAGAGGTTGGATCTTCACCAAGCATACTCAGGCAACATTGTGCAGCCACTGCACAAAGGGGATATCTCACTAGTGCCCTTCTTTCCCTTGTCGATCTCCTCAGAAGTGGAGTTTCCTCAGCTTCATCTTCTGACTCATCAGCACTTCTCCCCACCTCCAAATCATCTGATTCAGAATCAGATTCAGCCCCAATAGTAGTAGCTCCTTTTTCAAAACTTCCTTCCACCACCATTGTCTCTTTCTCTGCTTCTTTGGCCTTCTCAGCTTGTGTGACTGTCTGTGGACTGGTTTCATGAAACACCACATCCTTGCTGAATGTTACAGTCCTGGTCATAGAGTTCCAAAGCTTGTATCCTTTTATGTCATCTTTGTAACCTACAAAGATGCACTTCTCAGATTGAACATCAAGCTTCCCCCTCTTCTCCTTTGGAATGTGAACATATGCATCACACTCAAACACACGAGCATAGGCCAAATTTGGCTTTCTCTTGAAGATGGCTTCAAAGGGTGTACATCCCTCCACAACAGATGTAGGGGACCTGTTCTTCAGGTAGTTTGCAGTCGCCACTGCTTCAGCCCAAAACTCCTTCCCCAAGCTTGCCCAACTGAGCATGCACCTGGCCTTCTCCATCAAGGTCCTGTTCAGCCTCTCCGACACTCCATTCTGCTCTGGAGTGTATGGTGTGGTCTTCTGCCGTGCAATCCCCTGCTCAGTACAGTATCGCTCAAACGCATCAGAGCAGTACTCCCCTCCATTGTCAGAACGAAGGACCTTCACCTTTCTCTCCAACTGGTTCTCCACCAGGTTCTTAAATTCCTTAAACCTGTCCAGAACCTCTGACTTGGACCTGAGAAAATAGATCCAGGAATAACGTGAGAGGTCATCAGTAAAGGACACGTAGTACCTTGCGCCGCCTAGAGATGGAGCTGGAGTTGGCCCAAACACATCACTGTGTATCAACTCCAGCACTTCAGTTTCCCTCGTGCCCGTCCCACGAAAGCTTACTCTGGTCTGTTTGCCAAGCAGGCAATGTTCACAGAACCCAAGGCTTGTGGAGCACTTCGGCACCCCTTCCACCATCTGACCAGATGCCATGGCCGACATCCCCTTCTCACTGATATGCCCAAGCCGATGATGCCATAGCCTGGACACCTCCTCCTGGTCAACCTCTTGGCCTCAGAGATAAGAGCCCCACTTGGAACCACTGTATCAGCAAGCAGAGTATACAGTGTTCCATGTCTCACTCCACTGGCAATTACCATTGCCCCCCTTGTCATCTTGCAAGATTGCTTGTCACAGCTGAAGTGCACTCCTGCATCCGCCATGGGACCCACCGAGATTAAATTTCTGCTCATCCCTGGAATGTGCATCACATTGGGAATAGACCTTGTGATCCCATTAGACAACTTCAACATCACCTTGTCACGCCCAATAATCTGCACAGTAGAATCATCACCCAGCATGACATCTCCACCATCAAACCTCTCATACTCACAGAACCAGTGCCTATGAGGGGTCATGTGGTATGATGCTCCTGTGTCTACATACCACATATCAGAATCTCTCTGAGCAACGCACGCGGCAGCGATGTACATGTCACCGACGTCGCCCTCCTTCTTTGTACCAGAAGATGTCGGTGTCTCCTTGTTCTAAACGGCCTTGTTCGGACATTGAGACTTCACATGACCAGTCTCATTGCACTTCCAGCACCGAATGAGCTTCTTACTCTTCTCCCTCTCCTAGCTCTTGGATCTACCTCGAGACTTATCTCGATATCCACCATGCTTGTTCTCCCTTCGTCGAGGACGGGATCTAGATACACTCAAAGCACCTTTGGTTGTCAACTCAGAACCTCCTCTCCTGGTCTCCTCAGATAAAAGGGTTGCACATACAATATCATATGACAGTTCCTTGTCTCCACTTCCCCCAATCACGACAATCAGATTGTCACATGAATCTGGCAGCGAGCACAACAAGGTCATGGCTCTATCCTCATCCGAGATCTTCTCACCAATAGAGACTAACTGACTCACAATGGTATTGAATTGAGTCAAGTGCTCTGAAAATGAAACGCCCTCATGCATCCGAAGTTTATACCATTTCTTCCTCAATAGCAATTTGTTTACCAGGGACTTGCTCTGGTAGAGGGATTCTAACTTACGCCACAGACTTCGTGCTGAAGTCTCCTCCATGACGTTAGTGAAGATTGAATCTGCTAGGAATAACTGGATCAGGCCCTTAGCCTTCCGATCGGTTTTCGTCCAGGCCGCAGCCTCAGCTGCAACATCTGCAGTCGCCTCTGCAGATTTTCCCTTCGATGCGCTCGCATCCTTCTCTGCAACCTTAGGAACGGGAGGATCATCTTCGATCGCAGACCATAGGTCTCGATCAATCAACATATCTTCCATATTCATCTTCCATAGATCGAATCGACTTTCGTCAAACTTCTCGATCTCGATCCGCACACAGCCAAAACCCATTTCCAGGATCAAGAACCTGCCTCTGATATCAAATGTAAAGAAAATTGGGTGTGCCGAGATGAGAAATTCGAAAGAAAATAAAACACAGAAAATCACAGAAGACACACAGATGTACAGAGGTTTACCCCAATCCGGGCTACGTCCCCTCTCCCCTTCCTCTTCTCTTTGTTCTATTCACCAAGACGGATTACAACTTACAAGGTTACAAGGATCAAAATCGATCATACCTCACTTAACCCTCTTCAGACAAGAACAGAGGAACCGCCACCAAGAAAGCACTATTTCGCTCCTTTCTTGCTTAACGACCTTAACCCTAAACCGGGGTTATGCACCCTTTAAATAGGGCGCCAAACCGGGCTCAGACCAAACATCCGCTGAGATGGTTCAATAAGATCCATTGAGACGGAACCTGCTGAGACAGCATGTACACCAGGCGGCGAGCGGCGAGCGCAGGCGTCGAGCGTCGAGCGCAGGCGTCGAGCGTCGAACGCAGGCGTCGAGCGCAGGCGTCGAGCGTAGGCGTCGAGCGCAGGCGTCGAGCGTCGAACGCAGGCTTCTCCCGTTTGACGAGCCGCTGAGACGGGAGTAATCAAGGACCCATTCGTCAAACGCCGTTCGACGAACCCTTCTCCGTTCGTCGAACGTCGTTCGACGAACCCTGACTAGAAGTGTTCCCCAACTCCAACAACTTTGAGAGTCATTTTCCCGTCCACCCCCTACCTCCATGGCCGGCCTCCACCACCACCACCTTCATTGAGGTGGTGGCTGTCGAGAGGAGGCGGTTTTCGGCCAGAACAGAGTAAGGGAGAGTGGATCGGGGAGGACAAAAATCGAGAAACACGTGAGACATTCACGACTAGATCTAACTCTTTTGAGCTAGATCTCACAAGGAATATAGATATCTATCACAGGAGGAGAAATGAAGAATCCATGCCTGATTCACGACCGTTTTGGTGGTGATTTCCGTTGGTTGCCATTGAAGGTGTTGAAGCTTTAGGTGTCATGGTGATTCCGACCTCCTGACCTAGTTTCTTCTTCAAAGGTGGGGGCTTTTCTCCTCTCAGTCTCCTGAAGGTGAGGGGAAGGTCAATTCAAGAGGAGGGAGGCTATTTCATGGGGTGCCATTGATGGCCATTTTCGGCCACCCCCTTTTCTCCTCAATTTCAGCCACTTGGCTGTCCAGCTATAGGGAAAAGATGGGGGAATCTCTGGGGAGCTCAGAGAAAGGCTTTGGAAGAGGATTTGAGTGCCAAATGGCACTCCTTCCTTCTTTCCCTCTTTGGATTCTTCCAATTTGGGGCAAATCTCCAGTTTGCCCCTTTGCATGTCACTTTTCTCCCCAAATCTAAGGGCATGCATGGAAATAGGGTTTAGGACTTAGCCCATGGGAATTTGATTTAATTCCATATACGCCCAATTTAGGCCTATTTGACCAAATGTTGACTTTCAAGTTGACTTGGTCAAATTGATGAGTGGACTGTCCCTAAATGGTGGTCATGGGTCCATGAGCACAAGGAATGGTGGGTTGGGCCATGGTGGGGTCCCAATTGGGCTAATTGAGCCATAAGGTGTGATTTTGACCAAATGTTGACTTAAATTTGACCTTGGTCAATTTGAATGATTTGGTTGACCAAATGATGGGTCTCTTGGTCTATTAATCCTCTTGGAGGGTTTGCCATGTAATGGTAAGTTCAATTTGGTCGCATGAAATCTTATTGACCTTAATTAAGAAGGTTTGACCTATTTGGGGATAAAGTTGACTTTTGTCAATTTGATCAATTGGGTTGACCCCAATGAGTCCTAAATGACCCAAGGGACTCCCTAAGGTGTTTAGGAAGAGTTGGTGGGGTCAACTTGTCATTTTGAAGCTTAAATATCAAGTCCTAAGACATGGAGTCAAATTTGGTTATTTGCACACCAAGGTGATTTTCACCAATTCACCTTGGTTCTTAGGGTCATTTTAGTCTCTTAGAGTAATGTCATGACCTTGTCGTGACAAAATGCATCTCAGGGGTTTAGTTGTTCTGGGGATGTTACATATTAGCATTACAATTCTTGCTGTTCGCACCCCAAGAAACTGTAATAATCCTAATTATATTCGCAGTCCAATTCTCTGTAATCGCACCCCATCAAATAACCTCATCTCCATCTCTCTCCACACGTTGCCTAAAGCTTAGCAGTTGTTCTATCAGTCGCGTGTATTTCCCCCTCTTAGGTTCACCTTCTTCAAAAACGAAGAAAATTATCCCGCAAAAATCACCAAAAAGTAGTTTGTTATCTAGTTAGAGGAAAGTTTGCATGCCATTTAACTTGTTTTAGAGTTAATTCCTCTATGCATGTCATTTAACTTATTTTCCTGCTAGATTTTTAAATTGTTTGTCTTTAAGGGTTCATTTGGCGCGACGGTGGCGGGCGGCGGTGGCGGCAAACGCCGCCGCAAGGCGCGTAACCAAATGGCGGGCGGCGGCGTTTGACGCGTTTGCACCCGCCACGCCATGAGAAACGGAGCAAAAGCTCCGTTTTGATCCCCGGCCTCCTCCCTCCGGTTCCATTTGAGCGTTTGCACCCGGATTCTTGCCCGTCACCGCCGCACCAAATAAAGCCTAAGATTCTCTAGACTTCCGGTGCTTAATAAATCGGCAACATGTTTGGCTTATTAGGGATGAGAGTGGGGTGCAAATATAATTTTGGACTACAAATAAAATTTATGGACTACAAATAAAATTTATGGACTACAAATAGCAATAGACTGCGAATAGTTAATTTCAGACCGCTAATATCAACTCTAAAAAAAAGGAACAAAAAGGGTATGATGGAAGAAAAGAACCCAAGAATGAACTTCCGTTTGCTAAAAATGGCAGCGAAACAGTAGATAATATTAAGAGAAACACACTCAACCAAAATCTGAGACTTCAGACAGAGATGAAACCTGAAATAGTTCAAATATTCATCATATGTTTCATCAGATGAATTATATGTTTCATACTGACCATAAGTGACAATAGTGATGAAAAACAATTACCAAAATTAGAAGAACAAGAAAGAAAAAAAAAAGATCAAAAGAAACCTGTTGTTTTGAGTTGGAAAAAACTAGATCAAATGTGGGAGGACCAAGATCTGATCGAACAACTTAAAATTGAACTTAGGAAAGTAAGCCATTGGCCTTCCTACCATCTTCAGAGAGTAGGAGAACTCAATGGAATCAGATCTACATTGTTGGAGAGATTTGAAATCAGCTTATGTTCTCTCCTCAGCGCATCTTCTTCCACGACCCTTTGTTTGAAATAAGCTTCTGCTAGGGCCACAAGGATGGCAACCTTCCGTAATTGGGTGGACCGGAGCGTCAAAAATCAGCACTAGGGCAGCAGGGATCAGCGACCTTCGGCTGTAGGGCGGACTGGAGCGGCAAAATTCTACGGTAGAGCGACGGGGTCCACGACCTTCGGCGCTCGCGCCAGGGATGAGGCTCTTTGGTACTAGCCATTTATGTAATCTCCTACATAAGGGGGAAACATCTGGTTTGCGAGTAAAGAAAACCGAGGGAAAAGAAACCGTAGATGTATTTTAAGAATTTTGGGTTGCAGATAGCCATTTATGTAATCTCTCCTACATAAAAACATCAGAATACATCTTTAATAAATAAGATAAATAGAAAATTCAAATATCAATCATTATTTAAAAGTATTCAGATGTCTAACATTTAGATTTTATTCACCACATCATTTAAAGGTAAAATATTTTCCAATTGTTTTTGTAGTTCAAATTGGCATTCCAATCATTAATACAAGTAGAATTATCTCTTTCATTCATGGACTAAAAACCTCCAATGGCAGGAGATGCGCTAAGGGTACTAGCTCAAATTTACATAAACCCACAAAAAAATCGAAAAATTACACCTGAGACTGAAACTAGCCCATAAAAGTAAAAAACAATTGCAAGTTATTGGATTGAGAGTTTGAGACGCATTGCCTTGTGTTGTGTTGATCATGTTTTTAGGGGAGCAGGACTCTCGCCGGCTGGCAACTGGTTTAAAGGCAAGCAGCATAGCTTCTCAACAATTACTGCTCGAAGGATCGGAGTTAGCCACTTTCCTTAGCAGCCTCTGCTTCCTTATGCTCTCATGGCATGGTGCAAAGAATTTGTGCATCAGAGCATCCTCCGCAGAAACTCGGCAGCGAGGGTTTACGGTAAGGCACTTGTCCACAAGATCGAAAAGTGATTCGGGGATGCGCTCGAGAAAATCTGGTCTCCTCGTGTTCTTCGCACACCATTCTCTCAATCCCATTGATCTCAACGACCCGACATCGAGCAGATCCTGCAGGTAACTTGGTTATGGATGTATGACTAAAGTAGAAGCCCAGACTATTCTGTTAAAATCTTCAAATTTAAACAGCTATAATGCGATATATTTGGAGATTTACCCTTACACACCAGCATGCAATCAACTCATTGGAATCAAAATGACGCAAGGTAAGATCCTAAAGGAACTAAAGATAGATGCAGGCACAATCTCCAACAGAATTAAGCTTGCAATAAAGTACAACAACAACAACAACAGAACCCATATAGTCCCCAATCATTGGGGGTATGGGCGGGGGAAGATTGGAAACAGACCTAACCTTTGGCGCTATGCACAAAGTGGCTTCTCTCAGAGGAGAAAGACCTAACCTTTAACAATAAATGCACAAAGTGGCTGCTCACAGAGTACCACTGAAATAGTGGCCCCCTATACAGTTGCGTTTGCTGCGGAATCATGCCCTCAAATCAAAGCCAAAGACATCAGAGAGGGCAGACCCAAGAATCCATTTTGATTATGTGCACATACCCATGCTTCCTTCATTCAGCATCCAGAGCATAAAATACTTTTTATAAAACAATAAAGTACTTTTTATAAAATCAGCGGGGGAAGCTTGCAATAAAGTACTTTTTATAAAACAATTTTCTTTTGATTTGCCACAAAAAATAAAGATTAAATTAAGGAAACAAGAGGGAAGTACAGAGGCAAGAGTGCGCGAAAATGAAATGATTAATTAAATGAGAAAATACAAAGACTTGAACAACTGAATTCAAAGCTTACAAACAAATATTTCATCAAGTAGAGACTTAACACGATATTCGACTACAAAAATTAACAACAAACCTTGAATTTACACAATGCATAGGGGGGAATTAACAACTGCAAGAGAGCTATGGAGAAGCCGAAATTGTGTTTTGGATCTCCCGATGAGGGCCCAACTGCTCGACAGCGATAACGGTTGCTGGAATGGGTACCAGGAAATTGGATGGGAGGGGCTGGAATCAGCAAACAGTTGTTGGACAATGCCTCACGTCAGAAGTGGGGAATTACAGGTGCAGGCAGAAGGTTGCTGAACTTGGGACAGGGAAATGATATTGGGGCGGCTGAAGAGCTGTCCCAGCGGCTGAGGGAGGGGGCCAGCTGTAATTGTAGTAGTGGGGAGTGGAGGAAATTTAGGACGTAAGAAGGAAGTGGGGTAGTGCGGGTAATGGAGGGTGGTTATGGGGGGATAGTAGAGGAGGTGGCTGGCCGGAGTGGGATGGAGGTGGTGGTTGGAGAAGTTTTCCGGTGAACACCGGAAAACAAAAATTGGATGTAATGTTAAGGGGAATGGATGGGGGATCACCGGAAGCGGATGGAGGTGATTTTCCGGTGATCACCAGATGAGGGAATGAGATTTAGGAGAGGAAAAAGGGGGTGTTTTGAAGGAGGATATGGAGACTGTTGTAGGGGTGGCCGGCTAGATCTTGAGGGTGGTGGAAAGGGGCTGTCGGCAAGGGAAAATGGGGAAGTGAAGGGAGCTGTTGGGCTGGAGTTGTAAAGGGGATGACATAGGAGGATGGATGTCGGTTAGGGAGGGAACAATGGGGGTTCACGGCAAGGAGAGGGTAGGGGTTGGCCGGCTGTTATAGACTAGGAGGGTAGGACCAAGCTTCGCGCCCAAAGGTTCCAGCTTCGGCACTTGAATTATCGGAAGGAAGACTTCTGCACAGTTTCTCTCCCCAAATTGAGAGCGCTCATCCCCAATATATACACACTAGGGAGGACAACAAAGGATCATGAATCGTCATTCGTTGTGATCCCAAAAATAAATAAAATATAACACGGATTAAAAAACACAGAACAACTAATGCTAAGATCGGCGATCCACTCATGAAGAATGGTCCCGATCGTCATTGTGTCTGCGGTCGGCGTGAGTAGACCCGAACAGGTCGGGTGGGCTGATCCCCATCAACTCCCCCCGTCTCATAAGCATTTATCTCCGTGGAATGAAGATGATTATAATGTCGTCGTAGAGCGGGGGCGAGTCTCTCGAGCTCTGCTGCAGAAATCCATGTATCAACAGTAAAAAGGCGGCCCTACCAATGGACCAAGTATCGGATTTTGTCTGGTGCGGGGTACAAGCCCATGGGCCACGATCTCTGTGATGACGTCAAACGGATTGGAGGCTGAAGATGGTGAAACTGATAGCGAAGGACGTGATACATGTTAGAATGGTGCTCGAAGCATCCGCGTGAGTGTCTAGTTTGGAACACTCTACTCGTTGCCCCTAGCAGGGTATTTATAGGCAAACCCTAATTCCCCGGCGGGTGCGTGGATCCCTAACGGGTCCTAACCTACTGCTAAGTATCAGTTAACCCGATAGTTCAATATACCTCAACATTCTCCTCCTATATTGTAAATATCGGGGTCACATCACAGATTACTTTAAACAAAAGTTAATAACGACAAACATGAGTTTTCCAGAAACATAAATATGAGTTTTAGAATACACAATATCTAAACTCAAACACAAGGCTCCAAACAAGAAAACAGTAAGCAAAGCTGGAAAAACACTCAAAGGACAGATAAATGAACAGTGATCTATGCAAACAATAGATCATCATCATCTGGGTCGAAATCAACTTTCTCTCCTCCAATCTCCATGTGATCTGCAAACAGACATAATAAGAATGTCATGAGACAAATCTCTATGAATTCTAACATTTGTTAATCAAGAGTAAAGTGAATAGTTCTAACAGTAAAAGAACGTAATACTCTAACCAGGAAGAAAAGAATCACATATCAGCATCTCTATCCAATTTACACAAAATTAGACAATTGATTTCAAAGAATCAAACCATGTTCCTTCGATTATTAAGATTATTGCCAAACGTTTCACAATTGTATTATATCATCAAGTTTGAAATGATACAACAAGCTGTGACCAATATATCATCAAGTTTGGAATGATATAAGTAATGATCATAATATCAGGACGCATATCAACAACTTCAGTATTCGTTTTTGGAATGATACCCAAATCAGTCATTGAATTAAAAATAATTGCGTAAGTCATTAAGTTTGGAATGACTGGCAACTATCCATCTCTGGCTTTCATCAGATAGCATCTGGAATACTTCCGTGTGCTCACTCTAGATGCTCGAATGTAAGCAGACTACGGTTCTAAGATTTAAAACATAAGCAGGGTATTAAGTCATATTAAATGAACCTTAATCCCATCTCCCCCGATGTTTTATGTGTTAGAACCTTACATAAGCCCTTGGTAAGGACATCTGCTACATTATCCTTCGATCTCACGTCCAATAGGGAGATTATCCCCTGATTGGTGAGATGGGTCAACCAGGCCTGTTTCATCCTTAGTTGCATTCGCTTTCCATTGAACAATGTATTTGTTGCAATGGTCTTTGTGGCTTGATTGTCACAATATAGCGAAATAGAGTTCATTTTTAGACTCGTCATTGGAATGTCGATGATCAGATCTCTTATCCACTCAGCTTCTTCTCCTGCTGAAGCGAGGGCATAGAGTTCCGATTCCATAGAGGAAAGTGCAATGCACGACTGCCTCTTTGACTTCCAAGCTACTGCTGCTCCTCCTAGGGTAAATACAAAACTGCTAGTGGATCTACTGTCAGCAATTTCTGAACACCAGGAGGCGTCAGAATACCCCTCAAGTACAGGAGGATGTCCACTGTAACATAAAGCATACTTTTCAGTGTGCTTTAAATATCGCATAAGCCTTTCTAAAGCATTCCAGTGGTCCTGCCCAGGGTTACTCGTAAATCTACTTAACATGCCGACCGTAAAAGCTATGTCAGGTCTAGTGCAGGTTGTAGCATACATGAGACTACCTATGAGTTTGGAGTAATCCAACTGTCGAATAGATGAACCTTCATTCGGTTTCAGTCTATTGTTATAATCGTATGGAATCTCACTACCTTTGCTATGAACGTAACCCCACTTCTCAAGTAGATTTCTAATATAGTGACTCTGACTGAGGGTAATACCCTTGTCAGTGAAGTTCACTTCCATTCCTAGGATGGTTTTCACCACGCCTAAGTCAGTCATGCTAAATTGTGTCGTCAAGACAACTTTCACGTCTTTCACCTCAGACTGATCAGTGCCCAGAATTAGCATGTCATCAACATACAAGCATATTATTGCAACTTTATTTGAACGTGTACGAACGTACAGACATTTATCTGAAAAGCTGGATTTAAAACACAAGTGTCAAATTTTTCGTGCCACAATTTAGGTGCTTGCTTCAATCCGTAGAGTGACTTAATCAACTTACAGACCTTAGTTTATAAACCTTCTACCACAAACCCTTCAGGTTGGTGCATGTAGATCTCTTCGGTCAGATCTCCATTAAGAAATGCAGTCTTGACGTCCATCTGATGAACTGTAAAGTGTTCAATAGATGTTATAGCGAGAAGTATCCTAATTGTCGCATAGTGACAAACAGGTGAGTATATATCAAAGTAGTCTATTCCACTCACTTGAGTGAAGCCTTTTGCAACTAGACGTGCTTTGTATTTGGCAATACTCCCATCAGGATGAAGCTTCTTCTTCAGAACCCATTTGTTTCCAATGGTCTTAGCCCCGTTGGGCAAGTCAACCAATGTCCACGTGTTGTTCTGCATGAGATAGTTTAACTCTTCATCGATGACTTCTTTCCATAATAGAAAGTCTCGAGATCGCATCGCATCCTTATAGGTGGATGGATCAGCTTCAATTTGGTAAGTCACGAAGTCTGTACCGAAGCTTTTAGGCATTTTCTCTCTACTAGATAGCCTTCTGGTATCTAAACCACTCGTGTCTACAGGCTCAGTGTCAGAGTTACGTTGACTTGGCTCAGCTGCAGGCTCAAGTCTAGTGGCTAGCAGACCTGGAAGCGTCAGGTTCTTATCCTTAAAGAACTTATCCTCAAAGAAGACAGCGTCTCTAGATTCGATTACAGTGTTTGTTGATAGATCTAGAAATCTGTCTGCAGCACTATCCTTCGCACATCCGATGTAGATACATGTATTTGTCCTAGGTCCAATCTTAGCTCTTCTAAGGTCAGGTATCCTAACATAAGCGATACAGCCCCAGGTCTTAAGATTATCAAATTTAGGAGGTCTCTTAAACCAAAGTTCATAGGGTGTCTTAGTCAACTTGGCATGGGGAACCTTATTAAGAATGTGATTAGACGTGAGGGCAGCTTCACCCCAGTAGGCCGCAGGCATGCCAGCAGTCAACAACATGGAATTCAACATTTCTTTTAAAGTCCTATTTTTTCGCTCAGCAATACCGTTGGATTGGGGGGAATAAGGAGCAGTCGTTTCAGGGATGATGACATTGCTGGCAAGGAAATCTCTGAACTCCCCGGAGACGTATTCTCCACCTCTATCACTCCTTAGTCGTTTGACTTTCATGTCAAGTTGATTCTCAACCCTAGTTTTGAATATATGGAATTTTTCAAAAGCTTCATCTTTGGATTTAAGTAGATAGATGTGACTGAATCTAGAGTAGTCGTCGATAAAAGTTATCAGATACTTCCGACCTCCACGTGTGACAAAACTTTTGTAGTCACATATGTCAGAGTGTATTAACTCTAGCAAATGTGTGCTCCTAGAAACCTGACTAAAAGGTGTTCTAGTTATCTTAGTTTGAGCACAGATTTCACATTTGTCAAATCTGGTTTTTGTGTCTAAAGGAATGTTGTGAGTTCTAGCGAGCAGGAGTAGTTTTCTATAATTGACGTGTCCTAGTCTGGCATGTAAAGTCTTAGGATCAATCAAATTAGAACTAACCTGATTTACTACTTCGTTTGCTAGACTCAACCTATACATTCCGTTGACGACATACGCACAACCAAAGTAGTGCGAGTGAACCATAAGCGTTACTCGACCACCACTAATGTTAAAAGACATACCCGCATCGCATAACAGACTAATTGAAATTAAATTAGCAGCTAATGATGGTATAAATTTAACATTTTTCAAAGTAAGAGTTTTACCTGAGGAGAGCGTCAAGGTAGCATTGCCGACCCTCAGCACGTCAGCAACTCCTCCATCAGCAACAGTAACAGTCTCTCGGACTGCAGTGACATCCTCCAGAAGCACAGTGTTGTTGCACACGTGACATGTAGCACCTGAGTCTAGCCACCACTCTGTACTGGCCTGTCCGTTACCGACCATGACAACAAAGTCGGTGGGCGCAGTCTGATGGACCATATTGGCCCTATTATCAGGCTTTGGTGTACTAGGTTCTCCTCTCTTGGGCTGCTTGCATTCGGAAGCACAGTGACCCCACTTGTTACAATTGTAGCACTTGCCTTTGAATTTCTTCGCCTTCTTGCTCGTGTCCACAACTGCAGGTGCACTGGGTAACGGTCTAGTCTTGCCGGGCTTAAACTTCCGCTTAGGATGCGTGACCATGTTGGCAGCAGAAGATTGTTTCCTAATAGTCTCCCTAGCGTGTCTAGTTCTGTTCTCATCCTCAATGCAAATGAAGCGCTTGAGGTCTTTAAGACTGACCTGCATTTTCTTCCGATACATCTTCGTTTTAAAGGAGTACCACGCCGACGGGAGCTTGAAGATAATAGCTCCTGCAACAAATCCATCTGGCAGTGGGATGTTCTCACTGTTCAGCTTGTCCACCAGATTTTCAAAATCCGCGACCTGTGGAAGGATTTCCCTTTCCTCAGTGAAGGTGAAAGTCATAAACTTGTCCACGAGGTGCGTCTTGGACATATTTTCCTCTTCCTTGAATTGCTCCTCTAGAGCATCCCAGATTTCTTTGGCGGTCTTCATTTTGCTGTACGTCTCAGCAAGCTTGTTGGAAAGGCAGTTCAACAAGTAGTCACGGCAGAAATCTTCATCGACCACCCATTGAGTCTCTCCAGCTGTCCCAAGAACCTCATCACGTACAGTCTGAATGGTGTAGAACACGTTCAGGTACTTCATGCCAAACTGAGTGTTCCTCTTCCAAGCACTGAACTCAGAATTGGAGAATTTCTCCAATTTTATCATCGGAACAGGAGTAGAGCCCTTCGACATCGTGTCTCTTTTCAAAATACGTGTATTCTACTAGTAAACGAAGTACGAGCAGAAAACTAGAAAGAGAGCACCTGAGACGTGTGTAGCTGAGAAAACTTCGGATCCAATCCAGTACTTGTTATGCTCCACTCCACTGGTCGAAGACTGATCCACGCAAACAAAGACGGCAGCAAAGTCATATCACTACAGCGACAATGGAGGCTCTGGAATCGACTGCGTCGACAGGGATCGGATGCGTCGACAGGTAAGGCGTCGACTGGGAAGGCATTGTCTGGGAAGACGTCGACGGGGAAGGCGTCGACTGGGAAGACGTCGACAGGGAAGGCGTCGACTGGGAATACGTCGACTTGGAAGGCGTCGACTGGGAAGACGTCGACAGGGAAGGCGTCGACTGGGAAGACGTCGACTTAGATCGTCTGCGTCGACTGGGTTTGGCAACAGCGGCAGAGGCGACACTTCATTGCACGTTAGCAGTTATGCGATCTCCCTTCGATGGCGACTGACAGAGCCGGATCTCGCAAACAGGAGTTTGCGAACAGGACTGGCGGCTTCTTCCTCTTCTGCGATGTAGGCGACCTCCTTCTCGCAATCAACGGGAACGACGGAAGGAGAGGTTGCCGTCGGCAGCGATCAATCAGGGCGGTTACAGAGAACTAGGGCTCGGCGGCGAGGACTCGCGATCGAGGAAGCGACTGAGGCGGTTCTTCTATCTTCGATCGACGGGAACAACAATCGGGGCGGGAATAGCCGTCGACTACGATCTAGGCGATGAACAGGTTTCTTCCTCCTTTGCACTGATCGAGCAAGAGAGCACGATCCGGAACGTTACACTGAGAAAACTGCACGTCAGTGGGCGACGGTTACAGGGAAAACCGCTCAGGAACGAATGATCTTCGAGAATGTTAGAATGGTGCTCGAAGCATCCGCGTGAGTGTCTAGTTTGGAACACTCTACTCGTTGCCCCTAGCAGGGTATTTATAGGCAAACCCTAATTCTCCGGCGGGTGCGTGGATCCCTAACGGGTCCTAACCTACCGCTAAGTATCCGTTAACCCGATAGTTCAATATACCTCAACAATACAGTAGTAGAAGAAGCATAGGATCAATCAGTGTTTGGGGCTTGGGCTGTGTCGGAAGCTGAGTGGTGGATGAAGGCTACGGCTGAAGCACTGAAGTGGAAGGAGATATAAGCGAAAATTGGGACTGTGGTGGAGTGGTGGACGAAAATAGAGGCTGAGGAGCTGTGGTGGTAGGGGGTGAAGAGGACATGTAATCATGTGGCTCAAAGAACGGTGTCAAATCTTCTACGTTGAATACAGGTGAAATTCCCTTACTCTGCAGGATATCTAGCTCATAAACATGTGCTCCAATTCTTTTAAGCACGGTGTAAGGGCTCATTAACTTAGCATTTAATTTTCGAGCAGTTCCCTTGAAGAACCTCTCAACACGTATACGAAACATAACTTGTTCTCCTTCATTCAAGCTTTGTATTCTCCTGTGGCTATTAGCATATGATTTATAAATGTCATTATTGCAAGAAATTCTTCGTCGGGCAGACTCATGCATGCTATGAAGATGCCTAACAAAAGACTCAGCAGACTCGCTAGGATGAGATTCTACGGGTAGGGGAATAAGATATATGGGTTTCCTAGGTTCATAACCTAAGACTACCTGAAATGCTCAATACTATCGTCCTATTCACTAAGCTATTAAATGCAGACTCTACCATGGTTAACATAAAATCCCAAGAGGTAGTGGGGTTACCAGCAAGGCATCACAAAAGATTTCCTAAACTCATATTTACCACCTCAGTCTAGCCATCCGTCTGCGGATGGTAGGCGGATGAGAATTACAGCGCAAACGCGCAGTGCCAATCTTCATCCAAAGAGTTTTCCAGAAATAGCTCATGAATCGAACATCTCGATTAGATACAATGGTCTTAGATAGACCGTGAAGTCTAAAGATGTCCCGAATGAATATTAATGTGACGTGAGACGCATCGGCAGTCTTGCTGCCGAATAGGTACATGGCACCTCTGAGTGACCTGAATCACTGTCTTATCTACATAGACGTCTCGATACGGGTTTGGGTGGGGCTCTGCCATAATCCTCATTCGTTCAAGACCCTTTTAGGCAATAATGTTCACACAGATGCCACTATCAATAGCGAGCTTGCGGACTCTGCCTGCACTCAGAAAGTAAGTGTAGAAGATAGTGGTCCGCTTCCAATCTTCATCCGTGCGGGGAGTGTGCAGTAAGCGGAGGATAACACCCATCTCAAGTGCTCAGTCTGCCTCATCTTCCCAACCTTCTTCTATGGCCACGATGATCTCTTCTTCAGAAGGATCCATGGGATCGACTATAAGGCCAGGATCCTCCTCAACAAATAGATTTCGTGTGGGGCATTGTGCCGCTACATGATCTCTACCCAGACAACGATAACACTGGATCCCTATAGCTGACCATACTATAGTGGGATAAAGGCTTGAGTGTTGTTGTTGTTAGTCTCATAGTGACATCAATCCCTTTGTTACATTTTTGCAGCATTGGACCTCCGATATGAAGCCATTATCCAAGTGTCTAGGGCAATGAAGAGAATTTTGAGTCAATAAATGTTGTTGATGAAACAAGGCGCACCTGAGGCGCATGTCAAGGCGCACCTGGGGAACCTCACCCGCCTCTGCCTTCCAGAGGCGAGGCCCGATGCGCCTGGTGCGCCCGACGCCTCAGGCGCGCACCTTAATAACATAGGGAAGTACAGACGCAAGAGTACTAAAATGAAATGACTAATAAAATGAGAAAAAATAAAAACTTAAACGACTAAATTCAATGCTTACAAACCAATATATCATCATGTAGAGACTAACACGATATTCAAATAAAAGAATTAACAACAAACATTGAACTCACACAGGGGGAGGGCTTGAGATGTATTTGGAGAGCTATGGGGAAGCCGAAATTGCAATCCGGGACTGATTTTGGATCTCCAGATAGGGCCCAACTATTGGGCAGTGATAACAGTTGCTGGAACTCTAATTTTGGGTACTAGGAAATTGGATTGGAGGGGCTGGAATCAACAATTAGTTAGTGGACAATGCCTGGCGGCAGGATCAGTGGGGAATTGCAGGTGCACGCTGGTTTTTGAGGTGCAGGCAGAAGGTTGTAGTTGAACTTGGGATAGTGAAATGATATGGGGTGGCAGGAAGAGCAGTCCCAGCAGCCGGCTGGGAGTTCTGGAGGTGGGAGGGAGGCTGAGGAGTGAAGACTTGGATGGATGTATTGCCTTCCAGGATTGGGCTGAGAGGTGGTTTGGGTTGGTCGGGAGTGGGCGTGGAAAATGGGGGCTCAATTTTTTTTGGGTGGGTGGGGGTGGGGGGATGTGGATCCACATGGGTTGCAGAGAAATAGAGGGGGGTTGTAATGGTAGTAGTGGGAGGTGGAGGAAGAAGAAATTTAGGGAGTCCTAAATTGTAGGAGGTATGGAGGAAGTGAGGTAGTGGAGGGCGGTTATGGGGGTAGTGAGGAGGTGGTTGGCCGGAGTAGACCAGAGGTGGTGGCGGTGGTGGCGGAGGAGTTTTCTGGTGGTTGTCGGAGAACCAAAATTGGATGTAATGTAAAGGAGAATGGACGGGGGACACCGGATGCGGCCGGAAGTGGTTTTCCGCTGATCGACGAAGGAGAGAATGAGATTTAGGAGAGGAAAAAGGGGGTGTTTTGAAAGAGGATATGAGGGTTGTTGTAGAGGTGTCCGGCTAGATCTTGAGGGTGGTGGAAAAGGGTTGTCGGCAGGGGAAATGGGGAAGTGAAGGGAGTTGTTGGGCTGGAGTTGTAATGGGGATGAAATAGGAGGATGGAGGCCGATTCGGGAGGGAAGAATGGGGGTTCACCGCAAGGAGAGGGCTTGGGGAGAGTTGGCCGACTGTTGTAGACTTAGGAGGGAAGGAACAAGTTTCGCGCCCGGAGGTTCCGGCTTCGGCACCAAAATGATTGAAAGGAAGTCTTCTGCACAAACTTTCCCTCCCCAAAATGAGAGTTTTCATCCCCAATATATAGACACTACCATCACACTAGGGAGGACAACGAATGGTCATGATTCACCGTTCGTTGCGACCCCCAAAATAAATAAATAAACAACTAGAAAAAAAACAACTAATGCTAAGATCGGCGATCCTCACATGATGAACGGTCCCGATCGTCACTGTGCCCGCGGTCGGCGTGAGTAGATCCGAACGGGTTGGGCGGGCTGATCCCTATCAAAAAATTAGTTAAAAAAATGAAAATGATCCCCTCATAATTTAAGGATTTTTATCTTGACACTATACTTTTTCTTTTTTACCCCTCCGAGACCCCTAATATTTTAGTCAATTCATAATTGTTACAATCATTTCCCCTTAAATTGTTAGTTAAATCTTGACGGGATGATGAGCAAACAGGTTATTCATCTAGGTAATAGCAGGTTATTCATTTGCATAGATCTAGGGCCCATATTGGGAAAGAAAAGAAGCTTCATTCCCTAAACAGTTAGGTCCATTTAATTATCTCAAAAGTATCATTATCTATTACTATATTAAAGAGAAATTTTTGGTGAAACATTAGAGCTTTCGATTTAACATCCTTTTCATTTTTTTATATTTTTTTAGAAAGAAAGGGAAGAAAATAAAGAACAGCTGGGGATCACGTCCACATATACTATTCTACTTTAAAAAGCTCATCTTAGAGATTTATGATACCACGGGAAAGGAAGTCTCGCAATTGTGCAGCTTGGCAACTTCCCACAATTCCTCGCTGCCCCTCAGCCTCGCGATTTCCTTTATATTTCTGCACCACCACATGAAGCAACATTAAATAGCAGGATTCATAAAGAAGAATGAATTCAATGGTAAAAATAAAATAAATAAATAACTCACTGCTCCGGATCGCCACCAAATGGAGCCCTTCCTATCAACAGGTAGAGCATTGTGACACCTGCAGACCACATGTCGATCTTGCAGCCTTGGTGGAAAGACTTGAACAATACCTGCATCCACTCGAACATTATTTCTAGATAAAAATAAGTTTCAAAACACAAGAACTAGCTAGAATGACACAAAAGGCGGACCTCTGGAGCTCGGAAGCCCTTTGTTCCAACACAAGGACCTTCTCTCTTGGCCTTCCCGCTTGCTAGAAATGGCAAAAGGTTCAGCAAGTCCACTTCCAATTTGCCAAAATATTTAAATAAATATACCTTTGTTTTTTTGGCCTGCTCCAGGAACAGCATTGCCACCAGAATGCAAAGGCATGGGAGTTAGTATTAGAAGCCCTGTTTCACATGGAGCCATAGGAGCTGCAATTCTCTTCCTTTGGGATGAAGGACCGTTGGAAGTAGGTTTCAAATTTTGGGAATTGTGCATGGTCTTGTGCACAAAATTGATAAGCTCTTTCCGCCCTTTGGAAGGCATTGGCTGATTCAACCAGTCAGCATGAGTCTTATTGCTGGTTTGATCTTTTGTCGAGGTCAACCCTGAAACATCTGCGGTCTGGCTTCCATGCTTGCTTCTGTCAACGATAGGAAAAGTATCATGATCTTTTTGAGATTTCTTCTTTGAACTCTTGGAAGTTTGAACTCTCTTAAAATCATTAGCTGCTTCTTTCTTTGCATTCTCCACAGGTCCACGATCAATAAATTTCTGAGAATGGAAACTCAGCGATGACTTTGATTCTAGCAGAGAGTTTGGATATGTACTAGCACTCGGTATCTTCCGTTTACCTATTCAGATTGGAGGGAAGATGTCATCTCTTGGTTAATGACACCAGCCAATAAACAATGAAGGCAAGGAACACCGAATAATTGAAAGATTTGGCAAACCACATCATAAATTATATTGTCGATATTTTGCACATTTTGTGGAGCCCATCCAATATATTTCTATTTTGTGATATGGAGAATTCTACCAGGAACCAACAAGACTATAGTTGAAAACTTAAACAAACTAATGTTTGGACTGCTCAATTTGCTTAATCAAGAACCAGAAATTCTTCTATAATCCATTATTCTTGCTTTTGATTAAGTAATTGATCAATGAAATCTTAAGAATAAAAGTAAATCACAGTGTAGAACTCAGAAGATATGATCAATGTTAAGATTGATTTAATTGCTAAAACAACAAATCTTTTAAGAATAAAAAGCCTTATAATAATATTCAGATTTCGGTTGGATTGTTTTAGGAAGATGAAAACAAAACTATAAATATAATATCATCAAAATTTGAACAATAAACAAACCAACATTTATGAACTAAACATAACTGACTGAGGTTAGTTTATTTGAATGATGCACATCTCCAGATTCCTAGTTAAGTTCAAAAACAATCAACAAAGTAATGTGTGGGGTACATCTAGGTTAGCTCAGAGATGATAGATCAGGGTAGTAGGAAGAGCAAAAAATTTAAGTGGAGCACTTGAGCAAAGGTGACAGTGGGTTTGGCAGGTGGGTGACAAGCTTCGTGTGCAAGAGGAGATGTTAAATTTATTTTAGTATGGTTACTCATCAAATTTATTTAGGGATATACATCACTCATTTAGTGTATTTGTTATGTTAATTTATTGCTTTTAGAACATTTAATTATACTTAATATACAAAATTATTTATTTATAAGATATGGGAGTTCGATATTTTACCCCAACAGGACTCCAATTTCCGACAATTAAAAACTCAATCTAACATGTCACCAACATCCAATATTTACAACAATGAGTAGGCTTGATCTCCACGAATAACCTCCTTCCAACTTTCTTTTGAAATAAAAAGGTGTTAGTGTGTCATGTTTTATGTTTGGTTTTATTTTTCCTGTATTTTGTCACTCCTATATATAAAGGAGGTGACCATTGGTTAATAGTAATTTGTTCCCGACTTGCAACATGGTATCAGAGCCACGTTAACCCTAATCCCTCCCGCCCGATCGTTCGCTACTTCCGTCGCTCGCCCGTCCCAGATCTTCGGTCGCGCCGCTCTCCCATCGCCTCTCCCCGTCGCTCCTTCCCTCAGCGGCGACTCCTTCCGTCATTCCGCTTCCATAGCAGCTTTCGTCGTTCATTGGCGCAGAGCAGCGCCCTGCTCCTTCCGCTTCCGGTCAGCAACCCGCACAGCTTCCGCACAGTTTCCGCACAACAACTTCTCCTTCCACCTCCGCCCGCTCCTTCCGCTTCCGCGGTCAGTCTTCTTCCGGACGCAGGAATTATGCGACAGTAGGAATCCTCTTCCAGGCGTCTGGTGTACTTGGCTCGGCTTCTTCACCAGGATCATCTATGCTCCTCTTTCTATGAGAATCTACTAGGGTTGCGCCCCTCCTCTCGTTGGCTTGTTCTCGTGGTTTCTATCCTCGGGTTGTTATGGAAGGGAGTGTTAATTCTCCAAACATGTCCTCCTGTGGGCGTGTTGATTCCTCCCCGGTGTCGTCATTGGGCTCCGGCCGCGCTCTCCATGACCATGGGTCTCCTCAAATTACTACCATGAAATTTGATGGCGTAAATTATCTCCCGTGGTCTCGTTCCATTACTCTTGCCCTGAAGAGCCGTCGTATGTTTGGATATGTTACCGGCAGTACGAAGGCTCCTGCTCAGATTCTCCTGAGTGGTCTCAATGGGAGCCGGAAAACTCCCTGGTGGTGTCGTGGCTACTCAATTCCATGCAGGAGTGCATAGCTTGAAATTACCTGTTCCCGGACACTGCCGCAGATATTGGGATGCGAACCGAGGTTACTTATTTTTGTCGTGTAAATGCTGCACATATTTTTCAACTACGCCGGAGGATTTTCTTCTTGAGGAAAAATGAAGTCCTAGTACGAGATCGAGAGGAATGCAACCGGATCTTCGAGTTTCTCCATGGTCTGCATCGAGATTTTGATCTTATTAGTGTCCAGATTCTGGGGCGATCTCATCTTCCCTCCCTGCCAGAAGTTTGCAGTCTTGTTCAGCAAGAATTTGATCGCCGCCAGACTCTACATACCGACTCGGCCTCGGAGGGCTCTGCCCTTGCGACTCACTTTAGCCTTGGTGGTCGTCACTCTCGTGACTACAGGCCCCGCTCCGGCGAGAAGGATCGTCTGTTGTGTGATTATTGCGGGAAGGCCCGTCATACCAGGGACACGTGTTTCAAGATGCATGGTTTTCCTCCTTCCAGGGGGTCCTGCTTCTCGTGGTGTCTATGGCAATGGTCGCTCCAAGGCCGTCCTCCTCTGCCTCGCTCAGCTCATCTCTCAGATGCTTCGGAAGAAATTCCTCCTGCTGCTACTTCTGCTCTATCTTCGGACGAGATTCTTGCCTTTCAACGTCTTATGCATGGCCAACCTTCCGAGCCCTCTACTTCGTCCTCCTCTTATGCCCACCAGGAGCCCCCAGGTGCACATTCTGCTACCAACCGCTCCTCCACTCAGTGGATCATTGACAACAGAGCCACCGATCACATGACTGGCTCTGCTTTAGGTTTTGTTTATTACTCTCCTCTGTCTGGTCGAGACAAAGTGATTATTGATGATGATTCTTTTTTCTCCATTGCGGGGAAAGGAACCATTCTCTGCTCTTTCCTCACTCTCTCGTCCGTTCTTCATGTTCCTAAGTTTACTCAAAATTTTCTGTCTATTAGTCACTTGACTATTTCCATGAACTGTTTTGTGACTTTTTTTCCCTCTTCTTGTATCTTCAGGACCTAAAGACGGGGAAAGTGATTGGCTTTGGTAGCCTGTGCGATGGACTGTATCTGTTTGACCCCTCCAGCTCGGCTCCTCCTCGTGTTCCTCTTGTGGTTTCGCCTCCTGATTTGGATTCCTAGCACTGTCTACTATGACATCCCTCTATCTCTGTTATGAAACTTCTATTACCTGCTATGTCGAACTGTGTTTAACAATTTTACTTGTGATGTGTGTGAATTAAGTAAGTACAAACGAGCATCTCTTCCTCATATGTCCCCTCCTAGTGATACTCCTTTTGCGGTTATTCATTCTTATGTTTGGGGACCATCCCCGCTTGCTTTTATTTCTGGTTGTAAATGATTTGTTACGTTTATAGAGTGTTTCTCTCGTTGCACTTGGGTGTACCTAATGAAAACCAAATATGAAGTTTTTCCTCTGTTTCAGCAGTTTCATAAGCTGATCGCCACTTAGTTCAATACCACCATTAAAGTGCTGCGAAGTGATAATGGTCGAGAGTACATTGACTCTCACTTTGAGCGATACCTTTCGGACTTGGGTATCATCCATCAAACGTCATGTGTTTACATCCCTGCCCAGAATGGGGTCGCTGAGCGTAAGAATCGGCACCTACTTGAGGATGCTCGATGTCTCTTACTTAAAATGCACCTTCCAAAATATTACTGAGGGGACGCTGTTCTTACAGCTGTGCATCTTATTAATCCCTTGCCTACCCGTATCCTTCACCACAAACCATGTTGGATGCTCTCAATATTACTCCTACTGAGATTACTCCACGTATCTTTGGGTGGGTGTATTTTTTCCACATGCACCACACCTCCAAGCTTGATCCTCATGCACTTCGGTGTTTTTCATAGGCTACTCTCCTACCCAAAAAGGGTATAAGTTCCTTCATCTTGTGACCCGAAAGACTTTTGTCTCCATGGATATTACGTTCCATGAATCCACGCCCTATTACGGGAGCTCACTTCAGGGGGAGACAGGTACCATGGAAGTGAGCTCTCCCTCTATGCCTCGACCTATTTCTCCTCCATATCAGCATGTTCTTCCTTTTGGTTTCCTACCTCTGGCATTGCCCCCTCGCCCTACTCCTTTGCAGGTTTATACTCATCGACGAAGGGGCACAGACAATCGGGTCTCGCATACCATACCATAGCCAACGCCTGATCCGCATACTGGTCTCCAAGGTAACCGTGCTTCCACTCGTGATCCCTTGTCTCATTATATGACTTATGAATCTTTGTCAACCTTGCATAGAGCCTTTGTCGCTTCTGTCTTACATATCCATCCCTTCCTTGTGGCAGGAAGCTCTGGGGCACCAAAAGTGAAAAGAAGCTATGCTGGAAGAGATGATGGCTCTTGAGAAGAATCGCACGTGGGATCTTGTTTATCTTCCTTAAGGCAAGACTGTGGTTGGATGTAAATGGATTTTTCGGTGAAACAAAACTCCCAAGGTCTTGTGGACCGTTACAAGGCTAGGTTGGTGGTCAGAGGATACACCCACACGACTGGGATTGACTATCAGGAAACCTTTGCTCCCGTAGCAAAGATGAATTCCATTAGAATTTTGCTCTCTTGTGCGGCTTGCAAAGGGTGAAGTCTCAGCCAGTTGGACGTGAAGAATGCCTTCCACCATGGGGATTTGGAAAAGCAAGTTTATGTCTCTGCCTCCGGGTCATACCTCTGAGGGATTTGAGGGAAAGGTATGCAAACTGAAGAAGTGTTTATACGGCCTTAAACAATCTTCGAGGGCTTGGTTTGGAAGGTTCCAAAGAGCCACGATGACATTTGGATCACTCCAATCTTGGCGAGACACTTTAGAAAAGAAGGGTTTTAGGTTGAGCATGACAAAGACGGAGTATATAGAGCTTAAATTTAGTAGTGCAAGAAGGTCGGATGACTCCGTCATTAAATTGGGTGACCAAGATATTTCCCGCAGTGAGTACTTTAAATATCTGGGATCGATAATTCAAAAAGATGGAGATGTAGATAAAGATGTAATACATAGAATCCAAGCAGGTTGGTTGAAGTGGAGAGGCGCGTCTGGGATCTTATGTGATCGTAAAGTACCATTAAAACTTAAAGGCAAGTTTTACTGTACTGCAATTAGGCCAACAATGCTCTATGGTTCTGAGTGGTGGGCAGTGAATGGTGTACATGAGCAAAAAATGGGAGTTGCGGAGATGAGAATGCTTAGGTGGATGTGTGGTCACACGAGACTGGTTAAAATTAGGAATGAACGTATCAGGGATAAGACAGGAGTGGCGCCAATTGTAGAGAAGATGCGAGAAGCTCGTTTAAGATGGTTCAGACATGTACATAGGAGACCATTCGAGGCACTTGTTAGGCGTTGTGAGAGTTTAGTCACTAGACATGTTAAATGGGGGAGGGGTAGACCAAAAAAGACTTGGAATGAAACTACGAGGAAAGATATGATGTACTTAGGCATTAGTGAAGCTATGATTAAAGATAGGGCGCAATGGCGACAAAGGATCCATATAGCCGACCCCACTATGGTGGGATAAAGGCTTGAGTGTTGTTGTCGGTCACTCCTATATATAAAGGAGGTGACCCTTGGTTAATAGTAATTTGTTCCCGATTAGCAACAAAAGGTTTTAAACTTAACAACAATAACAACAACAGAACCCATATAGTCCCCAATCATTGGGGGTATGGGCAGGGGAAGATTGGAAATAGACCTAACCTTTGACACTATGCACAAAGTGGCTTCTCTCAGAGGAGAAAGACCTAACCTTTGACAGTAAGTGCACAAAGTGGTTGCTTACAGAGTACCACTGAAATAGTGGACCCCTATACCGTCGCGTTTGCTGCTGAATCATGCCCTCAAATCAAAGCCAAAGACATCAGAGAGGGCAGACCCAAGAATCCATTTTGATTTATGTGCACATAACCATGCTTCCTTCATTCAGCATCCAGAGCATTGGTTTTAAACTTAAGTAGCTGAATAATAGGATAAGTATGTAATAATTCTTAAACGACTCGATTGCACTAATCCTGATCAATAATAAATCATGGATCCAAGTGAAAAGGGGTAAAACTTTAAAAGACTACAAAATTGCAATGTGCAATGAACAGTTCATCAATTATATAGTTCATTGTTGTTGACCTAAAAAGGAAGATGCAATAGAACTTACTGCTTCTGCAGAACTTCTGATGTAGGTCCTGCACAGCAGACAAAAATAGCCAAAATAAATTATCATTAATGTGCTTCAAGTAAATGAAGAAAGTAAATGAAGGCATGGCAAGAGATGCATAGGGAGTATAACTCACACTAGCTAAGTTAAAATCAATAAGATAACCTTTGTTGACATTGCGTGAAAATAAGAAGTTTCCTGGTTTGACATCTCGGTGCACTACACCCTAAAAAGAAGTGTCAAATAAATGTATATTGTAAATTTTCTAACAAATGTGTACAGATTTCTATATAAATAGCTTACCTGCTTATGCAAGCTTGCTAGTGCCCTGAACATACAAAAACCATACCATTGGAGCTCAAATATACCAATTTCTTTCTTCAAAATCTGAAATAAAAGCATAATATTACCAAACTTATCCTGTACTTCATCATGAATTGATGTCGCCACCTAAACCATAAGTAGGGCTGGGATGCTGCTAAAATTTGAAGATCTCTTGAAAATTGGATTGACTGTTTGGCTAAAACTCAAAGAGATGAGAAGTCAAAGGGATTTAATGAGCCAAGACAGGCGTGGATCAAACTAGAAAAGAACAAGCATGCATCAAAATGAGCTAGCTCAAGACAGCATATGTATAAATATAGGGTTATTTACCGGGACCTCCCCTTGAAGTTTGCATAATTACAGCTTGCACCCCTTTAACTTTCAAAATTACAAAAACCTCCCCACAATGTTTACATTTCATAACATCTGTGCACAAAAGTACCCCCTTGGAGTAAATATTCAGGGGAGTCTTTTTGAGCATGGATGTTATGAAATGTAAACATTGAGGGGGTAATTGTAATTTCAAAAGTTAGAGTGGTGCAAATTGTATATATATATATATCTTTAACTACTATATACAAGAAGTAGCCTTTGGTGCAACATTCAAAATTGCCAAATATAGCCTCATTCTTTTACTCCAATGACTTTACATATATTATGAAAAAAATGGAAATTCATAAAATATAATGGCTATTTGTGTAATTACACTATAACCCTATAATAAAAATAATGATGGAAATTCATAAAATCCAAAAGCTTTTTAGTAGACCTCCTACACTTACTATGGTAGGTAATCATTAGACCTCCTAAACCTACTTTAAAATGATTTTTTGTTAAAATATAAATGTTTTTGAAAAAAAACAATTATAAAATATTAATTAAAATTTTTGTGCGGTTATTTTAAGTACTCATATGTATGTTGTGGGCGCAAGCGCGGGCGATAAACGGCGGGCGAAGCCCGCCCGCGCGAAGCGCACCGTCGCCGGTCGGGTACTGTCGCGCTTGGCAGTAGGGGCAGAGCCCCGTGCCTGTCACTCGTGTGTGTGTGTGTATATATATATATAAACACACATATATATAGATATATATATATATATGCAAATAGAGAGAGAAAAATATCTACACACACGTGTGTACAAATGTTAAACTAAGAATTTATCTTACGAGATCATAATTGGATAGACTGGTCGGATTAAGGTGAAATCAAAATTGAAAAGACTGTTTGGTCGGATTGAGGTGAAATCAAAATTGAATAGACTGTTTGGTCGGATTGAGGTGAAATCAAATTAATGAGCCTTCCTAGATCAAATTGAAATTGGATAGACCACAAATATATAAGAAACTTGTCTTGACCAGGCTCGGACCGCGAGGGATTATCTGGGGAAGTGATAGTTAACAGACCTAATATATGAACAATACCTCTGGTCTGTCGTGCTCCACATGTTCTAGAACAAAACACTCGGAATCTCCATTCTTAAATGAACCCTCATACTTAATCACGAAGTTACGTCCTCTGCATCAACAAAAGTTAATTGTCAAAGGCTGTATATCATTAAAATGCCAAATTGACCTCATTTATCAATTACCCAAATCGTTCCAACATCTTCAGCTCATTATTGACATGGTGTGAATGAGCATTTGCATGAGGACCTGCAAAGATAACCAAATGATAACAGAACCAAATCAGAATTCCTGCCTCATATTGAAGAACCATAATATCCTACAAATCATATGCTATGTACAAATAATCTGATAGTTATTGACGATTGCAATGCATACTAGTAATAGAGATTGGACAAAGTGATCAAATATGTTGAAACATAGCAGTAATAGCGGGTAGTTACAGCATTATATGCACACCAATTAAACAGTATTTATAGGCCCCAAAAAAGTAACATCAGCACTAAAAAAGATTATATCTGATCAGCCTGCACTTTGGATGATCACTTAACATTCATCAGCCTCTTCAGTGTCTTATTCTAGATGTTCTACTACAAATCTCAGCATGCTCTTCACAGCACTGTGTAATATGACCTCAATACTCAAGATTTATTACCCATAACTTCCATTTACATCACACAAATTTAAAGAGCTCCAACAATCTCCACCAAAGTTAGTTATGCTGATACAAACATTGCTGATTAAATTCTTAGAAAATTAATGTGTACCAGATTCCAAATCCAAATGTGATCTAAAATAGTGGTCACGCACATTTTACCTGAAATATTTTCAGGTTTAATGTAAGCCTACATGTAATTATAAATAGACCTTGCTGAGTCATCTACATAGGAATATTGATGAATGAAATTTATATATACATTTTAGCACACATTTGGCTCCACTTTATCTTTGTTTTGCCCTTCATTTATGTAAAAATCATGCCAAATTATAATTATTCTTCATTTCATGATGCAGGGGCACCTTGGGAGCAAAAGGTATGAGTTGGCATGCATTTGGAAGCATTTGGGTTGTGTTTTAGGGTTCTACAGTGGTCGCGCGGTCGTGCATGGGTAAAAATGCACGATCGTGCACTTGTCGACCTCCTCCAGCCGCAAAATCAAGATTCTGTATTTGCTCGTGCATTTTCTTCCAGTACGATCGTGCGCTAAGAAAACACGCGATGGTCTGCGGATAGCCAAAAATGCACGACCGTGTTTTACTCACGCACGACCGTGTGTTTTACTCACGCACGACTGTGCGTTTCCGCTATTCGCAGACCATAATTAGGTTGCTCAGCATTTTGATTACGCGCTTGTTTTAGTACGATCGGGCGCACGATCGGGCGCACGATCGGGCGACCGATAGTGCGCGAACAAAATTTCTGCAGGATATAAATACTCGTTTTGACGCTCTAATCCGGGACCTTCGAGTTTTAACTTCGTTTTTCGCCCTAGATTCATCTTCTCCAACTAGGGGTCGTCCCCTAAGCACCCACCTTCATCCCGAAGCTCAAGGAAAAGAGATTTCTCCATCACTACAAGGCCGTCAAGCTAGAGGAAGAAGAGGTCGAGACGTGGACGGTGCGAAGAACTCGAGAAGACGGTAAATGCTCATGTTAGAGGTGACAACTCTCATAAGTACCCGGACGCAAACAAGGATCACCACGGGAGAAAGCACCGACTTCATAGGCTCCGTCGATATCCGAGGCAAAGACTCGAGAACTATTTATATCTCCTTCTCACTTCCTTGCCAAACTAGGTTTTGTCTTGAGGAACTTCTCTTTATATTTTGGATGAATGTTGGTGTGGATACCGGTTGTTGTAATGAACAATATTTCCATCATCTCTTGTGTTGACGTTTCATTCCATGGAGTGCATATTGATATTTGTTCATGACTTCGTTGGTGTTGATGTTCTTATGTGACGTTCGCGATGTTAGTTTGATGTTTAGGCGAAGAGGTGTCGACGACCCTCAGTTTAGTCATCGTGTTCGTGTGAAGAAAAGCCAACGACCCTCACCCATAGATTAGATTTACTTTCCTTGCATTCATAGTTTAGTAAAATCAAACCCCCAAATCAGCGTACCGCATCCACCTTAATAACTAGATTTCCGATTCAATTAATCCAACAATCCGTGTTCCTCGAAAGATCGTTCCTTGGGGAGTTATTCTCCATTTTATATTACTTCGACCGGTTAACTGTCGACGCCCTCTCCACGCGAGAGTGGAGGTCGCGTGTCGGTCAAATATTCACAACATGGTATCAAAGGAAGTCTTCGAAAAACTCCACATCTTCTTGATCTTCATCACATGTTACAGGCTAATTGAGATTTAAGTCGGTCACACTGTCATGATCATCAGTTATGACCAATGTTTTAAATGTCCTCTGATATACCCACAGGTCAGCTGACGTGTCGTTTTTGAGGGAAAATAATATATATTTTAAATAGATTATAGCTTCCAGTAAAATATAAGACAACCGATATATCGGTCAGGCTGACTGCTGAACATATCATCCAATATTTTATATTATGTTAGCAAATTAGTAGTATATGATTAAATCACACACACACAAGGTTTTGCACCAAAAATGACACGTTTCTCGTTTAAATTTTAGCTATAACGTTTAGCCTGATATATTTTCCGATTTCCAATATATCGGGTGTGAAAACGAGTGTTATATCGCTCATTTTAATTTTTTTTTCTAAGTCGCAGTCATCTCGACTTCTCTCGCGTACTTAACTCTCGAACTCCTTCTCCATTCCCTTCTTCCCTAGCAATTCCCTCTCCAGCTCGACTCTCTAGCGCTCTCTGGTTATTCCTCTCTCTAGCGAATATGAGTTATGGTTCCTCTCTATCTTTTTTCCTCTCTCCAGTGAGTTTTAGCTCTGGTTATTCCTCTCTGGCTTCGATTCAGTGGCTGTGACTGGTTTCTGTGACCTTGATTTTTCTTTGGTTTTTATGGCTTCTTCAGATTCATTTCCTGATCTCTACGGCTTTTTCTGGTTTATGCGGTTGCATTCAAATGGTTCTTCTCTCTGACTCTTCTTTTCTCTCTAATTTATTTTCTCTCTTATCTCTCTTCTCTCTGATGCTTGATGGTTCTCCAGTTTTAGTAACTACGCTGCAGATTTTTTAGGGTTGCACAGGTTGCATATGGTGGTTTGGTTCCTGTAAATGGTTTCTCTCTTCTCTCCAAGCTCTCATCTAATTGAGCTCTTGTGCTCTAATCTATCTGAGCTCTCATCTATTTGAGCTCTTGTGCTCTAATTTATCTGAGCTCTTGTTCCACTTATCTCTCTTAACTCTCATCTCTCTAAGGTTTCATTTTTTTATGTGTTGGCCTTGGTGGCTCTCCAGTTTTAGCAACTGCACTATTTTTTTAGGGTTGCATGTTATCTTCTCCTTGATGCCCTTTGGTGCTTGTCTGATGCTCTCCTTTCTTCTCTCAGATGTTATCTAATATCTGATGCTCTCTTCTCACTGTTGGGGTTCCCATCTAATTGTGGTTGCAAGGCTGTGCTTTTATCATTTGGTAATTGTTTATGAGTTGGTTGCAATTGTGTTGTGATTCTAATCTGATTGTGGTTGCAACGCTCTTCTCTCTGTTGTGGTTCCTGATTTTGCCGATCAACAATATATAATGCACTTCTTGTTTTAAAAATTAAAATTGAAGTGTCATGAAAAATGACAATTATTTTTTTATCAGTAAATTATTTTATTGTTCCCTCCGATAGCATATGATGATTTAAGATTCCTTACAATTAATCTAGTTATCCAACTTCATTTTGCAATGAATGATGTGCAGCCATGGTGAATGATGATATTGAGTTGTTCCGTTCGACAACATATTATCCTCGATACATTATTCTATCTGATAATTAAAATGTTGGTTTGGTACATTGAGTGTTGGTCATTTGGTTAGATTAATAGAACGTTTGTTTCATTTCATATGAGCCTTGGATTATTTACTTTGAATGGTTAATTAATAATGGTTTATTGATACAATACTGATGATGCAATTTGTCGTTGGATAATTAGAATGTTGGTTGGAAATTATGAATCAATGATGACAGAACATCTAACGATCTAATGAAGTCCAAGGGTTCTTTTTCTTATCTTATTTTTTTCTATCAATCTAATAGAATATTGGTTTATTAATTGTTGTTATGGTATTTACTTTGTTTGACATATGCACTTTCGTAGAATGACTTCTATTGGATCAAGTGGGGTACCTCTTTTTATGATACTTACTGCCAGAGATCAACTCTGGGCATTTGGTGAGAAGTTAGTTGCAGATGATACCAATTGCATCAAATGCAACTACTGCAAGCAAACAATGAATTAGGGTATTACTCGTTTCAAACATCACCTTGTTGGGTGGAAGGGTAATATCAACGCATGCCCTTAAGTTCCGGCAAAAGTGAAGGCAAAGGCTGAGTTGGCTCTCAACTCAAATTGGGAGAGCAAGAAATTGAAGAATGAAAAATTGCATACCTGCTTGAATGAGGTGGTAGTTGGAGCACATGATGATGACATTGATGAGTCTGCTACTCACAAGAGTTTGCATTCATGGGTAGGGACCAATGAACCAATTTGTTCATGTTGTTGTAGAGTCAAGAGAAAAGATTCGCAGCATAGTACTATTGAGAGTAAGGACAAAAAGAAAGCTAGAGATGATGCAGCATTGTACATTGTTAGATGTGCAAATGAAACGAGTATCTCGTTCAATGCTCATATGCAACCACTCTTTCCAACAAATGGCACATGTTATTGGCCTATGTGGACCTAGGATTAAGGTTCATACTCCTTATGAGATGAGAGAGAATTTTTTGCAAATGGAAGTGGAGCAGATGAAGGAGATGTTAGGCACATTCACCCAAACTTGCATATTGAATGGGCTGTGATTTATGTTGAAGTTTAATTTAGATATATTATTTGAAACTCAAGAGTTCTGATATTTTGCACATGTTAGGTTGCATCGATAGTGTTGAGCACAACATTTGAGTCAATGTGGAGCTGACTGTTATTATATCCCCCAATTGCTAAAGGTTTAAGAAGAGCCGGCGGAGATACCCTTCCATGGGAGCATAAAGAAAACTAGGGAGGAAGTTGTTGTTCTCGATTACTGAGAGAGAAAATATCTTCCTATATAAAAGTTGATCGATAGCAGATGGGAAACAAGATAGGAAGCCGTCTGCACCTAGTGTGACATTATTTAAACCCAAATTTTTATTATCCCAACCGAGTGGAGATTGAGGCCAACAAAAGATTTACGAGTGATTTTGTTGAATGACTCTCATGAATATATACGGAAGATCTTTCTACTCAGGATCACATTAGTATTGAAGTTGATCTCCACCAATACCAACAAGAATTATTTGATAAAAGATATGGCAAAAAGACAACTACAAAACCTCAGCTTAAATCCAGGTATAGTTTAGTATTTTATGTTGATTAACCCAATAATTTTAAGAGATGTATCACTAAAATAATTTGTTATTCTGTTTTTCACTAGTACATTGGTGGAGGCTAAACGGAGCCTATATTAATATAAAATAATGGCACTTTTGAGATGATATCCATTAATAAATTTTTAATCTTATTCGTTTTCCACTTGTGTGTTCATGGTTTCAGGTAGCGTAGCTCGTAGTGGAGTGTAGTTGGTCGGGGCTCAAGCTGTGCTGCGACGTTGGAGTTTTCCTCCATTTTATATTGTTATTTGGAAATCCATGTGATGCCTTAAGGCCAAACTGTTTTTACATTCCTAGCTTCTCTATTAGTAGACATTCATTTTGTGGGACTTTAATTTTGATCTTCCGTTGTATTTCAAGTATGAACTTTGAGGTGTTGGTTAGTTATTTCTGTTACCTTTTACTAGCATTTGGGATTTGTGGATATTATATGTCGTGGGAGCACGACCAGACCCATGATATATGTTATTTGCAGGCGAGGGATGTTACAACACAACCGCGGGCTTCAATTGTCCAGGTGATGACTCAAACTCTATCTCCTACGTGAGTAGACCTGAAGGGGTCCTATGGACGATGATCGGCACCAAAAATGTGACCCCCGTTACAATCATACATAAGAAAATATCAAAATAACATAAGAAAATATATCAAAATAACATAAAAAAATATATCAAAATAACATAAGAAAATATATCAAAATACAAAGAATCAAACGCAATCTAATAATATGTTAACAATGGCTATGATCATTCTTGTCACGGCGTCAAGGCGAACCAAGGCGAGCGTCGTGCGCCTTGACGCCTAGGCGATAAGGCGGACGCCAAGGCGACAACAAGGCGAGCTAGTCGTTACCTAACGACTTGTTTTTTTTTTAAAATTATCTGGGACTATACACTGCGGTTTTATCCAAAACCGCAGTGTATACCCAAAAACTAGACTATACACTGCGGTTTTGGATAAAACCGCAGTGTATAGTATGTATAGACTGCGGTTTTATCCAAAACCGCAGTCTATACCCATATACAAAGACTATACACTGCGGTGTTATCAAAAACCGCAGTGTATAGTAGGTATAGACTGCGGTTTTATCCAAAACCGCAGTCTATACCCCATTATGAAGACTATACACTGCGGTTTTTTGATAAACCGCAGTCTATTCTTTAAAATGAAGAATAGACTGCGGTTATACGAAAACCGCAGTTTATTCCCCCTATAGACTGCGGTTTTCATATAAACCGCAGTCTATTCTTCGTTTTATGAATAAAAAAAAGGCGCCAGTCGCCTTGGATCTAGTCTGGCGCCTGGACGCCTAGGCGTCGCCTAGGCGACGCCTAGGCGACGCCATGACAAGTATGGCTATGATGGATTCCTTGAATCATAAAATACAAGGGGATTTACTTCTCTAAGAGGAAGTAGATACTTAACATGCTTTCAAAAATGGGACGGTGGAAAGCTATCCAATTAAAGCAAAGATAGATAAGAACTCTAAATTGTAATCAAACGTTACTACCTTGTAACTGAATAAACTCTACCTATTAAAGAGACATTATTTCATCTAGGATGGATTTTGGTGGAGTATGCCAAAAACTGAGTAAAGTTAGCTATCAAATCCTAAACTTAAATTGTTTTGTCCACAGATTATTTGAAGTTATAAAAGAATTCTAGCACAATAAGTGTTCTGGAATGATATGACAAACTTACAAATTCAGTATGGTTTTTTTTATTACAAATTCAGTATGGTTGCATGCAAGGGAAGTTACAAAATCAAATGCATTAATGAAAACAAAATATTTTAAATTACAAACTGTTTTTAGTCTGGATCATAAATAATCCAGAGTGACCAAAAAAACATATGATGTTTAGATAGAAAGTAAGCTAGCAACCAATGGAGAAGAGACAACGATCTACATACATTTAACAGCAAATACTCTCTCATCCTCTTTCCTTTGAGCCTTATAGACAGTGCCATAGCCACCTGGATTTATACTTCAAAATAAGAAAAAAGGAACTGCAAAAACTACTTCAAATGACAACAGTCATTTGTACACTAAATGCAAGTACTACCTGAACCCTCTTCTTCCAATATGATAAATGATTCAAAATTTGGCATCAACTTCTGTTCTGAAGAGTTCTGTAGAAGTGTATCAAGCAATAGAACATTAGCATGAAAATTGTATTGAAAAGAAAGGTACATACAGAAAATTCAAATATAGAATAAAATTTTACTGTTCAAACAAAGATGCAGATAAGCTCCTTGAATTTTTTTTACCTTAGAAGCCATAGTACTAGCATCCACCCTAGTTTCTTTAGAAGGCATGTTCACATTGCAAATATCTTTTACTTTCTGATTGACCATTAAACCAATCTCAACATTTTTATCCTGCTCTTTTGTAGAAGATGTGCTATTGCTTGCCAAGTTTGAGCCGGCAAGATTTTGCAACCCAAGTGAAGCACTGTGATCATTCATGTGAGGATCGTTTAAGTTCCTCCGCTTCTCTTCCGAGACATTAGCAAGCTCAGCCATAGAGGCAGGTTCTACGCATGGTTACAACAATTATCAAATATGAAAAAATAACTATTGATAGTAGTAAGGCCAAAAAGTACTATAATGTAGTTATTACCTGCTGCTGCAGAATTCTTGACATCATCACCAGCAAAGGCCAGAATTAACGTTTCCTTTCCATGACAATGTGATGGCGTAGAAGCAACTATAAGTTCATTTGACTCTAACTGGCCAGTAATCAATCTATCATCCTTGGTATGAAAATTTATCTCGTCAATAGCTTCAATAACAAGTTGGTTTCTGCATGGCAACACAGAGGAATTTTGATCATTATGATCCACATGATGAAGTTCAGTCCCATCATCCCACACGCGCTCCACCAGGGATTCCTCTAAATCTTTTTCTATCATGCTTAGCCTCTCATGAGAATGTACTTCAGAGATGCCAGTAACGAACCCCAACTCAACAGAAAGAATGTTGCAATCTTCCCCTAGAGACTGATTCATTACTGACGGCTGATCCAGCACTCCATCCAATAAGGGTCTGAGATCCGGCTCCACTACACTCGACCTTTGAAGAGCATGTTCTTTCGTAATATTAGCATTGTGCCCAACATCAAGTGAAGCATCTTCATTTGAGAAGCCAACTTTCATATTAGAAATCACAGAATTTGCGTTACAAGGCGCAGTAAATGTAATGTCTTCTTCTACCATGTAGCTGATATTTCTCAATTCAAAATAACTCGAATCAAGGAGGGGTACAGGCAAATCATATGTTTGCTCTAATCCAACAGTACTGCAATCCAAGGTATCCATGCCAAATGAATGCTGTTCATTCTCTGAAGGACTTGAAAAGTCAAAATTTACCTGCATGACCTTCTTATAATGGTTGTTGTGAAACAAAAAACAGTGTAATTTTTCCATGTAAAATACATGCTTCAATGGATAAAATTAGATTTACAGGAAAAAAGAAGTTTTTTGCGCGGAAAGAATCAAGTACAAATATATTTAGGTTTCTTAGCTTTACTTAACTATGAAGTATAGCACAGTTAATCTGCCTAACAAGTATATCAAGCATATATTACAAAAATCTAATTCTAACTCCAAATTTATTAGAAATCATATGTGAAATTTCTCAATTTACCCAGAAGAGTTTAAAATGTAAGTGCTCTAGGAGCAACAACAAATCTCATGTAAACTATGAAGCCACAACCTATATCAAACCATCTATCAAAAAATATTATACATGAGGTGTATAAATATCATTTCGGTTATTATCCTTAAAAAGGAGAGAACCCAATTAATTTGGAATACAAATGAAGAAAAAGGGAATATTACCTTCCGAGGAATTTCATTTGAAAAAGACAACTCCTTTGTCCACCCTTCATCTTTCCAAGGTTCTCTTTCACCTGCAATGAAAAACCAGAATCAATTGGGGAAACTGCAGTATGACCGAAGGTAGAATCGATGGGGAAACTGCAGTATTACCTCTAATATCTATAGGAGGATGTACATATATTAGTGTAAGAGTATTGTTGGAGCCGAGAACTCGGCACGGTAGAATTTCGGACTGCAGCATGACCGAAGGTTTACTAGTTCAATTAGGTCGACCACGAAAGCAAGAGACGAAGAAGAGAAAATAATTAGTGTTTTATTGCTCAATGAGGTGGTCGTGTTACATTGTTGAGTTCCCGCTCATACCAAGGAGTATATAGGAACTCCCCCCACCCCAAAGAAAATGTTTTGTGAGGTCGGGAGAAGGTAGGCGAGGTCGCTTAATCTTCAAATGGGCGACTCTCGTGACGTGTGAAATGTCCTCTGCCCATTAAAATGGGATCATTTTTATAGGCAAATGTAAGGGAGGGATCTTGTTGTCAGAAGGTGGGCCCCACCCTATATGAGCTCCATGCAAGACCGGCGAGCTCCTTCGTGAGGTCGCCAAGGTGTCTGCTAAGGTCGTTGAGGTTGGCGAAATCGCAGAGGTTGGCAGGGTCGTAATGTCATTATGCACTCTACTGTCCTCTTTTTTATCTCACCCAATACGGATCATACAAGTGTATTGTCAGACCTAAGTGCAACTATATGGATCTAAACACAATATCTATGGGAAAACACTGCATTTTCTTGCTAACATAAGTACCTAATAGACAAATGAGCATGATTATTTGATCTAAATAGCAACACAAAAAGTAAATTGACCAAAGAAAAAAAATAAACACCAATAAAGTAGATCAAGAAGCATCTATTAAAGCAAACTGAGCAGGAGTGTTAGCTCTAACTTAAATTTACCGTTCCATTAGTGAGCATGAACTTCACTCATGAGTCAATAAGGACCATCTTTTGAACTTGGCAGTCACATAATAGCGATTGACAGAACTCTTATTCTTCCTTTTCCTCATGCTTGGCACTGAAACAGTCCAACTTCCCCCCCCCCCCCCCCCCCCCCCCCAGTCGCAAGAAATCTAAACACCTCCCTCCGCGCATATCAAGCAATGACTCACATCACAAGCTCCCAAAAGGTCGTGATTGTCACATCAAAGGTATTCATGAAGATACCACACAAAAATGTCAACGTAACCAAGGATCTGGTAAAGAAACTCCACAAGAACTGGCGCAAGAGCTGATCTCAGAGGAATCTCAGTTAGTCATGGGAGGTTGCCCTGCCAAATTAGGATGTTTGGGAGGCGTAAGGTCAAATGATCTCTAGGGAAGTTAGAGTGATGAGGTCAAGGAAAGTATCGCAAATTAACGTGTGGAAATTATGTTGATGGGAATTAACTTTGGGACGCAATTGCATGCAAAAGTATCTTTCATAAGCGAAATATGATACACATGACGTAATACTAACTTGATAAATTGCCAAATAATAAATGATTTGTAGTTAAGCCTAGGTTATATCCACTGAAGAGGATCAAGAATCTAATCCAATAATAATAGAAGCCGTAAAGATGATGTGCAAACAAGAATTCTCATGATTCAAGTACGCACATCACTTATGCAAAAGAATCCAAAATCTAATAAATGGATTCTTTTGTATACAAAGTATTGATCCTCTGTTGGACCGACTCGTGTGGCCCATGCAAATGACGAACAAGCGAGATAATAGACTCATACAATTGATGCAAATGAAGTGCAACAGGCACGATAAGCTCTCTAGAGAAAAATTAAATAACTAGGTGAATATCTCTAAAACGGTGTGGCCTAGCGGAAGACTCTTTGCATGGAGCGTAGAAATACTCATGGAGTGTGCGGCAAGTATCAAAATGACTACATGAGACATCGGCACTTAAATACGAGTTCATAAAATGTCAAATATCTCACAAGGAACACGACGCGTCAAGAGGCTTAACAAGAGGTACGTATGAAAATTCATCATGAGTGTGACGATCACCCGAGTTGTTGGGAAAAACACTTTCAGAGTTGATATAACAGATTAATTAAGTGATCTCAAGAAGCAAAATCGACTAAGTCAAACTTATGTGCGTCGAGCGGTATTCGACGTACGCCGAGAAGTTGATTTCATGCATCGAGAAGATATCGACGCACGTCGAAGTATAAGCTTCCTCCTTACGTTGAGATCTCCTTAAAGAAAATCTGCTCAGATCTCGACTATTCAGCTTACGTTGAATTCTCTCTTCTCAACATTTCAATGGACGTCGAATAATATTCGACGCTTGAGTGACCTTACGTCGAATTCTCTATGCTCCTCTATAATTGATTCCAGAGCAGATTATGGCCCTGATTAAGATCTGATTAGAGCTGTTATTTCTCATATTAAAGAAGGTAATTATGGTGATTGATTCAGATGAGGAAATTTCTATTCTGCAATAGTCATACATATACTGAAGATTTCAAACAGAAAGCAAGAGACGTGAAATTATTCTGAATTTTTCTCTTCTCTCCAAGATTCAGAGTTCTCTTCCTCCTCCAGAAGTTCTCTCGAAGAACTCTGTCCAACAAGATCTCTCTCTGATCTTAGGCTCTCCTTTTCTTAGGGGTTCATCTTCTTTTCCTTCAAAATTCCTCATAGTTTGGATTCATCTTCTCTCTATTAAATCCTCACATCTCTAAAGAGGAACTGTCTGTTGCTGCCACATCAAGAATCCACACAGTGCTTCTAAGATCAAGATTATTCAGAGCTTTGTTGAAGAAGGATCGGATTGTGGAAAATCTGCTTCTACATATTCATCATTCAGAGAAAGAGTTTTGATAATCTCTCATTAAAAGATTCAATTGGTTATAATAGTCTCTTTAGCAAAAGACTCAGTTAGTCCCGAGAATCCCCTTATCAAAGGATTCAGTTGGTCCTAAGAATCACCTTATCAAAGGATTAAGATTGATTTTGTGAATCTCTTATCAAAAGATTTCTTATATTGGTTCCAAGTATCTCCTTATCAAAAGACTCAGCATTGTTTAGTGGAATACCTATCAAGGGGTAGAAGAGAAGACTTACCCAAAATTGTGAGGAACCTCTATAAAATTTCTGACTTCTGGTTGCTGCTTATAATTTCTCTTTATTATTTTTGTGTTACATTTTCTGTTGATGCTTATAATTTGATAACTGTAGCATGTACTGTGAGTGATTGTAATATTGATATTTTTAATTCTCTATTCACCCCCCATCCCTCTAAAGTAATTCTCAATAGCTCTCTCTTACTTTCAATTGGTATTAGAGGGGGGTTGATCAGAAAAAGGTAAAAACCTTGAATAATCAAGATCCAAGGGGATTGAGAATTACTTGTGAGATTAATAATACAATCATGAGTTCTACACTGTTTAGAGAGTACGCAACTACATAACCTCCTATGTGTAATCTTGGTAAGTTTTCTTTATGAAAATCTTGGATTAAATTATATATAAATTCTATTGATGAAGACATCTTTGAATCTGTGATTACAGGCCCATTAATTCCCACCTGTACAGATGATAACGGGGTTATTGTCCCTAAGCCTAAGTGTGACCTAAGTTATTAAAGGAGCACCGAGGCGCAAAGGGGCCGTGAAGCCGAGGCGCAAAAATGGGGAAAAATAAAATCAGTGAAATGGGCGCCCAATTCATAGAAAATCAGCGAATGGGGCGCCCAATTAGCTGAAATTCAGCGAATTGGGCGCCCAAATCGCTGAATTTCAGCGAATTGGGCGCCCAAATCGCTGAATTTCAGCGAATTGGGCGCCCAAATCGCTGAATTTCAGCGAATTGGGCGCCCAATTCGCTGAATTTATGCGAATTGGGCGCCCAATTCGCTGAATTTCTGCGAATTGGGCGCCCAATTCGCTGAATTTATGCGAATTGGGCGCCCAATTCGCTGAAATTCAGCGAATTGGGCGCCCAATTCGCTGAAATTCAGCATTTGGGCGCCTCGGGCGCGCCGCGGGCGCGCCTCGGGCGCGCCTAGGCGCGCCTCAAAAGAAGAAGAATCAAAAGAAGGATCATAAGAAGCACTATGATCAAAAAAAGAAGAATCAAAAGAAGGACAAAGACTTCATTTCGGAGACCTGGAGTAACATCGATGACGAAAACAACTCCAACTCAGGTGATGATGAAAGCAAAGATGAGGAAAAATGTCTCATGACATTCGATCTTCCTGATTAGGAAGATGAGGAAAAATGCTTTGATAATTTTGATTTTATTTAAAATTGCATTTAAGGGGTTCTGCCAAGACCAATTTGAGGCAGAAAAACAAATTAAAACTCTTAGAGAAGAAATATTAATTCTCAAAGAAAGGTTAGTTGAAGAAAATTCACTAGTAGTAAACTATAAACTAAGAATAGGCAATAAAAAGCTCGGAGAAGAAATAGATTCTCTAAAGATTGAAAATATAAATTTAAGAGAACAAGTTGAAAAGGCTAAAACATTTGAGGATAGCGGATAGCCTCAATGGAAGATGTCAGCAACTTAAGTTCATTTCTGAAAAATCTCACTGTGAGGTTTAAGAATCTAGGATTAGGTGCTGAAGCCTCCAAATGAGAACTATGTTATCAAGGCGCGTGCCTAGGCGCGCCTGAGGCACCTGGCGCACCGGCCCGCGCCTCTGCAAGGCAAAGGCGGGCGATGTGGCTCAGGCGCGCCTTACCAGCTCTCAGGCGCACCAAAGGCGCGCCTGGGCCTTTCAAGGTATTTTCTTCAACCTGTTTTTTTGGGAGGTGGGCAAAAACATGATCTCAGACGCACCCAAGGCACACCTAGGCGCACTTGGGCATCCAATTCACCGAGTTTTAGTGAATTGGAAGCCAATTTCGCTGATTTTCGGTGAATTGGGCACCCAATTCAATGATTTTCAGTTAATTCAGCACTCGATTCATTTTTGCGCCTCACGTGCCTCAGGCGCGCGCCTGCATATTGGGCTTAGGCTCCATGACCACTTTGCGTCTCGGTGCGCCTTGCGCCTTTGATAACTTAGAATGAGAAGGATTCAACCAGCATTCCTGTTTGGAAGAATCAAATAGACATTGTGAGTTCAAAAGGCAAAGTGCCTATGTTAATTGAATTAGATGTTCCTTCCACTTGTAAGAATAAAAAAGTGCAGGCCGGTGCACAAAGCGAGGGTCCGGGGAAGGGTCCCACCACAAGGGTGAAATGTAGGCAAACCTTTCCCTGCATTTTTCCACTTCTAAGAATATAAAAACAAAAGCTCCTCATAAGAGGAAGAATAATAATAAGAAGAAGGTGTTCGAGACCCATATTCCTTTAGATCAAAGAGGAATCTTATGGGAGACGCCCTTGCACTTAATCAAAATACAGCCAAGAATTCAACGTGTCGAATAATACTCGACGTACGTCAAATGGTAATCGACGTGCGGCTGAATATACGTCGAATATTATTCGACGCTTTAGCCCTTATATAGTTGTTTCTAATTAGAATGCGGGAAGCTTTGGCTTTCCTCAAGGATCATTCCAGTCAACTCCTCCGAACCTTCTAATTAAAAGAAAAGGCAAATACAATAGATTTGAGTCTCATAGTTAGCATAAGGTAGGACACTTCATGAAAGACTGTTTTCATCTTAAAACCTTTATAAGTAGACATTCTTATTCATTTATAACTCATTATGTTACGAACTATGGACCCAAAGTATTCTTGGTTCTCTTTAACAACTAATTGTCTTGTAAGAAGTGTCCAGATCTGCAACAAACCAGTTGTGGTACCTGGACAATGGATGTGCCAGGCATATGACTGAAGATAAAAGCCTGCTAGAAAATAATAAACCTAAACTAGGTCCTAAGGTAGTATTTGATGATTCCAGCTGTGGACAGACCTAAGGCTCTGGGTTTACGCCTCCGCCTCCATCGACTGCGACGGAACAAGCTGGAACCGCCGTGTCCGTGCATCGAGTCATTGTTCCCTCACAATTAAATTGTCATCCACTTCTGCTCCAGCCCGATGCCTCTCTCACAATCGAACCCCGACGTCCTCTCATGAAGCTCCAGCGACCACTGCCATCTCGTCGATGGCTCCACGATTCATGGTCATTGACTCTACACGGCTCTATCCTAGCACCTTCTCTTTGGGAAGCAAAGTATACCTCTCTTTTTCGAGCTCCTACCTCTACAGCTATCGAGATTTCATTTCTTTCACCTCAAGCCCAGTGCTTAGCAGATTAAATTCTGATTAAATAGCCACTTGATTCATTCATATGTTGAATTGTGGGGGACTCGTCCGATCAAATGAGTACACTAAGGAACATGATACAAACGTTCCTGACATCCCTAAAAGCACGCCTTCAAGAAGACGACGCACATCGTTGGAAGACATTGTCACCCTTGCCAATAAACTCAATGATCTTACAACCGTCATTGTTCTAATCAATTGCCAAGCTAGTAGCAGTCAAGCGCCTCCACCGCCACTTATACACATCGATCCACCGAACCCAATTAATATTTCATCTAGTCCAGCAGTCCACCAACAACTGACTCCTAATGTTGTGTTCATTCAGACGGAATCTCCGCTGTCATACAGTGTCTGTGCAAGGATCGTCACGAACACTCCTCTCACTTGCACAAAATTTATGACAATTCTGAGTAGTCCTTGAGCAGTTGCGTATTATTCTCCACCAATACTTCAATCATTTCAAGATCATGTTGCGGGATATTCTTCGATCCTATCGTCACCCAAATTACGACCTATCGGCACCATCACCATCATCCTTGACGTCAGTGAGGCCGAAGAAGGCTTGTCGCTCTCTGCAACAGTCTCTATGGAGGCACACTAAAAGGAGCTATTTTGGATATTAATATTAACCTTTTGTGTTTGCATGTACAAAGTTAAGGAGGTAAAATCTTATTAAGTCTTTATGACTAACCCCTTATATTACAATTTGGGGTCCGAGCAAAGCAAAGATCGACGTTAGTAAGTAGTTGTCTGAGGAAGAAAAGAGGAAGAAAATGAAGAGCATTAAAAATTGTGAGCACATCTCTTTGTGGGGATCATATAGGTGATTGACGAGATTTGAAATGGTGCCAAGACCCGTAGTGTCCTGCTTGCAGGATGGCATACTAGCAGTGTAATTATTATGTAGTAGATTGTTCTTTGTCTTTAGTCTAGTTGTATGTTATATGATCTCATGTCGCATCATATGTATGTGTATGTATGGAATTATGGGCATGCCATGCATAATCGAGCTTTTAATATACTAAGAAGTTTTTATTCTGTTCATTTTTGATACTCAATGTGTTGTTGTAATGTAGCGGTAAGATTAAAAGGTCAAAATTCGCCCACTATATGATATGCAATGTAAATTGTAGCAGACTGTGGATCAATACAGTTCCATTAGTCTAATATTCGGCACTAACAAGCACGATCCAACCTTCAGAAAGCATAAAAGAAATTGTCTCACGAATTTGTAGCCACGTCCAACGAAAATACGTCGAGGTACACGGTTCACTGGAAAGGGCGCTCTCTTATCGACAACATTTGGATAACATCGGAGGAGCAAGGTCAGCTTGTCACTGGATTACACCAAGAGTACAATCAATTTTATTCAACGGAGATTAATGCTTTCAAGCTGGTAGGAGTTGATGGGGATCACAATTTGAGAGCATGTCATCATCCATTGGGGTTGGCACGAATCTACACTAGCAAGAGGCATTGATAAAATCATGTGGACGATTCGAGCGTATAGCCACGTCCAGAGTGCCTACGAATATTTATGTCTTTTTATTTATTTTTTTGAGAAATTTTAGAACCATTATGATTGGTGATTTGGATAGCTCGTAAAGGCCTCCTTATAGCGTTTTGTTTATTTATACAAGCATTGTGATTGGTTTTTAGGTCATCGCAGATTTTGGAGCTAATTCTAGAATACAATGATCATTCTGCATGGGGACGTCATGAGCCCTAACTGCCGACTCATAGGGCTACTCTTTTATACCCCACCACAGATGGTTTCTTGCACTGCCTTATTCCTCTGCCTCCCGCTTATTGTCATCTACCCATCATCCCCTCCAACAGTTGTCACCACCTATTGCACACTCTTGCTAATTGTAGGCCACTCGTCAAACCCCTCCAACAGCCATCGCCCCCTCGTGCACCCTCCTAGCATCCCCTGATACCCTCCCACTGTTGTCAGCAACCAACACCGCCCAATCCTCTAACAATCGCTGCATCCCCCTTGCACCCATCCAACAATATTCTCCCCCCCCCCACCCTTTGCAACCACTAACAACAATTTCCTCCTCGCTATCGCTATCGAATCACAATTACCTGCCACCAAAAAATTAGGTCTATGCATGTGTGAATTTTATTTAAAGTTTATTTCTTTCTTCATAAAGATTGAACATCATATGATTATGGATGGTATTGGTAGTTACTTGTTTTCCTTGAATCAGTTTGACTTGTAGGCCTTGCTTCATGGCACATTTAATTCAAAGCTCCTTCACCGCGGGCAAACTTAAACCGTGAGTTTTCTTTATAGTTTTGTACACAATTGTGGTTTCCTCGCATAAGCTTAAATAGCTTTATTACTTGCAATTTGTCATTGGAGCCATCCCTTTGTGCGTTGAAAGTGAAACATCCTACAAGATTGAGTAGGTTTTCCCCGACAATGCACCACTAGATTTTCTCACTACTCTATCATGTGTTATAGACTTCAATGAAGCATTAAGGTAAATTAATTCTTAGTATAAAAACTACTAACTACATTGTCAATGGATTATTTTAAAAAGATCAATCTATATTGTAGAAGCATAGAGCATGTTGTGCTTCATACTTTAATTTGGTTAGTGTTGTGTACATGCGTCAAAATCTCTAGTAAGATGGGTCCATCTAAAGTGAAATGCCAGATGTCCAAAATAGCTCAACTTTGATAATGTAGTACTCAAGAAGATCAAAATAATCCCACAACATTTCATCAATAATAATTGCAAAATATTTCCCATCAGCCTTGTGGGCAGCGCTGAAGCACCTGAATTTACACCTACCAACTAAGGGAAAAGAAAAAATAAATATTGCAATGAACTGTCATATAAAAGAACATGCCCTTCATATTCATATATGCAAGTATTACCTGAACACTCCTCTCTTTGCATGATGAAGGATTCAAAATTTGGGAACAACTTCTGTTCTTGAGAGTTCTGAAGAAGTGTGACATAAGCTATTAGACCATAAGCAAGAGCTAAACATTTCCTTAGGAGAACATAAATCTTATTGGAAAAGTAAGGTAGGTAGAAGAAAAATTCAAAACATTTAATTATTTTTTTAGTAAAAACAACTATGCAAATAAACTACAACTTGAAAAAAAACTTACCTCAGAAGGCTTATAGAAAGTGAAGGAAATAAAAGTATGTATGTGGGATTGATCTCTGAAGGCTTCCAATGTACAGCTTTATACAAGTAGGAATGCATGTATGGTAGAATTTCTATAGGCTATTCTAGGGACCTATGTTACACTAATAATGTGAGAATTACCAAATAATATTTGATGAGTAAAAAGAATTAATAATGTGAGAATTTCAACAAAAAATTAAGTGGGTACATAAATATAATCCTGTTTCCTTGGGTTCCTGATTACAGGAAAAAATTTGGCGATTAATAAAATTTAAGTGTTGTCATCCTTTATGGGGATTATATGGAAGTAGTTATGTGAAGCCCCCTTAAGTTAGGTGTAGAGTGAACTACACAGCGTCAGCACTTGTTGCAGCTGCTTACAAGAGACTGATTTGGTTAATGAGTCGATTAATTATCTGCTGAATAAACATACATAAGTAGAAGTTGAATTTGCCACCCAATCTCAAACAAAGTCGAAGTCACAGCAATGTATTTCATGTGTTGGGAATGTAACCCCCTTATACCGAGTTCCTATGAGGATCAAAGGTTAACTTTCTTTTTCACTGAATTCACATGTCAATTTGAGTCAGATTCCTCATAATATATGCACGAAATTTCAAAATCGTGACCGGTGGATTTGACCGGTTTCAAATTTTATTTTGCAGATTCCATCTACGGGTTGGCAATTTGATTAAAAGGAATCAATTATATGGCGCGACGTAACCCATGTGATGCAAGAAATTACGTGATTGGGCATGCATGGGCAAATAGGTTTTTTCATTTCCCTATGAATTCAATGTTTTTCCCTAACCTATTAAAGAGCAAAGCGTGTGTATCTTTTTGTATCATAGAAACAACTCAGAAATTCCGAGTTGTTGAAAGCCTCAGGTGCACAACATTTCTAACCCGGCTTCTCCCTTCTCTCTTGCAATTATTAGGTGCCGACCGGAAGAGGGTTCATCAACCTCTACGCCGATGATTACATCGAGGAGATTGCATCCTCATTGCACCAACGACTTCCCTTCAGGAAGATGGCAATTGCATAGCATTCCTTGCCGACAACAATCCTTCTTCAAGCCAAGCAATGAAGGTTCTTATTATCTCCCCGCAAAAGGAGATCTTAGGTACCTTCTTCACTTCTCATTGGTCACAAAAGCAAAGAACTTGAACTGTTCTCTTCTTTTTGAGCCATAAGAAGCCCTGACACAACCATTTTATCTTGTTTTACTGATTGTGAAGTGTCATATGTATGTACCGATTCTCATTTCATTCACATCAATTTTATTAAACACCACTTACCAATGATTTTGGACAGATAGTTGAATTAGAACATATTAACTTTGACTCTTGAATGATTTCTTCATCATCAAAAGTTATTGACTTTATACAAACAAATACAAGTGCACTTCTAAGGATGGCAGTGATTGTACGACGTGAGAATGAATCCAAGAATGATACGCTCTTTTAAATTTAAATTTCCACACTTCATTTTATGGGTATTATTTTCATCATGCCTCTCAAGTGTTAACATTAATTTTATGTGATCAATTCAACTTCGATTATACTTCATATTTAGGGTTGTAAACATCGAATGTCAGTGATGTGTCGGATTGAGTTTTTAAAAGTCGGATGTCAGAACTCAGATACATGTCGGGATATTTTAAAATTTTGGATTTTCGTATCCTATAATTAAAAAAACTAATTTTTTATGTATACTAAGTCTAATATATGTTGTTGTTGTATTGCGTTTGACATGTACTTAGGCATTAGTGAGAGTATGCCTAAAGACAGGGTGCAATGGCGACAAAGGATCCATATAGCCGACCCCACTATGGTGGGATAAAGGCTTGAGTGTTGTTGTTTTTGTTGTACTAAGTCTAATATATGTTCTAAAACTAAAAAATTAACATATCAATTAAATGAACAATGAGTCATGTATATTACAAAATAAATTCAAAGTGTAAACAAAATAAAATATTATTAACAAGTACAAATAAATACATTATAACATATACTTAAAATATTATGCAATAATTATATTTTGATAATACCAAGTTTTATAGCAAAAAATGAAGATTTAAAAAACAAATATCTTTTGATTATACATCTTTCCAAGTTTAATAAACTTATGTTAGAAGCATAAAAATAATCAACTAATGATTGTGTTAAAAAATTTAGCATTTTTTTTTGTAACAACCGTAATTTAATACGAAAAATTAAATTTACAAATTTGCAGGGCGCGATAGCGATGGGCTGTCTTGACCGCTCAATCTTTAGATCGAGGTATGGATATCTCTCGTAGTCTTTGCCTCGTGTTAAATTTCCTACTTTTGTATGGTACGAATTTTTAGTGTCTACGAAACTTCTTATTTTAGCAAGGAGCAGTATAAAGATAGAAAGGTGTTAAAGTAGTGACAATCTTGTAAAATTGGCTGAAAAACCTCCCCCACGGTTTAGATAACTGCTCCATTTACGCGTATCGCGCACGCCTTATTTTATAACCCCTCCCGTGCGCTCGTCTTAAGGTAAAACCGTCAGCCATCTCTTCTTTCCCGATCGTTTCAAGCGAGAGAAGGTTTAGGGCTTCTCATTTCCATCCCGATCAATCGTCGGCTAAGAGCGTTCCAGCGGCTAATGCAGGCTCCCTCCCTCTCTTCGGCGCCTGTAAGCGCACCTCCCATCTGTAGGAAGCCCAATTCTCAGGTAAGCGCACGATCAACTTAGTCGACGTTTCCTCCCTGCTCAAGGAGGTTTGTCGACGCCTCCTCTTTTCACTGTTAGACCTCGACGAAATCTCTTATGGCAGATTTGGTTCTCAGATCTAGAAGTCGAAGGCCTCTCTTCTTCGCCTCGACAGTCCTTACGAGACAGATTTTTCTGAGTTCTGATTGACTCCCTCTCCAGCAAAACCTCTCTAGGTAATGCCGATCCCTTCTTAAAAATTCAGTCTCTTACTCTTAGATCATAGTTTCAAGTTCTCGTTTAAGCCCTAATTTATTTAGTGGATCTCGTATGAAGTCACGACAAAATCGAGAACTCCCAATCTAGGTGTGACCTATTCCCATTTCAGAAATCTCAAGCCCCGATATTAGAGAAGTGGCAAGTTTCCTTCATGCATTATGAAACAGTATACATTAAAATTTGGAGAACTTAAATATATTATGTACCCATTTAGGTCTCCGGAGAAATTGAATCTCATTGTTAACCGGAGATCAAGATAGTGCTTCAGAATACGACTTAAAAGAAATCATGCCGCCTCGTCATGTGTACGAACGCCGCAATGCTACGGTAAGAAATTCCATTCTTTTTAGTTAGACATATCAAATAATTATTTGTACAGATTGTATTTCCTCGTATAGTAGGGGGATAATTGTAAGATTGTTCAACAACGTTAATCCAGACATTCGTATTCAACATGTTAGGGAAACACTTTATATATATATATAATTAGTCGTTTTAGTAAAATTAAAATCCAACAGTAAATGGAAAACTTTATTAGGAGGCATGATTGAGACTTTCTTTCGTGATAGATAGAGGCGCACTATCTTACTCATAGGGCATAGTAGTCCTTATGAGCCTCATTTCAGGGAGACGTTTTCTCCATTCAGAAGATGCGAGTTTATGTCTTTGGGACATGAGAACCTTTACGTTCATTAGTTGAGACTCGGATCGTTAGAATGCGCATAAGAAACTACTCCAGTTAGATTACGAAGGATAAAAAGCTTAAGACAAATAGAATTCACGTACATGCCGGGATGTAGAAAATTCCTATGGTCAAATAATTTCAAATCATGAATAAAATATGTGACATGGTTATACTAGAACAGACATTTAAATTTTCTGTCATGTTTTTAGAAAAGTACGCATATTATAAAAGTAAATATTTTATTTTCATAGCATGAAAATATTGTTTTAAAAAGCATGTACACATATTTTCTTCCAAATATTTTTAGTGTCACTAAGAAGAGTAGTCTTTCTTACTCTCCAGTTGGGCTGACCCATTTTTGGGCTTATTATTACAGGGGTCACAGGTGGGGTGTTGCGCCTAGGATGAGCGCGTTTGCCGATGTTTCCCTATATAGTTTGTCTACTTTTAGTAGTTTATTTCTTCAGTACTGTATTGTAATGTTGGACGTGTATCCAGATTTTCTGATGTTTCTTGTAACAGACTTTGTATAAGATTTCAGTTTTTCAAGTATGTTGACTCTTTCAATTTTAGTGGCTCTGTGAATTCAGCTTCCGAGGTACACTTTACCCCTAGTTTCATTCTTTATTTCCGCTGTAAGTACTCTTTAGCACTGTTAATTTATACCAGCTATGTACCAATTATTACTACCGTTTCTTGGTTTGCTATTTAATCACGGGGCCCGGCCGGACTGCGGATTTGTGGTAAAACTAAGGTGGGGTTTTACAATTGGTATCAGAGCTAGGTTTAGGATCCCACGACCCAGGAAGTTCACAGAGCCTTAGGATTTCAACTAAATTTTTCTTAGACGTTAGAGTCATCAAATATCATCTAGCTTAGTTATGAGTTGCATAAAAATATCTTTCTAGCAGATCCTTCGTGATGATTCGTATATCAATAATCATTTTCCTTCCAACGTGTAGGCACCGCATACCAACGAAGCGGGTGAGCCTTCGCGGCAGAACACAACTCCTGAGATAGTCATGGATGACGGTGCTGCACCAGCAGCAACACCAGCAGCACCGGCAGTACCAGAACCTATCGACTTAGCAGCCACTATTGCCAGGGCAGTGGCCATAGCTCTGTTGGAATTCAGAAATGGGTTGCCTGCAGCAGATCCAGCCGCAGTTCCTGTACCTGCCGGAGATTTAGGAATGGATCGTTATCTGAGGAATTTTCGAGATCTTCAGCCCTCCAATTTCAATGGGGAAGAAACACCGATGGAGACTGACGATTGGCTGATAAAGACTCGCGACCTGCTCGAAGTGATGCAGTGCCCAGAGAACAAAAAGGTTCCTCTAGCTGCCTTTCTCCTGAAAGGTGAGGCAAACCTGTGGTGGACTAGGCACCTTGCGGACGATCCCGCCGGTAAGTAGCAATGTTCTAATTGCCCCTTCCAAGAATGCTTTGCCCTCTTAACGTATAGTAACTGGAGTTTTATGTTTGTTTAGGTCGTACAGCAGATATGTTCACGTGGAACAATTTCTCGACCGCGCTAGCCAGCTGGTTTGTGCCCCCATCTGAGCGCCGCAGTCTACAGGAGAAGTACCTCAGGCTCATTCAGGGGGACAGAACTGTAATAGCCTACGAGCGGGAGTTAACTCACTTATCTCGTTACGCGGGCAATATGCAAGGTGATGAGAACGAGAAATGTAGCCGGTTCGTAGACGGACTGCGTGACTCGCTGAGGCAGCCTTCGATGACAATGGTCAATGCCGATTACAGGAGCTTAGTGGACACAGCGAGGAAACTGGAGACTGATCAACAGAAGGTGCAAAAGCGAAATAATTTTCGTTCGAAGCGGACTCAGGATGCACCGCAGCAGCAACAACATCATCAGAACAGGAACAATCAAGGAAAGAACCGGAACAAGAAGCCGAGAACTGACGATAAGAAGGGTGGTCAGACTGAGTCCAAGGTCAAAGATTACCCCCTCTGTCCTAAATGCTACCGCCACCATCTGGGTGAGTGTCTAGCTGCTGCAGGAGTGTGTTACAAATGCCATCAACCGGGACATATAGCCCGTTACTGTCAGGGTACTCCCGTGGTTCAGGTACGAAATTTCATTTGCGTAATCTTCTTAAGTTATACCTTTCCCGCAATAGGCCTAATTATGATTCTTTTATAGTCGAAGTTCGAGGTCGGTGGTCCTAGCAGAACCGACAGAGGAAAGACTCATGTTGGAACCGAGGAGAAAAATACTACAGGACGAGGTCCGGTTCAACCCAGAGCTTATGGGCTAGGCCAGCAGGAAGCTAAGGATCAAGAGGACGTGGTGACAGGTGTGTGTACGTCCTAGACATTTTAGTATTTCTCTCCTTAGTGACATTAAAAATAATACCTTTGTTGCATTCATGCATGTAGGAATACTTATGATACGAAACTTTCCCTCCAAGATTCTCTTTGACACGGGTGCCTCACACTCGTTCATAGCAGAATCTCTGGTGCGTAGACTGGGTTTAGAAGTTCTTCCTGAGCCTGTATCTTTAGAAGTTATGATACCTAATGGATCCTATTTGCAGACCAAGAATAAGTGTAGAGCTCCTGTGTGTTTTGGAGAAACTGAAATTGCAATAGAAGCCTCACTCCTCCCTATAGCAGGATTTGATCTGATAGTGGGTATGGACTGGCTTTCAGCTATGAATGCAAGAATTGACTGCAGGAACAAGGTGGTACAGTTCGAAGGACCCAACCAAGTTGCATTTACCTTCCAGGGTATGAAGGGAGTCTCCAAGTTAATAATCTCTTCAATCAAGGCTATAAGATGCATCAAAAAGGGTTGTGCAAACTTCTTGGTATTGATGAATGCTGAAGTAAAGGTTAATCTGTTAGAAGTGCCTGTTGTTAAGGACTTTCCTGATGTTTTTCCAGAGGAATTACCTGGTGCCCCTCCTACCAGAGAGATTGATTTCCAGATAGATCTTGTTCCTGGAGCTGTGCCAGTGGCCAAGAGTCCATACCGAATGGCTCCCAGAGAACTTGCCGAGTTGAAGATTCAATTGCAGGAATTGATCGACTTGGGTTTCATTCGCCCCAGCACTTCACCTTGGAGTGCCCCTGTTCTTTTTATCAAGAAGAAAGATGGTAGCATGAGATTGTGTATAGACTACCGTGAGCTTAACAAGCTGACCATTAAAAATAAGTACCCTATCCCCAGGATAGATGATTTGTTTGACCAGCTCGAGGGATCTAGCACGTTCTCCAAGCTAGATTTGAGGTCGGGCTACCACCAGTTGAGAATTCGAGATGTGGACATCCAGAAGACGGTGTTCAGCACTAGATATGGACACTATGAGTTCGTGGTCATGCCGTTCGGGTTAACTAATGCCCCGTCCGCCTTTATGGATTTGATGAACAGGGTGTTCCGAGAACTACTAGACCGGTTCGTGATTGTCTTCATAGATGATATTTTAGTTTATTCAAAGAGTCAAGAAGATCACGCCGAGCACCTCCGGGCAGTGTTGAGCACTCTCAGAAAGAATCAGTTGTACGCCAAATTTTCAAAGTGCGAGTTTTGGCTCTCAGAGGTTGCATTCTTGGGACACGTCATCAGTCAGAAGGGTCTTGCGGTGGATCCGAAAAAGATAGAAGCGATAAAGGATTGGCCAAGGACGAAGGCAGTGACTGAGGTTCGCAGTTTTCTTGGCCTGGCAGGTTATTACAGGAGGTTCATTAAGGACTTCTCAAAAATAGCGCTACCAATGACTACCCTTACCAGGAAAGGGAAAGCCTTCACGTGGACAGTTGAGTGTGAGTTTGCGTTTGAGGAGTTGAAATCCAGATTGATGACCGCCCCGATTTTGAGCTTACCTTCAGGCTTAGAAGGATTTCAGATATATAGCGATGCCTCAGGTCAAGGTTTGGGTTGTGTACTTATGCAGCATGGTAAAGTCATCGCTTACGCCTCCAGGCAATTAAAGGTTCACGAGAGAAATTATCCTGTGCACGATTTGGAGCTTGCAGCGGTCATCCACGCCTTGAAGATTTGGAGACACTACCTTTACGGAGTTCGTTGTGAGGTCTTTACGGATCAAAAAGTCTCACGTATATACATGATCAGCAAGAACTTAATCTGAGGCAGCGTAGGTGGGTGGAATTCCTCTCAGATTATGACATTGGTATTCAATACCACCCCGGGAAAGCAAACGTGGTAGCCGACGCTCTTAGTAGGAGAGGTTCGAATTATGCCCTCATTACCCAGCAGGAAGAACTTGTTCACGCTCTGGAGAGATTAGAGATCAGTATCTTACCACGCTCCAGCCTTGGTTCTGCAAGGTTAAACTGGATGGAAATCACTTGTGATATTAAAGATAGGATCAGAACGGCTTTACCTCTAGATCCGAAGATGGTAGAGATTTGGGACTCAACCCAGGCTGGTCAGAAGGAGAGGTTCAGCATTCATGAAGGTTTACTTCTTTTTGATAGTAGAGTATGCATTCCAAACGTTGATCACCTTCGAGAGGATGTATTGTTTGAAGCTCATAATTCCAGATATTCGATACATCCGGATAGCACGAAGATGTATGCAGATCTTAAAAAGTCAGTCTGGTGGTCAGGTTTGAAGAGTGATGTAGCAGAATATGTGGGAAGGTGTGAAACTTGCAAGTTGGTTAAAGCCGAGTGCCAGAGACCAGGGGGCAAGTTGAAGCCCCTGCCTATTCCGGAGTGGAACTTTGAAAATATATCTATGGATTTTGTTCACGGTCTTCCCCGTTCGCAGAGTGGGAATGATTCTTTATGGGTTATAGTTGACCGTCTCTCCAAAGTTGCCCATTTCATTCCTAACAAGAAAACGGATCAGGGTCCGAAGTTAGCACAGTTGTATGTGGATGAGATTGTCCGACTGCATGGTGTTCCCAAGACTATTATTTCTGATAGAGATGGCAGATTTACCTCCAAGGAATGGAAGTACGTTCAAGAGCGTTTGGGCACTAAGCTACTTTTCAGTACAGCCTTCCACCCCCAGACAGATGGGCAAACAGAGCGCACGAATAGAACCATGGAAGATATGCTTCGTATGTGCATTCTGGAGTTTGGAGGTAAATGGGAGAAGTATGTCACCCTTGTAGAGTTCTCCTACAATAATAGTTTTCAAGCTAGCATTGGGATGGCGCCTTTTGAGGCTCTTTATGGTAGGCGGTGTCGGACACCGTTGTGCTGGGCTGAAATTGAGGAGAGGTCGTCCAATACAGAATCATGGGTGGACAAGACCTCAGCTCGAATCAAACTCATTCAGGAGCGTATGAAGATAGCACAAGATCGTCAGGCCAAATACTATGATCAGAGGCATAGATCAGTGGAGTTCAGTGTAGGAGACTATGTTTATCTGAAGGTCAAACCAGTCAAGGGTGTCTCTCGAATCAAGCGGATGAAGAAGCTGAATCCAAGGTTCGTTGGTCCTTTCGAGGTGCTGGAACGCATAGGTGAGGTTGCTTATAGATTGGCCTTGCCCCAGGAGATGAGTGGTCTACACGACGTATTCCACGTCTCCTATCTGAGGAGAGCAGTCAAAGATCCCAGTCAGATAATCGGTACCGAGGAAGCATCAATCGAATCAAATCTTAGTATCAATATTAAACCCGTCAGAATAGTGGACTCAAGGATTCAGAAGCTCAGAAATAGAGAAATCCGTTTTGTAAAGGTCCTTTGGATGAACTGTGGCCGACCAGAATACTCATGGGAAAGAGAAGATGAACTTCGGAGTAATGTAGACTACGCTTTCCTCTTTGACTCAGGTTTGATTATAATTTTCGAGGTCGAAAAATTTATTAGGAGGGGAGATTTGTAACAACCGTAATTTAATACGAAAAATTAAATTTACAAATTTGCAGGGCGCGATAGCGAAGGGCTGTCTTGACTGCTCAATCTTTAGATCGAGGTATGGATATCTCTCGTAGTCTTTGCCTCGTGTTAAATTTCCTACTTTTGTATGGTACGAATTTTTAGTGTCTACGAAACTTCTTATTTTAGCAAGGAGCAGTATAAAGATAGAAAGGTGTTAAAGTAGTGGCAATCTTGTAAAATTGGCTGAAAAACCTCCCCCACGGTTTAGATAACTGCTCCATTTACGCGTATCGCGCACGCCTTATTTTATAACCCCTCCCGTGCGCTCGTCTTAAGGTAAAACCGTCAGCCATCTCTTCTTTCCCGATCGTTTCAAGCGAGAGAAGGTTTAGGGCTTCTCATTTCCATCCCAATCAATCGTCGGCTAAGAGCGTTCCAGCGGCTAATGCAGGCTCCCTCCCTCTCTTCGGCGCCTGTAAGCGCACCTCCCATTTGTAGGAAGCCCAGTTCTCAGGTAAGCGCACGATCAACTTAGTCGACGTTTCCTCCCTGCTCAAGGAGGTTTGTCGACGCCTCCTCTTTTCACTGTTAGACCTCGACGAAATCTCTTATGGCAGATTTGGTTCTCAGATCTAGAAGTCGAAGGCCTCTCTTCTTCGCCTCGACAGTCCTTACGAGACAGATTTTTCTGAGTTCTGATTGACTCCCTCTCCAGCAAAACCTCTCTAGGTAATGTCGATCCCTTCTTAAAAATTCAGTCTCTTACTCTTAGATCATAGTTTCAAGTTCTCGTTTAAGCCCTAATTTATTTGGTGGATCTCGTATGAAGTCACGACAAAATCGAGAACTCCCAATCTAGGTGTGACCTATTCCCATTTTAGAAATCTCAAGCCCCGATATTAGAGAAGTGGTAAGTTTCCTTCATGCATTATGAAACAGTATACATTAAAATTTGGAGAACTTAAATATATTATGTACCCATTTAGGTCTCCGGAGAAATTGAATCTCATTGTTAACCGGAGATCAAGATAGTGCTTCAGAATACGACTTAAAAGAAATCATGCCGCCTCGTCATGTGTACGAACGCCGCAATGCTACGGTAAGAAATTCCATTCTTTTTAGTTAGACATATCAAATAATTATTTGTACAGATTGTATTTCCTCGTATAGTAGGGGGATAATTGTAAGATTGTTCAACAACGTTAATCCAGACATTCGTATTCAACATGTTAGGGAAACACTTTATATATATATATATATATAATTAGTCGTTTTAGTAAAATTGAAATCCAACAGTAAATGGAAAACTTTATTAGGAGGCATGATTGAGACTTTCTTTCGTGATAGATAGAGGCGCACTATCTTACTCATAGGGCATAGTAGTCCTTATGAGCCTCATTTCAGGGAGACGTTTTCTCCATTCAGAAGATGCGAGTTTATGTCTTTGGGACATGAGAACCTTTACGTTCATTAGTTGAGACTCGGATCGTTAGAATGCGCATAAGAAACTACTCCAGTTAGATTACGAAGGATAAAAAGCTTAAGACAAATAGAATTCACGTACATGCCGGGATGTAGAAAATCCCTATGGTCAAATAATTTCAAATCATGAATAAAATATGTGACATGGTTATACTAGAACAGACATTTAAATTTTCTGTCATGTTTTTAGAAAAGTACGCATATTATAAAAGTAAATATTTTATTTTCATAGCATGAAAATATTGTTTTAAAAAGCATGTACACATATTTTCTTCCAAATATTTTTAGTGTCACTAAGAAGAGTAGTCTTTCTTACTCTCCAGTTGGGCTGACCCATTTTTGGGCTTATTATTACAGGGGTCACAGGTGGGGTGTTGCGCCTAGGATGAGCGCGTTTGCCGATGTTTCCCTATATAGTTTGTCTACTTTTAGTAGTTTATTTCTTCAGTACTGTATTGTAATGTTGGACGTGTATCCAGATACAGACTTTGTATAAGATTTCAGTTTTTCAAGTATGTTGACTCTTTCAATTTTAGTGGCTCTGTGAATTCAGCTTCCGAGGTACACTTTACCCCTAGTTTCATTCTTTATTTCCGCTGTAAGTACTCTTTAGCACTGTTAATTTATACCATCTATGTACCAATTATTACTACCGTTTCTTGGTTTGCTATTTAATCACGGGGCCCGGCCGGACTGCGGATTTGTGGTAAAACTAAGGTGGGGTTTTACATTTTTGTAAATAAAAAAGAACACAAAATATTATAAAAATAACACATATTAATAAGAATGAAACAATAAGTTTAATTGATTTAAGCATATATAATGTAATTCATATAGGTTATTTAAACATATACTGCTAGTCTGCTAGCATACTCTAGAATAAAACAGTAAATGATATGTTCAAAAGATGTGTTGGCCGATATAATAGAAAAAATCAATTATGTTAGTCTATTTTTCACTAAAAGACATAATTTATTTTGTTAGGAAAAATATCATTTTCTCTTCAAAAATGGTATGTCGACAATATGTCGGACATGTCGGAGGATATCTAAAACAGTAGTCCATATGTAGGAATTAAATAATTTATATATGTTGATGATGTTGTAAATAGGTCACTACGCACATTTAGTTACTTATTGATTATCCATATGTGATGTTGATGATTCATGCTCCCTGAATTTTCATCATTTGGCAACAGAGAGAACATGCACAAATTTTTTTAGTTCCCATAATTAAGGAGTGTAACATACATTAGTGATTGATCACAATGAACACAAATAAATCTATAATAAAATATATCAGTTAATTACATTTAACAATGCAATAAAGGATTTCAATAGTGCATTAATTTAAATTTTCTACGTTATTATGATATTTTGATATTAAGCGTCACTCATCATTAATATAAGACCAAAACAATTGAAGTCTAGGTATAATAAGAAATATACCAATGTGATAGGTTTCATGGATTGGTTGTATTGTAGCCACCAAAGTGACGTATTCAACTCGCCTTATAAAATTTCATTCTAACATAACTTAAGATGCCTCTTAATCTAATGTGCATTCATTCACTCAAATGTGGTATTTGCATATTAGGGTCAAAGGGTTGAATGGGCATATTTTTGAAGGTGCAAGGGATCTACAGATCTATTCACCCAAAGATGGTAGATTTATGAAAGATTTGAGCACATCTATAGACCGACTTTGTGTTGAGAATTCCTGACTACATGATATGTATTCTACGTAAAGACATTGTGTGTTGATTTTTCTAGATTCTTAAAATAGTGCGCTCAATTAAGGTTTTAACATGCAATTACTCTGGATTATTAATCAATCTGCATTGCTTTCATTTTCAATCACATTCGCAGTTCATAATAATCTGGCAACCATTGGGAAACTTACGGGGTCAAACTTTAAGACATGGAAGTTTGGCATCATGTTTAGTGTTGAGATGGCAAATATTGAGATGGCGGTGACTATAGATAAGCCCAATGAATCAACTTGTAGTAGCACTCGAGCACATAATGATCATTACAGTGTGGGAAGTCAAATAAGATTTGTTTCTTGAGAATGAAGAGGTCTATACCAAAGCATTTGTTGATTGCTCCCAAAAACAGTTAATGCCAAAGAATTCCTTATTGTTGGGGCTCAAATGCATAAAGTTTCTTCAAATGCAAAGATTAGAACATTGATGTAGGATCTCTTCACCATAGGTGCATTATAATGGAGTTAGAGGGCTTCAACATTAAACTCTCAAGATGGTATACTATCAGACCAAGATATAGGCACAAGATATAATCCTGCCCAAAAACATGCATGGTGCACCAAGCATTTATGCTCTATTTAGCTCAGTTGCAGTGTTGGGATAATTGGTGGTGTGAAACTGTTACGAAGGAGTTTTTGCTATTGCAAGATGAGAGAGAATACTCAGAGATCGAAATTACATTAAAATGATAACAACTTGATACAAATCAAGAGACTGGCTCACGCCAAGCTCTCGATGGGTCCTCCAAAAAAATCATCTCTAATGAAAGCCAAAAATCAGGGATCCAAAGATGCCCAAAAAACGCATAGGCGCCCCGTATATAGATGGACAAGGCATGCCTATTAAGATAATTTTTTATATTTTAATTAATATAATTAATATTACTAATATCAATTATGTTCATATGAGAAGTCAACAACTTTCTTAAGAGCAAAATAAGTGATAGATAAGGAGCTTGCTCTAGTGTCTTCTCCGGTGCAGAAGGTATTTCTCAATACAAAATAACTCAAATCATTGGGGAGGATATTATGGGCCCGCACTAGTAAGCCTTTTATATTTTATTAAGTCGTTAAGTTGAGACGTTCGAAGTTGTTTGTGACTTTTAATATTTTGAGTAGTTTATAAAAATTCAAATGTTCAGACTCATTACAAGTTTTGTAATGCTATATAAGGACCCCTTTGGGTCATAAAATAAGCAAGCAATGAAAAAATTCTTAAATAGAGATCTTTGTTCTTTTCTCCTCCTCTCCAAGTTAAGGTTAGGGTTGAGCAAGCTCCCCTCTTCCTCTTCTCACTTAGCTTGAGCTCAACTCCCTCGTCACATTCTCCATAAGTTCATCTTGACTCCCTTGTATGCCCGCCACCACCATCACCTCCAACAAGATACTGAGGCGTTACATAAAGGCTCGTAACAACATGGTATCTGAGCCTCTAATCCCCTCCCTTCGGTAGTCGTACGTGTCCTCAACTACTCGTACGTGTCCTCAACTACTCTCACTATTGACGATCTCTCAGACGGAGCATCATCTTCATCATCCCAGCAAATCTTGTGTCTCCATCATCCCCAATGCATCCACCTAGCTTTCAATGTAACGACTCCTCCCAGCCAAACCCAACAACTCACCTAGCGATCGACCGCATTGAAGCACGGTCTCCCCATCGAAACCAAAGGGCTCGTCAAGCCTAACAACACGTGCATCCCCACCACAGACGTGTTTCCCCTATCGTCAACGTCTTTCGTGTACTGACATAGACCTCCAAATGCGTTTCGTTGACAGCTGAAGCTCCCAAAACCGCACAAATCCATTCATCTGACCAGCATGCCATCGTCTTCATACTCAAATCGACCGTCTATCCCTTTCAAGCACCACGCAACCCGCCAGAGCAGCAAGTTGCCACTCTTTCGAGCCTTGCACCTATCTCTCGAGCCCGACGACCATCATGATGTCTTTCCCCACGAGCAGTCGCACTCCTAGCCTCAATCCTCATCTTTATCGAGCATTGACCTCAGCGCCTTACTTGTCAAGCACTGAGCCTAGCGAATATTTTCCTTTTTCAAGCCGCACCGCTGTCTTATATGATTTTTCTCAAGCCGCACACCACCAGCACAACACAAGCAGGGAAATTAATTAATTACTTCAATATTGGATTAGTTAATTGATTTTGGCAATTTCGGCATGGCAGCATGCTCCTACAATCAAAATGAACTTTGTTCGATGCTATTAAAATTATTGAAGATGTCAACATAGCATCAAATATCAATCTTGAGACTCGCCGTTAGGATTGGACTCTCAATGTTTGGACAATCCGGGGACCCAACCTGATGAGGATCACTCAACACACATGGCTAATCGCAAGGCAAGACTCACATTTGTCTACTTGGGTAGAAGAGCTTGATCAGATCTGTAATATGACTCCGAGGATGGGTCCTGAACAGCGTTTACATATTTTTTATCATATATTATATTGTCATGTATTTGTATTATTTAGTTAGATCGGGCCCCTTATGTTAGCGGTTCATCATAATCGTCGACTGAAGGTTGCCCAAGTTTTATTTGTTATAAACAGACATTAGGGGTTGCTGGAATTGTTATTGCTCATTTTGGAGAAGAAGATTCCATAGAATCCGGCGATCCTCTCACGATGACAACTCCGTGAAGCCTTATGTGATGACACCAAGGTTTGTTATTATATTCCCTCTCGGCGCCGGTCATCCCTTTCTAACCTTCCACCGCAAAACACTACACTATCCCACTAAAACCCTTGTTTACACCATTAGCCGACTCATACCTCTATTCCCCACACAAAGAAGCCCATGTTTCCCCTCCACCAAAAAAACACAGGACTTTCCCTCCTTCGCAGAACCCACAAATCCCCCTCCCAAAAAATCCCTCAAATGCCATCACTAAGACACCTCCTTTCCCATTTTCCCCAACAAAATCCCCTCCACCGAGACCCTCAAATTCCTCCTCAAGAAAACCCATGCTCAACCCCCACCAAACACTCATTTCCCTCCCAGAGAACCCACATCCCAATCCCTTTAAGCCCAGTTCCTGACCCAGTCCATCAACCCCTTTCCTCCCTCTTGCAGAACCCCTCCCGACAACTACTACACAGTAACCATACAACACTCCTTCATTCCATGGCAACCTCCACTTGCTATGTGAATATTTTTTCCAATATTAATATATGGTTATGCAATTTCATGCTTGACTGGATCTCCTGCTTAGTAATTGTATGTTTTGGGATATCTTGTGATTTCAAGAACTATCCGTCGCGCGCTCTTGATTTGACCCACCACACGGAGGAATGTTAAAGCATGTTGGCTTAAAGAAATTATTTTGCCTTTCTTAAAAATAATGCATGTGATTTAGTTTTTTATTACTTGTTTTTGGTCCCACCGCCGTGTCCCGTTTGCAAGCCACCAACCTCCTGCGAGTCACTGAATATTCATTCCACGGCAACCTACCCTTGTTATGTAAGCATTTTATTGTTGTATGGAATATTATCTCCAATATTAATATATGGTCATGCGATTTCATGTTTGATTGGATCTCCTATATAGAAGTTATTTGTTCTGGGATATCTTACGATTTGCAAGAACTATTCACCGCACCCTTGATTTGCCTCATCAGGCAAAGCCTATTTTCTTAATGAAATTATTTTGTCTTGCTTAAAATTATTGCATGTGATTTAATCTGTTATTACTTGTTTTTGGTCACATTGTCGTGTCATGTTTGCATGTTATTACTTGTTTTTGGTCCCATTGTCGTGTCCTGTTTGCATGTTACATATAGTATCTAAGAATAAGAGATTTACCTAGACGTACCTCACTTAAGGTTGCTTGCTATGAAGCACCGGTACAGGTACGAGTACCGGGTACGATACATATCCGGTACATGTACAAGTACCGGGTACGATACATATCCGGTATGGTGGTACGCGGAGATCAAAAAATAAGGATCCGAGTACTTTCGGGGCACGATGTTAATAAAATTGATTTATATATATATATGTGTACATGTATGTACATGCCACTTTTTTTAAAAGAGGGAGAATATAAAACATAGAAAAATTCATATTGAGCAAGTAGAAAAAACATATAATCCTCAAATACATAGTAAATTAACAAAATAATCAAATTTAAATCAAATTCTTCGTAGTTCTAACGATAAAAAGAAATTTAAGTCAGGATCACATTTTGTTACTACAGCAAACAAACAACACTAGTTGCATTTATGAGTCATTTTTTCTTTTCTAAAATACATGGAGAGTTTTTTGTTTACTTTAGAAAAATATAGTCATATCACAAAATGTAGAACGATCTATCAAATCCAAGCTTATTCTCAGACTAGAGTAGCAGGTGTATCCGTCGAGTATCAGGTACGTACCAGTACCGAAAACGTACCCGATACGGGTATGCGGCCCTCAGGAAAGTATCAATGCTTCATAGGTTGGTTGTTAGTCACACACTCAAGTAATCCACTCTACATTAGTTGGTATTTTATTCATTAAATTGTGTGCATGCTTCCCCGTCATTCTAAGGTTAGTCGTAGGTTCATTGCATTCATCGCGTGCACGCTTGCATTGCATCTATGTTAGGGCATCATGTATCTGCCACATATAGATTTGTATTGCCCATGCGTCACAACCCCACTAGGGCAGTCGCCGATCAAACCAAAGAACATAGAAACACCACCAATCTCTACAGTTTCCGTCCCCCCATCAACATTGCCTCGGTTTGATCCAGTTCACAAAGCAAGCACTTTCTCCGCCAAGCCCAACAGTTATGTCGCAACAAACAGTGTCGCAGCCGACCCATACGATTCTCCCCATCCAACACTCCCAGCTACCCCTCCCCAGACAGTCAGACTCTTCTTCTCCAACTAGCCTCATTGCATCCCTTCTCAGCCAGCCTCGTACAAGGGGCCCCGTCATTACTTCAAGCATTTAAAGATCACGCAGCACTCTCTTCTTCGATCATATTGCCACACAAGATATGACCCTCTGACAACATCACCATAATCAGTGACATTTATGAGCACGATGAAGGCACGCCGCTCGATGCAGCCTCAGCGACAAAGTCGCGCTGAACTATTCTAGCGAGAAATTAAAGAGTCAGATGGTCAAATCGTTCAAGCCTCGTTCGAGCTTGAGGGAAAACTCAATTTGAAGGATGCGTGGGATGTTATGTGCCCACACTAATTAGCATTTAATATTTTATGTATGTTTTCTTAAGTTGTCATGTTATGAGTTGTTAGAAGTCATTACTGTCATTTAATATTTTGAGTACTTTATATAAGTCCATATGTTCAGATTTATAATGAATATGCGATTTTGTAATTCTTAGTGTTAGGGTTGAGCAAGCTCCACTCATTCTCGTCTTTCTTAGGTTGATCTCGGCTCCCTCATCACATTTTATGTAGGTTGAGCTCGGTTCCCTTGTATCCCCGCCACCACCACCATCTCCGATGAGATATTGAGGTGCTACGGGAAGGCCCATAACAGAGGATAGGCAAAGGATATACTTGGTCTGATCCAGCAGCACACAACCTAAGGTATCCATGCCAAAGGAATGCAGTTCAATGTTTGAAGTATTGACAACATCAAAATTTACCAGCATTAATTTATAAAATTGTAATAAACAAGCAATGCACAGTGTTCTCTCTCCATACTTGATATGTGCTCCGAAATGACAGTTAACTTTATCAAAATATATTATTACGAGGAAATAATTGAGTATAAGCATCCTTAGGTTTTGGCACACCAAATGAACCAGCAATATTGAGCAATTAATCTCTGTAACAAGATATCAAACAAAACACAACATCATATTTTATTCCTAAACTTCTTAGTACAAGTTATGCAGCACCTTGCTCTGCTAGGATCAAAATATAAGTGTTCTAACCAGACCAATCAACATACACACTGAAATGAAACATTACTGTATGACAGTTTACAATAAAGTATTTATGATGACAACCCAACAACATATACTATTTGAGAGCTTCTATCATAAAGTACTATGCATGAGGTGTATGTGTATCACTATACTAATTCGTTCATTTTATTTGTAGAGATCACCATTCTTAACTTGCATAATACGAAGAAAAATAACGGAATATTACCTTCATAGTAATTTCATTTGAAAGAGATAGCGGCTTTGGCAACCCTTCAGCTTTCATAAGTTCTTTCTCACCTGCCATGAAAATAATAAAAACGAGGGAAATCAGTGAAATCTGCATCAGTGCAGAATTTGATATCTACCTCTAGCAATTACATGAGGATAAACTGATAGTAAAATTTTGTTAGATCAAACTGAAATTTCATGGTTCTGAATCCCAACTATCCACATAAAAGAACGCATTTTGTTCAAATAAAAACAACTGACATGTGAATTAGTATTTTCCTTGATACATATGGTAAAGCATGAAATAAGCTGATCAAATAAATAAAAAATCAAAACAAACAAGAAAAAATAGGTCCAGATTTAGTAAATCGATTAAGACAACCTGAACAATGGAGTGAACGCTTTAACTCAAACCAACCATTAAGTAATGAGCATACCCAATCTTACCTCTCGCATGACTCAAAAAGGAACCCTTTTTTGAGCTCGGCCATAGCACAGTATCATTTTCCAGTTTCCGGATCTTCTTCCTAGTATAAATCATTTTAATATTCCAGATGCCCCTCTTCGAATCTGTAACCTGAACACCTCCCTGGGCACACACTAAGCAATGACTCCCGTCATAAGCTCACAAAAGGCTGCGACAATCACATAGTAGGTATGAAACTGACGCGGTTAAATGTCAGTCGGAGTATCGGATTCGGTAAAGGAGATACACGAGACTTAGCGCGACGGCTGCTAACGAGGCTAGCTCAGCAAGTAGGCCAAGGCTACCCTGCCGGATCAGGAAGGTATGAAAGAGTCAGGCCGTCTTGATTCCTATAAACATCAGAGCTAGGTCGGAGTTAGTATCGGCAGATGCATTGCGCGGGATGGTGACAATAGCTAAATAGGTTACAGAACTCGAGAACGGATATTAGTGTTAGGGCTTTGGATGTGCAATTGACGGGGACGAAGATGAGAGGAGATTAGAGTCACTAAAGGAGAAATGAGACGGAAGAGAGGAGAAGAAAGAGAGAGGAGAAATACTTTTCCAGCGAGTGTATCCGGAAGGAAGTCATTTAAAGCAGCAATGGAAAAGGCGGGAAACCGAAGCCTCGGCCCGTGCGAGAATTTGTGTGTTCACGTGCGAAGGACACGCGCTCTTTAGTTTTCGGTGAATGAAGTGCTTCGAGTTGTATGACGAAAAAAGCCTTCGTTAAAAGGGAATTTTAGGCTTTATTTGTTTAGGCGGTGGCGGGCTGAGACGGCGGGTGGAGATCGGAGGGGAGGAGGCGGGGATGGAAATGGAGCAGATTTGGGAATTTTCCTCTGTCCGGCGGATGTAAACGGAGCAAACGCTGCCGTCGCCCGTTTATTTACGCGCTGTCCGGCGGCTTTTGCTCCAAACGCAGGCGTGAAAACACCTAAACAAATGAAGCCTTAGTGTGTTCCCTCCGAATCATATGGGAATAAAAACCCTCTTTTCTCCGAATCATATGGAAATAAATACCCTCTTGAAAAAACCGGGCCCACCGCTTTCCTTCCGCTCGACTCGTCTTCCCAAATGGCTCCTCGACGATTTCGAAACCCCTTCTCAGGTGAAATCATGGCGACGGGATCTCCGACAAGAAGCTCGTGATCTCCGGCAGAAAGACCCACCTAATATGGTCCTCTTCTTTCCTGTTTCCCTCCATGTTCGCTCGATATTTTTCAGAGATAACTTAGGCGGCGCGAACGGCATCCTCCCTCAACCATTTTGAAATCTCCTACCTCGGCGAAGAGGAGATACATAGGCCAGCCATTTCATGTATCCACCTATGTGGCGCCATAGCCTCAAGGTCCGGTAACTTCCCCAAGTCCTAATCTACATTTGCACCCAATTTGCAGTTCTATTCTCTGTGTGAGTTTGAGTTATAACATATTTGCAGTTGTATTTTTTGTTCAATGTGCAACTGTATCCGGTGAATTCTGACATTGCAGTTATACTTTCTGTTCAATTAACAACTGTATCTAGTGGATTTTGAAATTGCAGTTGTATTTTCTATTCAATGTACAACTGTATCCGGTGAATTTTGAAATTGCAGTTGTAATTTTTGTATCCGGTCCATATCAACATTGCTAATCTCCATTTCAATACACCCTTTCTCCAATGACATGATGTTGCGGGCAAGAATGTTGCTCGGCCTGTAGGCGGAATCCCTTGCAGAAACAAGTGGAGCAGAAAAGAAGAGCAACCGAAATCTCGTGAGCAGGCGTCGGAGGTTGGAGGGGAGGCAGCACGCAGGGATATTGTTTGGAGGGAGATCTCGCGCCTAGGTTACGCTTGGGAAGAGGAAGAAACCATCGAGGAGCCGTTCGGGAAGACGAGTCGAGCAGAAGGAAAGCGGTGGGCCCGGTTTTTTCAAGAGGGTATTTATTTTCGTATGGTTCGGAGGGAACGACACCCGTATCAAAAAACATTCACCGTTAATGAGTTGGTCAAATATCATGGTTCGGCCATCGAGATGATGTTGTTATTTGCCCGAGGAGTTAAATGAAATTTCTCAATATATTTTTAGAGGCTTTGTTGATATGGCTCCCCTAAAATCCAAGTGATCGAGTCGGAATTCATGACCCGCGACCTCAACCGGCTCGCCAAAACGATTCGTCTCAGCCGCGCGAGGTCTCACCTCGACCGGGAGATCATCATGCAAGCCCAACCGCAAGCACTCGCACGGGCGCACACTCTTCCGGGGCAGTCAGGAGCACGGGTTCGCGCACCCCTGCGTGCACGCACGGTAGCGCGTGCCTCAATACAAGCGTAACTGCGCGCGCTGGCCGCGCCCATCCCCACGCACGACCACGCACCCCCGTCATGTGTTCGCCGCCGCCACCTACGTCACCGTCGCCGCCACCTCCATCACCGTCGCCACCGGCAGACTTGCCCAAGCTGCCCAAGCTGCCCAGGCCGCCTGGGGGTCAAGGTCGTCATATTCTGAAAATTGGTGATCCAGAAGACAGGAATCGGGCATTCTTATTCGCTCGTTTAGTATCCAAGAGAACACAATTATCTACGCATCTCTCTGAAAAACTATTAAAATGGGGTCAAGTCTTCATTTGAAGGGATAAGAAAAGGGAGAGAAGTTAAAGCTCTAAGGTTTCCCAAGGAAGATCTCCTCCCCAACTCTCCTCCTCCTCAACACTCACCTTTTCGCTCAGTGTGTGTTTCCCGCTTGCCCTTTCGATCATCGCGTTCTGATCTACGCACCACATGCTCATTTTCAGGAGATCCCACTTAATTTGGAGGATCATTGGTGGTGTTCATCCCACCTTTTGTTTTGGCTCAGTCAGATTAGGGTAACGTGACGTTCCTCCTCTATCCACAGTTTTCCCCTTAATGGTTACTTCCTTCGTTCTGATATAGTATTCATGGAATTCTAGAAGAAATAAATGTGTATTTGTCCCTTCAGGGCCCTTGAGGAGATTTGGGGTAAAGAGAGTCATGTGGTTTTTCATATAAGAATACTATGTGTTTTCAGAGTAACCGGGTCAACCATGCCATCGTGTCGCGTCTACGAGCGTCGTAACGATGAAGTAAGAAATTATATTCCTTCTGATTAGACATACCACCTAGTTCAAATTATGTATTAGACATTGTTATGTAGGAATATGATGACAACATGAAATTAAGTGCATCATACTTTATGTATAAATAAATACAGTAAATCATAGTTGATTCACTATATCATCATAAAAGGAATAATGTTATGATGCAAGAAAAGCCTTTACAATTTCTTATAAACATTATATATGGTCACGAAGGAACATGATAATATTAAACAACGTATATTAGAATATGAGAAATTCTACTTTTTTGTTAGACATATCACAGATAAATATATACAATCCCAGTTATGCAATATACATTGGTACGAAGAAACTTGATAAATATTAATATATGAAAATAATACCTTTAGAAAAGTAAAATTAGTAGATTATGAATATATTATTTATCGTCTTATTACGAACATTTTATTTTAAGATATAAGAAATGTTATGAGACGTATTAGACTTATTAGTCCCACACCGTGTACCACCACTTTATATTCCTCCATGCTTAGTATAAATAAAGGGTGAGACCTCTATGTGAGGCACTCAGATTTTCTCCCAAAATCCCGTAACATGGTATTAGAGCACGGTTAGGTTTTTTTTCGTTCGATTCTCTCGCCCACTCTGTCCCCGCTTCGTCTCCCTCGCCCTCTCTCGCTCGCTCTCGTACGTTCTCGCCCGCTCCTTTCCTTCTTCTGCGCATCTCCAGCGACATCGACGGAGGCGGGGCTCGTCATGTTCCCACTTGCCGTCGACCTCGACGACGCGTAATGCCGCCGAGCAATACCTAATGTCCTGCTCCTGCCGATCGACGAACTCCTGCCGATCGATTGACGACTCCTACTGCCGATCGACGACTTCTGCCGATCGATCGACGACTCCTGCTGAATCGATCGACGACTCCTGCTGAATCGATCGACGACTTCTGCCGATCAACGACTCCGGTACCATGCTTCGCGTCCCGACGGTGCCATCTTGCTGCCCTTTCTCCTCTGCGCCGCTAGAATAGCTGCCGGCTACCTCCTGAAGCAGCCGATTCGCCATGGGCTCCTCTTTTAATCCTCCTCCGACTACTCCCGCTGCTCCTCCGACCGTTGCCCCTACAAGGGACTCTACCAATACCTTTCCTCCCAACGCGAGGATTGCAACTACTATCCTTACCTCCTCCAATTTTCAATTATGGAAGAAGGGGGTTACTATGTCTCTTGCAGGCATCCGACGTACTCACCACCTTACTCGTCTCCCAATTCATGATGTGGGGAGTACCGAATATGATGACTGGTATAGTGATGATTGTCGTATATTTGCTCTTCTCCTAAGTTCAATGGATCCATCTGTCCAGCAAATGTGCAAAAACTGCGACAGCACCAAAGAACTATGGGACACTCTTCACATGATGTTCTCTCAAGCGAACAACCTCTCTCGACTTGGTGAACTCTTCCCCAAGATAGCTGACCTGCGACAGGGAGCACGTCCTGTTACGGAGTACTTTGCCGAATGGAAGGTTCTGGCTGATGAGATTTTAGACCTTTGGGAGATTCCTTCTACTAGGGAAGGCCATCAGGCTCAACGTGAACACCTGGTGCTCCTTTGGCTTTTGAATGGATTGGATCCACACTTCTCCGCAACGAAGACTGAAATGCTAGCGAGTCCTACTACGCTTCAGACTGCTAGTGTGTACCATCGGCTTACTAAGGTTGGCTCCATCGGTACTTCGTCATTCGCTCTACATACATCCTCCGGCGAGTCGATGGCTCTTGCTTCACGTGGAGGAGGAAGGGGAAGTAGTCGGGGGGGGGGGTCGCTCTGGCCGTGGTCATGACACTGACACAAGGCATTGTGCCCATTGCGGGCGTCGGGGACATACAAAGGATACTTGTTGGCTGATTCATGGGAAGCCAGACTGGGCCACCAAACCTCCTCCACCTCGGTCGGCACACCTGGCTGACTCTACTTCTGTACCTCCGGGATCGAGAACTGTTGAAATATCCGAGGATGAGTACCGGCGCCTGCAGACTCTCCAGATTGACTCACCACCTCATAGTGCGGCTGTGGCTCAAAACATCCAGCCTGTTTGTACCTCCCAGAGGCCGGTCCAGTGGCTGGCTGATTCTGGTGCTTCTGATCACCTGACTAGTTCCTCAGGTATCTTAAACTCATACAAACCTCATAGAGGAGCTTCAATTACTGTGGTTGATGGCTCCACGGTCCCTATTGTTGGGTTTGGTAGCTGCAATGTGACACTGGACATGACACTCTCCTCAGTGGCGCATGTCCCTCAGTCTGCTTACAATCTATTGTCCATTAGTAAGCTTACAAATGATTTGAATTGTATTGCTATATTCACCTCTTCTGGTTGCATTTTTCAGGAACAGTCGACGAGCCGTATTATTGGTAGAGGGAAGCTGCGTGGTGGCGTCTATGTCCTGGACGAAGTTTCCCACCTTGCCTGTACCGCGGCCTCCACCAAATTCCTGGATCTTCATTATCGTCATGGTCATCCATCTATGCAGGTCATGCGTCGTCTGTATCCGGAGCTTGGGAAAGTTTCCACTCTTAGTTGTGAGTCTTGTCTGTTTGCTAAACTCCACAGAGTTAGTTATAGTCCTCGTCTTGATGTTCGTGCTTCTGCATCTTTTGATTTACTTCATTCAGACGTTTGGGGACCGTGTCCTGTTCCTACGTTGTTAGGGCACAAGTATTATGTTACTTTTATTGATGATTTTTCTCGTATGACTTGGGTCTATTTAATAAAAAATCGTTCTGAGCTACCTTCTATTTTTCAACACTTATGGAATGAAATATTTACTCAATTTTCTGTACGTGTTAAGTGTCTTCGTACTGATAATGGCCGAGAATACCTATCTCAGTCCATGTCTACCTTTCTTTCTGACAAAGGCATAATCCACCAAACCAGTTGCCCGGATACCCCTCAACAAAATGGTGTTGCCGAACGCAAGAATCGACATCTCCTTGAAGTCACCCGGGCAATCCTCCACCACAAACACGTACCCAAACACTTCTGGGGGGATGCCGTACTTACTGCTGCACGCCTTATTAATCATCTTCCTACTCACATCCTTCAGGGGGCGACACCCTACAACATTCTCTATCCTGGCCATCACGGTCCCCTCCTCCCTTTGAAGGTATTTGGGTGTGTCTGCTATGTTTGGGATGTTCGTCCCTCTGTCTCCAAACTTGATCATCGTGCCTTGAAATGTATCTTCATTGGCTACTTTCGGACCACTAAAGGATATTGGTGTTACTTTCCTGATCTCCACCGATACATCCTTTCTTCAGATGTCGTCTTCCGGGAGTCCGACCCTTATCCCTCTCCCGGATCCTCTCATCCTGATCCCTCTCTGGATGCTCTATTGGTCCCTAGGCATGAACCTGCTATCATTTCACCGACTGATCTGTTGTCCCCCTTGTGGGGGCAAGTTTACTCCCGTCGCTCTTCTGATAGTTCAGTGGTGCCACCACCTCAGCCTACCTCGGTCACTGATGATGCGACGACTGTTCCTCCGGAAGAACCTGCTAGTGTATCTACTACCATTCCGCCATCTAGCCCAGAGGTTCCTATTGCAGTCCGGAAAGGAGTTCGGACCTGTCGGGGGCAACCGCTATATGTTCACTCTTACCAGAGCTTGTCTGTTTCTCATAGAGCGCTGACCTCGACTCTTGATCGATATCATCTACCGTCGACCGTGGCGGAGGCCAAAACTCATCCTGGCTGGGCGGCAGCCATGCATGACGAATTGACTGCTCTCCAACAAAACAATACATGGGACCTAGTCCCCTTACCTCCCGGCAAGAAGGCAATTGGATGCAAATGGATATATTCTGTCAAAGTGAATGCAGATGGTTCTCTAGACCGCCTAAAAGCCCGCCTGGTTGCCAAAGGTTATGCTCAGACTTATGGCGTGGATTATGATGAAACATTCGCTCTTGTTGCGAAGATGTCCTCACTTCGAATACTTCTTTCTCTTGCTGCCTTCCGCCAGTGGGCCTTACACCAATTGGACATTAAGAATGCTTTTCTCCACGGGCTCCTGGATGAGGAAGTTTATATGGAACAACCTCCTGGGTTCGTTGCTGAGGGGGAGAGTAACAAGGTGTGTCGCCTCCTAGCGTCCTTATATGGATTGAAACAATCCCCTCGGGCTTGGTTTGCTCGGTTCAGAGCTGTTGTTACCCAGTTCGGGCTTACCAAGAGTACTAAAGACTCGTCCCTCTTTTATCAGAACTCCTCGGCTGGTACTATTCTGCTACTGGTATATGTTGATGATATTGTCATCACAGGCAGCAACTCAGCAGGAATATCAAATCTCAAAGCATTCTTACACTCTAATTTCCAAACAAAAGATCTAGGCCCATTGCGATATTTCCTTGGGATTGAGGTGATTCATGATGATCACTCTCTCTTTATTTGCCAACGAAAATATGCTCTTGATCTTCTATCTGACCTTGGGATGGCTAACTGTGGTCATATGGATTCTCCGCTGGAACCAGGGGAAAAGAGTCTTCATGCCGAAAGCAAACCTTTTGAATCACCAGAAAAGTACCGTAGAATTGTTGGAAAATTAAACTACCTCACCATGACTCGCTCAGACATTGCTTGTGCAGTTGGTAAGGTCAGTCAGTTCATGGCGGCTCCAACTATGTCCCAGTGGGAGTCTGTTCTCCGGATTGTCAGATACGTGAAGAAGGATCCTGGTTTGGGAATATCATACAAAAGTCGAGGCCATTCCGATCTAGAGGCATACAGTGACTCTGACTGGGCAGGATGCTTAGCCACCTAAAAATCAACCACGGGATTCACTGTCTTTATGGGCGGCAACCTTATCTCCTGGAAGAGCAAGAAACAAACCACAGTTGCCAGATCTAGTGCTGAGGCAGAATATCGGGCTATGTCCCACACTGTTGCTGAGATCATGTGGGTGAGGCAGATTCTCAGTGAAATTGGGTATCCCGTTCAAGATCTCACTCCTCTATGGTGTGACAATCAAGCTGCAATCCAGATTGCCACGAATCCTGTGTTTCATGAACGCACAAAGCACATAGAGGTCGACTGCCACTTTGTTAGAGAAAAGTATGAAGAAGGTCTTGTCTCGCTAAAGCACGTGAAGACCGGAGATCAAGTTGCAGACATTCTTACGAAAGGGGTTACGAGGACTCGAATGAACTATATATGTAACAAGTTGGGTCTGGGAAGTTCCCATGATCCAACTTGAGGGGGAGTGTTATGAGACGTATTAGACTTATTAGTCCCACACCGTGTACCACCACTTTATATTCCTCCATGCTTAGCATAAATAAAGGGTGAGACCTCTATGTGAGGCACTCAGATTTTCTCCCAAAATCCCGTAACAAGAAACACTCTAAGGAATTCTCCTACGCACGCATGCAGACAAGTAAGAAGAATATAAGTATATGAAATAGGGGATCAAATAATTAGATATTGATGTAAAAGAAAATCATGTTATGGCAGATTCATCGCCTTAACACCAGTAACACCAAGACAGGACGTAGATTGCAATGGTGATGAATTGAGAAATTTAAGATGATGTATAATGTGAATATTTTAATGAAAAGCTAAACTTAAATTAGTGATTTTAAGTGGGTGTTCTTCTCTATATTCATGGAAGCCACAAAAAGAAGATGATCGGGAGGCACGAAAGAGATTTTCTCTCGTGATAGATAAAGACGCATAATCTTACTCATATGAAACAGTCATTATGAGCCTCATGTTGGGGAGTCGACCCCTCATTATTAGATTTGAGTATGTGTCTGTGACCACGAGACACTAGAACATTTATGTTCGCTAGTAGAGACTCAAATCATTACAATGTGCAAAAGAATCTACACAACCAGAAATAAGAAGAAAAGAGTTTATAAGTCTCCTTCACTTGAAATACGAAGTCGGGTCCTAGAACCATAATAATCCCAAATTCAGAGAAGATTCAGAATAAGATTTAATCACAGAAAAGATGATTTATATTCAATTATACCTTCTTAGCAAAGTATGCATAGAACTATACTATATTTTCTTTAGTAAAAAGTATAATTTTAAAGTATGCATTTTAATTCAATATATTTTAGTGTCACTGGGGGGGAGTCTGTCTTGCTCGTCAGTGGTTGATCCGTTTTCGGAATTTTCTTTACAGGGAATATGAGTCAGTTTGATCACATTTACTTCTTAGTTGGCTCTGTGTTTCAAAATATAAAGTACTTTACTAATTTCATTTGCTTCTGTTGTAAACTTTAGCTATTTTTGTTATGATACTAATTTTATATACTATTTACTTAATTTTCTCCATATCATAAGTGTTGATCGGACCTATGAATTGATGTTAAACTAGGTAGGGTTATTACAAACACTACACTAAACACATGGATTTAGTCCAACTTAAGGACGTTAAATGTGTCCAGGCACATTAAAAGCACTCATTTTTTGTTTAGTTTATTGCATGCTTGTATGAATGTCCAGCTGAGGACGTAAAATGTAGCACGTTGTTTTATTTGAGTGTTTTGTATGTTTGCTAATCTATGTTTTTATTTGTCTTTTGTGGAGCTACTCCTTTATGCAGAATCTGGATCTCGTCAACCTTCTTTGCGGACGAGCCTGTTCACTTTTCTGGGCCGCATCTCATGCTTGCAGTGAATCCTTCTCTTGATGGGGTAACAAATTTCTTTCCATCTCTCGCATTTAAATTTCTTCATGCATTGAAGGAAATGCATTATTTAAGTTTGGAAGTGTAGTTCTGTGTTACTTGCATTCACCACACACTTTCACATGCATCCACTTGCATTAGTTATCTAAATTGCCCATTTTCACTCACTTTTTTTTATTTTGCACCCACAAAAAAAATTCACTTAAACTTTGTCTTGTTTCTTAGTTTTTCAGTCTTACTTTACTAGTAATATAATTGTAAACATGTAATTAAACAATGTTACGAGAATATTGTGTAGACTCGTGCAACATTCTTAGTTTGTGTGGAATTGTTCTTGAGTTGGAATTCTTTTCAGAATTATCTAATTTACATAACATGTTCTTATACCTTTTCACTTTATATTGATGCATTATTCAACACTTCTTTCTAGGTCTAGTTCTGTTTGATGGCTAGTGCAATTGTTGTGGCTGGTAGCTAGAGAAGCATTATAAGATTGTTTATGAAAGGGCATCCTTTCTTAGTGGCTAGAATTTGTCCGGATGCGATTCTCGAAGCATTTGTATAGGCCTTCAATTGGATAGTTTGAGCTTTGTATCTTACCAATTTCAATTCACCATCGCACTACCCACAATGGGCCTACACCCCATTTTCCTTGTATTACTGCTGCCGTAAATTTTCACCAAAGTCATACAACATTGTCCTAGTTTTCACACTTTAGTATACATTATCATTTTTGTGATGATAGGAGATGTTTTATTGTGATTTAGATGGAGTGAAAAGATTTCATTATCTTATATTGTGGTATATAAAGAAAAGGATTTGCAAAAATTGTGAAGAAGGAAAAGAAAGGAAAAATAAAGTGAAAGAAAAAGTGTGCAAGTAAAAATTGAAAATAAGTGATGAAGTTTATGTTTGGTGTAGCTCCTTGTGAAGTGATCTCATATGTTAAAATTTAAATTTGTGTGTGTGTGTGTGTGTGGGGGGGGGGGGGGGGGGGGGGGGGGGGGGGGGGGGGCACCTCACTTCTTCTATTGGTGGATTGTTTATTTGATTAGCTCAACATATTTGCTTAAGTGTGTTTTAGCCCTCATGTTTATCATTTGATATCCACACCTTAAGCACAAGCCTTTCATTTCATCCTATTTTAAGTGTAGTTGATAGTCATGGTGAGTTCTTAGTTTTTACCTCTTTAATTATGCTTATTTTTTAAAATATTTTTAGAATTTACCTGCATACTATTTTTACAATGAGCCTATTTTAGTGTGTGTATTTTCATTTAAATTAAAGAAGTTTGAAGTGACTGACACAGGAAAATCACCGAGAAGCTAAACATGAAATAACAAAACAACAACACTCGAACATTTATCCCACTATAGTGGGGTCGGCATGGAATAGCAAAAGAAAGCGGAAAAAAATTCTGAAGGAAAATTCAGAGAAATAACATTCATTTTCTGATACTAAAAATTACACAAAAGACTGGAGAGATTATATGAAAAGAATAAAGAATCGATAATCACTAATATGACATGAGAGATGGAACAAAAAGAAAAAAAAGATATAAGATGAACAAGAAGAAATTGAATGCATCGATGCATATGAAATGTTAAGGGTTAACCCGCGTAGGGGGATGTGAAATGCCTACGAAAGAGGAATCTTTCATTCTATGGGGGCCAGAAGGACTATTGCGTGTGAAGATCGTCCTAGATTGAAATTCTATGTCTAACCAGGGGGCCAGAAGGCACATTGCGTGAGAAGATAGTCCTGGGTAGACATAGGAGTTAAGATAACCCCAGGAGGGGTGGGCCCAAGAATTTGAAAAGATGAATCGACAGATACCGTTAAAACTTCCTGATCAAATGAAATTAAAGACGATAAGATAGATTCATTAATTCAGAAGAATTAAATTTGAAAGATATAAAAGAAGGAAATTGTTAAAGGCACCACACTTTTGGCTAGTCGCACCGCTTTGTTAAAGGCACCGCACTTTCTCATGTTTTGTTAAAGACACTTAAAATTGTTAATTGCACCGCAGTAGTTTTAAAGGCACCCAACTCAAATTTCAATAAAAAGGAAAAAATCATATCATAACTCCGCGGGAATGAGGAGTTGAGGTGTCGGTGCAAGAACTCAATTGCAGAAAGAATATAAAGAAGCTAGTTTCTCCCGTCTAGGGCAAATGAGTTGGGTGAGGAAGCTTAGGTGCAAAAGCTGCTACTTGGAGAGGAAGGATCAAATATGAAACCTTCGCTTGGTTGCAGTTAAGAAATCGGTGGTGATGGTGGATACGCAGGAGGTCGGCATCCGTCTAATCCACACCCTCAATGGCATGCTCTGAGGCGGTACAACACGAGAATTACAAAATAGCAGACTTCCTCGTCGAGCAGATCACCATACGCGGAGGCGGTACTTTGCCGAGTCTCTCACCAACATTCTTGCCGGCCTCGAGCCCTACATGCTCAGTCCCTTTCTCCGGCGAACGGTGGATCCGGCGAGCCCGAGGTCGTCACAATAAACTCAATTTTCAAGCTAGTGCGGTGCGAGTTAGTGACGTGTCATTAGTGTTTTGGGGGGAGTATTTTTAAGGTTAAATTAGAAGAGATTGTGGTGCGACTAAACTGTGGTGCCTTTAACAACTCCTATAAAAGAATAAATGAAGTGGATAAAGCGAACGAAGAACTCGAACAAATAAAAGAACAAATGAATAGAACGGAAATTACAAGAATTTAGAATCTGGATTATTTACATAGTATTATATTTCTTTCATTGCACTATAAAATGATTATATATATTACTACTCGCTTTCCTTGTTTGTTTGTACAACAGTCGAAGAGATAAAGTACTTAGTAATATTGTTTATGATTAACCTCGTAGTTGTCCCATTTTTTAGGAAGCAGGCGATTCCCCGAACACACTTAAGAATGTAAAGATGATTGATGAAGAGTGACAAAAAAGAGCAGAAGAACTAGCTAAGGTATTGGTTAAAATATTTATTGGAATAGAAGAAGATAAGAAGAGGCACAAGGAGACATGTGAGGATTGGCAGTGTCATGTATGTATTCGAGTATACTGAATAGTTTTGAGTTAGTAGTGTATGGATGTTGATGAACTATCTCTCTAATTAAGCTTTTAATAAAATAAAAAAATTTATTATGTGTTTTATTTTGAACTTACTGTACATATTTCTATGATCTGCCGATGAATTAAAAATGAGCTTAGATATAAAATTAATTGTGAGGACCGAAAGGGGGCCTCACAAACACAACCATCACGGCCACTCCGTTGGGATTAACTTGAGCACGGACAAGGTCGTAGTAGCACAGGATCTGGAGAACCTCGGACCACAATGGGAGTCACATCCCATACTCGGAGTGTGCAAGCGGGAAGGCAAGCTTGCTCTGGCACAGAGTGTTGAATTTCTTTTCTCTGACCGTCATCCAAGCCTCGAAGACCGTAGGAAGGTGGTGGGAGGTGAACTAGTCAAACTCGTCGAACTCGCCATCAGATATGTGTGAGACCGAAAAAATGTAGACTCCCGGAAGCGGGAAGCACAAAATAGACGAGATTGCTAGGCATCGCCCATCATGATTCAGAATTGAAGACTGAATGAAGTAGGTGTGTGAAATTTTTTTGAATCTTTATGGAGCGAGCAGGAGCTAGTCAACTTAGAGTTAAAAACCAAACAACCAGAAGCAAGTGGAGGCAAATAACTGATCTTTATTGATAACAATCTTCAAAGTTACAAGGCAAGGCATGCTTGGCGAGACATGATTTCGCCAACACAAACACAAAAGGAAAGATACAAAGTTGAAGATAACTTGAGACCGCTCAGACCGCGCGACCTCCCTGCGATCTCAAAAGACTGCCAGACCGCAGCAACTTGACGATCACAGAACACCGCCAGCTCGCTGATCAAACCACCCACTTCTTCAGACCTCCTGATTCTCCCGAACTCCAGCACCACAACTCCAAGCCGCAGACCGCCCGAACACTTTCAAAGGAAGAGGTGATCGCTGCTGTCCGCACTATCCGCAGAAGCTGCACAAGAGAAGTTCAATCAGGAGACCGCCCGGTCACATAAACTCAGACCGCAGGAAAGAAGAAAGTTTAGCTTACGCTTGGTGTGTCTATTTGCTGCAACAGTGGCCTCCTATTTATAGGCGCGGGACCTGATCCAGTCACCACCCTATGAGATAGGATTACCACCCCCCAGACCGCGCGACCTGACCGGTCACACTGCGCGATCAGCAACATTACTTCTGCTTCATTTTGGTGAACCCGCCAGCTTCAATGTCGCCATGAGAGACCGTCACTCTCACAGCAGACCGCGACTCCATAAGGAACACGCCAGACCGCCCGAAGCTATTCACCACCTGTGTTCGCACGAGACCGCGAACACAGTCAGTTCGCCATCAGACCGCGAACTCCAGTCCGCATGCCGATCTCCTCCTGAGACCACGAACAGCAACCAGCTCGCATACCAGTCTCCTCCTGAGACCGCGAACGGAGATCGCGCGACTAAGACCCTTAGTCCGCGAATACCCCCAGAAAGCCCGGTCAGCTACCAGACCGCATTCAGGAGAGAACCTGGATCAAACTGTGCGGTCACACCAGACCGCCACAGCCTTGAAGAGGACAGCACGCCACGAGGTCAGAGACAGGCCGCGCGACCTCCATCTTCAGCCGCCTTGAACCCATACCAGTGATCAAGCCAGGAGACCGCAGCTAGGCTTAGATCAGCCAGACCGCAGATGCAGACCGCCAGGTCGTGCGGTCACGTCAGACCGCCCGACCTCCTCCCAGACCACCCAGGTCCACAAACCTTCCAAACTTCCACTTCAACAATTTCAACACTCCCCCTTGAAGTGGGAAGCTGAAACTAGCCCCAGTAGGCCCCTTAGCCGTGTGAACGACCCCTTTGCCAGCGCCTTTGTGAAGATGTCCGCGACATTGTCCGCACTCCGCACATGCCCGACCGAAAGAGATCCCTCCAGCACCTTCTCCCGTATGAAGTGATGCTCGATCTCGATATGCTTGGTCCTCGCGTGACAAACTGGATTGGTTACCAGTTTGAGAGCACTCTCATTGTCACCACGTAGCAGAGTCGGCTCCCGAACCTCCTTGTGGACGTCTCCCACCAACCTCCTAAGCCAGATGGCTTCCTGAGCTGCCAAGGCCGAAGCCTTGTATTCCGCTTCCGTGGTGGAGACCGACACGGAATCCTGCTTCTTGCTGCACCATGATATAGCTGTAAGGCCCGCCATGAAGACGAATCCAGACGTCGACTTCCGATCATCCGAATCTCCCCCGTAGTCAGCATCCATGTACCCGTGCACCTTGAAGCCCGCATCTCTCCTATATTGGAGACCCATGTCCGAGGTCGCCTTGACATACTTCAGAATATTCTTGGCTGCTAGCAGATGAGGTACCCGTGGCTCCGCCATATACCGACTCACTCTGCCAACTGCATATGCAATATCCGGCCTCGTGATCGTCAGATAAATCAAGCTCCCAACCAGAGCTCGGAACACCAACGGATCTTGCATAATCCTCCCCTCATCTTTCCGAAGCTTCATAGCCTTCTCCAGAGGTGTGGAAGTGCACTTCCCTTCCTTCATGCCGAACCGCTCCACGATCCGCTCCGCATATCCGGCTTGGGTCACCAGCACTCCATCTTCCTTCCTCTGCACCTCAAGTCCAAGGAAATGGTGAAGCTCACCTAAGTCCTTCATCTCGAACCTGATAGACAGCTCGGTCCGTAGCTGTGCTACTTCCTCCTTCGAGTTCCCCGTCACGATCATATCGTCGACGTATAGCAGCACGATGACTTGAAGCTCCGCGCTCTTCTTGACGAACAAGCTTGAGTCTGAGTCTGAAGCACAAAACCCACAGAATATGAGATATTCTGCGATCTTCCCGTACCACGCCCTCGGCGCTTGCTTCAACCCATACAGGGCCTTCTTCAGCTTGCAGACATGCTCCGGAAAAACTTCAGACACAAAGCCAGGTGGCTGGACCATGAAGATGTCCTTGTCAATCTCGCCGTACAAGAAGGCGTTCTTGACGTCGAGCTGCCAGATCTCCCATCCACTAAACGCCGCCAAGGCAATGATGAACCGAACTGAAGTCATTTTTGCCACCGGACTGAAAGTCTCCTCGTAGTCTTCACCGTATTGCTGCGAGAACCCCCGAGCCACAAGACGAGCCTTGTATCACTCGATACTGCCGTCAGCTTTCTTCTTGAGCTTGTAGACCCACTTGCATGTCACAGGAGTGATGCCCTCGGGCTTGGGCACAAGAGACCAGGTCTCATTCTTCTCGAGAGCTGCCATCTCTTCTTGCATAGCAATGTCCCACTCCTTCACGCCTCTGGCCTTTTCAAAGCTCGACGGCTCCCTCTCATCCAAGGGACCAGCGAAGAAACATGAGACGAAGCTCACTGCGTTTCCTCCTGTATAGTGATCAGGGGCAACGATCGCTCGCTTCGACCTCTGTTGGGTATTGTAGCCACAATTACCTTGATTTGAAGAAGTGTTCCTTTGAACTAAGTTGAATTGAGTTGTATTTGATGTTGTTCTCTAGTTATGTGTTTGCAGGTTCTAAATTGCTAAGTGCACACCAAAGTCAGGTTGCAATGGATCACCAAACACAGTTCTAGACAATGTAATCCCTCATTGTATAGAACAAAGTGTTGGTCCATGTGTAATCTCTCTTTTGGAGTACACTTCATATACTCATAACTGAAGGTTTTCAAGGTTGAGGAGTGAAGTAGGCTTTCAGAAGAAAAGGAAATTTCTGCCAAGTCCATTCGTCGAGATGACTCGGGTCATTCCGACGAATCCCGACGAATGCTGACAGAGGTCTTTTTGGCTGAGTTGTGAAGAAATTTCTGAAGCCAAGTCCATTCGTCGAGATGACTCGGGTCATTCCGACGAATCCCGACGAATGCTGACAGAGGTCTTTTTGGCTGAGTTGTGAAGAATTTTCTGAAGCCAAGTCCATTCGTCGAGATGACTCGGGTCATTCCGACGAATCCCGACGAATGCTGACAGAGATCAATTTTGTCTAGGTTCTCAAGAAAACTCTGCAGCTAAGTCAATTCGTCGGATGCTCTCGTGTTCTCCCGACGAATCCCGACGAATGACGGGCAGACGGATTTCATTTCCTCGTTTCGTTTTTGAAATTTAGGGTTAGCCGACATGTACTGTACACGTGGCAATCCCTCCTTGTTTGTCGCCCTTCTCGTTGCTCTCGTTTATAGCCGTTGGAATGGATAGGCTATATATAGCTAAGGGTTAATTCCGTTTAACGATGAATCGTGAATCCAAGAGGAAAGACGTTGCTCTCTTCGTCCATCGGCCGACCTTTATCGCAAATCAACTGCTCCTTGCCGACAAAGCTTTTCACGATCCCTCTTGAAGAAAGGAGAATACTAGATCTCTGATTTTAGATCTGTCAAGTTCCTTTCAGATCTAGTTTTCTCCTAAGTGCTAAGTTCAAGGTTTTTCAAAGTAAGATCTATTCTTCCTCTTTTAGATCCAGATTTCAGATTTCTATTTTCAAGGAAGAAGAAGATCTTTTGTTTTAGATCTGAAGAAAAGGACTCCTCCAAGAGTTCCTAAGTAGATTGTTTCTCAATCAAAGATTTTGTAAGATTTCTTTACAATATTCTTGTAGGAAGCTTGCTTCCGAGTTGTAGGAGTTATACTCCGAGTTGTAAGAGCGTTGTCTCCGAGTTTGTAGGAAGTTTTCCTTCCGAGTTTGTAGGAGAGTTTGTTCTCCGAGCTTGTAGGAGTTGTATACTCCGAGTAGTAGGATTTGTTTGATCCGAGTTCAGTGAAGTAGCCTAGTCTAGCCGGTCATGCTAGATAGGTGAGGTGGAAAGTGGACTACCCAAGATCGGGGAACCACTATAATTCTCTGTGTTGTGCTGTGCTCTTTTGGATTCTGTGTGCTTTTATTTCTAAGTTTTTTATTCCGCGAAAAGACATAGAATCCACCTATTCACCCCCCTCTAGGTGATTTAGGTCGCAACTAGATACTTTCAATTGGTATCAGAGGGAGGTTGTTCGCTATAAGGTTAACACCTTGAACAAGATCTTTAAATCTAGTTGCAAGAGCAAGTTTGTCTGAAATGGAAAAATCCAAGGATTCTCTCAAGATGCTCGTCTGTTCTAAGGAGAACTTCCCTATGTGGAAGGAAAGAATGAAGTTCTACATGGAAGCCACCGACCCAAGAATTTTTCAGATAGTAGAGGAAGGTCCCCATGTTCCTATGAAGCCATCGTCTATAAATTCAGCTATTATGATTCCCAAGAAAATGTTGGAGCTAGACAAAGATGAGATTGCCCTCGTCATCTTGGACAAGAAGACAAAGAACATTATTGCTGGTGCAGTGGACGATTCAATGCTACAAAATCTTATACACTGCAAGTCCGCCAAGGAAATGTGGGACTCCATAGTTGTTCTTATGGAAGGAACCGAAGAAGTAAGGGATGATCGAAGATCATTGCTGAATCAAGAATATGAAGCATTCAAGCAAGATCCAAGAGACTCCATTTCTGATACTTATGAGAAGTTCTTTAAGATCGTCAATGGTCTTAAGAACTATGATCGGGAATTCACCGTTGGAGAACTAAATGACAAGTTCTTGAGATCCCTAACGAAAGAATGGGATACCAAGGCTATTGCTATCCGGGAATTCGGAAAGTTGGCTACGATGGAGCCACAAATTCTGTTTGGCAAGCTCTTATCACATGAGCTCAAGCTGAGTATTAGAAAAGCTGAAGAAGAGGGATGCTCCACCTCTGGAAGAGAGAAGACCGTGGCACTGAAGGCCAAAGAATCAAGAAGACATAAGGCCTCGTCTTCTGTCAGAAGAAAATCCTCAGATGAAGATGATGAATCAGATGCTTGCCCCTCAAGCTCTGATATGTCTGATGGAGAGTTCTCTTCTCTCTCCAAGCAATTCAAGAGATTGCTCAGAAAAAGAAGCCAGAGGAAAAGTCAATCCTCATCAGATCATAGAAGATCAAGGGGTGATGATGAACATCACAAGAAGGAACACAACAACGACAGGTATAAATCTAAACCAAATAAATATATTTCGACTGATATTATTTGTTTTTGTTGTAATAAGCCAGGACATTTAAGCACGGAATGTCCATACAAGAAGAAATCCTTCAAGAATAAGAGGAAAGAAGAAAAGAGCTTCTTGGCAAAGGAGTCCAAGACTCTTAGTGACAGTGACTCAGGGAAGTCAAGCTCAGATGAAGAAGCCTATTTTGGGCTTATGGCACATTCAGATGAGGAAGGAAGTGTCTCCTCATACAAAGGGAAGGTAAACTCGCACACTCCTCTTTCTGCATCTGAAACTGATTCCGTTGAAAATGAAGGCTATTCTTCAGAGGAAGACTTAGATCTAATGGTTCAGTATAAAGCTATGTTGGAGGGATTTGACAAATGCCGCAAGGTAGTCAAATCTCAAGCACATGAGATTGCATCTCTCAAGATGGTGGAATCAGCTTTGAGGGAGGAAATTAAACAATTGACTCCTCTCAAAGATGAAATCCAACCCTTGAAAGATGAAATTAAAAGCTCCGCTGAATTATTAAATCTTAAGGAGAAGTTTATCAATAATTTAGAAGAAAAGTTAGTGGTGGAAAGGAAGATAGTTGAAAGCTTCTCCAAACCAAAAACTATCCTTCCAATCATTGAAAGATTTTCTGCTCCTGCGAAGGTTAGTGGTCTTGGTCATAAGGCCGAAAGTAGTAAGGCTGCTAAGAAAAGAGTTGTTAAAGGTAAGGGCAAGGTTGACCAAAATCAAACCCGTCCCCGATGCTTCGAAACAACTGCTTTCAAGGGACCTTATGAAAAAGTAATCCCCAAGGATTATGGTTCATTTGTACATGGATCAGTTATTAAGAAAGCACCAAAGATTAAATCAATTGTTGCTAAATCTCATGAAGAGAAGAAGGAGTCATGTGTGTGTTGCAACCACGAGACTTCTACTTCTAAGAATATTGCTCCTGCTAAACTCCCCGTTCAAAAGTTAAAACAGGAAAACAAGAGAAGATACAATCGATTTGATTGTTGGTGTTGTGGCAAGATTGGTCACTTCGCCATAGATTGTTGGTTTAACCCCAGAAATGTCAAGACTCCACGGGTTAACAATGTAAGAATGACCCCTTGCAATGTTAACACTCCGAGTGGTGTTAATCTAACCAGAAACCTAGGACCCAAATCCTTTTGGGTTCCTAAGGGAAATTAATCTGTGATTGCAGGTATGTCCAAAGGCCAACCAAAACTCTAATCAGGCACTTGGACAAGTGGATGTTCATGGTACATGACCAGAACATAGAAGAAATATAGTAAGGTTGTTGAAAAGCTTAGGAAATCAGTCCAGGCACTGAATTTCTAAGGGAGAGATAAGTCTAAGGGGGAGAAAAGATTGAGGGGGAGCTTTGAGCTCTCATGCTTTTTCTTCCCTATCTGAAGTAGTCAGAAAGGGGGAGAGAAGTTGTATTTGCAAGAGAATTTGAAGTTGGGAGGAATTGGCAAAGTTAGATTTGGCAAAGTTGAAAGAGAAAGTTGAAAGGGAGAGAAAGTTGAAAAAGTTAAGTTTTTAACTCTCCTTATCTATTTGATATATATTTATTTAAGTGCAATTCAACTCAGTACATAGGTTCTGACTTCTTCAAATAGGGGGAGATTGTTGGGTATTGTAGCCACAATTACCTTGATTTGAAGAAGTGTTCCTTTGAACTAAGTTGAATTGAGTTGTATTTGATGTTGTTCTCTAGTTATGTGTTTGCAGGTTCTAAATTGCTAAGTGCACACCAAAGTCAGGTTGCAATGGATCACCAAACACAGTTCTAGACAATGTAATCCCTCATTGTATAGAACAAAGTGTTGGTCCATGTGTAATCTCTCTTTTGGAGTACACTTCATATACTCATAACTGAAGGTTTTCAAGGTTGAGGAGTGAAGTAGGCTTTCAGAAGAAAAGGAAATTTCTGCCAAGTCCATTCGTCGAGATGACTCGGGTCATTCCGACGAATCCCGACGAATGCTGACAGAGGTCTTTTTGGCTGAGTTGTGAAGAAATTTCTGAAGCCAAGTCCATTCGTCGAGATGACTCGGGTCATTCCGACGAATCCCGACGAATGCTGACAGAGGTCTTTTTGGCTGAGTTGTGAAGAATTTTCTGAAGCCAAGTCCATTCGTCGAGATGACTCGGGTCATTCCGACGAATCCCGACGAATGCTGACAGAGATCAATTTTGTCTAGGTTCTCAAGAAAACTCTGCAGCTAAGTCAATTCGTCGGATGCTCTCGTGTTCTCCCGACGAATCCCGACGAATGACGGGCAGACGGATTTCATTTCCTCGTTTCGTTTTTGAAATTTAGGGTTAGCCGACATGTACTGTACACGTGGCAATCCCTCCTTGTTTGTCGCCCTTCTCGTTGCTCTCGTTTATAGCCGTTGGAATGGATAGGCTATATATAGCTAAGGGTTAATTCCGTTTAACGATGAATCGTGAATCCAAGAGGAAAGACGTTGCTCTCTTCGTCCATCGGCCGACCTTTATCGCAAATCAACTGCTCCTTGCCGACAAAGCTTTTCACGATCCCTCTTGAAGAAAGGAGAATACTAGATCTCTGATTTTAGATCTGTCAAGTTCCTTTCAGATCTAGTTTTCTCCTAAGTGCTAAGTTCAAGGATTTTCAAAGTAAGATCTATTCTTCCTCTTTTAGATCCAGATTTCAGATTTCTATTTTCAAGGAAGAAGAAGATCTTTTGTTTTAGATCTGAAGAAAAGGACTCCTCCAAGAGTTCCTAAGTAGATTGTTTCTCAATCAAAGATTTTGTAAGATTTCTTTACAATATTCTTGTAGGAAGCTTGCTTCCGAGTTGTAGGAGTTATACTCCGAGTTGTAGGAGCGTTGTCTCCGAGTTTGTAGGAAGTTTTCCTTCCGAGTTTGTAGGAGAGTTTGTTCTCCGAGCTTGTAGGAGTTGTATACTCCGAGTAGTAGGATTTGTTTGATCCGAGTTCAGTGAAGTAGCCTAGTCTAGCCGGTCATGCTAGATAGGTGAGGTGGAAAGTGGACTACCCAAGATCGGGGAACCACTATAATTCTCTGTGTTGTGCTGTGCTCTTTTGGATTCTGTGTGCTTTTATTTCTAAGTTTTTTATTCCGCGAAAAGACATAGAATCCACCTATTCACCCCCCTCTAGGTGATTTAGGTCGCAACTAGATACTTTCAACCTCCTCAGCTCCTTCCCCTGAACCGCATTATCTCCAGTTGCTTCTTCCCTAGCTCCTCTTCCAGACGTGCTAGGAGCATTGCTCCCCCTGCTCCCTGAACCAGAAGCCTCCGTCTCAGAACTAGAAGGAGATGGTCCACCTGGTGACACAGGTAGCTCCACCTGAAGATCCTCCACAGCTTTTTCCGGCACCTCCACCCTGCTCTCTGGTAGCTCCACATCAGAGGACCCCTTGTAAGATGTCACCTCATCGAACACGACGTCGCGAGATACCACAAATCTCCGCGTCTCCGGGTCCATGCACTTCCATCCTTTCTTCCGCTCATCGTATCCCACGAAGACTAGCTTCCTTGCTTTCGCATCTAGCTTCGTCCAAAGAGCATCTGGAACATGCACGTAGCAGGTGGAACCAAACACCCTAAGGTGTGCCACGCTTGGCTTCTCTTTGAACATCATCTCATGCGGAGTCAACATGTTGATGGGACTCAAAGGCATCCGGTTGATGACGTAAGCAGCACAAGGCATTCCCTCCGCCCAGAAGGACTTTGGGATACTCTTGGCATGCAGCCAACACTTGCAGGTCTCCGTCAGATGACGGATCTTCCGCTCTGCAACTCCGTTCTGTTGTGGAGTATGTGCACAAGTGAGCTCCCTCCGGATACCTGCCTTCCTGCAAAAACTAGAGAACTCACAAGAGGTGAACTCCCCTCCGTTGTCAGTTCTCAGCTTCTTCACTCGCAGGCCAAGCCGGCCCTCCACAAGCTCCTTGAACTCCACAAATTTGGCAAACGCCTCCGCCTTCTCCTTCAGGAAATATACCCAGACATATCTGGTGTAATCATCGATCAACACCAGCATATATCTGCTTCCTCTGAGGCTTGGGGTAGAAGTAGGTCCCATCAAGTCACCGTGGATGCACTCCAACGGCACACTACTCCTCGTCTGCGACTTGTCAAACGGTAGCCGATGAGACTTGCCGAACTGACATCCCTCGCAAACATGACCTTCTCCGTAGGAGGATAGACTTGGCAGGCCCTTGACCAGACCTCTCACCGCCATTGCTTTCAGCTTGTCCATCCCTACGTGCCCCAACCTCTCATGCCATATAACAGCACCATCATTCGTCTTCATCTTGTCAACGTAGGAACTTGTCGATAAAACGAACAAGTCCTTTGCCCGTCTCCCGACATGGACAACCTCGGCCTTTACAGCCTCAAAGTTGCGTAGAAACCTCACTTCTGTTGGGCCGAACAGAACGTGATACCCAGCGTCTACAGCGTTGGTCACGGAGAAGAGATTTTTCCTCATACCGGGCACATGATAGACACTCTTCAAGGTAAGTGGCCCTCTATCACTGCCCAAGGAAACAACCCCCACCTTCTCCACTGGATGTACAGTATTATCAGCAGTAATGATTGCATTGTTACCTGTATAGGGCTGTGCAGAAGAAAGCTTGGTCTCGTCTCCGGTAAGGTGATGACCACACCCTGAGTCCACGATCCAGTCCTCCAGATAGTTGATAGGAGCAAAAGCTCCAACAGAAGCCGAGAAGGCTCCTCCCCAACCTCCTTGAATGTGCCTGGCCTCAGCTTCCTCCTTCTCCGCAGCATGCCCAGCTTGGGTGACCACCTTGCAATCCTTCCTGATGTGGCCATACTTGCCACACTTGAAGCACTTCGGACCTTCGCCCTTCTTCTTCCTGTCAGCCTTGGGAGCATACCCCCTTTCCTGCTGCCCAGAAGTTGAAGGCCCATGGCCTCCTCCAGCGGTCTTCTTCTTCTTATCCCACTTCTTCTTCTTTCCCGAGAAGAGCACTTCGCCATCTCCCCCAGCCACTGACACCCCCGTCATCTGTCTTGCCAAACTTTCTTGCGATGCAAGCAAGTTCTCCAGCTCCAACAGAGACGGCTGATTTGCCCATCCCTGCACCGACGTCACAAAGGCAACATATTCCTTCCGCAGGCTGCGGATGATGTGCCTCTTCAGCTTCGCCTCAGAGATAGGCTCATCAGGGTCCAATACTGAGATTTCAGCGCACAAGTTCTTCAGCTTCAGAAAGAAAGTAGAGATAGAAAGATCGCCCTGAGCCGACCTTGCCAGCTCATTCTCCAAGAACTGCAGCCTCGCTACATTCTTCTTGTTAAACAGCGCATCCAGGGCTCTCCAGATCTCCGCAGCTGATCCACACCCCAAGATGTGATCAAATAGGTCAGGTGAGATTGCCCTCTTCAGAGTGAACTCTGCCTTCGCATTCGTCCTCCTCCAAGTTCTCACCTCAGCCCCATTATCCCCTTCCGGAACAACTTCCTGCGTCTGATCTCCTCCAACAACTTCCCAGAGGTCCTCACCTACAAGATAGCTTTGCATACACGACTTCCACTTCTTGAAGTTAGTCGATGTAAGCACCTCAATCCCAAGACCCTTTGCAAATCCACCTTCCATTGTTCTTCCACTGGTTCCTTCTTCACAAAGGCGATGGCTACTCTAAGTTACTCACTGCTCAACCACTCCAACCTACCTCTGATACCATGTGAAATTTTTTCGAATCTTTATGGAGCGAGCAGGAGCTAGTCAACTTAGAGTTAAAAACCAAACAACCAGAAGCAAGTGGAGGCAAATAACTGATATTTATTATAACAATCTTCAAAGTTACAAGGCAAGGCATGCTTGGCGAGACATGATTTCGCCAACACAAACACAAAAGGAAAGATACAAAGTTGAAGATAACTTGAGACCGCTCAGACCGCGCGACCTCCCTGCGATCTCAAAAGACTGCCAGACCGCAGCAACTTGACGATCACAGAACACCACCAGCTCGCTGATCAAACCGCCCACTTCTTCAGACCTCCTGATTCTCCCGAACTCCAGCACCACAACTCCAAGCCGCAGACCGCCCGAACACTTTCAGAGGAAGAGGTGATCGCTGCTGTCCGCACTATCCGCAGAAGCTGCACAAGAGAAGTTCAATCAGGAGACCGCCCGGTCACATAAACTCAGACCGCAGGAAAGAAGAAAGTTTAGCTTACACTTGGTGTGTCTATTTGCTGCAACAGTGGCCTCCTATTTATAGGCGCGGGACCTGATCCAGTCACCACCCTATGAGATAGGATTACCACCCCCCAGACCGCGCGACCTGACCGGTCACACTGCGCGATTAGCAACATTACTTCTGCTTCATTTTGGTGAACCCGCCAGCTTCAATGTCGCCATGAGAGACCGCCACTCTCACAGCAGACCGCGACTCCACAAGGAACACGCCAGACCGCCCGAAGCTATTCACCACCTGTGTTCGCACGAGACTGCGAACATAGTCAGTTCGCCATCAGACCGCGAACTCCTATCCGCATGCCGATCTCCTCCTGAGACCACGAACAGCAACCAGCTCGCATACCAGTCTCCTCCTGAGACCGCTAACGGAGACCGCGCGACTAAGACCCTTAGTCCGCGAATACCCCCAGAAAGCCCGGTCAGCTACCAGACCGCATTCAGGAGAGAACCTGGATCAAACTGTGCGGTCACACCAGACCGCCACAGCCTTGAAGAGGACAGCACGCCACGCGGTCAGAGACAGGCCGCGCGACCTCCATCTTCAGTCGCCTTGAACCCATACCAGTGATCAAGCCAGGAGACCGCAGCTAGGCTTAGATCAGCCAGACCGCAGATGCAGACCACCAGGTCGTGCGGTCACGTCAGACCGCCCGACCTCCTCCCAGACCACCCAGGTCCACAAACCTTCCAAACTTCCACTTCAACAATTTCAACAAGGTGAACTCGCTCTCTCGACCTCACCAAGGGGAACTTGCTTGCAAACAAACAGAATGAATATGTAATTAACGAAAGGGGCCTACCCCTATTTATAGGCAGGGGCGTCCACATCGGCACTCTACGAGTTCATCACCTCATAGATGGCCCTTCCGAACCACATACATGCGAGATTCTGATAAGAACGAGAAAGGATTTGGGAGAGAAAAGAGAAAGCTAGGGTTTTGAGAGAGAGGGGAGGGAATACCTGAGAATACTTGCTTGTTCACCGTCGGGAAACCCTATGGGTATTTATACCCCTCGGGTTGAGGAGGGACCCCCCCCCCTAGGGGTTGAGCCCGTCCGGTTCAGCCCCCAACCGCCTTCTTGTTTTAATTAGGGAGGGCTGAACCGGATGGTTCAGCCCCGTTTGATGTTGCATCCTTTCGCCGTCTCTGATATGTCTGTCCCGCGAACCGGCCATTATGAGGATTCATAACATTCTCTTCCCCTTCAAGAACCAGCTTGTTCCCAAGGAGAAATTCTAGATATAGTTCCTGGAACTCGAGCAGGTCGACCCAAGTGTTGTTAGTTGTAGATAAATTCTTCCATTTGACAAGAATCTCCTGACGGTATTTCGTTTCGTGTTTCTTCCACTTAGTGAGCAGTACCTCCTCAGGGAGTGGTCGTAACACCCCCCCCCCCCCCCCCCCCCCCCCCCACCGTTGGTTGCTTCTGGGAGGGTAGAGCATGCATGAGTTGTTTCCCTGATTTCCTTCTTTAGCAAGGAGACATGAAATGTGGGATGAATTTGCGAGCCCGCGGGAAGGACCAAGGTGTAAGCAACCGGTCCCACCTGCTGAATGATTTTGAAGGGTCCATAATAGCCAGGTGTCAGCTTCTTATTTGTCCTACGGGACACTGAGGTTTGTCTGTAGGGCTGGAGTTTTAAGAAGACTTCATAACCGATTGCAAATTCACATTCGGACCGATGTTTATCTGCTTGTATTTTCATCCTGTTTTGGGCATTAAGGAGGTTGTCTCATAATATGATGAGGGTACGGTCATGGTCGCGCAACTCATGATCAACAGCCGGTAACGTCGTTCCCCCTTGCTAATGTGCCCAGACTCGGGGCGGAGCACCCATAGACAATTTCAAAAGGAGTAAACTTACTGGCAGTGTGGTAGGAGGTATTATAGCAGTACTCTGCCCAGTGCCGTCATCGTGTCCATGTGTGGGGCTCATCCATAATGAAACACCGTAAGTATGTCTCAACTCCCAAATTGAGTACCTCGGTCTGACCGTCTGTTTGTGGATGGTTTGCGGTGCTCATACATAGGCGCATACCCTGCTGCATGAATAATTCCTTCCAAAAGTTGCACACAAAGACTGGATCCCGATCAGAGATGATGGACGTGGGATCCCGTGAAGTATGAATATCTCCCGCACGAACAAGTCTGCTACTGATTCACCTGTGTAAGGATGGATCAGGGCCAGGAAGTGCCCATACTTGGATAACTTATCCACCACTACCAAGATGATTGTCTTCCCTTGGGACTTTGGCAACCCGTCGATGAAGTCCAAAGACACTGTGTCCCAAATCTGTCGCGGTATCTCCAGAGGAGTCAGAAGGCCCACTGGTGAGGTGGTTTCGTATTTCTGACGTTGATATATGTCGCACTGCTACACAAACCTCTGGAATTCCCTTCGTTGGCTTTTTTCCAAAAAACATTGGCTCGGACCCTCTGTAAGGTATGTAGAACTCCTGCATGCCCCCTGGTGAGAAGTGGAACTCTTGTAGCATAGTGTTCTTCCATGGCGAGGACGAGGGTATGACCACCCGATCGTGAAAGTATAAGTGCCCATTTCGCAGTCGAAACCCGGGAGGGGCCTCGTGTCCCTGCCGAAGTGCCTCCACGATAAGGCGCAACTCAGGGTCTTGTAGGACCTCCTTCTGTATATCGTCCAAGGCGCCGATCAGGGGTCTGAGATGTGTTGGAGTGCTCCCTCTGGTATGCGGGATAGTGCGTCAGCCGCGACGTTCTCTTTCCCCTGCTTATAAACTATCTCGTAGTCGTAGTCAAGCAACATCGTCACCCATTTTTGTTGTAGAGGAGAAGCCACATGTTGCTCCAAAAAATGTTTCAAACTTTGGTGATCGGTCCGGACCTTAAAGTGTCTGCCCAGGAGGTAGGGCCGCCACAAAGCCACGACATGTATGATGGCCAGCATTTCTTTCTCATATGTCGATAAGCCCAGCGTCTGTGGGGCCAACGCCTTGCTGAAAAATGTTATCGGCCAACCATCTTGCATGAGCACGGCCCCGATCCCCACGCCTAATGCATCAGTCTTTAGTGTGAATTCCTTGGTGAAGTCGAAAAGAGACAGCATTGGTGTCGTCGTCATGGCCGTCTTGAGAGCTTGGAAAGCAGCCTCTGCCTCCTCTTGCCAGCAAAAGGCATCCTAGTGTAGCAAATGGGTCAACGGTCGAGCTATCTTCCCATAATCTTCCACTAATCGCCAGTAGTAGCCCGTCAGCCCGAGGAAACCCCGGAGTGCCAGGACCGTGGACGGCATAGGCCATGTCTGCATGCTCTACACCTTTCGGGGGTCGACCTTGACTCCTTGTGCTGAGACAATATGACCGAGATATTCCACCTCTTCTTGACCAAATGAGCATTTGGAGCGCTTGGCATAGAGTCGGTATTGTCGTAATATCACAAGCACTTGTTTCACATGTTAAAGATGCTCTTCCCAGTTGGCACTGTAGATTAGAATGTCAACAAAAAAAATTAATGCAGACTTGCGGAGGAGGGGCCGGAAAATCTCGTTCAACATTGCCTGAAATGTTGAAGATGCGTTGGAGAGTCCGAACGGCATCACGACAAACTCGTAGTGACCATCATGTGTCCGAAAAGCTATTTTGAAGATATCCTCATCCTTCATCCTAATTTGGTGGTATCCCGACCGTAAATCCAGCTTGGTGAACAGGTGTGCTCCGTGTAGTTCGTCCAGCAGTTCCTCGATCATGGGAATAGGGAACTTGTCTTTGACAGTAGAGTTGTTCAGAGCGCGGCAGTCGACACGAAATCTCCACAACATGTCCTTTTTCTTCAACAGGATGATGGGTGAGGAAAACGAATTGGTACTGGGTCGAATGATCCCTGTAGCTAGCATCTCCTTCACGCTCCATTCTATCTCAGCCTTCTGTATGTACGGGTAACAGTATGGTCGAATGTTGGTCGGCTCAGTCCCTTCCTTCAGGCTAATCTGGTGATCTCGGAATCGCCGAGATGGTAACGATCAGGGTTCTTGGAAGACATTCGGATACTGGAGAAGTAATGACTTCATCTGTTCTGGGACTTCTTGCGTGGGCGTAGCCGGAGGCCCGATCTCCATAATCACACCCATGTCATTCTCTTATTCCCACAGTCTCTCTAAGCAGCGAAAAGAGGTCTCCTTCACGGGTGATGTTCTGATCCCGTGCGGGCAGTACTCCCTCCCATCCTGCGCAAATTCCATGGTCACTTTACCCAGCTGTCGCAACCATTGGACTCCCAGAACCATATCTGATCCTCGGATGGGCAACAAGTAGACATCCATCCTGCATGTGTAACCTTGCACACTGAACCCCACTCCCTTCATCACTCTTTCGCACGACAGCTTATTTCCGCCTGCCACCATAACCTGGAAAGAGGCATCCTTGGTGATATCTTGCCCCAGCTTCTGTGCCACAGCGAGGTTGATGAAGTTATGAGTACTCCCGCTGTCAACGAAAATAATCACCTTATGTTGTCAACTCCGCCCTGCAATACGCATCGTGAGCGGGGTAGACCCTCCCTCCATGGCCTGGATGGATACCTCGAACTCAAGTATGTCCGAGATGTGCGCATGTTCCCCTTCTTCTTCATCTTGTATCTCGTCTTCCTCCCGCAACATGGACACCTGGATCATCTGACATTTGTGGCTTGGGGTGATTTTCTCATCACAGTTGAAGCGCATTCCCTTCTCCTTTCTTGCCTGTAGCTCTGACCATGTCAATTTCTTCACAGTCGCCCTCCCAGTTTAAAGCTCCTTAATCCTTCTTGGTGTCCGGAGGGTTTGTAGTGTTCTTCGTATTCCCCCATCTGAACTTTTGTCGGTTGAATCGCTCCTCTTGAATCTGGGCCAAGCTGATAGCATGGGTCAAACTGCGTGGGATATAGGCATGCACCTCATCCCTGATGTGCTCCTTCAATCCTGAAATGAAGCAACTCGTTAATGTCTTCTCTTCCCACTGCACCCTGTTGGATAATCTTTCGAACTCTGCTCGGTATTCCATCACCGTCCCTTTCTGCCTCAGTTTCTGAAGAAGAGCCTCGAAGTCTTCATTCTCCAGTGGACCAAAGCAGGCTGTAAATCCATTAACTAATTTGTGTCAATGCGCGTGTCCCCGTCCTCGGAGGAACCACTGGGTCCACTGGAATGCATCTTCCTCAAGGTGAAAAGACGCTAACTTCACCCACTGGTCTTCTGGTATCTCCTGATAATTGTAGAATAGCTCTGCCTTTGGACCCATTCCAATGCGCCTCCCTCTTTAAATTTGGGGTAGTTCATGTGTGTGACCTTAGGCGGTATGTGCGCTCTCTGTTGTTGCTCGGCCCTCCATACTCTTGTCGGAGTGTCGGCAGTGGTCATCATCCCTCGGCCACGTTAGGGTATCCCCAATCCTCTCCGTAAGGATTTCTAGCTGCCAGTGGGGGTCTAAACTCACATCCGCCTCCTCCTCGACTGCTGTCGGACTGCCCCAGCATCCCAGGGATGGGAAGGAGTCCCTCCCGTTGGGTGTACCCCATTCCCCTGGCCGGTCGGCCCTCCGGGCGTCCTTCCTGTGCCCAGTCGGCGCGTGCGTCCCTGCCGTAAGGTGAGAGATCCAGACCCCACGCGTCCCCGCCGGCCATCTGGGTTGCGTCAAGCCCTGTCAGTTGCTATCGTGAGCTTCCCACCCTTCCTCTATCGATCTCGAGCCCCGTATTGACGCTAGAATGTCGATTGTGGTCTTCGTTTCCCGCGCAGGGCCTGATCGGGTTTCCGTGACCCGTCGCTGGAGGCGGGATCGGAAGCGGGGTAATGCTGCTTCTTCGACTGCGTTGGCCTTTCCCTTGATGTTTTGAGTCAACAAACTCTTGATCTCCTCCATGCGCGCATCCAGTCGTTCTTCCAATTGCTTCTCTGATGCCTTCAACTTTTCTTCGATGGCAAACGTCGTGTCGGACAGCCCGGTGTAGTTCTCTTTTAGGGTTGCTAGTCGATTGGATTCGTCCTGGGAGTGAGTCACTATGGTGGAGAAACGGAAACCTCTGATACCAAATGATATGAACGAGAAGGGATTTGGGAGAGAAAAGAGAAAGCTATGGTTTTGAGAGAGAGAGAGGGGAGGGAATACCTGAAAATATTTGCTTGTCCACCGCCAGGAAACCCTAGGGGTATTTATACCCCTCGGGTTGAGGAGGGGTCGGCCGAACCCCCCCCCCCCCCCCCCCCCTCTCTAGGGGCTGAACCCGTCCTGTTCAGCCCCCAACCGCCTTCTTGTTTTAATTAGGGAGGGCTGAACCGGATGGTTCAGTCCTATTTGATGTCGCATCTTTTCGTCGTCTTTGATATGTCTGTCCCGCGAACCGGACGTTATGGCGATTCATAACATATTCAACCTTGCATGACTCAAGTAAATAGTATAAAGAACACAACACGGCCATACGATGTCGGCATACACTATAATAATCAATCAAATCACAAATTCTTCAACATGAGCGACTACCAGGAAGTCCTAATTTATTTAAATTATTCTACATTATAAAACGTATGAGTTCAAAATACAAATACATTTCATAAAAAAAATGCGGGAGGGGTCTATAGTTGGGGGTGACTCAACGAGGAATTAGAGCATGGCGAGCCTTCTATCCCAACTCACCCGCGACCATGAATTGTGCCTGAGCTTGGGCCATGTGTATCTCACCTTTGTGGATATGCTCCATTATCCTGGTGAGATCTCACATAGGTCACAAAAGGGGAGCAAGTCCATGTAAATCATCCTCCAGCAGGTTTTGTTGGAACTCTAGCTCAGAGATATCACGCTCCAACATGGAGATGTCGAAGTAGCGGCTTTCAGTTCCAATGAGGAGGTCCTCAAACCTCTTCATTCGCTTCATATGAACCTCCAATGAGGCCACACAGTTCAGGAGGTCACAAACATCCACCATCCTGAGTCTGAAGTTGAGGGTGACGACAAAGGAATGAAGACGAATTCTGCAGTCCCATAACGGCGCTCCCAAATCTATGAGGTGATTGATGTTCGAATCCACGAGGGAGTAATGAGCTGGCCCAGAAAAAGGGGGAAGGTGCAGAACCTGCAACATTGACACAGGTTGTGCAAGGTAAATGTGTGATCCCCATGACCACAATGTGAGAAGGAGACTTACCGGACCCACGAGGATCCCTGGCCGACTTATCATGACGTAAGGAACCCATGTGCCCTGGAGACCCGTGGCGGAGGGAAGACCTGCGACATGAAGAAATGACAATAAGCAAATGCCTAAGTAAAGAGGAAAGAAGGGAACAAATAGTTCTACCTACTTGGGTCTCCGCAACTCGACTCATTTAAACGGGCCCGATCTGAAGGGCTCGAACGCCCCTCCTCGCGCTAGATCGTCGGCAGGAGCCGATACGAATGGAGCCTTCCCGATAGAAGGCGACCTACAAAGGGTCCCACCCGAAGCACGCTCGTAGACAGGCAAACGTGTTAGAGGTCACCTTCTTTCATAGGTTGGGCCAGCATGGGAAGCACCATCTAGAGAAAACCCTGAAGGGGGAGTGGACAGGCACGACGACACCACCACCGAAGGAGAAACAACACCAGAACCCGCTCCCACGACTGAAGTTGGAGGAGGACCCCTGGTCCTCTCATGTTCCTAGGGATGGTGATCATGTTGGAGGCTCCGACTAAATTTTCGTCACCACTGTGGTAGCAATGTCTAGAATCTCAGCAAGAATACCAAGAAACTCTTCAGCAATGCCTCGACGCTGAATAACGTGATTGCCAACCATAAGTCGTCAAGTGGTCTACCTAAAGTTGCGGCAGTCGGAGCAACGATCTCACTCCCTTGGACCCCGGGAACATTCAGAGGAACAATCTCGATGATGTCGTAATCCGAGGTCGGCAGATCCATAACGACCTCAGCAACTCTGAAGTTAACTCGCTTCAGTATCTACAAAATAGAACCAAGATATCAACACGACTGTGAGTCATCTATCGCCAACCCGCAAGCATAGGGAAAATCACCTCATGGATGCACTGAAGAGGGATCACCTAGGAGCTCTCCTTCTGAGTTTCTCCCGTCAAGGAGGCGACTTTCTTTGGAGTCGATAGAGTATTTTTAGCAGCAGCCCCGGCCCTCGGGAGCGGCTGGCTCGGTGGGGTCGAGGCCCTCTTCTTATGTGACTTGTTCTAGCGGACTGAGACACCAACAGAAGCAAAGAAGGCAACGACAGCAACATCATTGGAAGGCGGCAAATTCATCACGACAAAAGTGTTGGATGAAGGCGCAATGGTCATCAATCATTGAGCAACAATGAGTAGAGAAGACTGAGTTAAATATAAATCATCAAGTGATCATGTCGTGATCTCTAAGTGTTGAAGTTATTCTTCGAGCATGAAGGGATCAACAAGAGAGCAGAGAAGCAATCAGCTGGAGCCTAGAGGAGAATTATCCACTTAATCATTGAGCGAGGAACAATAGCAATCATCAATAGTTGAGAGGGTCGGGCAACTCTTTATATGTCACCAATTACAACAAAAGTTTCTGGCTTGAGAGCTAAAGAGAGCTCATTCAATAAGAGCAAGAATGCTCTTTCATCCTTGATCCTTCTCTCCAAAATATGTAGCCAACTACTATGAAGAATTTTGAGAGGATTTTCTTTCTTTTGCTCTGCATTAGTGCTTGGCCATAGTTTATTAAACCCATAGGGTTTTTCTTTTCGAGGGAGTGTTTACCAGGTGAAGGAGAGTTCAAGAGCAAGTCTTTCACTACTCCATTCATCTCTCTTTTATATCATCACATAAGTCTCAAGCCTACTGGATTACACAAAAAAGCAATGGCATCTGAAAGGCAATGGAACAACTTCCATTTCTATCCAACCAAACGGCCCTTTGGTATAACGTCTAGTTCAAACAATCTGTCTTAAAATGGTCGAGCATTGCACTTTCTTTAGGATTTGAACCACGCATTCCTGCACGGTCAGTACCATAATTTATCCTTGAGTAAACTAATTTTTGTAATGTAATAGTTGTATTTCATGTATTTTGTTTTCTGGATGGATTGAACCATTATTTATTACTTGATTTATTTTGGGTTCAAGACTTTATATTTCTACCTTAATATTGTTTTGGTCCAAAAGCCTACTTAATGAATTTGCGGTTTAGCATCAAAGAGGTTTATGGCACACTCACATCCTCCCACCCCCTTCTCACGCCCGTCGATGTTGACTCCTGCAAGAACCATTTGGTTTCTGCATCGTACCACCCTCCCATTGTAGTCGCCAGTTCTTCCTATTCCTTGGTGTCCTTATCTAGAAAGCCACAAGAAGGATCCAGTCTTCTTTCAACATAGGTCTACCAAGGGGATCCATGGGAAGCAATCAATCCAGAGCCCCTTGTTTCCTAGTTCCCTTAATCTCCCATCTAGTGACACGATCTTACCTAACAAACACTAATAAAATAATCTATAATCAAATAGCAGATAATATATTTTCAAATGTCGGATCGATCGATATTTTAAGAACAATCAGATATATTGACAGATAGTTTACTAAACAACATAACCAATTTTTCAGAAAAGATGTCATTTTCAAACAGGCAAGCTTGGCAATATTTAAGTAATGTTCTTTAGCTTCTAACATATGAACTTTTTAATTGGGTGACGTGAGAGTGGGTCGTTGTATCTAGCCTACTCTTATACTACATTAGAACCTATAGTTCGAACCCAAAACAAATTGGTTGTAGGTAGAGTTATTCCGGTTCTATACTAAGCGTACAATGCTATATCAATTTCTCGAGGTAGGACAATATGGTCAAAATTTATAAGAGCATGTCAAAATTACAAATTCAGCGTAGGTTGCATGTAAGGGCAATTACAAATCAAATGTTACAAAGGGAAGAAAACATTCACAATATAGCAAACTGACTTGCGCTAAAGAACATGAAGCTTAATGTGGAGTAGGCATGCAATCATTGGAGGGGCAAAATCAATGGCTATATACATTTAGTAGAAAATATATTTCCAGCCTCTATCCTTCGGGCCATGTAGACAGTGGCATAGCCACCTGAATTTATTCCCTTCAAATAAGGATAACAAAAAAAATGAAATATTGCTATGAACAACTTCATTATATGATAAAGCATTTCCTTTGTAAACCAATATGCAGACATTACCTGAACCATGCTCTTTCTCCATGATTAATGATTCAAAATTTGGTATCAGCTTCTGTTGTGAAAAGTTCTGCAGAAATGTGTCGTGAGGTATAAAACATGAGCAACAGAAATCTTACTCAAAAGCAAGGAAGATACACAAAAAGGTAATAAATAGAATAAAATTTAATTGCCAAAACAGCTGTGTAAATAAGCTTTAGGAGCTTTAGTAACAGCAACCAGCATATTTTCTTTAGAAGGCATGACGACATCTCAAAAGAAATTATTTTATGCTTGACAGTCAAACCAACCTCGATATTTTTATCCTTCCCTTCTCTAGAAGAGATGTTGTTGCTTGCAATGTTTGATCCAGCTAAAATATTATTCGGCATGCTTGGTTCGCAAGCAGTTCTATGTTTCACTTCAGAGACATAAGCAGATTCCTTCGTCATGCCAAGTCCTAACATGAATTCTGTTACAAAAATCATCAAATATTAGGATAAAGAAAACTTTCTGAGCAAGCAAAGACAAAAATTGTAGCTATTACCTAGTGCTGCAGAATTCTGATCACCGCCACCAAACGCACAGGTCGATTTAACCAACTCATCATCTTTAGAATGCAAATTTCTCTCATCAATAGCCTCAGTGACTGGTAGCTCTGAACATGCCAAAAGAGAGGCATATTGAGAAATGTGATCCATCGCAGTCTCATCCCATACTCGATCCATCAGAGATGCAAAATCTTTTTCTATACTGTTTAGCCTTTCAAGAGCATGTACATCAGGAATACCGGAAACCAACCCCAACTCAAGAGAAAGGCTGTTACAATTTTCTCCTAGATAATTTTCTACTAAACTCTGATTCATTAGTGAAGGCTGGTCCAGCATTCCATCCAGGAGAGGTCTGAAATCATGTTCTACCACCGTCGGCCGCTGAAGAGCATGTTCTTTCACGATACTAGCATTGAGCCCATCATCAAGAGAAGCATATTCATATGAGAAGTCAACAATTTTATCATGAGGAACCACGGAGTTAGTAACATAATGGGTACTTGCCCTGGTGTCTTCTTCCCTGATACACCCGATATCTCCAAACTCAAAATAATTCAAATCATGGAGGAGCCCAGAAAAACTGTGTGCTCGGTCTAATCCAACAGTACAGCAACGCATGGTGTCCATGCCAACTGTGTATTGTTCTTTGTCGGAAGGACTAGCAACATCAAATGTTACCTGGATGGCCTTGTAAAAATAATTGTTATTGTGAAGCAATGAGCAATGTGCTTCCTCCAATTAGAATATATGCTTCAAGTACACAGTTGAAGTGATCAAGAGTTATAAGGGTAAACAATGAACTTTATTGTGCATAAAGAATGGACTTTGTGCTATCAGCTCGTAGTGTAACTAATATCATGCTGAAATCACCAAAACCATACTCTAACCCTAAACTTTCACATAAATAATTTATGACATATGACATTTTGCCAAGCCAACAACCCATAAGTTTATAAATTACTGTAATCAAGTATTATGCAAGAGATCTATGAATGTTTCAGTTTACTCGTTATCCCACTTGGACAAGTCATTCTCTTAATTTACAATTAGATGAACAATGGAAATATTACCTTCCTAGAAATTTCATTTGAAGAAGACAACAGCTTTGGAACCCCTCTATTTTTCCTAGGTCCTCCCTCGCCTGCAGTAAAAATAACATAAATAAGGCGAGAGATCATTAGCGGCTGCATCAATCCAGAATTCGACATCTAGATTAATCACATCAAATTAATCTGGCATCTAGATCTATGAGTTCAAATAACTCAAGGTGCATTAGCCTAGAAGTTGACATCTAGATTGATCAATTCAAAGCATTGCTGGGCTGCACCAACCTAGAATTTGAAATCAAGATCTATAAATTACAGGAGAGTTTAATGGGACTACTGCTCTGTTAGATCTAAGCGAAACAATACGGATCTGAATCTCAATTATCCATAGAAAGCGTTGGAATTTATTTCTCAGAAACAAAATCTGATGATGGAATTATACTGACTCAACCTAACCGTTTCATGCTTTACACATACCTCTCTTATGTTTCAACGAAGACCTCTTTTTTGAACTCGGAAACAACAAATCGGCGTTGCCCGGACTCTGAGCCTTCCTCTTCCTCACATACGTCACTGAAACATTGCAGCTGACCCTCTTCAGTGACAGGAACCAAAACACATCCCTGGGAACGTACAAAGCAACTGCTCTAGTCACAAATTCAACAAAGGCCTCACCCCCCGCATCGGAGACGTTGATGAAGCCACCGGAGGTAATCGTCAACGGGGATCCCGGGATCCGGCAAAGGAACTCCACAAGATTTGGCCCGAGGGATGATCTCGAGGCGAGGTCAGGCAATCGTGGAGGGCATCCCTGCTGGATCAGGATTGAGAGCAGATGCCAGGCCGACTCAATCTCCAAAGAATTGAGAGGGACAATATCGGAGGAAGTACCGGGTGCTTCCATTCTGAAGACGGCGCCGATAGTGAATTAGGGCAAATGCCGAATTAAAGAAAGAACTATGGCATTAGGATTTAATTTTTTATCCATGGAGGCGATCATTGGAGAGGATTAAAACTGCAGAGAATAAACGGGAGAGAGAAAGAGCGAATTCTAAGAAAGGGCAATCCTTGCCACAATAAGGCGGGAAATCAAAAAATTTAGGCGTGCGGGTTTGAATGCTAGAAGAAAAGAAAGTGGGTGACGTGGCTTTCCGAAGAGCGAATACTGAGAAAGGGCAATCTTCGCCGCAATAAGGCGGGAAATCAAAAAAAATTAGATGCGCGGGTGCTAGCACGTGAACCCGGGCTTCTTGACGGTGAGTTTAACTGCTCCTCGAAGGTTAACCGCTGAAAAGATTCTTGTACAAATTATACATATATCTTAGTGTTGGAAAATGAAAAATTTCTACTTTTTAATCAAAAAAACTTATAAGAAAATATATTGAATCTTAATGGGTTCTTGAAAAAACCAGTGATTTTTTGCCGCGACCTCGGTCGGCTCGTCGATACAATTCTAGCGAGCTCGATCCCGCGCAATTCGAACCAGTGATTTTTTGCCGGCCGTCGCGCTCGCCTCCCGACGCCACCGCCATCATCGCCGCCGACCTAGCCTGAGCTGCCCGACCCGCCCGAGGGGTAAGATCGTCATATTCAAAAAACTGACAATCCATGTGCCCCCGAACAAGAGTTCTTATTCTCATGTCCGGAAGTTGAGGTGGCGCAATTACCAGGACGCCCCCTCATAAGATAATAAGATATAGAAAGAGTCTTGAGTCATCATTTGAAGACACATTATCTTCAGCAATAGAAAGATCTCCATCAGTTTTCAAAGATCCCCTCGAAGATCTCCTTCGGCGTTCAAAGATCTCTTTCGGCGTTCGAAGATTCCTTGGAAGACAACTCGAAGATCTCCTTCGGTCTTCGAAGATCCCTTCGAAGATGGCTCGAAGAGCTCCTTCGACTTTGTGCTTCGAGTCCAGAGCTCCCGTTGTTGCGTTCATCCTACCAAGCCGCTCCCGAGCACGCTTCATCCGCTCCGCTCCAAGCAACTTCAGTGATCCTGAAAACTCATTGTAACGAGTTGTAGACTGTCACCCTCGGGAAACAATTACTTTTAAAAACTCTGAAAGCTAATGAATTTGGTTGGCACCGATTTGGCCACTTAATTTTTTATTTTTCGGGGTTTTTTCACTTAAAACGTCTTACCGTCATCTATTGGTTCATTATGTGACTGTTTGCGCGTTCGACTCACTCTTGAGCTGAGACGATTCATTTCGATCGAATGACCCGCAACAATACTAATTGTATTACACATTTATTTAAGGAAATTTATTATATGATTATATCTTTAGCAGATGGGCGATGTGGATGCATTTTGTCATCATTAATCTTCTCTAGTAAAATAGCTTAAAGAATTGGCTGAGATTATGTAGTGATTATTTTCATTTGGACTTTCATATGCACCAATGGGATGAGTTGCGATGTAATACCATTTCCTAAATTCGCAGTATAATGTAGGTTTGACATGTCTCCGTTGCATACAGTCTCATCGAATAGAAATATTAAAAGATGATAAAAACGATCTCTACAAAGTAGCTGAGTATAAAAAATGGATAACATGAATCAGGAGGAAAAGAGTCCATCACATATTAGTATTACATCTTTCATAGTTTCATACCCACAAAATAAAGGCTTAATTGTCATTTCAAAGGTGTCCTAAAAAAGAATTGCAAAGTCTGGTCATAAAGTCCCATTACATGGCTTTAAGAAGTACAAGGAAAATATATTGTGGAAGTATTTCATAATATTGATCATTTTCTAGGTCAGTGACTGCACACGGATCATGCATTGCAAATTTCGAAGGAAGTGCAATGGCAGTGTACCGGTCGAAACAGTAAGTGTGTGCGTAAGTTATCGTACCCGCAAAGAATATTAATCGGTAGTATCGGACAACTACAACATCTCTGACTATTTAAGTGTTATGAAAATCAATTTTGGAAGCATTCAATCACAAGACCTAAAAAATTAAATAAAGAAAGAGGAATTCATCACCAGCCATCAAAGATCTCACGTAAGGAAAACCAAAACAAGATCATTAACTTAAGATTATGTAAGTTAATGATTGTTCTCATACACAAGATAAAATAACACATACACTCCTAAAAATATGGAGAATCATATATTATCGTAGCTTGGGAGAAGGAAGAAGGAAGATACAAAGGGGGAGGAGAGTATATTCCTCAGGTACGACCGTACGAGAGACGAATTACAGGTTGTCAATTTAACACATCTCAGCCCAAACGACATCTCCCAAAATGTAACATCTCCCCTGTAATGACTATATAATATAGGTCTGGCCGGAAACCACAACATATAGTCCTCACAACTTTAGTATTTAAAGTTGATATAGATTCTACCAAACTCAAAACTTAGAACAAGCACAGCGGAAACATTAACAAGAAGCACAGAAGTTGTCCACATCTACATAAGAGTATCACAGCCTTAAGGCCTTACAAAACCAATACTCAAGTCATCAACCATAACACATAAAATATCCAAAAGATAATAACATTCATATGCTACCTCTACATGCAAGCCAGAACAAAGTAAAGACAGCATAACAAATAGGAAAACGGGAAAACAGGAGGAGGTACACTTCATGAGGCTTAGACCTTTTTGGCTGGCGAGCTGGGTCTAGCCTGCGATCCTTGCCCTGCATCCAAAACAAAAAGAGTGGTATAACGAGGGTCAGCTTTGGCTGTCCAACAACGGTGTAACAACACCCCTCCTCCCAGCCGTCCTAGTGGACCCCGGGGAATTACAGCACCCTGAAAGTCAGCAATTCGTATGCAAATGTAATAAACAATAATAACATAAAAATAACAGGTATGAGTGTCACAAGCATCATCCACGTTTCTATGATGAGCAATTAAAGTAAGGGGCCTAACAATGCATCATGTATGCAAACCTGGGTTTCACCCAAGGGACCCTATGGCGTGGATGCTTCTAACATAACATCACACATCATCATTTCACAACAATCAAAGGGTACTCATCATTTACCCAGGGGCGTGCATGCCCAAGGCCAAGACCTCACCCGCATAATGCCCGCAATGCCATCGGGCGCATCAACTTACTTGTTCTTGCCACAATCACCAAGACAAAAGCCAAAAACTCCACTGAGACCTCACCCGTACATGGTCCACAATGCCATCGGGCGCATCAGCTTACTTGTTCTCGACAGTTAGCACAAAAGGGGACTCGTCTTCCCGGGACACTCTCCACACATGAATCCTAACATTCACGGGCTAGCCAGCCGACCACAAAGAAGAAGCCACGCCTTCACATACAAGCGACATCATAAGTCGTTCACCACACATAATATTTCCCTTTCCGAACTAACGTTCGCTCTCACACGAAACCTAGAGGGGCATCACAATGATGTTTTCATCGCAATCGAATTTCTTGCAAAATCCCTAAAATGCATGCTAAGCAACATCACCGAATCGGACAACCGGTCGCGATTTCGACTTCACCCATAATGCCTAATCTGCTAACGGAGAAGATCTCTAATGCAAAATAATGTCGGGGACGGACTCAATCAACCTGATGGTTCCTCTTGAACCAAGGCGGCCCAAACCCCTCTCATTTGAGAGATTTGGTGCCACAAATTTCAGAAAAAGAGAATACAAACTAAGAAATGTCATGCACGCATCCTAAAACTGGGAGAAGAGATGTCGTTACCCTTTGAACTCTCTTCCTCGCCATGGATCGGTTGAAAGGCGCGGATAGAAAAGAGCGCATTTGCATCCTCTCCTTGGATCTGGTTTTAGATTGACGAATGGAGCTATGATGCTCCAACAATGGCGGATCTTGCCCTTCTTCTTCCTCCAAGCTCTCCCTCTCACTTTAGCCACCCAAAACACAAAAGGACTTGACAAAATAGAAGAGAACTCATCTGCCCTATTTAGGACTTTCGGATGAACCTATCTAAGCCCTTAGATCAAGATCTAAGAAGATCGGATGCCCAGAAAACGCTTCTTGCGGATCTATTCTGTAAGTTACCGCGCGGCAGTAGCGCTACCGCGTCACGCTAACGTCTCAAAAAAACCCTTTTGACGCTATCGTCTCGACGAACCCTTCTCGACGCTACTACGACATACGACGAACCTACCCCCAGCGGTATCTCTACTGCACTGTGCTAACCTTTCGACGAAACCTTCTCGATGAAACCTCTCGACGAAGCCCCTCGACGAAGCCGTCTCGACGTTTTGTCGGGACAGCTACCGCCAGCGGTAGTACCTACCGCTCGGCGTTAGCAACAGGCCGCCTGTTTCCATAACATTATGAAAACTAGGGTGTTACATTTTCCCTCCATGTGCTCTTGCGTCCACGTCTTCTTCTTTATTCCTTCTAACGCCTCCAGATATCTATTAAGCTCTTGAACTTACTGGGATGGCTAGGAGGAAGAAAGAATCTGAATGAAAAGATCCTCAAAAATGCGCTAAAAGCATCCTTTTATAGACAACAGATTAATGGACACACGTGGTCGGGAGCATGGTAGAGCGTCGGATCATGTGCGGTTAGTGAAAATTTTGGAGGGAAAACCTACACCGCCGAAATGTAAGACGGTTGGGTGTCAGGATAAGGCGCACGATTGTGTGTCATGAGGCTCACGGTTGTGCCACTAAATGCACACCCCAACTGTTGAAGCCAGGAAAATCCTAGGCTCCAAAATTCGGATCAATGCAGCCGGAGGCTACTCGCCCAGCAGTCCAACGAGAAGGTCTGACTGGCAACGACGAAGAGGGCTCGGAAAACGAACAACAGGACCCCAGGCGCTGCGGCAGGGAGGTCCCACCACGTACCCGAAAGCTCAAGAAAGACTTCCCCTCCACAACAAAAAAATGGCCGAGCAGGGTATGAGGAAGGCACCGACTTGGCTAGTACCGGGAGTTGCGGCCAAGGTTGACGGGTCTGAGAATTTGAACGAGGGGGGTTCCAAAAGCTCAAGTTCAGGTGCCAATCCAAGTACCCCTGGGGTCCTATTTATAGGAAAACCAAGGGGTAGGGGGTTTTTATAGCCCAGCCCCTGCCCGGCGACTAGCGACATTGAGACGATCTTCCCCATAGAAGAGGTGAGTATCACCTATGGTCGCCCACCTTTTGGCAAGTATCCGGGCTACTCGCACGAGTGCACCCTTACTCGCCTAGGCCTTCTTCTGCTCATGCTGACTGAGCTGTCTTGGTGTATTGAACTGTTGACTTCTGTGTTGACCCTTTGACCTTGACTTCTGCCTACATGGCTTTGAGTGGGCCCTACCCTCAGAGAATGAGGGTTGTACACAATCCCCGCTCTTTGTGAGTAACGCAGTTGCTCGGAAAGAATCATCCAACCCCTATTTGACGAGCTGCTTTGGCGAGTATTAGGATATACTCGACAGTCACATGACTGGCTTCTGGACTCTATATATAGAGGGGGAGCGGTCTCTGATGGCACGACCTTTCTGACCTCGCTAAAAGATGTCGTGCAATTATGTCGAGGAAGCTGCTGCTGCCTTGGCCGGCCTTGTGAGCATGTTTGATGCTCCTTTGCTACCTCCTCGCGTAGACGCCGACCTTGAAGACTTCCTCTCTTATAAGAAGAGGAAGCGTCTTGACAAGAAGAAGAAAAAAAAGAGAAAAAGAAGAGGATGACTGCTTCGGAGGATGTCGCCGATCCTCCAGTCGACCAACGTCAGCAACTGCTCGACGACCCGGGTCTTTCTCGCGAGGACGACTCGCCTGCAACTGATCCTCCTGTACCAAATGTCGCCACGGGGGCGAGTACGGCGAGGACCTTGGACCCGAATCCACCGGACGTTGCACCTGTGCGAGGTGGTGCTACCTACTCGCCACCTTTTGGGTTAGTTTGCTAATTTCAACATTGTTAGCGAGGTTCTGACGCTTTCTGATACTCGCAGATTCGCCGATCGTAAATGCTCAGGAGGAGCCTTTGAACGTGTCGCCTTTGTGATCATCTCCGATGATCTCGCCTGGGGCTGGTAGTCGCTCGGTGCGAATCCTTCACAGCTCCTTGTTTGAGAAACAACCTTCGTGCGAGCAGAGGGCCCCTTTGGCGAGCATCGCACCTCCACCGCCACCGCCTCCTCAAGAACCGGAGCTGGCGAGCAACCCGCAGCTGCCTGTGGGTGGGCTTCCGCCACCTCCTCCGTTCCCTCCTCCTGCCGATATTCAGGGCGATCAGCACCCTACGTCTTCTGCTGCTCTTCCAACGAACCTGGGAGAATCCTCCCGCCGAGGCGGGGCTGGGGGCTCTTCGGGTTTCTTCGCTCTAAGGGGAGGAGGGCGACCAGTAGATGGTCGCGGCCGAGGGGACGCTTCTCACGGCAAGGAACAAACTGGTGGGACTCATTCCACCCGGCGAGGTGTCGGGCACCATAGCTCCTCTCCTCACCGAGGAAGGTGCCCCCCTCCTCGGCGATCTCGCACTCCTCCTCACAGCTCGAGGAATGATAGTCGCCGTCCGGGTAACTTAGCGGCTGATCTGCGTGCTCTGCGGGATCCACTTTTTAATACTCACTTACTAAAGTCTTTTGTCTTCTTGTCTTCTTTTCAGCTCGCGCTCAGACTCCTGTGGGAGCTTTGATTGATGGAGTCGGCCTACCTTCTCGCGAGTACCAAGAGAGGGCTACTCGCGCCATCTTGGATCTGGAGGCGAAGATAGAGCGCCTGGCGATATGCGAGCCTCATCGTCGCTTGGCTGACATCGAGTCGCGGGTTGAGCGCTTGGCGGCCGTCGAGCCTCATCGTCGACTGACCAAGCTTGAGGCGCGAGTATCTCGGCTAGAGGAATTCGATACTCGGCTGACTGGCATGGAATCTCGCCTGCAGATCGCGAATGACTTGGAGCGCCGGGTCGCCAGGTTGGAGCATCGTCAGAAGCTTCATCACGATGAGCTCGTCGGGATGTGCGCGAGCATGGGCTCGGTCGGCCGCTTGGCGAGAATTGAAGATCAGCTACGCCAAAGCGAGGATGCGATGTCTGTAGTGATGGAGCATGTCAAGCGCGCGCGTGGTATGGGATGGACTGGGCGACATCCGCAACCTCCTAAAGCCCAGGCGAACCTCCAAGGCCCTTAGTAGATGTTTTTTGTCGTTTGTTATATGGTCGTCATTTGGCAAGTGTCTTGTAACTTTGAACAATTTTTAATATTTTAGTAATTTTATTGGCGAGTATATAAACTCGCCCTTCATTTACTACTCGCTCGCTTGATTATTGTGACGCCTGATTTTTTACTATCTTCTTTTTTGCGGTCTTTTTGCGAGTAGTGGTTGAATGTCGCTCCTACTTGTCGAGCTCTCTTGTACCTTTGTGCAGGTACCCGCTTGCTGAGAGTTGATGATTTGACGTGCGTCGCTGGCTTTTGGCGTCTTTCCTTGCTACTCCCCTTCCTGTACTCGTACTCGCGGTGGCGTACGCGACAAGCCAAGTATCCCCGACTACTATTAATAGGGGGGTGGGTGGGTATGTTTTTATTACGCTTTTTGGCAATCTTCTTATATTTCTAGCGAGTATCTTCCTATTGCTTCCTTTCTCGCCTCTTTGCTACTCGCTCCTTCTTTCTTTTCTTCTTCTAGGATGGATGACGAGGCGGCTATTTGGCGTGCGAATCACGCCAAGAATTTCGGGGTGACTACCTTTAAGAAGCCGATTCTTCGGCCGCAGGACTTGAAGGAGTTCTGTGCCAAGTACTTGTCGCCTGGGTATGTCACCAGGCTCCCCCGCGAGGATGAGCGACTGAACTCATTCTCGATGACTGAGCTGGTGTTCCCCACTCGCCACTTCGAGGTCGGCCTGCGACTACCCCTTTGGACGAAGTTTTGTCAAATCCTCCGCTTCTTTGGAATAGTCCCCGCCCAGATCAACCCTAACGGGGTGGCGATGATCATTGGGTTCTTATGCTTCCTGCAAGAACAGAAGATCGCCTTCGATCTTTATGTCTTCCGGCGAGTATTCCACTTCAACGCTACTGGCGAGGGCGTTGTCTTCTTATGCATCCACGTCTTCACACTGACCGGCACGGCGAACAAGAACCACCGCTGGGGTGAGCGACTAGTCGTTATAAGTGGCGACTTTCAAATTATCCCCACCTCATCTTTCTAGCCGGCGAAAAGCGCCTTTCTGACCACTTACCTGGAGGAGACGAGGGAGAAGTGCTTGACAGCTTCAGGGGTCGTCGCCTGGATGTCCTCGTCTGGAGGAAGCGAGTAGACGAGCTCGCTGAGGTGTTCGCAGGCGAAGGTAGTCTTCTGAGCGAGTATTACGCATACTCGCCTTTTGTCTTTAACTGGCGCCTAAAAACCTTCTGTTATGTCTTGTTACAGCTACTCGCTCCTTGCCGAGCGAGCTTCTTCCGCTAGCGCCGAAGGCGGGGGCTTCGACCCCGATCGACTTGTCGCCGGGTGGTGATGGGCAGGAGGTCGCCGACGATGATGCTGAACCTTCTAGGAAGCGGAAGGGCAAATCCAAGTCCGGGGAGCCTGCGACAAGGAAGAAAAAGGAGGTCGCCAAGAGGGACTTGAAGGGGAAGGTGAATATTGCGGAGGCCGACGAGCCTCACAGTCACCCGCTCTTCAACGAAGGTGGCCGCAGCGAGGATGCCTATGGTCGCCCTCTGGTGTCCTGGGCTGAGCGCGCCCATGAGGTGACTTTGAACACCAATCTTCCTGCCTGGTCGGAGGATTGGGAGGATAGTGGCGAGGCATTCGATGTGATGTTCGCCCTATACAGTCGCGCAGATGCCGAGGCCCTGCAAGATGTCTCGGCCGAGTATCTGGCGAACCAGAGCTCGCGAGCTTACGTGCGAGCTGCCGAGCTCGGCCATGCAACGTCGAGGCGGCTGCTGGAGTACGAGCAGATGATGAAGGTGCAGGCGAAGAAGCTCATCTCCATGGGGCTAGAGGCCTCCAAGTGGAAGGAACATGAGGTACTAGCTCGTCCACTTCCTGGCTTCTGGGATACTCGCTTTTTACGCCGAACATTCTGCTAATCGCCGTCATCATGTCTTCTTAGGCTGCCGAGATCGAGGTAGCGAAGAAGGTATCCCAGCTTGAGAAGGAGCTGGAAGATACTCGGCAGGCCTTGGAGGCCGCCCAAGTCCACATCGCCGAGTTGGAAACTCGGCCTGCCGAGCAACGACCTTCGGAGGCGGGCCCCTCCAGAGGAAAGCAGATAAGGATGCACGACGACGAGATGCCGCACGTCCGCCAGGAGATCGCGAGGGCGACCAGGAAAGTCATCATGAGCAGGTTGAAAGCCGAAGGTATGCTGAAGCCAGAGGCGATGAACTTGACCGTGGTGGACCTCATCCCAGCGCTGCTCGCAGAAGAGTCCATCTCCCCTATGCGAGATCTTCCATCCTCATCCACCGATTCCGAAGATGACGATTATGAGGGCGAGGGTGATGACGACGAAGATGTTGACGTAGACGGCGAGGACGATGGCGATGATGATGCCTAGTTGCTGATCTTTTGTTGATAGTTGTACATCATTTTTGAAGATGTAATAAAAAAAGTGATGAAATACAAATTTTTGTGCTCGCCTGATGTTTGTAATTCTTGTCTTCTTGTTTACATGCCGAGTAGTCTTCTAGGCTTGCGACGATATTGAGTGCTTGCTAGGCTCCTAGGCACGGGCGAGATTGAGTGTTGCGGTCGACGATCATACCTTACTCGCACCTGCATACTCGCACTACATACTCGCCATACATACTCGCACCTGCATACTCGCCATACATACTCGCACCTGCATACTCGCCATACATACTCGCACCTGCATACTCGCCATCTTCAAGGAAAACCTTGTTGGAGCCAATCTGTGGAGGGTCTTCGGAGAAGGTCCTGGGGGACAAATGCTCCTAAATCTCTCTTTTGTACCTGATGAAAGTCTGCCAGGATGCTTGTAGTAATAATGGACTCTAGGATGAGAAAAGTAGAGAATAACCATTGGGCTGGTCCTAGAGGACACAACATCCCGAGGTTTCCATCCCACCATAACGTTGATGCTGGTGAAGAGATCGACAAGTAGGGACTGACAGTCGGGGAGGTCCAAAGACACATCATCCTGAGGTTTCCATCCTACTGTGATGTTGATGCTGTTGAAGAGATCGACAAGTAGGGACTGACAGTCGGGGAGGTCCAAAGACACATCATCCCAAGGTCTCCATACTACTGTGATGTTGATGCTGTTGAAGAGATCGACTAGTAGGGACTGACAGTCGGGGATGTCCAAAGACACATAATCCCGAGGTCTCCATCCTACTGTGATGTTGATGCTGTTTCGACAAATTTTCTCCTGACATACTCAACAATCAGAGGGGATTAAACACACGAACTCAAATGATTGGACAGAGTCATTAGAAATGAAATGCTATGCTGCGAGCCTTCTACTCTTTGAGGATTTGCGATGCCTTTATTCAAGGGTCCCCTTAAGAGGTGAAGTCGATCATCCTATCATCGAGCTAGGAGGTCGGCGTCACGACTTCTTCCTGATAATCTCTCCAGTCAGATGAGAGATGCGGTCGGAGGGAACCGCGACCAACATGTAAGGGGGGAGCTGATCTCGACAGTCAATGTAGAGGCTTGGTCTTAGGGGAACGCACTACCGAGGCACCATCCCATCATCCGTTCTGGATCTTACGAGAATCAAGTCGGAGGCCCGTTTCCCAACCTGACGCGGAGGTCGGCTTTACCTGCTTTCCTTCTTTCTTTTAAGATAATTGTTGTTGTGATAGGAGCAAGAATCTTTCGCCATCCCCTTTTCAGGGAGGTGAGGAATTTATTTATAAACAATTAATTTACAGGAGAGGGATGTACACATTCCTGTTCAGGGATAAAACCTTTTCAGGTCATCGCCGCTCCAGGTATTCCCCAATAGCTCCTGAAAGTATCTAGTCGCAACCTAAATCACCTAGAGGGGGGTGAATAGGTAGATTCTGCGGCTTTTTGCGGAATAAAAATATTGGAAGTAAAAGCACACAGAAAAGTAAACACAGCACAACACATAGAATTTATAGTGGTTCCCCGATGTGGGTAGTCCACTTTCCCGCCTCGCCTATCTAGCACTCCAAGGCTAGATTCAGCTACTTCACCAAACTCGGATCAATCAATATCCTACTACTCGGAGTTCACAACTCCTACAAGCTCGGAGCAAGAATACTCCTACAACAACTCGGAGAACAAACTTCTCCTACAAACTCGGAGCACACAAGCTCCTACAACTCGATCCTCAAACAAGGATCTACACAATAACTCGGAAGCAAGCTTCCTACAAGATTTAAGATATGGCTCTTACAACAACACAGTAAATTGAAAAACAATCTTCTTAAAATTCTGATGAAGTTCTTCTTCAGATCTTGAGAGATAGATTTCTTCTTCTTAGCAATAAACTTCAGTTCTTTGAAAATGAAGAATGAAGAAATCTTGAAGACGATTTGAAGCTAGATCTGAGAACTTGAATCGACTTGATCAATAGAAGATGAGAGCTAATCAGTAGATCTTGATCTTGACGATTGAACTTTTGAAGACGAGTCACGAATCGCTGGCTTTGACGGAGACGAAATGTTTGCGCAAGAATAGTCGGCCGTCAGTCGTAGTTTTCAAGAGATTTTTCACAATTCGCGATTAGGGTTATTTGAAAATAATCCTTAGGTATTTATAGGGTCTTCTTCCAACGGTCATAAGCGCGAATTAGGGATCTAGCTCCACGTGTACTGTACATGGGGAATGCCCTAAAGAATACGCCGTCGAATTGAACCGGAAAATACCTGCAGACCGATTCGGCGAAATGGATTAACCGAATGGCATTAACCGAATTTATTCGGTTAAACCATATAGTCGAATTCGGCAGTTCTAGGGATTCGACTAAACAGATTCACCGAATTACATTAATCGAATTCGACTATTCTTTTACTTAGAAAAAATAAACCTTTCGGACAAGGATTAGCCGAATTCGGTTATATCCATTCAAACCATATAGTCGAGTTTGACTATATGTTCTAAATGATATAATCGAATTTTACTTAAGTTATTTTCCTTTCTCAAATGATTCCATCATCAGCTCCAATCCTTCTTCTCTAGCACCTTGTAAATGAAGTACATCCCAATAGAGAGATTTCACATGAACCAACACTTTGGTCAATACAATGAGGGATTACATTGCACAGGCCTGTGTTTGACGACTCATTGAAACCTGACATTGGTTTGTACTTAGAGTGGAATAACCTGTCACATCACAGCTAAAGTGCATAATCAAATACAATTACAATTCGTCTTAATTTGAAGGGGACTTCTTCAAATCAGGGCTATTGTGGATACAATACCCAACAATCTCCCCCTATTTGAAGAAGTCAGAACCCTATCTACTATGGTGAATTGCACAGGGAATAATAAATGTAAGCAAGTAAAGAACTGAACTATGTGGATATATAAAAGCATCAAAAACTTAAGTCCACCAAAAATTAATTTGACAACAATATATAAATGTTCTTAAAAGAGAAATAGAGTCTAGCGATCAAGCATCCATCATTTCTCTTGCGTCTTTCCCTTTTGAATCTTCTTCCATTGTCTGGTAAAATAGACCCTTGGCTTTGGATAGTATCTTGGAGGAGGAGAAGGAGGCTTTTCATCATCTCGATGGTTCCTGTAGTGAATTCTTCTCTTGAGCCTAGCCATCTCCCATTTGTGGATCTCATCTCTATCATAGTGATTGTCAACAGATTCATTAGAGTTCATTACAAGATTATAAGTGTCCAAAATAATATTCCTGGATTCCGGACTCCACAGTTCTCCAACACTCTGTTGGATCGTATGACGCCCTTAGAGGGGGGGGGGGGGTGAATAATGGTGTGTTTAATATATAAGTTTTACTTAATAATTTTTTTTAAACAGATTTTACTTTTAAAAAATTACTTATAAACACTTTCAAACCAATGCAATTTTTGTATTAAACCAAACACAAATTTCTAAGATAAGGATTATGCCACCAAATATGTAATTAAAGAAAAAAAAACATAATTATATTAATCATGAAATTTGCATACAATAAAAATGATCTTAACAATGCTTAAGATCAAGGCACAATTATGTTAATAAAAAAAATTCAACAATTTTGGTTTACCAATCCTTCTCCCAAGGATCGGAAGGCTATAACTTGTCTCTCCCAAGACCAAGCCCAAGCCTATCCTCTAGATCTTCCCAAGATCTAGACGTAGCACACAAGGCCACGATTTCCCACCAAGCCACGCAAGGACTTGGACGCTCCGCACAAGGAAGCGATTTTCCCCTAAGCCACGCAAGGACTTAGACGCCGCACGCAAGACGATGATTTCTCTACCAATACAAAATGAAATGTGTGTAAATGAAAATACAATATGAAAAGAACAACTCCCTAGAATTTTAGATCTCTGAAAGGATGGTTGAAGCCTCGAGATGATCATTGATGTAGAAGCGCGCCCGATCTCGTCTTCAATCTTCAATCCTTCTTTGCACAAATGGGAGTTGAAGAGGTTCTGGAGCTCTCTGGTTCGTATGCACTCAGGAAGGAACTTGGAATTCTCAAATCATGGAATGCACGAACACAAGGAGTCAATTTATAGAAATTCGCTGTCGCCTGGGCGACATCGACTGTCGGAATTTCCGACAGCGCTAAATTGCCGCCGTAGTGCTGTCGTGCGTGCAGTTGCTGTAACCTACGAGCTGTCTCCTGGGCGACATCGATGTCGGATTTTTCGACAGCGCAAAACTACCGGTCGTGGTGCTGTCGTGGGCAGTTGTTGTAACCTCCGAGCTGTCGCCTGAACGACATCGCTGTCGGATTTCCGACAGCTCAAAACTGCCTTTCATGGTGCTGCTGTGGGGGGAAGTAGTTGTAACTTCTCAGCTGTCGCCTGGGCGACATCAGCTCTCGGAATTTTCCGACAGTGAAATTTTCCTACACTCAAATTGAGCTCCAGCAGAAATGTGAACATCTCATACCTGTTACCTGTACCCCATTAATAAAAATAGAATCAAATACAAATGGGACTTTGTTATTATCAAACCAGAGGAGTGCGAAACGCATGCTCCAAAAATCTCCCCCTTTTGATAATAACAAATCCGTATATAAAGAAATCATGTCTATTTAGATTGTTGATTTTAACATTTGGTGTGTGCACAAAAATAACATGATATATTTCTCTTAAAATAAATAATCTCCCCTTAGATGAAAGCTCCACCTAAATGAATGCTCCCCCTTAATTAATGCTCCCCCTAAATGTTAAAGTAAGTTGAAATGATGTATTGTCTAGGTGGAATATTTAGGTGTAATAGTTTTTTGATTTCTTGAATATACTTATAATTCTCCCCCTTTTGGTATTAGCAAAAGATAATATGAGACAAATAAGTAGCTTGTAAGGGAAGAAATTGGATGTAGAAAATAAGAGTAAGCGGAAGCACTTGCTGGGAAAATGATTGAAGGTCTCGAATTAATAGTAATATGCCATTATATTGAATAAACTCATGAAGAGATGGTATAGCCATATGAAGTAATAAAATAAAATAACTTATACATGATTAAGGTCATTTGAAAGTATCATAGAAAGACACAATAGTGTATAGAAATTTGGAATATCTTCGGTCCAATTCTCATGAGATTAATGTTTATATAACATAATGATGTGTACATGTGATACTTAGATCAAACATATGAAGTTATTTAATGTACATGATCATCGAAATGGAGAACATAATATAAGCATATAAAGACAACTTTGACCTTGAAGATATAGCATAATAAGAATAGAATATCATTTTTCTTTTGCACAAGACACTTTACAATTCTTTCCAAGGTGCTTAACCTCACAATGCTCATTAAGACTTATCAGGAGGGTAAGTAGTGCTTGGTGGAGTATCCTTGTATTTATTTTAAATATTTTGATCACATATGTTGTGATATCTTAATTTTGAGATATTTATAATTTTTTAATTGACCAAGGATCTCCGAATTCACTTGAATCGCAAAAGATGGTGTATATTTTGATGTGCTAACAAATCAAGGTTGAAAGTAGTATTTATTAAGTGCTTTTGTATTATGTTAAAGCAAATATGATTAATGTATATATTAAATAGAAAGACATACGTATTGATCAAAAGAAGTGAACGTGAAAGTTCATTATGATATATAAACAATTTCTCATACTTAGAGGCATGCGAAAACAATTTCCAATGGTCTAATTAACTAAGTGGGAGTGTCAACACGATGATAGCTTGGAAATGAAATCATATAATCATGTAAGAGCCCTTTTTAAAAAATAAAAAGCACATGGTTTGTCATCAAGTCATGAGTTGAAGCATTAATAATGACATATAACTATTTGAAAGCATCAAAGGGACCAAAAATTGAATATTAAGCAAATCGGGAGCTGTCGGAAATTTCCGACAGTCACTGTCGCCTGGACGACAACTAAAAATATAAATACGGCTTTAGACCGAGTCAAAGCCTATTGTGCATCATTTTTCTGGTCTGAAGGGCGAGAGAAAGCTGTCGGAGTTCGACGACAACCTAGATCTAAGGTATGGTTTTTGGATTTTTAAGTTTTTGATTCAAAAATTTTTATGGATTTGTGCTTTTTGAAAGTAGAGAAGAAGGAAAATGTGGTTTTCATTTTACTATTGATGAATGGTTTAGATCTTTGAAGTTTTGTGTTTTAAAAGTGTAGATCTAGTGTAAAGCAAGTGGATCTTGTTGGATCTTTGGGAAAAATGTCTTGATTTTGTGATTCTTGTGGTTGAAGTTTTGTATTTTTGACATGGTTGAATTGGAAAAACTGAAGCATTCCTTTTGAAGATTGTGAAGAAGATGAATAGTAAAGGAGATGTTAGAAGATGTAGTTTTTTTTAAATATTGTTTTTTTTAAACTTGATGTTGTAATAAAGCTTGATTTTGAGTAGATCTGGAAGTGTAAAAAAAAATTTCAAGAAAATTTCACTGGAGTACTGTCGGAATTTTCCGACAGTCACTGTCGCCTGGGCGATAGTGTTCCAGAGTACAGGACTTGTTTAATTTATTTTTGTTATGTTTTGTTTGCAGAATGGCTTCCAGTTCTAAAGCGCGAAGGAGTACGTCTGAAGATGCGCATAGTTCGTATCAAGTTTACCCTGGGGTGGAGAAAGCCATAGTTGGAGTAGAGAAATATGTTGAATTTAATTCGCCGAAGCACGATCATATCTATGATCGTCTTGCGAATGCAGGTATAATTTCAGTAATCACAGCAGATTCGTTCTCATCCTTTTTGATTCGAGAATTTTATAATCATTTGGAAGACCCGAGTTATACAGAATTGGATGGGGGAGTGAGATCTAGAATTCAGGGTCAACATGTGGAAATAACACATGTTGATCTAAGAGAGGAATTCGGTCTTCTTATGAGTGAAAATATGCCAGATATAGTGGAGAGTTATAGAAAGGATAGAGATTGGACCCTTGTAAACATGAGTTTACATGGGAGTCAAAAGAAGACTCTAACCACTGAAGTTACGTCACTCACTCTGGATGCATATTTAGTTCAAGATATATTAAGGAACTCAGTTATGTTAAAGAGTGGAGATACAAGGAGTATCACGACACAGTTGACCCGCATTACTTACTTTATTATGGAGGAGGAACCTTTTGATGTAGCGGACTTCATACTTTCCCAGATTCGGTATGCTTTTAGATTAAAGCATCCAAAATGGGTGAAGGTTCATACTCTCCCAATGGGGGCTATAATTCAGCGTATATTATATAAGAAGTATGGATGGATAGTTCAAGATTCGTATTTTGATGATTGTTTTCCTGAGATATATTATACGGGTACCATGAAAGTGAAGAAGACGCATAAAAAGGCCCATCCTGGAATTGAGATTAGAGAGCCTCCAATGCCTAGGGCAGGATCACTACGAGAGTCTATAGATGATCTTCGTGATTCACTAGAGCGTCACAAGAAGGAAGTGAAGAAGGATCGTAGTAGAATGCAAAAGTTTATGAAATTTTTGGTCAAAGGTTTGAAGTTAAAGCCTACACCGGAGGAAGCGGCCGAATGGCAAATTCCAGATGAAGAACCGCCACACCAATCGGTGAGGCGGACTCGACATGGTAAGGCCGTAAGACGAGGACCTCCAGAAGACTGTCCAGAGAGCAGCGGGGCTGGTTATGAGGATTCTGAGTAGTTTTTATCAGGGTGCTGCTTCTGATTGATGTCGGAATTTTCCGACATCCACTGTCGCCGGGCGACAGTGAACTTCTTCAGATTTCGTATTCTGTTAATGAACTTAAACTTTTGTTGAATTCTACTGTTTTATGGAACAAATTTTATGTAATATTAATGATGTGTGAATCTTTGTTAAGTCATTTCAAATTCTATGATTTGATTTAATATTTTAGTTTTTCTTTTTAAAATGTATAAGTTTTGTGATGATTTTTTTTTTAAAATTTATATGTTTTGAAGTAGTGATATATTCATTGTGAAATGTCTAGGATTCCAAATTCTAGCCTAAGCATAGAAAAATGGGAATCCGGTAACGGTTTAGTGAATATATCCGCTAGTTGTGAATCCATTCCTATGAAATTGATTTTTATATTTCCCTTCTTAATATGATCCCTTATAAAATGATGTCGGACATCTATATGCTTAGATCTAGAATGTAATACGAGATTGTTAGTTAAGTCTATAGCACTTTTATTATCACACTTTAATTCTACACTACTTTGTTGTATGCCAAAATCTTCTAACGTTTGTGACATCCAAAGAGCTTGGGCACAACAACTACCTAGTGCAATATATTCGGCCTCAGTAGTAGAGAGGGCAACAGAATTCTGTTTCCTACTCAACTATGAAATAAGTGAAGGGCCGATAAAATGACAAGTGCCACTTGTGCTTTTCCTATCTAAAGAACATCCCACATAATCTGAATCCGAAAAACCATGCAAAATAAAGGAATCATTATGAGGATACCATAATCCTAATTTAGATGTTCCTATAAGATATCTAAAGATGCGTTTCACCGCTTTTAAATGTGACTCTTTAGGATTAGCTTGAAATCTAGCACATAAACAAACGGCAAACATAATGTCAGGTCTAGATGCGGTTAAATACAATAAATATCCTATCATACTTCTATAAAGGGTTTGTTCAATTGAAACACCACTTTCATCTTTTCCTAATTTTAGGGAAATACTCATAGGAGTGTTTGCATGTTTTAGATTTTCAAATCCAAATCTTTTTAACATATCATGAATATATTTGGTTTGACATATAAAAATACCATCATGTTTTTGTGTAATTTGAAAACCTAGAAAATATGAAAGTTCTCCAACCATGCTCATTTCAAATTCATTTTTCATAATTTGAACTATTTCATTACACAACTCTTCATTAGTGGCTCCAAAAATAATATCATCAACATAAATTTGCAAAATAACTAAATCATGATCAAATTGCTTAATGAAGAGTGTAGAATCCGCACTTCCTATTTTATAATCGTGCTTTAATAAATATTGAGTTAATCGATCATACCAAGCACGAGGCGCTTGTTTTAATCCATAAAGCGCTTTATCTAATTTATAAACATAATTTGGATATTTCTCATTTACAAAGCCATGCGGTTGTTCTACATAAACCTCTTCTTTTATATACCCGTTTAAAAATGCGGTTTTGACATCCATTTGATATAATTTAAATCTTTTAAAACAAACAAATGCAAGAAATATCCTAACCGCTTCTAATTTTGCTACGGGTGCAAAAGTTTCATCAAAATCTACCCCTTCAATTTGTGCATAACCTTTTGCAACTAATCTGGCTTTATTTCTAATAATTCTAGATTCACTATCCAATTTATTTTTGAAAATCCACTTAACTCCAACGACAGGATGATTTTTGGGTCGTTCTATAAGATTCCAAACCTTATTACGTTCAAATTGATTAAGTTCTTCATTCATAGCTAAAAACCAAAATTCATCATTTAAAGCGGTGGAAACATCTTTTGGTTCTATTTCAGAGACAAAACAAAGGTTTGATAATAAAACATGTAACGATGAACGAGTACTAACCCCTTTTTGCGGATCTCCAATGATAAGCTCCTTTGGATGATCCTTTGAAAATTTCAATTCACTTGGAGGCACATATTCTTCTCTTTCTTCTTCTTCTCTATCTTCTTCTTCTCCTTCTCCTTCTCTTTCTTCTTCTTTTTCTTCTTCATTTTCTCCAAGTTCTTCATCATCATTCTCCACCGAAGGAAGGGGTTCATCTTCTCCCGTAATTTTCTTTTCTACACATGAAGCAAACTCATCAAACCTAACATGAATAGATATATTCTTCAACTATTTTTGTTCTTTTATTAAAAATCCTATAAGCTTTACTAGTTGAAGAATAGCCAATAAAAATACCTTCATCACATTTTTCATCAATTTTTCCTAAGGAATTTTTAGAATTCAAAATAAAACATTTACAACCAAAAACTTTGAAATAAGAAACATTTGGTTGTTTATTAAAAATTAATTCATAAGGAGTTAATTTTAAAATAGGGCGAAGCATTACTCTATTAATTACATAACATGTCGTACTAACCGCTTCAGCCCAAAAAGATTTTGGTAATTTAAATTCAGACAGCATCGTACGGGCTAACTCTTGAAGAGTTCTATTTTTCCTCTCCACTACACCATTTTGCCGTGGTGTGCGTGGAGCGAAAAATTCATGTTTAATTCCTAACTCCGTACAAAAAGAAATAAACTTTTCATTTTCAAATTCTCCTCCATGATCCGATCGTATGCGTTTAATTTTTAACTCAAATTCATTTTGAATACGCAAACATAATTTTGAAAATTCTGAAAATGCATCGGATTTGGAGGTTAGAAATAAAGTCCAACAAAAATGAGAATAATCATCAATCAATACAAATGTGTATTTTCTACCTCCTAAGCTAGAAATTCCAATTGGCCCAAATAAATCCATATGTATTAATTGAAGTGGCCTAGTAGTAGAAATAATGTTTTTACTTTTGAAAGATGATTTTGAAAATTTTCCTTTTTGGCAAGGCACACATAGCGAAGAAGATAAATTTCCATTTAACAATGGTAAACCTTTAATTAATTTATCTTTTGAAAGTTTTGCAATTAACTTAGCACTAGTATGTCCAAGTCGCCTATGCCATAAATCTAATTCATCATTTTTTGATAAAAAACATTTTAAGGTAGAATTTGAAAAATCAAGAAATTTAATCATATATACATTATGACATCTAGGTGCGGTAAAAACAATTTCATTTGTTTTGGAATTAATAATTTTGCACAAATTTGTAGAAGATTCAAATAAAACATTTAAACCCTTATCACATAATTGACTAATAGAAATCAAATTATGCTTTAATCCTTCTACAAATAGAACATTTGAAATTGAAAAATTTTCGTTACCCACAACTCCGATGCCGATGATTTTTCCTTTTCCATTGTCTCCGAATGTAACAACTCCTCCTTTCTTCATCTCCAGGCTAAGGAACTTATCTTTATTGCCCGTCATGTGTTTTGAACAACCCGAGTCCAAGTACCACACGTCTTCTTTGTCCTTAGCCTGCCAACACACCTAGAAAGAAGAGGTGAGTAAAGATCTGGTTACCCAAGTAGTTCCACCCATAGTATAGGTAGAAGCCTTAGGCACCCAGATTTGTTTAATTTTACTTTTTCCTTCCTTCCAGCAAGAGTCCGTAGTGTGGCCAAATCTATTGCATTTGGCACATGTAATGTATTTAGAAGAGTATAACTTTTCTGGACTTTTACTGGATGAGGATGCAGTATTTGACAATTCATTAACTCTAGAATTTTTAAAAGTAGATTTTCTGGACTTTTCACTGTCGCCGACGATAGTGGTTGTCGCCGGGCGACAGCTTCCTGATGTGTATCCGAGTCCAAACCTTCCAGATCCATGGCGTTGGTATCCTAAGATCATATCCAGTGATCTTCGGCCCATTCCAAATTTTTTCATGGCTAGTGTTAAGTCATGAATCTGGTTTCTCATTTTTGTATTTTCGGATACCAGATTTACACATCTACGTTCAAAAGATTTCTTTCCCTCATGGATTTTGGAAATTGAAGATTTCAGATCTCTCTCTAAAATCTCATTCTTTTTAGTAAGAAGTTTAATTGTAGAATGAGATTTGGAAAGAGATTCTTCAAGTTCTTTAATTCTTCCCATAAAGTGATCACACTCTTGGCAAGAAATATCTCTTTTTCCAATAGTCTTAATTTCATTTAACAATTTTTTGTTTTCCTTAAGCAATATTTTATTTTCAGATTTAAGAAGATCATTATCTTTTAAACTTTTTTCAAAAAATTTGCAAGTCTTTAAAAATTCAGAAAATAATTCATCGTAGGTTGGAGGAGTTACCTCAGTGTCGCTTTGGACACTGCATTCGTCATCAGATATGACGCTCTTTCCCATTAAGCACATGTTGGCCTCCTCTTCTTTACTTGAGTCTGAACTGCTTGCATCCTCAGAAGTAGTATCATCCCATGTTTCCGCCTTCAACACCTTCTTCGACCCTTTGTGCTTCTTTTCTTTAAGTTCTTTCAAGTACTTTGGACACTTGCTTCGGATGTGTCCTAACTTCTTGTAGTGATAGCACTCTGGTGGCGGTCTCTCTTCCTCCTCATCGCCTTCCTTTCCTTTTTTCTTCCTAAAAGTCTCCTTCTTAAAATACTTCTTAAACGAATTCCTCCTCTCTGGATTTTTCATAAATTTTCTAACAAATAAACTTTCCTCATCTTCTTCTTCCTCCTCAGAATCACTAGTTTATTCCTTCTTAGATCTTAGAGCCAATCCCTTCTTCCTTGGCTCCATATACTCTTGTTGTTGAATTTTTAATTCAACTTCATGAGTTATTTCTAACAGATTCCAAATTTCAAATGCAGTATTACAAGCACAAACTCTATTAAATTCAGTGCGATCTAGTGCGCAAAATAAAGCATTCATGGCTTTTGCATTGTTCTTACATTTTAATTTATCATTGTCATCCCACTTGTCTTTGGGCTTATCCATAGTTACATCTCCTACAACAAATGTTGGAGAAGTGTAACTAGATTCTACCATATTCCATACTTCTATATCTAGCGCAATTAGAAAACAACGCATACGTGTTTTCCAATAATTATAGTCTGTGCCCGTGAATAAAGGTGGTCTACTTATGCCTTGCCCCTCAACGAACGCATGATCGTTGTGCGCCATTACTCCCGGTGGTAAAACCGTTTTGGAGTAACCTTGCTCTGATACCACTTGTTGGATCGTATGACGCCCTTAGAGGGGGGGGGGGGGGGGTGAATAAGGGTGTGTTTGAAATATAAGTTTTACTTAATAATTTTTTTTAAACAGATTTTACTTTTAAAAAATTACTTATAAACACTTTCAAACCAATGCAATTTTTGTATTAAACCAAACACAAATTTCTAAGATAAGGATTATGCCACCAAATATGTAATTAAAGAAAAAAAAACATAATTATATTAATCATGAAATTTGCATACAATAAAAATGATCTTAACAATGCTTAAGATCAAGGCACAATTATATTAATAAAAAAAAATTCAACAATTTTGGTTTACCAATCCTTCTCCCAAGGATCGGAAGGCTATCACTTGTCTCTCCCAAGACCAAGCCCAAGCCTATCCTCTAGATCTTCCCAAGATCTAGACGTAGCACACAAGGCCACGATTTCCCACCAAGCCACGCAAGGACTTGGACGCTCCGCACAAGGAAGCGATTTTCCCCTAAGCCACGCAAGGACTTAGACGTCGCACGCAAGACGACGATTTCTCTACCAATACAAAATGAAATGTGTGTAAATGAAAATACAATAGGAAAAGAACAACTCCCTAGAATTTCAGATCTCTGAAAGGATGGATGAAGCATCGAGATGATCGTTGATGTAGAAGCGCGCCCGATCTCGTCTTCAATCTTCAATCCTTCTTTGCACAAATGGGAGTTGAAGAGGTTCTGGAGCTCTCTGGTTCGTATGCACTCAGGAAGGAACTTGGAATTCTCAAATCATGGAATGCACGAACACAAGGAGTCAATTTATAGAAATTCGCTGTCGCCTGGGCGACATCGACTGTCGGAATTTCCGACAGCGCTAAACTGCCGCTGTAGTGCTATCGTGCGTGCAGTTGCTGTAACCTCCGAGCTGTCTCCTGGGCGACATCGATGTCGGATTTTCCGACAGCACAAAACTACCGGTCGTGGTGCTGTCGTGGGCAGTTGTTGTAACCTCCGAGCTATCGCCTGGGTGACATCACTGTCGGATTTTCGACAACTCAAAACTGCCTTTCGTCGTGCTGCCGTGGGGGGAAGTAGTTGTAACTTCTCTGCTGTCGCCTGGGTGACATCAGCTGTCAGAATTTTCCGACAGTGAAATTTTCCTACACTCAAATTGAGCTCCAGCAGAAATGTGAACATCTCATACCTGTTACCTGTACACCATTAATTAAAAATAGAATCAAATACAAACGAGACTTTATTATTATCAAACCGGAGGAGTGCGAAATGCATGCTCCAACACACTCTTCCTGGGATGAGGTGCTCTTGGTTCTAGAAATCTGGGACCTGCAGCCCTTCTAGCATCATGCATAAAACCACCTGAGCTTGATCCTCCTTGATCAACTCTAGCTCTTTTCCTGGAGTTTTCTTCTTCATCGTCTGACCAATGATAAACTTCAGGAGGAATAAAAGGTTCAGACGGAGCAGCAAATTGAATTTCTGGATGGAATTCTTCAGACGGAAATGCTGGCTGCGCAGAAGATTGGCCTGGCCCTTGGAAACCATGAGCATAGCCTCTTGACAATTCATTGTGCAACCACATTTGATTTTGATGCAGATAACCATATAAATCTTGAAACTTGACATCAATGCCTCTTGAAATTTCTGAAAGCTGGGATTGAACATTCATATATGACTCTTGAATCCTTCCTTCTATCTCTCTATTCAAATAAAAAATTTGCGTTTGAATCCTTTCATGCAATCTTTCCTCCCCCTTTCTGACTTCTTCAGTCAGGGTTTGGATAATTTCATTCTTTGCACTTTGGAGAGAGTTCTGAATGGCTGATCTTCCCTTCACTGCATCCTCAAAAATATATTGCTGATTTTCAGAAAGTTTTGTAGTATTATCACAAATCGAGTGTAATCCATCCACTAAATGCTTTAGGGTGGAGGCACCCATCGAGAAATATTCATCTTGCTTTTCTTTGACCTTGTCTAAACTGTGGGCTACTGAGTGTAAATGATTGCCCGTTCCCTTCTCTATGGCTCTGGTCTTCTCAAAAACCTGACGGAGAGCAAAGTCAAAGAATATTTTCTGCTTTACAAGCAGTTCTTCCAAATTGATCATCATGCAGTCTTCAGCAGAGGCAGGTTGAGCTTGGAATCGAGAAGATATTCCAAAATCATCCTCAGCGACCAGAAAATCACTTGAATCTACATCATTCATATAGTGATAAAATATTAGAGCATCGAGGGTGTCGTCATTTTTAACATGAGGAGGGGTGGAGCCTTCATTTCTCTTATCTTCAACAGTGATCTGAATTTTGTGAATTTTGGGGTGTTGCACTGATTTCTCTTTCATCCTGGATGTAGAGGCAGAAGGCCCTGCTTCATGTTCATCTTCAATAATGATTGTAATATTTTCAGGAGGCGGAGTTAGCTCTGTATTATCTTGCTTGTCTGCTGCAGAATGAGAATGATCAGAATGGACATTCTCCCCCTCAATCTGAGCAGGGATTTCATCTTCTGGAAGAGAATCTTTGCCCTTAGTTGACTTATCTATCTTCACTGTATCAGCATCAGGGTCATCTCCCCCTTCATCATTACCATCACTATCATCATTTCTACCAACATTGTCATCTGCCTTGGAAGGAGAGCTGTGAGGAGTAGGAATCTTTGGAGATGGAGCTGGAGAAACTACAGGAGAATCTCGTTTGCTTGATTCTGGTAGCTTAGAACACTCCCCCTTGGAGGGTTCACGATCTTTTTCACTTTCTTTTTCAGGAGAGGAGACTGGAGAGTTACTGTCGAAGCTCCTTTCAGACTCATCACAAAGGATCTTTTTAGCTTTTGAAACAACGGGAGTCAGCACATTGGTCTCACCAACTTTCCTGGACCATCTTTCAACCATGGAGGAATCTATTCTTTTGAAATGGTGGAGAGGGGTTCCTGTCTTCATGCTGAATCTGACTTTGTCTAAGAGATTGAGATATAAAAAGAGGATTCTTCCAAAGTTAGGAGTGTTCAGACTTGCTGAAATTCTGTCAAACAACACGCTGCCCCAATCAACCCTTGTCCTGCAGATTACGGAACCGAGCAATTTGAACATATCATTTGAAATGTAGTCATGAGAGCCAACTTTACACAAAAGAACTTTCCCCATAATATCTGAGAGCAGTTTCCCTTCCTCATTCATGTGCTTCCTATAGATGGATTTAGTTCCTTTAGGCAATCCACAAAACGACAATGCCTTCTTGAAGTCCTTGGAAGAGAAAACGTCTGATTCGGTTACCACTGGAAGTTTGAGAAGCTTAGTCAATCTGGAGGGAGAAACCTTGACTGAGAGATCACCGATTTTTCTCTTGATTACCGACCCTTGCTTCCTGAGCTCTGCATGCTTGAAGAACTTCAACACTTCCTTCTCAAGAACCTTGCAAGGATGCTCTAGAATAAAACCTAATCCTGCAACTTCAAGCGCCAAAACGACATTGCGGAATTCATCCATCGAACTGTCGAACCCAGTTCTTACGAGCTCACTGCCAGAGAGCAACTTGCTCGACTGCTTCTTAGACATTGCGAATGGAATTTTGGAGAAGAATCAATCGAGGGAGACGAATCGGCAGAGGAATTGCACGAACGAAGGTCAGAGTTGGAAGTGAAGCGTCGGACGAATTCGGGAGTGTGATGCGTTTCTATTTCTCTTTTAAGAATCATTTATATAGAGTTGGAAATTAGGAGAGAGAGCGCGTACCTGATATTTTGAATCGTGTCTCTTCGAATTCCAGTAAATGATACGAAGGAAATTTGAATTCCGGAAGATTCGTCATTCGGCTAATGGGATTAGTCGAATTCGATTAATAGGATTCGCCGAATTCGGCTAAATGGTATAGTCGAATGCAATTCGATGATATCTTCTGAAAAATTCGACTATTCAAATTTCTGTCTTCTGGGAGAAGGAATTTTCTGATTTTCTGAGCTTGTTTCTAAGATTCTTTGTTTAACATGCCAAGCTCCATTTTGAAATAGTTGAACTTTGATTCGTCGAGCGGCTTTGTGAAAATGTCTGCAATTTGCCGATCCATCGGGACATAGCTAAGATCAATGTCCTTGTGCTCCACATGCTCTCGGATGAAGTGGTAACAGATCTCAATGTGCTTTGTCCTGCTGTGGGACACCGGATTATTGGCAATTGCAATAGCGCTTGATGAATCACAGTACATAGGAATTTCCTTAAGCTTCAAGTTGTAGTCTTCAAGTTGGTTTCTTATCCACAGCAATTGTGCACAACAACTACCTGCGGAGATATACTCCGATTCAACGGTTGAAATAGCAACACAATTCTGTTTCTTGCTACTCCAGGAGATAAGCCGTTTCCCTAAGAATTGGCACGTTCCTGAAGTACTTTTCCTGTCGTCTTTGCTTCCTGCAAAATCAGCATCTGAAAAACCTGTTAGCTCAAAATCATTACTTCTTGGGTACCATAAGCCAAGATTTGGTGTGCCTTTAAGGTATCTCAAAATCCTCTTTACAGCGGAGTAGTGAGATTCCTTAGTGTTCACCTGAAATCTAGCACAAACACATGTTGAGAACATTATATCCGGTCTACTCGCAGTAAGGTAGAGCAAGGATCCAACTATGCTTCTAAACTTGGTTTCATCAAAAGGTTTCCCTTTCTCATCCTTGTCTAGAGACATAGCTGAACCCATTGGAGTCCTCATAGAGGTTGCATTCTCCATTCCGAATTTCTTAATTAACTCTTTGGTAAACTTCGTCTGAGAGATGAAAATTCCATCCTCTGATTTCTTTACCTGAAGTCCTAAGAAGTACTTCAGCTCTCCCATACTGCTCATTTCAAATTTCCCTTGCATCAAGTTAGAGAACTTTTTGTAGAGGTTATCATCGGTAGATCCAAAGATGATGTCGTCGACATAGATTTGCACTAGCAAAATCTTGCCTTTTACTTCCCTAAGAAATAATGTCTTGTCTATCTTTCCTCTTGTGAATTTGTTTTCAAGAAGGAAACTAGACATCGTCTCATACCAAGCACGGGGAGCTTGCTTGAGACCATATGAAGCTTTTCGTAAGAAATAGACATAATCAGGAAAAGAGGAGTCAACGAAACCTGGGGGTTGTTCTACGTATACTTCTTCCTTTATATCACCATTAAGGAAGGCTGACTTCACGTCCATTTGATAGACCTTAAATCCTTTGTGAGCAGCATACGCTAGAAACAACCGAATCGCTTCGAGCCTTGCCACGGGAGCAAATGTTTGATCGAAGTCGATCCCTTCTTCTTGTCTGTACCCTTGAGCAACAAGTCTGGCCTTGTTCTTGATGATCACACCATCTTCGTCCAGCTTGTTTCTGAATACCCATTTTGTTCCGATGACATTCTGTCCTTTGGGTCTGGGTACAAGCTTCCACACTTTGCATCTCTTAAACTGATTGAGTTCCTCTTGCATTGCGATGATCCATGAAGCATCGTTCTTTGCTTCATCGAATTTCTTTGGCTCAACCTGTGATAGAAAGCTTAAATGCAAAACTTCATTAGCTGTACCTCTTCTTGTTCTTACACCGACATGGGTATCTCCAATAATTTGCTCAGCAGGATGGTCCCTTAAGTGTCTGATCATTCCAGCATTTAGATGACCATGAGGTTCTTGCACTTCAGGTATATCTTCATCTTCTTGAGGTTCATCTTCCTCACATGTAGACGGAATATTTACTTCAATAGACTTTGGAACGTCTTCCTTTACAACTTCTTCTAAGTTTAGTTCCTTGAACCTTGCATCTGCATCTTCAACAAAGACACTAGAAGAGCTGCTTTGAAGCATACTCATCTCATCAAATATAACATTATAAGTTTCTTCTACAACCAGGGTTTTCTTGTTGAAAATCCTATATGCCTTACTATGGCTACTATACCCTACAAAAATACCTTCAAAAAATTTTTCACTAAATTTAGTTTTGTAATATTTTCCGTTATTAAGTACGAAGCATTTACTACCAAAAATTCTAAAATAAGACAGGGTTGGTTTCTTGCCCTTCAGAAGTTCATAAGGAGTCTTATGATGATTCTTGTTGATCAGTGCTCTATTTTGCATGTGGCAAGCAGTGTTGATGCCTTCAGCCCAGAAGTATTCTGGTAGTGAAGAGTCACTCAACATTGTTCTACAAGCCTCTATGAGTGTTCTATTCTTTCTCTCAGGTACTCCATTTTGTTGTGGAGTACGGGGAGAGGAGAACTCATGAAAGATACCTAGGCTTTCACAAAATTCGATCATAGCTCCAGACTTGAATTCTGTACCATGATCACTTCTGATTTTGACCACAGAACATTCCAACTCATTCTGGATTTGCTTGACGAATGTGGTGAAAGAAGCAAAGGTGTCTGACTTGTGTTTCAGAAAGAATACCCAAGCAAAACGTGAGTAGTCCTCAACAATAACCAACGTATAAGACTTACCTCCTAAACTTCGGATTGGCATGGGACCAAACAAGTCCACATGGAGCAGATATAAGCATCTGCTAGAATCTTTGCCAATAATGCTTTTAAAGGTAGCCCGAGTCTGCTTACCCATTTGGCATGCATGACACGGTCTTTCTTTAATGCACTTAATATCTGGAGCATCACGACTAAATTGTGAGAAAATAATATACTTATAGTTTTGAAATTAATATGTGCTAGTCTCTTGTGCCACTGGTCACAAAGAGATGCACTATCTTTTGCTAAAAGACACACTGGTGTAGAAGAGTCTAAACAAAGGAAATTTAAGCAGAAAATATTTTTACTCCGAGTGCCTGTTAAAATAGTTTCTGACGTATCAGACGACTTTATCAAGCACTTGTCCTTATAGAACTCAACCATATAGCCTTTGTCACATAGTTGACTTATGCTAATGAGATTATGTTGTAATCCTTTAACATAAGCTACATCTGTGAAAGAGACTATACCGTTGGTAATCATACCTTAGCCTTTCGTGATTCCCCGATCAGATCCGCCAAAAATAACTTTCGGTCCATCTTTCACAGGGGTATACTCTTGCAATAAACTTCTTGTTCCGGTCATGTGCCGAGAACATCCACTGTCCAAGTACCATATTGGACTTGAATTGGCCTTTGGACATACCTGCAATCAATAATCAATTGCCCATAGGAACCCAAACAGATTTGGGTCCTTGGCTTCTTGTCAGATGACCGCCATTTGGAGTGTTAACACTGCGAGGAGACACTCTTGCATTGTTACCTCGTGGGGTCTTAACTTAACTATAATTAAACCAGCAATCAATGGCGAAGTGACCAACTTTGCACAGTACCAACAATCGAACCGATTGTACCTTCTCTTTGTCTCCTGTTTTACTTTTTGAACGGTAGGTGCAACAGGAGTAGCTTTCTTATAAGATGCTTTCATTTAAGACGCTTTCTTAGAAGTGGGGTCCTCATGGTGACAGCACACACATGGCTCCAACTTCTTCTCAACAGATTTGGGTGGAATCGTTTTGATCTTTGGGGCCTTCTTAGCAGCTGATCCGTGAACAAATGGACCGTGATCCTTGAGGATTACTTCTTCATGAGGAGCTTTGAATGGAGACACATCAAAGTTCCGGGGTCTGGTACATCCTTGATATCTGTTGCTAGATTCAACATGTGTTGGTCTAGCAAAGTGACCATAGGATGAGTCAAAGTCGAATGGGTTTGTCGGAAAAACTACCTTCCTGAATGAAGGTTGACTTTGATTTCCGGTTCCTTTTCCTTTCGTGGCTCTTTTCTTAGCAGCCTTACTAGTTTCAGCCTCATGACCAATGCCACTACCCTTCGCAGGAGCAGAAAACCTATCAATAAGTGGAAGAATAGTCTTAGGCTTCGAGAAGCTTTCTACGAGCTATCTTTCTACCTTCAACTTATCTTCTAGTTCATTTATAGTTTTCTCCTTAAGATTCAACAACTCAGTGGAGCTTTTCAGTTCGTCTTTCAAGAGTTGGATTTCATCTTTGAGAGGAGTTAATTGTTCAATTTCCTCCCTCAAAGATAATTCCACCGTCTTGAGAGATTCAATTTCTTTTGACTTGGATCTGACAACCTTGCGGCATTTGTCAAATCCCTTCACAAGGGCTTTGTACTAAGTCATTAAATCTGAATCCTCCTCTGATGAGTAGCCATAATTTGCAACAGATGCAGTCTCACATTCAGAAGTAGAAAGAGGAGTATGAGAGTTTACCTTCCCCTTATAAGAGGAGTCGCCTGCTTCTTCATCTGATTGTGCTATAAGCCCAAAGTAGGCTTCTTCTTCTGAGCTTGACGCATCAGTGTCGCTATCGCTCAGAGTCTTGACCTTTTTAGCGAGGAAGCTCTTTTCCTTCTTCTTTCCTTTGAAGGATCTCTTTTCTTCCTTCTTCGATCCTTCCTTCTTCTTATATGGACACTCGACAATTACGTGTCCTGGCTTATTGCAACAATAGCAAATAATGTCAGTAGAATCATGTTTGTTTGGTTTAGATTTATACCTGTCATTATTGTAGTCCTTCTTGTGATGATCACCATCACGTATTGATCTTCTGTGATCTGAAGCAGAAGATTGACCTCTCTTCTGCTTTCTTTTATTCAGAAGTCTTTTGAACTGCTTGGAGAGAAGTGAGAATTCTCCGTCAGACATGTCAGAGTTTGACGAGCAACTTGCAGACTCATCATCTTCTTCTGATAACGGAGTTCTTATGGATGTCTTGACTTTGCTTTTCTTTGATCCTTCAGCTTTCAGTGCCATGGATCTTTCCTTTCCGGAAGTCCTGTTGCCTTCTTCCTCAGCTTTCCTGATGCTGAGCTTGAGCTCATGTGACAAAAGTTTTCCGAATAAGATTTGCGGCTCCATAGTGGTCAACTTGCCGAATTCTCTGATTGCAATGGCCTTGGTATCCCATTCTTTCGTCAGGGATCTCAAGAACTTATCATTCAGTTCGCCAACAGAAAATTCACGGTCATAGTTACTAAGAACATTTACGATCTTAAAGAACTTCTCATAGGTTTCAGAAATGGAGTCTCTTGGATCTTGCTTGAAAGCTTCGAATTCTTGGTTCAGCAACGATCTTCGGTCATCCCTCACTTCTTCAGTACCTTCCATCAGAACAACTAGAGAATCCCACATCTCTTTGGCAGATTTGCAGTGAATCAGATTTTGCAGCATCGAGTCATCCACTGCACCGGCTATGATATTTTTTGCCTTCTTGTTTAGAGCGACAAGAGCGATCTCATCTTTAGTAAGTTCTAACATTTTCTTCGGAATCATGATTGTAGAGTTTATTGAAGATGGCTTTGTAGGAATATGTGGACCTTCTTCCACTATTTGAAAAATCCTTGGATCGACGGCCTCCATGTAGAATCTACCTCTTTCCTTCCACATGGGGAAATTCTCTTTGGTGCAAACTGGCAACTTGACAGAATCCTTTGATCTTTCCATTCCAGACATGCTTGATCAAACGACTAGATTAGGAGATCTTGTTCAAGGTGTTAGCCTTTTGCGAACAACCTCGCTCTAATACCAATTGAAAGTATCTAGTTGCAACCTAAATCACCTAGAGGGGGGGGGGGGGGGGGTGAATAGGTAGATTCTGTGGCTTTTTGCGGAATAAAAATATTGGAAGTAAAAGCACACAGAAAAGTAAACACAGCACAACACAGAGAATTTATAGTGGTTCCCCAATGTGGGTAGTCCACTTTCCCTCCTCGCCTATCTAGCACTCCAAGGCTAGATTTGGCTACTTCACCAAACTCGGATCAATCAATATCCTACTACTCGGAGTTCACAACTCCTACAAGCTCGGAGCAAGAATACTCCTACAACAACTCGGAGAACAAACTTCTCCTACAAACTCGGAGCACACAAGCTCCTACAACTCGATCCTCAAGCAAGGATCTACACAATAACTCGGAAGCAAGCTTCCTACAAGATTTAAGATATGGCTCTTACAACAACACAGTAAATTGAAAAACAATCTTCTTAAACTTCTGATGAAGTTCTTCTTCAGATCTTGAGAGATAGATTTCTTCTTCTTAGCAATAAACTTCAGTTCTTTGAAAATGAAGAATGAAGAAATCTTGAAGACGATGGGAAGCTAGATCTGAGAACTTGAATCGACTTGATCAATAGAAGATGAGAGCTAATCAGTAGATCTTGATCTTGACGATTGAACTTTTGAAGACGAGTCACGAATCGCTGGCTTTGACGGAGACGAAATGTTTGCGCAAGAATAGTCGGCCGTCAGTCGTAGTTTTCAAGAGATTTTTCACAATTCGCGATTAGGGTTATTTGGAAATAATCCTTAGGTATTTATAGGGTCTTCTTCCAACGGTCATAAGCGCGAATTAGGGATCTAGCTCCACGTGTACTGTACATGGGGAATGCCCTAAAGAATACGCCGTCGAATTGAACCGGAAAATACCTGCAGACCGATTCGGCGAAATGGATTAACCGAATGGCATTAACCGAATTTATTCGGTTAAACCATATAGTCGAATTCGGCAGTTCTAGGGATTCGACTAAACAGATTCACCGAATTACATTAATCGAATTCGACTATTCTTTTACTTAGAAAAAATAAACCTTTCGGACAAGGATTAGCCGAATTCGGTTATATCCATTCAAACCATATAGTCGAGTTTGACTATATGTTCTAAATGATATAATCGAATTTTACTTAAGTTATTTTCCTTTCTCAAATGATTCCATCATCAGCTCCAGTCCTTCTTCTCTAGCACCTTGTAAATGAAGTACATCCCAATAGAGAGATTTCACATGAACCAACACTTTGGTCAATACAATGAGGGATTACATTGCACAGGCCTGTGTTTGATGACTCATTGAAACCTGACATTGGTTTGTACTTAGAGTGGAATAACCTGTCACATCACAGCTAAAGTGCATAATCAAATACAATTACAATTCGTCTTAATTTGAAGGGGACTTCTTCAAATCAGGGCTATTGTGGATACAATACCCAACAATCTCCCCCTATTTGAAGAAGTCAGAACCCTATCTACTATGGTGAATTGCACAGGGAATAATAAATGTAAGCAAGTAAAGAACTGAACTATGTGGATATATAAAAGCATCAAAAACTTAAGTCCACCAAAAATTAATTTGACAACAATATATAAATGTTCTTAAAAGAGAAATAGAGTCTAGCGATCAAGCATCCATCATTTCTCTTGCGTCTTTCCCTTTTGAATCTTCTTCCATTGTCTGGTAAAATAGGCCCTTGGCTTTGGATAGTATCTTGGAGGAGGAGAAGGAGGCTTTTCATCATCTCGATGGTTCCTGTAGTGAATTCTTCTCTTGAGCCTAGCCATCTCCCATTTGTGGATCTCATCTCTATCATAGTGATTGTCAACAGATTCATTAGAGTTCATTACAAGATTATAAGTGTCCAAAATAATATTCCTGGATTCCGGACTCCACAGTTCTCCAACACTCTGTTGGATCGTATGACGCCCTTAGAGGGGGGGGGGGGGGGGTGAATAAGGGTGTGTTTAATATATAAGTTTTACTTAATAATTTTTTTTAAACAGATTTTACTTTTAAAAAATTACTTATAAACACTTTCAAACCAATGCAATTTTTGTATTAAACCAAACAGAAATTTCTAAGATAAGGATTATGCCACCAAATATGTAATTAAAGAAAAAAAAACATAATTATATTAATCATGAAATTTGCATACAATAAAAATGATCTTAACAATGCTTAAGATCAAGGCACAATTATGTTAATAAAAAAAATTCAACAATTTTGGTTTACCAATCCTTCTCCCAAGGATCGGAAGGCTATAACTTGTCTCTCCCAAGACCAAGCCCAAGCCTATCCTCTAGATCTTCCCAAGATCTAGACGTAGCACACAAGGCCACGATTTCCCACCAAGCCACGCAAGGACTTGGACGCTCCGCACAAGGAAGCAATTTTCCCCTAAGCCACGCAAGGACTTAGACGCCGCACGCAAGACGACGATTTCTCTACCAATACAAAATGAAATGTGTGTAAATGAAAATACAATATGAAAAGAACAACTCCCTAGAATTTTAGATCTCTGAAAGGATGGTTGAAGCCTCGAGATGATCATTGATGTAGAAGCGCGCCCGATCTCATCTTCAATCTTCAATCCTTCTTTGCACAAATGGGAGTTGAAGAGGTTCTGGAGCTCTCTGGTTCGTATGCACTCAGGAAGGAACTTGGAATTCTCAAATCTTGGAATGCACGAACACAAGGAGTCAATTTATAGAAATTCGCTGTCGCCTGGGCGACATCGACTGTCGGAATTTCCGACAGCGCTAAATTGCCGCCATAGTGCTGTCGTGCGTGCAGTTGCTGTAACCTACGAGCTGTCGCCTAGGCGACATCGATGTCTGATTTTTCGACAGCGCAAAACTACCGGTCGTGGTGCTGTCGTGGGCAGTTGTTGTAACCTCCGAGCTGTCGCCTGAACGACATCGCTGTCGGATTTCCGACAGCTCAAAACTGCCTTTCATCGTGCTGCTGTTGGGGGAAGTAGTTGTAACTTCTCAGCTGTCGCCTGGGCGACATCAGCTGTCGGAATTTTCCGACAGTGAAATTTTCCTACACTCAAATTGAGCTCCAGCAGAAATGTGAACATCTCATACCTGTTACCTGTACACAATTAATAAAAATAGAATCAAATACAAATGGGACTTTGTTATTATCAAACCGGAGGAGTGCGAAACGCATGCTCCAACAATCTCCCCCTTTTGATAATAACAAATCCGTATATAAAGAAATCATGTCTATTTAGATTGTTGATTTTAACATTTGGTGTGTGCACAAAAATAACATGATATATTTCTCTTAAAATAAATAATCTCCCCTTAGATGAAAGCTCCACCTAAATGAATGCTCCCCCTTAATTAATTCTCCCCCTAAATGTTAAAGTAAGTTGAAATGATGTATTGTCTAGGTGGAATATTTAGGTGTAATAGTTTTTTGATTTCTTGAATATACTTATAATTCTCCCCCTTTTGGTATTAGCAAAAGATAATATGAGACAAATAAGTAGCTCGTAAGGGAAGAAATTGGATGTAGAAAATAAGAGTAAGCGGAAGCACTTGCTGGGAAAATGATTGAAGGTCTCGAATTAATAGTAATATGCCATAATATTGAATAAACTCATGAAGAGATGGTATAGCCATATGAAGTAATAAAATAAAATAACTTATACATGATTAAGGTCATTTGAAAGTATCATAGAAAGACACAATAGTGTATAGAAATTTGGAATATCTTCGGTCCAATTCTCATGAGATTAATGTTTATATAACATAATGATGTGTACATGTGATACTTAGATCAAACATATGAAGTTATTTAATGTACATGATCATCGAAATGGAGAACATAATATAAGCATATAAAGACAACTTTGACCTTGAAGATATAGCATAATAAGAATAGAATACCATTTTTCTTTTGCACAAGACACTTTACAATTCTTTCCAAGGTGCTTAACCTCACAATGCTCATTAAGACTTATCAGGAGGGTAAGTAGTGCTTGGTGGAGTATCCTTGTATTTATTTTAAATATTTTGATCACATATGTTGTGATATCTTAATTTTGAGATATTTATAATTTTTTAATTGACCAAGGATCTCCGAATTCACTTGAATCGCAAAAGATGGTGTATATTTTGATGTGCTAACAAATCAAGGTTGAAAGTAGTATTTATTAAGTGCTTTTGTATTATGTTAAAGCAAATATGATTAATGTATATATTAAATAGAAAGACATACGTATTGATCAAAAGAAGTGAACGTGAAAGTTCATTATGATATATAAACAATTTCTCATACTTAGAGGCATGCGAAAACAATTTCCAATGGTCTAATTAACTAAGTGGGAGTGTCAACACGATGATAGCTTGGAAATGAAATCATATAATCATGTAAGAGCCCTTTTTAAAAAATAAAAAGCACATGGTTTGTCATCAAGTCATGAGTTGAAGCATTAATAATGACATATAACTATTTGAAAGCATCAAAGGGACCAAAAATTGAATATTAAGCAAATCGGGAGCTGTCGGAAATTTCCGACAGTCACTGTCGCCTGGACGACAACTAAAAATATAAATACGGCTTTAGACCGAGTCAAAGCCTATTGTGCATCATTTTTCTGGTCTGAAGGGCGAGAGAAAGCTGTCGGAGTTCGACGACAACCTAGATCTAAGGTATGGTTTTTGGATTTTTAAGTTTTTGATTCAAAAATTTTTATGGATTTGTGCTTTTTGAAAGTAGAGAAGAAGGAAAATGTGGTTTTCATTTTACTATTGATGAATGGTTTAGATCTTTGAAGTTTTGTGTTTTAAAAGTGTAGATCTAGTGTAAAGCAAGTGGATCTTGTTGGATCTTTGGGAAAAATGTCTTGATTTTGTGATTCTTGTGGTTGAAGTTTTGTATTTTTGACATGGTTGAATTGGAAAAACTGAAGCATTCCTTTTGAAGATTGTGAAGAAGATGAATAGTAAAGGAGATGTTAGAAGATGTAGTTTTTTTTAAATATTGTTTTTTTTAAACTTGATGTTGTAATAAAGCTTGATTTTGAGTAGATCTGGAAGTGTAAAAAAAAATTTCAAGAAAATTTCACTGGAGTACTGTCGGAATTTTCCGACAGTCACTGTCGCCTGGGCGATAGTGTTCCAGAGTACAGGACTTGTTTAATTTATTTTTGTTATGTTTTGTTTGCAGAATGGCTTCCAGTTCTAAAGCGCGAAGGAGTACGTCTGAAGATGCGCATAGTTCGTATCAAGTTTACCCTGGGGTGGAGAAAGCCATAGTTGGAGTAGAGAAATATGTTGAATTTAATTCGCCGAAGCACGATCATATCTATGATCGTCTTGCGAATGCAGGTATAATTTCAGTAATCACAGCAGATTCGTTCTCATCCTTTTTGATTCGAGAATTTTATAATCATTTGGAAGACCCGAGTTATACAGAATTGGATGGGGGAGTGAGATCTAGAATTCAGGGTCAACATGTGGAAATAACACATGTTGATCTAAGAGAGGAATTCGGTCTTCTTATGAGTGAAAATATGCCAGATATAGTGGAGAGTTATAGAAAGGATAGAGATTGGACCCTTGTAAACATGAGTTTACATGGGAGTCAAAAGAAGACTCTAACCACTGAAGTTACGTCACTCACTCTGGATGCATATTTAGTTCAAGATATATTAAGGAACTCAGTTATGTTAAAGAGTGGAGATACAAGGAGTATCACGACACAGTTGACCCGCATTACTTACTTTATTATGGAGGAGGAACCTTTTGATGTAGCGGACTTCATACTTTCCCAGATTCGGTATGCTTTTAGATTAAAGCATCCAAAATGGGTGAAGGTTCATACTCTCCCAATGGGGGCTATAATTCAGCGTATATTATATAAGAAGTATGGATGGATAGTTCAAGATTCGTATTTTGATGATTGTTTTCCTGAGATATATTATACGGGTACCATGAAAGTGAAGAAGACGCATAAAAAGGCCCATCCTGGAATTGAGATTAGAGAGCCTCCAATGCCTAGGGCAGGATCACTACGAGAGTCTATAGATGATCTTCGTGATTCACTAGAGCGTCACAAGAAGGAAGTGAAGAAGGATCGTAGTAGAATGCAAAAGTTTATGAAATTTTTGGTCAAAGGTTTGAAGTTAAAGCCTACACCGGAGGAAGCGGCCGAATGGCAAATTCCAGATGAAGAACCGCCACACCAATCGGTGAGGCGGACTCGACATGGTAAGGCCGTAAGACGAGGACCTCCAGAAGACTGTCCAGAGAGCAGCGGGGCTGGTTATGAGGATTCTGAGTAGTTTTTATCAGGGTGCTGCTTCTGATTGATGTCGGAATTTTCCGACATCCACTGTCGCCGGGCGACAGTGAACTTCTTCAGATTTCGTATTCTGTTAATGAACTTAAACTTTTGTTGAATTCTACTGTTTTATGGAACAAATTTTATGTAATATTAATGATGTGTGAATCTTTGTTAAGTCATTTCAAATTCTATGATTTGATTTAATATTTTAGTTTTTCTTTTTAAAATGTATAAGTTTTGTGATGATTTTTTTTTAAAATTTATATGTTTTGAAGTAGTGATATATTCATTGTGAAATGTCTAGGATTCCAAATTCTAGCCTAAGCATAGAAAAATGGGAATCCGGTAACGGTTTAGTGAATATATCCGCTAGTTGTGAATCCATTCCTATGAAATTGATTTTTATATTTCCCTTCTTAATATGATCCCTTATAAAATGATGTCGGACATCTATATGCTTAGATCTAGAATGTAATACGAGATTGTTAGTTAAGTCTATAGCACTTTTATTATCACACTTTAATTCTACACTACTTTGTTGTATGCCAAAATCTTCTAACGTTTGTGACATCCAAAGAGCTTGGGCACAACAACTACCTAGTGCAATATATTCGGCCTCAGTAGTAGAGAGGGCAACAGAATTCTGTTTCCTACTCAACTATGAAATAAGTGAAGGGCCGATAAAATGACAAGTGCCACTTGTGCTTTTCCTATCTAAAGAACATCCCACATAATCTGAATCCGAAAAACCATGCAAAATAAAGGAATCATTATGAGGATACCATAATCCTAATTTAGATGTTCCTATAAGATATCTAAAGATGCGTTTCACCGCTTTTAAATGTGACTCTTTAGGATTAGCTTGAAATCTAGCACATAAACAAACGGCAAACATAATGTCAGGTCTAGATGCGGTTAAATACAATAAATATCCTATCATACTTCTATAAAGGGTTTGTTCAATTGAAACACCACTTTCATCTTTTCCTAATTTTAGGGAAATACTCATAGGAGTGTTTGCATGTTTTAGATTTTCAAATCCAAATCTTTTTAACATATCATGAATATATTTGGTTTGACATATAAAAATACCATCATGTTTTTGTGTAATTTGAAAACCTAGAAAATATGAAAGTTCTCCAACCATGCTCATTTCAAATTCATTTTTCATAATTTGAACTATTTCATTACACAACTCTTCATTAGTGGCTCCAAAAATAATATCATCAACATAAATTTGCAAAATAACTAAATCATGATCAAATTGCTTAATGAAGAGTGTAGAATCCGCACTTCCTATTTTATAATCGTGCTTTAATAAATATTGAGTTAATCGATCATACCAAGCACGAGGCGCTTGTTTTAATCCATAAAGCGCTTTATCTAATTTATAAACATAATTTGGATATTTCTCATTTACAAAGCCATGCGGTTGTTCTACATAAACCTCTTCTTTTATATACCCGTTTAAAAATGCGGTTTTGACATCCATTTGATATAATTTAAATCTTTTAAAACAAACAAATGCAAGAAATATCCTAACCGCTTCTAATTTTGCTACGGGTGCAAAAGTTTCATCAAAATCTACCCCTTCAATTTGTGCATAACCTTTTGCAACTAATCTGGCTTTATTTCTAATAATTCTAGATTCACTATCCAATTTATTTTTGAAAATCCACTTAACTCCAACGACAGGATGATTTTTGGGTCGTTCTATAAGATTCCAAACCTTATTACGTTCAAATTGATTAAGTTCTTCATTCATAGCTAAAAACCAAAATTCATCATTTAAAGCGGTGGAAACATCTTTTGGTTCTATTTCAGAGACAAAACAAAGGTTTGATAATAAAACATGTAACGATGAACGAGTACTAACCCCTTTTTGCGGATCTCCAATGATAAGCTCCTTTGGATGATCCTTTGAAAATTTCAATTCACTTGGAGGCACATATTCTTCTCTTTCTTCTTCTTCTCTATCTTCTTCTTCTCTTTCTCCTTCTCTTTCTTCTTCTTTTTCTTCTTCATTTTCTCCAAGTTCTTCATCATCATTCTCCACCGAAGGAAGGGGTTCATCTTCTCCCGTAATTTTCTTTTCTACACATGAAGCAAACTCATCAAACCTAACATGAATAGATATATTCTTCAACTATTTTTGTTCTTTTATTAAAAATCCTATAAGCTTTACTAGTTGAAGAATAGCCAATAAAAATACCTTCATCACATTTTTCATCAATTTTTCCTAAGGAATTTTTAGAATTCAAAATAAAACATTTACAACCAAAAACTTTGAAATAAGAAACATTTGGTTGTTTATTAAAAATTAATTCATAAGGAGTTAATTTTAAAATAGGGCGAAGCATTACTCTATTAATTACATAACATGTCGTACTAACCGCTTCAGCCCAAAAAGATTTTGGTAATTTAAATTCAGACAGCATCGTACGGGCTAACTCTTGAAGAGTTCTATTTTTCCTCTCCACTACACCATTTTGCCGTGGTGTGCGTGGAGCGAAAAATTCATGTTTAATTCCTAACTCCGTACAAAAAGAAATAAACTTTTCATTTTCAAATTCTCCTCCATGATCCGATCGTATGCGTTTAATTTTTAACTCAAATTCATTTTGAATACGCAAACATAATTTTGAAAATTCTGAAAATGCATCGGATTTGGAGGTTAGAAATAAAGTCCAACAAAAATGAGAATAATCATCAATCAATACAAATGTGTATTTTCTACCTCCTAAGCTAGAAATTCCAATTGGCCCAAATAAATCCATATGTATTAATTGAAGTGGCCTAGTAGTAGAAATAATGTTTTTACTTTTGAAAGATGATTTTGAAAATTTTCCTTTTTGGCAAGGCACACATAGCGAAGAAGATAAATTTCCATTTAACAATGGTAAACCTTTAATTAATTTATCTTTTGAAAGTTTTGCAATTAACTTAGCACTAGTATGTCCAAGTCGCCTATGCCATAAATCTAATTCATCATTTTTTGATAAAAAACATTTTAAGGTAGAATTTGAAAAATCAAGAAATTTAATCATATATACATTATGACATCTAGGTGCGGTAAAAACAATTTCATTTGTTTTGGAATTAATAATTTTGCACAAATTTGTAGAAGATTCAAATAAAACATTTAAACCCTTATCACATAATTGACTAATAGAAATCAAATTATGCTTTAATCCTTCTACAAATAGAACATTTGAAATTGAAAAATTTTCGTTACCCACAACTCCGATGCCGATGATTTTTCCTTTTCCATTGTCTCCGAATGTAACAACTCCTCCTTTCTTCATCTCCAGGCTAAGGAACTTATCTTTATTGCCCGTCATGTGTTTTGAACAACCCGAGTCCAAGTACCACACGTCTTCTTTGTCCTTAGCCTGCCAACACACCTAGAAAGAAGAGGTGAGTAAAGATCTGGTTACCCAAGTAGTTCCACCCATAGTATAGGTAGAAGCCTTAGGCACCCAGATTTGTTTAATTTTACTTTTTCCTTCCTTCCAGCAAGAGTCCGTAGTGTGGCCAAATCTATTGCATTTGGCACATGTAATGTATTTAGAAGAGTATAACTTTTCTGGACTTTTACTGGATGAGGATGCAGTATTTGACAATTCATTAACTCTAGAATTTTTAAAAGTAGATTTTCTGGACTTTTCACTGTCGCCGACGATAGTGGTTGTCGCCGGGCGACAGCTTCCTGATGTGTATCCGAGTCCAAACCTTCCAGATCCATGGCGTTGGTATCCTAAGATCATATCCAGTGATCTTCGGCCCATTCCAAATTTTTTCATGGCTAGTGTTAAGTCATGAATCTGGTTTCTCATTTTTGTATTTTCGGATACCAGATTTACACATCTACGTTCAAAAGATTTCTTTCCCTCATGGATTTTGGAAATTGAAGATTTCAGATCTCTCTCTAAAATCTCATTCTTTTTAGTAAGAAGTTTAATTGTAGAATGAGATTTGGAAAGAGATTCTTCAAGTTCTTTAATTCTTCCCATAAAGTGATCACACTCTTGGCAAGAAATATCTCTTTTTCCAATAGTCTTAATTTCATTTAACAATTTTTTGTTTTCCTTAAGCAATATTTTATTTTCAGATTTAAGAAGATCATTATCTTTTAAACTTTTTTCAAAAAATTTGCAAGTCTTTAAAAATTCAGAAAATAATTCATCGTAGGTTGGAGGAGTTACCTCAGTGTCGCTTTGGACACTGCATTCGTCATCAGATATGACGCTCTTTCCCATTAAGCACATGTTGGCCTCCTCTTCTTTACTTGAGTCTGAACTGCTTGCATCCTCAGAAGTAGTATCATCCCATGTTTCCGCCTTCAACACCTTCTTCGACCCTTTGTGCTTCTTTTCTTTAAGTTCTTTCAAGTACTTTGGACACTTGCTTCGGATGTGTCCTAACTTCTTGTAGTGATAGCACTCTGGTGGCGGTCTCTCTTCCTCCTCATCGCCTTCCTTTCCTTTTTTCTTCCTAAAAGTCTCCTTCTTAAAATACTTCTTAAACGAATTCCTCCTCTCTGGATTTTTCATAAATTTTCTAACAAATAAACTTTCCTCATCTTCTTCTTCCTCCTCAGAATCACTAGTTTATTCCTTCTTAGATCTTAGAGCCAATCCCTTCTTCCTTGACTCCATATACTCTTGTTGTTGAATTTTTAATTCAACTTCATGAGTTATTTCTAACAGATTCCAAATTTCAAATGCAGTATTACAAGCACAAACTCTATTAAATTCAGTGCGATCTAGTGCGCAAAATAAAGCATTCATGAATTTTGCATTGTTCTTACATTTTAATTTATCATTCTCATCCCACTTGTCTTTGGGCTTATCCATAGTTACATCTCCTACAACAAATATTGGAGAAGTGTAACTAGATTCTACCATATTCCATACTTCTATATCTAGTGCAATTAGAAAACAACGCATACGTGTTTTCCAATAATTATAGTCTGTGCCCGTGAATAAAGGTGGTCTACTTATGCCTTGCCCCTCAACGAACGCATGATCGTTGTGCGCCATTACTCCCGGTGGTAAAACCATTTTGGAGTAACCTTGCTCTAAAACCACTTGTTGGATCGTATAACGCCCTTAGAGGGGGGGGGGGGGGTGGGGGGGGGGGTTGAATAAGGGTGTGTTTGAAATATAAGTTTTACTTAATAATTTTTTTTAAACAGATTTTACTTTTAAAAAATTACTTATAAACACTTTCAAACCAATGCAATTTTTGTATTAAACCAAACACAAATTTCTAAGATGAGGATTATGCCACCAAATATGTAATTAAAGAAAAAAAAAACATAATTATATTAATCATGAAATTTGCATACAATAAAAATGATCTTAACAATGCTTAAGATCAAGGCACAATTATGTTAATAAAAAAAAATTCAACAATTTTGGTTTACCAATCCTTCTCCCAAGGATCGGAAGGCTATCACTTGTCTCTCCCAAGACCAAGCCCAAGCCTATCCTCTAGATCTTCCCAAGATCTTGACGTAGCACACAAGGCCACGATTTCCCACCAAGCCACGCAAGGACTTGGACGCTCCGCACAAGGAAGCGATTTTCCCCTAAGCCACGCAAGAACTTAGACGCCGCACGCAAGACGACGATTTCTCTACCAATACAAAATGAAACGTGTGTAAATGAAAATACAATAGGAAAAGAACAACTCCCTAGAATTTCAGATCTCTGAAAGGATGGATGAAGCATCGAGATGATCGTTGATGTAGAAGCGCGCCCGATCTCGTCTTCAATCTTCAATCCTTCTTTGCACAAATGGGAGTTGAAGAGGTTCTGGAGCTCTCTGGTTCGTATGCACTCAGGAAGGAACTTGGAATTCTCAAATCATGGAATGCACGAACACAAGGAGTCAATTTATAGAAATTCGCTGTCGCCTGGGCGACATCGACTGTCGGAATTTCCGACAGCGCTAAATTGCCGCCGTAGTGCTATCGTGCGTGCAGTTGCTGTAACCTCCGAGCTGTCGCCTGGGCGACATCGATGTCGGATTTTCCGACAGCACAAAACTGCCGGTCGTGGTGCTGTCGTGGGCAGTTGTTGTAACCTCCGAGCTATCGCCTGGGTGACATCGCTGTCGGATTTTCGACAACTCAAAACTGCCTTTCGTCGTGCTGCCGTGGGGGGAAGTAGTTGTAACTTCTCTGCTGTCGCCTGGGTGACATCAGCTGTCAGAATTTTCCGACAGTGAAATTTTCCTACACTCAAATTGAGCTCCAGCAGAAATGTGAACATCTCATACCTGTTACCTGCACACCATTAATAAAAATAGAATCAAATACAAACGGGACTTTATTATTATCAAACCGGAGGAGTGCGAAACGCATGCTCCAACACACTCTTCCTGGGATGAGGTGCTCTTGGTTCTAGAAATCTGGGACCTGCAGCCCTTCTAGCATCATGCATAAAACCACCTGAGCTTGATCCTCCTTGATCAACTCTAGCTCTTTTCCTGGAGTTTTCTTCTTCATCGTCTGACCAATGATAAACTTCAGGAGGAATAAAAGGTTCAGACGGAGCAGCAAATTAAATTTCTGGATGAAATTCTTCAGACGGAAATGCTGGCTGCGCAGAAGATTGGCCTGGCCCTTGGAAACCATGAGCATAGCCTCTTGACAATTCATTGTGCAACCACATTTGATTTTGATGCAGATAACCATATAAATCTTGAAACTTGACATCAATGCCTCTTGAAATTTCTGAAAGCTGGGATTGAACATTCATATATGACTCTTGAATCCTTCCTTCTATCTCTCTATTCAAATCAAAAATTTGCGTTTGAATCCTTTCATGCAATCTTTCCTCCCCCTTTCTGACTTCTTCAGTCAGGGTTTGGATAATTTCATTCTTTGCACTTTGGAGAGAGTTCTGAATGGCTGATATTCCCTTCACTGCATCCTCAAAAATATATTGCTGATTTTCAGAAAGTTTTGTAGTATTATCACAAATCGAGTGTAATCCATCCACTAAATGCTTTAGGGCGGAGGCACCCATCGAGAAATATTCATCTTGCTTTTCTTTGACCTTGTCTAAACTGTGGGCTACTGAGTGTAAATGATTGCACGTTCCCTTCTCTATGGCTCTGGTCTTCTCAAAAACCTGACGGAGAGCAAATTCAAAGAATATTTTCTGCTTTACAAGCAGTTCTTCCAAATTGATCATCATGCAGTATTCAGCAGAGGGAGGTTGAGCTTGGAATCGAGAAGATATTCCAAAATCATCCTCAGCGACCAGAAAATCACTTGAATCTACATCATTCATATAGTGATAAAATATTAGAGCATCGAGGGTGTCGTCATTTTTAACTGGAGGAGGGGTGGAGCCTTCATTTCTCCTATCTTCAACAGTGATCTGAATTTTGTGAATTTTGGGGTGTTGCACTGATTTCTCTTTCATCCTGGATGTAGAGGCAGAAGGCCCTGCTTCATGTTCATCTTCAATAATGATTGTAATATTTTCAGGAGGCGGAGTTAGCTCTGTATTATCTTGCTTGTCTGCTGCAGAATGAGAATGATCAGAATGGACATTCTCCCCCTCAATCTGAGCAGGGATTTCATCTTCTGGAAGAGAATCTTTGCCCTTAGTTGACTTATCTATCTTCACTGTATCAGCATCAGGGTCATCTCCCCCTTCATCATTACCATCACTATCATCATTTCTACCAACATTGTCATCTGCCTTGGAAGGAGAGCTGTGAGGAGTAGGAATCTTTGGAGATGGAGCTGGAGAAACTACAGGAGAATCTCGTTTGCTTGATTCTGGTAGCTTAGAACACTCCCCCTTGGAGGGTTCACGATCTTTTTCACTTTCTTTTTCAGGAGAGGAGACTGGAGAGTTACTGTCGAAGCTCCTTTCAGACTCATCACAAAGGATCTTTTTAGCTTTTGAAACAACGGGAGTCAGCACATTGGTCTCACCAACTTTCCTGGACCATCTTTCAACCATGGAGGAATCTATTCTTTTGAAATGGTGGAGAGGGGTTCCTGTCTTCATGCTGAATCTGACTTTGTCTAAGCGATTGAGATATAAAGAGAGGATTCTTCCAAAGTTAGGAGTGTTCAGACTTGCTGAAATTCTGTCAAACAACACGCTGCCCCAATCAACCCTTGTCCTGCAGATTACGGAACCGAGCAATTTGAACATATCATTTGAAATGTAGTCATGAGAGCCAACTTTACACAAAAGAACTTTCCCCATAATATCTGAGAGCAGTTTCCCTTCCTCATTCATGTGCTTCCTATAGATGGATTTAGTTCCTTTAGGCAATCCACAAAACGACAATGCCTTCTTGAAGTCCTTGGAAGAGAAAACGTCTGATTCGGTTACCACTGGAAGTTTGAGAAGCTTAGTCAATCTGGAGGGAGAAACCTTGACTGAGAGATCACCGATTTTGCTCTTGATTACCGACCCTTGCTTCCTGAGCTCTGCATGCTTGAAGAACTTCAACACTTCCTTCTCAAGAACCTTGCAAGGATGCTCTAGAATAAAACCTAATCCTGCAACTTCAAGCGCCAAAACGACATTGCGGAATTCATCCATCGAACTGTCGAACCCAGTTCTTACGAGCTCACTGCCGGAGAGCAACTTGCTCGACTGCTTCTTAGACATTGCGAATGGAATTTTGGAGAAGAATCAATCGAGGGAGACGAATCGACAGAGGAATCGCACGAACGAAGGTCGGAGTCGGAAGTGAAGCGTCGGACGAATTCGGGAGTGTGATGCGTTTCTATTTCTCTTTTAAGAATCATTTATATAGAGTTGGAAATTAGGAGAGAGAGCGCGTACCTGATATTTTGAATCGTGTCTCTTCGAATTCCAGTAAATGATAAGAAGGAAATTTGAATTCCGGAAGATTCGTCATTCGGCTAATGGGATTAGTCGAATTCGATTAATAGGATTCGCTGAATTCGGCTAAATGGTATAGTCGAATGCAATTCGATGATATCTTCTGAAAAATTCGACTATTCAAATTTCTGTCTTCTGGGAGAAGGAATTTTCTGATTTTCTGAGCTTGTTTCTAAGATTCTTTGTTTAACATGCCAAGCTCCATTTTGAAATAGTTGAACTTTGATTCGTCGAGCGGCTTTGTGAAAATGTCTGCAATTTGCCGATCCATCGGGACATAGCTAAGATCAATGTCCTTGTGCTCCACATGCTCCCGGATGAAGTGGTAACGGATCTCAATGTGCTTTGTCCTGCTGTGGGACACCGGATTATTGGCAATTGCAATAGCGCTTGATGAATCACAGTACATAGGAATTTCCTTAAGCTTCAAGTTGTAGTCTTCAAGTTGGTTTCTTATCCACAGCAATTGTGCACAACAACTACCTGCGGAGATATACTCCGATTCAACGGTTGAAATAGCAACACAATTCTGTTTCTTGCTACTCCAGGAGATAAGCCGTTTCCCTAAGAATTGGCACGTTCCTGAAGTACTTTTCCTGTCGTCTTTGCTTCCTGAAAAATCAGCATCTGAAAAACCTGTTAGCTCAAAATCATTACTTCTTGGGTACCATAAGCCAAGATTTGGTGTGCCTTTAAGGTATCTCAAAATCCTCTTTACAGCGGAGTAGTGAGATTCCTTAGTGTTCACCTGAAATCTAGCACAAACACATGTTGAGAACATTATATCCGGTCTACTCGCAGTAAGGTAGAGCAAGGATCCAACTATGCTTCTAAACTTGGTTTCATCAAAAGGTTTCCCTTTCTCATCCTTGTCTAGAGACATAGCTGAACCCATTGGAGTCCTCATAGAGGTTGCATTCTCCATTCCGAATTTCTTAATTAACTCTTTGGTAAACTTCGTCTGAGAGATGAAAATTCCATCCTCTGATTGCTTTACCTGAAGTCCTAAGAAGTACTTCAGCTCTCCCATACTGCTCATTTCAAATTTCCCTTGCATCAAGTTAGAGAACTTTTTGCAGAGGTTATCATCGGTAGATCCAAAGATGATGTCGTCGACATAGATTTGCACTAGCAAAATCTTGCCTTTTACTTCCCTAAGAAATAATGTCTTGTCTATCTTTCCACTTGTGAATTGGTTTTCAAGAAGGAAACTAGACAGCGTCTCATACCAAGCACGGGGAGCTTGCTTGAGACCATATAAAGCTTTTCGTAAGAAATAGACATAATCAGGAAAAGAGGAGTCAACGAAACCTGGGGGTTGTTCTACGTATACTTCTTCCTTTATATCACCATTAAGGAAGGCTGACTTCACGTCCATTTGATAGACCTTAAATCCTTTGTGAGCAGCATACGCTAGAAACAACCGAATCGCTTCGAGCCTTGCCACGGGAGCAAATGTTTGATCGAAGTCGATCCCTTCTTCTTGTCTGTACCCTTGAGCAACAAGTCTGGCCTTGTTCTTGATGATCACACCATCTTCGTCCAGCTTGTTTCTGAATACCCATTTTGTTCCGATGACATTCTGTCCTTTGGGTCTGGGTACAAGCTTCCACACTTTGCATCTCTTAAACTGATTGAGTTCCTCTTGCATTGCGATGATCCATGAAGCATCGTTCTTTGCTTCATCGAATTTCTTTGGCTCAACCTGTGATAGAAAGCTTAAATGCAAAACTTCATTAGCTGTACCTCTTCTTGTTCTTACACCGACATGGGTATCTCCAATAATTTGCTCAGCAGGATGGTCCCTTAAGTGTCTGATCATTCCAGCATTTAGATGACCATGAGGTTCTTGCACTTCAGGTATATCTTCATCTTCTTGAGGTTCATCTTCCTCACATGTAGACGGAATATTTACTTCAATAGACTTTGGAACGTCTTCCTTTACAACTTCTTCTAAGTTTAGTTCCTTGAACCTTGCATCTGCATCTTCAACAAAGACACTAGAAGAGCTGCTTTGAAGCATACTCATCTCATCAAATATAACATTATAAGTTTCTTCTACAACCAGGGTTTTCTTGTTGAAAATCCTACATGCCTTACTATGGCTACTATACCCTACAAAAATACCTTCAAAACATTTTTCACTAAATTTAGTTTTGTAATATTTCCCGTTATTAAGTACGAAGCATTTACTACCAAAAATTCTAAAATAAGACAGGGTTGGTTTCTTGCCCTTCAGAAGTTCATAAGGAGTCTTATGATGATTCTTGTTAATCAGTGCTCTATTTTGCATGTGGCAAGCAGTGTTGATGCCTTCAGCCCAGAAGTATTCTGGTAGTGAAGAGTCACTCAACATTGTTCTACAAGCCTCTATGAGTGTTCTATTCTTTCTCTCAGCTACTCTATTTTGTTGTGGAGTACGGGGAGAGGAGAACTCATGAAAGATACCTAGGCTTTCACAAAATTCGATCATAGCTCCAGACTTGAATTCTGTACCATGATCACTTCTGATTTTGACCACAGAACATTCCAACTCATTCTGGATTTGCTTGACGAATGTGGTGAAAGAAGCAAAGGTGTCTGACTTGTGTTTCAGAAAGAATACCCAAGCAAAACGTGAGTAGTCCTCAACAATAACCAACGTATAAGACTTACCTCCTAAACTTCGGATTGGCATGGGACCAAACAAGTCCACATGGAGCAGATATAAGCATCTGCTAGAATCTTTGCCAATAATGCTTTTAAAGGTAGCCCGAGTCTGCTTACCCATTTGGCATGCATGACACGGTCTTTCTTTAATGCACTTAACATCTGGAGCATCACGACTAAATTGTGAGAAAATAATATACTTATAGTTTTGAAATTAATATGTGCTAGTCTCTTGTGCCACTGGTCACAAAGAGATGCACTATCTTTTGCTAAAAGACACACTGGTGTAGAAGAGTCTAAACAAAGGAAATTTAAGCAGAAAATATTTCTACTCCGAGTGCCTGTTAAAATAGTTTCTGACGTATCAGACGACTTTATCAAGCACTTGTCCTTGTAGAACTCAACCATATAGCCTTTGTCACATAGTTGACTTATGCTAATGAGATTATGTTGCAATCCTTTAACATAAGCTACATCTGTGAAAGAGACTATACCGTTGGTAATCATACCGTAGCCTTTCGTGATTCCCCGATCAGATCCGCCAAAAATAACTTTCGGTCCATCTTTCACAGGGGTATACTCTTGTAATAAACTTCTTGTTCCGGTCATGTGCCGAGAACATCCACTGTCCAAGTACCATATTGGACTTGAATTGGCCTTTGGACATACCTGCAATCAATAATCAATTGCCCATAGGAACCCAAACAGATTTGGGTCCTTGGCTTCTTGTCAGATGACCGCCATTTGGAGTGTTAACACTGTGAGGAGACACTCTTGCATTGTTACCTCGTGGGGTCTTAACTTAACTATAATTAAACCAGCAATCAATGGCGAAGTGACCAACTTTGCACAGTACCAACAATCGAACCGATTGTACCTTCTCTTTGTCTCCTATTTTACTTTTTGAACGGTAGGTGCAACAGGAGTAGCTTTCTTATAAGATGCTTTCATTTAAGACGCTTTCTTAGAAGTGGGGTCCTCATGGTGACAGCACACACATGGCTCCAACTTCTTCTCAACAGATTTGGGTGCAATCGTTTTGATCTTTGGGGCCTTCTTAGCAGCTGATCCGTGAACAAATGGACCGTGATCCTTGAGGATTACTTCTTCATGAGGAGCTTTGAATGGAGACACATCAAAGTTCCGGGGTCTGGTCCATCCTTGATATCTGTTGCTAGATTCAACATGTGTTGGTCTAGCAAAGTGACCATAGGATGAGTCAAAGTCGAATGGGTTTGTCGGAAAAACTACCTTCCTGAATGAAGGTTGACTTTGATTTCCGGTTCCTTTTCCTTTCGTGGCTCTTTTCTTAGCAGCCTTACTAGTTTCAGCCTCATGACCAATGCCACTACCCTTCGCAGGAGCAGAAAACCTATCAATAAGTGGAAGAATAGTCTTAGGCTTTGAGAAGCTTTCTACGAGCTTTCTTTCTACCTTCAACTTATCTTCTAGTTCATTTATAGTTTTCTCCTTAAGATTCAACAACTCAGTGGAGCTTTTCAGTTCGTCTTTCAAGAGTTGGATTTCATCTTTGAGAGGAGTTAATTGTTCAATTTCCTCCCTCAAAGATAATTCCACGTCTTGAGAGATTCAATTTCTTTTGACTTGGATCTGACAACCTTGCGGCATTTGTCAAATCCCTTCACAAGGGCTTTGTACTGAGTCATTAAATCTGAATCCTCCTCTGATGAGTAGCCGTAACATGCAACAGATGCAGTCTCACATTCAGAAGTAGAAAGAGGAGTATGAGAGTTTACCTTCCCCTTATAAGAGGAGTCGCCTTCTTCTTCATCTGATTGTGCCATAAGCCCAAAGTAGGCTTCTTCTTCTGAGCTTGACGCATCAGTGTCGCTATCGCTCAGAGTCTTGACCTTTTTAGCGAGGAAGCTCTTTTCCTTCTTCTTTCCTTTGAAGGATCTCTTTTCTTCCTTCTTCGATCCTTCCTTCTTCTTATATGGACACTCGGCAATTACGTGTCCTGGCTTATTGCAACAATAGCAAATAATGTCAGTAGAATCATGTTTGTTTGGTTTAGATTTATACCTGTCATTATTGTAGTCCTTCTTGTGATGATCACCATCACGTATTGATCTTCTATGATCTGAAGCAGAAGATTGACCTCTCTTCTGCTTTCTTTTATTCAGAAGTCTTTTGAACTGCTTGGAGAGAAGTGAGAATTCTCCGTCAGACATGTCAGAGTTTGACGAGCAACTTGCAGACTCATCATCTTCTTCTGATAACGGAGTTCTTATGGATGTCTTAACTTTGCTTTTCTTTGATCCTTCAGCTTTCAGTGCCATGGATCTTTCCTTCCCGGAAGTCCTGTTGCCTTCTTCCTCAGCTTTCCTGATGCTGAGCTTGAGCTCATGTGACAAAAGTTTTCCGAATAAGATTTGCGGCTCCATAGTGGTCAACTTGCCGAATTCTCTGATTGCAATGGCCTTGGTATCCCATTCTTTCGTCAGGGATCTCAAGAACTTATCATTCAGTTCGCCAACAGAAAATTCACGGTCATAGTTCCTAAGAACATTTACGATCTTAAAGAACTTCTCATAGGTTTCAGAAATGGAGTCTCTTGGATCTTGCTTGAAAGCTTCGAATTCTTGGTTCAGCAACGATCTTCGGTCATCCCTCACTTCTTCAGTACCTTCCATCAGAACAACTAGAGAATCCCACATCTCTTTGGCAGATTTGCAGTGAATCAGATTTTGCAGCATCGAGTCATCCACTGCACCGGCTATGATATTTTTTGCCTTCTTGTTTAGAGCGACAAGAGCGATCTCATCTTTAGTAAGTTCTAACATTTTCTTCGGAATCATGATTGTAGAGTTTATTGAAGATGGCTTTGTAGGAACATGTGGACCTTCTTCCACTATTTGAAAAATCCTTGGATCGACGGCCTCCATGTAGAATCTAACTCTTTCCTTCCACATGGGGAAATTCTCTTTGGTGCAAACTGGCAACTTGACAGAATCCTTTGATCTTTCCATTCCAGACATGCTTGATCAAACGACTAGATTAGGAGATCTTGTTCAAGGTGTTAGCCTTTTGCGAACAACCTCGCTCTAATACCAATTGAAAGTATCTAGTCGCAACCTAAATCACCTAGAGGGGGGGGGGGGGGGGGGGGTGAATAGGTAGATTCTGTGGCTTTTTGCGGAATAAAAATATTGGAAGTAAAAGCACACAGAAAAGTAAACACAGCACAACACAGAGAATTTATAGTGGTTCCCCAATGTGGGTAGTCCACTTTCCCTCCTCGCCTATCTAGCACTCCAAGGCTAGATTTGGCTACTTCACCAAACTCGGATCAATCAATATCCTACTACTCGGAGTTCACAACTCCTACAAGCTCGGAGCAAGAATACTCCTACAACAACTCGGAGAACAAACTTCTCCTACAAACTCGGAGCACACAAGCTCCTACAACTCGATCCTCAAACAAGGATCTACACAATAACTCGGAAGCAAGCTTCCTACAAGATTTAAGATATGGTTCTTACAACAACACAGTAAATTGAAAAACAATCTTCTTAAACTTCTGATGAAGTTCTTCTTCAGATCTTGAGAGATAGATTTCTTCTTCTTAGTAATAAACTTCAGTTCTTTGAAAATGAAGAATGAAGAAATCTTGAAGACGATTTGAAGCTAGATCTGAGAACTTGAATCGACTTGATCAATAGAAGATGAGAGCTAATCAGTAGATCTTGATCTTGACGATTGAACTTTTGAAGACGAGTCACGAATCGCTGGCTTTGACGGAGACGAAATGTTTGCGCAAGAATAGTCGACCGTCAATCATAGTTTTCGAGAGATTTTTCACAATTCGCGATTAGGGTTATTTGGAAATAATCCTTAGGTATTTATAGGGTCTTCTTCCAACGGTCATAAGCGCGAATTAGGGTTCTAGCTCCACGTGTACTGTACATGGGTAATGCCCTAAAGAATACGCCGTCGAATTGAACCGGAAAATACCTGCAGACCGATTCGGCGAAATGGATTAACCGAATGGCATTAACCAAATTTATTCGGTTAAACCATATAGTCGAATTCGGCAGTTCTAGGGATTCGACTAAACAGATTCACCGAATTACATTAATCGAATTCGACTATTCTTTTACTTAGAAAAAATAAACCTTTCGGACAAGGATTAGCCGAATTCGGTTATATCCATTCAAACCATATAGTCGAGTTCGACTATATGTTCTAAATGATATAATCGAATTTTACTTAAGTTATTTTCCTTTCTCAAATGATTCCATCATCAGCTCCAGTCCTTCTTCTCTAGCACCTTGTAAATGAAGTACATCACAATAGAGAGATTTCACATGAACCAACACTTTGGTCAATACAATGAGGGATTACATTGCACAGGCATGTGTTTGACGACTCATTGAAACCTGACATTGGTTTGTACTTAGAGTGGAATAACCTGTCACATCACAGCTAAAGTGCATAATCAAATACAATTACAATTCATCTTAGTTTGAAGGGGACTTCTTCAAATCAGGGCTATTGTGGATACAATACCCAACAACTCCCCTTCGTAATTTTGCAGGCGATATCCTCCTGTTGCAAGTGGTTCATGGATGATGAAAGGTCCCTCCTAATTCGGGTTGAGCTTTCCAATGGCTGCCGATCTTCCTGCCGCGTCCACCTTCTTCAGGACTAGATCACCCGCTTGGAAGTGTTTGAGGCGAACATGTTTGTCAAAATGCTTCATCATTCAATGCTTAATCTCCTTTTGTCGGGCTGAGGCTAAGTCTCGGAGTTCTTCAATGTAGTCGAGGGAGAGCTTCTGAGCTTCCTCATTCTCCAGATGCCATTCTTCATCTCTGTCTTCAGCTGCGATCACCCTCGGACTTCTGACCTCGAACTCTACTGGAATGAGAGCTTCGGCCCCATGAGAGAGTTTGAATGGGGTTTCCCCTATGGATGAGCTAGGAGTGGTCCTCAAAGCCCACAACACCGAGGGGAGCTGTTCTGCCCAATTACCTCTTAGGTTCTCGACTTTCTTCTTCAGCAGGTTGATGATCAGCTTGTTGGCGGCCTCCACTTGTCCGTTTCTCCTTGGATGATGTACTACCGCAAACCGAAGATCAGTTTCGAGTTGCCTGCAAAAATCTTCCAGCTCCAGGCTGGCGAATTGAGGACCGTTGTCGGTGACGATGGCGAGGGGGATCCCGAATCTGCAGACGATCTCTCCCCAGATAAAGTTCTTCATGATTTGAGAGGTGATCTTGGCCAGAGATTTGGCCTCGATCCACTTGGAGAAGTAGTCGATCATGATGAGAATGAACTTCCTCTGGCCGCTAGCCGAGGGAAAGGGACCTATCAAATCCATTCCCCAGATAGAAAACGGCCAAGGGGCGGTGATCGAGCGAAGTTGTTATGCTGGCTGCAACTGAAGGGGGGCAAACATCTGACACTTTTGACATTTCTTCGAGAAGACCTCCGCATCCTTGAGGATAGTGGGCCAGAAACAACCATGCCTCAGGATCCTTTGCTCCAAAGTGCGAGTCCCAGAATGGCTTCCGCACTCTCCTGAGTGGATCTCTTCCAACACTCGAGGTACTTCGTCTTCGGAGACGCATCTTGCTAGAGGGCCCGAGATGGTCTTGCGATACAACTCCCCGTCTTGCAATAAGTAGTACGTGTAACACTCTAGTTTTTGCTGTTCTGCGAGTTAACGCCGGGCGGTAGGTAAATGCGAGAGGTCGACGATCGTCGATGGGGCGCGTTTTCATCGAAGGCACTAGCGCGGCGCGGTAGTGCTAGCGCGACGCGGTAGAAGGTGGCTAGAAAGTGAAAAATGAGGTCTGCTAGCGCAGGGCGATAGCCCTACCGCTGGCGTTAGGTCTTCTTCTCAGCGGGGAACCGCTGAGACGGCAAGGGGGTTTGCGGAGCTAGCGTGGCACATTAGCGCTACCACCGCGCGGTAGCTGATGGAACCAGATTCGTAAATAGCTAATATGGGTGTCCGTTTGGCTTAGATCTTGATCGGACGGCTGTGAGGGGTTTGTGGGAGAACCCTAAGTAGGGCTGAGAAGGTTTCCATTCAGGATTCCTTTTCATTTTGTTTTGAGGGCTTGAGAGAGAGGAGGGGTTTGGAGGAGGAAGAGAGCTAGTTCATACCATTGTTGGAGCTTCGGAGCTCCGTTCGCCGATCTGAGACCGGCAACGCGTAGGGGACATCGAGGCGCTTCTTCTCCTCCATTCGTTTGCAAGTTTCCCATGGCTAGGAGGAAATCTCAAAAGGTAATGACATTTCTCCTCCCGGTCTTTAGGGTGCGTGCATGGCATCCCTTTTTCCTCTCCATTTTTTCTGCATTTTGGCACCGGATCCGTCGAGTGAGAGGGATCCGGGTCGCCTTGGTCAAGAGGAACCATCGGGTTGATTGAGTCCGTCCCCGACATGATTTGCACTAGATATCCGCTCCGTTAGTGGATTAGGCATTGCGGTTGAAGCCGGATTCACGACCGTTGGTCCGATTCAGTGATGTTGATTGACGCGCATTTTAGGGATTTTGCTAGAAATCCGAATACTGCAAATTCGTCGTCGTGATGCCCTTGTAGGTTCGTATGTTAACGAATGTTGGTTTTCGGACGGGGAAAATAATGTGCGTGTTGTGAGGCGTGTGATGCCTAGTGATGTGCGAACGAATCGTACTTTGGAGGATATGTTGAGGATGTGTGCTCTTGACTTTGGTAGGAGTTGGGAAGACCACCTTTTCATTGCGGAGTTCGCTTATAATAATAGCTTCCAGGCGAGTATCAAGATGGTGCCATACGAAGCATTGTATGGAAGGAAGTGTCGAACGCCGATATCTTGGGCAGAGGCGGGAGACACTAAGCTTTTGGGAAAGCATGTGGCGGCAGATGCTTGCGAGATCGTGCAGACGATTCAGGAGCGCATGAAGGTTGCCTAGGATCGGTAAACGAAGCATTTTAACGCGCGCCATAGAAATGTGGAGTTTGCAGAGGGCGACATGGTCTACTTGAAGATCAAGTCGTTCAAGGGCGTTTCGCGTGTGCCGCGACTCAGGAAGTTGAGTCTGAGATATTTGGGTCCGTTTGAGGTTACGGAGCGTATAGGCAAAGCAGCCTATCCTTTGGCTTTGTCTGCCAAGCCGAGTGGATTACATGATGTTTTCCATGTCTCTGTGCTGAGGAAAGCTTTGGTAGAGCCAAGCGTCGTGGTCGAAGCGGCGGTGGTGCCGATGATGGAGGATCTGAGGACGAGGGTTCATCCTATCTGCGTGGAGGACTCGGAAGTCCGGTAGTTGCGTAACAAGGAAGTCAGGCTTGTAAAGGTGCAATGGGACAATTGCGGGCGAGATGAATTATCTTGGGAGCGTGAGTAAGAGATGCGGAAGGACTTCTCGGAACTCTTTGCATCAGGTATGCATCGTGGTTTTCTATTTCAATTTTTATAATTTTGAGGACGAAATTCTTTTAAGGGGGGTGGAGTTGTAACACCCCAGTTTTTGCTGTTCTGCGAGTTAACGTCAGGCGGTAGGTACTACCGCCGACGGTAGGTACTACCGCCAACAGTAGGTAAATGCGAGAGGTCGAAGATCGTCGAAGGGGCGCATTTTCGTCGAAGGCACTAGCCCAGCGCGGTAGTGCTATCGCGGCGCAGTAGAAGGTGGCTAGAAAGTGAAAAACAAGGGCTGCTGCTAGTGCGGGGCGATAGCCCTACCACTGGCATTAGGTCTTATTCTCAGTGGGGAACCGCTGAGATGGCAATGGGGTTTGCGGAGCTAGCGCGGCGCATTAGCGTTACCGCCGCGCGGTAGCTGACGGAACCAGATTCGTAAAGAGCTAATCTGGGCGTCCGTTTGGCTTAGATCTTGATCGGACGGCTGTGAGGGGTTCGTGGGAGAACCCTAAGTAGGGCTGAGAAGGTTTCCATTCAGGATTCCTTTTCATTTTGTTTTGAGGGCTTGAGAAATAAGAGGGGTTTGCAGGAGGAAGAGAGCTAGTTCCCGCCATTGTTGGAGCTTCGGAGCTCCGTTCGCCGATCCGAGACCGTTAATGCGTAGGGGACGTCGAGGCGCTTCTTCTCCTCTATTCGTTTGCAAGTTTCCCATGGCTAGGAGGAAATCTCAAAAGGTAACGACATTTCTCCTCCCGGTCTTTAGGGTGCGTGCATGACATCCCTTTTTCCTCTCTATTTTTTCTGCATTTTGGCACCGGATCCGTCGAGTGAGAGGCATCCAGGTCGCCTTGGTTCAAGAGGAACCATCGGGTTGATTGAGTCCGTCCCCGACATGATTTGTACTAGAGATCCGCTCCGTTAGTGGATTAGGCATTGTGGTTGAAGCCGGATTCACGGCCGTTGGTCCGATTCGGTGATGTTGATTGACGCGCATTTTAGGGATTTTGCTAGAAATCCGAATAAGGTGAATTCATCATTGTGATGCCCTTGTAGGTTTGTATGTTAACGAATGTTGGTTTTCGGGCGGGGAAAATAATGTGTGTGTTGTGAGGCGTGTGATGCCTAGTGATGTGCGAAAGCGTGATTTGGTCTTTGTGGTCGGCTGGCTATCCCGTGAATGCCGGAATTCATGTGTGGAGAGTGTCCCGACAAGACAAGTCCCTTCGGTGTTGGTGGCAAGAGCAAGTGAGCTGTCTGACAATCCCAATGGCATGGTGGGCCAGGCGCGGTGGGTCACAACGTGAGCTCTTCGCCTTGGGCTACGATGCCATTTGGGGGAAGTGTTGAGTACCCCGTGGTTGTGCTGTGCTGTGCACAATGTTGGCGGCAAGGACATGTGAGCTGTTTGACAAGCCCGATGGCATGGTGGGCCAGGCGCGGTGGGTCACAACGTGAGTTCTTGGCCTTGGGCTACGATGCCCTTTGGTGGGAAATGTCGAGTACCCCGTGGTTGTGTTGTGGATGTATGATGATGTGTTAGATTCATACGCTTTAGGGTGCCTTGGGTGAAACCCGGGTTGCATTCATATTGCATTTGTAGGCCCCTTTTATTACTTGCTCAACATAGAAACGTGGATGATGGTTGTGACACTCATGCATGTTGTTTATGTTTCTTTTCTTTATATACATGTGCATACGAAGTGCTGACTTGCAGGGTGATGTAGTTCCCCGGGGTCCGCTAGGACGGCCGGGAGGAGGGGTGTTGTTACACCGTTTGTGGTCAGCCATAACTGACCCTCGTTTACCGCTCTTTGTGATTTGGATGCAGGCCAAGGATCGCAGGCCGGAACCAGCTCACAGGCCAAAAAGGCCTAAAGCCTCATGAAGTGTCTACTTTGTTTTCCTGCATCTCTGTACTTGTCTTTTCTTGTTTCCGGCTTGCATGCCGAGGTAGCTTAGGGAAGCTAGTTTTTCCCTTTTTGGGATTTCTTTTGTGATTGAATGATTGATGACTTGGACATTGGTTTTGTAAGGCCTTAAGGCCAGTTTTACTCCTATGTAGTTGTGGACAATCTCTGTGTTTCTTAGTTTTGTTTCCGCTGTGTTATCTGAGTTTTGGATGGGTAGTTATATCATCTTTTAATACTGAAACTGTGGTGGTTATATGCTGTGGGGTCCCGGCCGGACCTATATTATATAGTAATTACAGGGGAGGTGTTACAGTACGCCTCCTTGTATCGAAACTTCCTTTGATCCCCATCATCCACGAGGAGCTGCCCGGTTGATAGAAACGCTACGAACGGATCCATCCACGAGGGGCACTGCTCGATCTCCATCCTCTCTCCTTCCTCGATGGATGATCAGAACAATTCAGTGACGATCCCTCCACCCCTTGGCCCATACTTGGTCAGACGATCCGCTGCTGAGTTCTCCTCTCTCGGTATATGCTCAACGAAGAAGGATTGAAAGCCGCCAATCAATCATTTCACCTTGACAAGATACCTTTGCAGAATGGTGTCGCGCACTTCGAACTCTCCCCGAATCTGCGATGCAGCCACCATTGAATCAGTGAAGGCCCTGATGTCTTGGATGCCCAGCTCCTTTGCTAGACGCAAGCCCGCTATTATAGCCTCGTACTCCGCCTGGTTATTTGTGATGGGGAAGAGGATCTCGACTGCCTGCTCGATCCTAGTTCCCTGTGGGCTGACAAGAATGATGCCCACTCCCACAGAGTTCTTGCCTGAAGCTCCGTCCACGAACATCTTCCAAGGGATGGGAGTAGTTGCCTCCTCTCCTGGCTCCGCCTCTACTGAGAAGTCGGCTAAGAAGTCTGCCACCGCCTGCGCTTTGATCACCACCCGGGGCGAGAAAGAAATGTCGAACTCACTGAGTTCTACCGACCATTTCGCCAGCCTTTCTGAATGCTCCACCCCTTCCAAGATATTTCGGAGGGGATGGTCAGTCACGACCCGGATAGAGTGAGATTGAAAATAAGGCCGGAGCTTTCGCGCCGACACTACCAAGGCAAAGGCAAGCTTCTCCAAGATTGGATACTTTAGCTCCGCCTTCTTGAGGACCTGACTAACATAGTAAACAGGGAGATGCTTCTTTCCTTCTTCCCGGACCAGCACCGAGCTTACTGCTTCCAGTCCTACTCCCAAGTAGATGAGTAGGTCTTCGCCTTCTTTCGGGCTCTGAAGGAGAGGTGTCTGAGTCAACTGCTCCTTCAGCTTACCGAACGCCTCCTCGCAGTCGTCGGACCAAACGAAGCTCTCGCTTTTCTGGAGCATCTTGAAAAATGGAGAGCACTTTGTTGGAACCTTAGTTTTGATTTGAGTTAGGATCCACCTTTAGTGTCTACGTTTCTATCATAACACATCTTATAACTTAGATCAAATCCTATTAAGAAAGAAGGCTGAAAATAGATATAATTAATATGATGAGAAAATAAGAGAACGAAAAAAATTACATATGTTATCTGCGTTCGACGAACGGCTATCTGCGTTCGATGAACGACGCTCTGCGCTCGACGAAATCCAACTATCTCAGCGGTCGGCGAAGAACACCCGGCTCAGCGCTCGACGATCCCGTCTCAGCGGTTCAGTGGTCGACGAACAGATTGTCTCAGCGGTCGATGAACAGACCCCGTCTCAGCGGTCGACAAAAATCTGCGTTCGACGAACTCAAGTCTGCGTTCGACGAACAGCTCAATATTCAGCGGTCGACGATCCAGCCCGTCTCTGCGTTCGACAAAAAGTTGCGTTCGACGATCTCCAGTCTGCGTTCGATGAATATTCAGCAGATGTTCAGAACGATGAATCAAATGATCTGGTCGACGAACTTGAAGCTGAGCTCGATGAAATATCTGCAGCATTATTTTATATCATTCTCAGTTCGACAAAAATATTATATATATGTTGTCAGATTTATTAAAGCAATATTTTATTACTTCTATTTATATATTGCTATATATATTGCTGACTTAACAATACAGCCGTTGCAAGCATTAAATGTTAGAGCCGTTGTAGCAAAGCCAAATACGGCGAAAAGCCAAATACGACAATTTGTCTGCTCGAGGATCCAGAAAATAGAAAGAGATATTATCTCCTTCCTTGTCGGGCAAGAAATCAAATTAGCCAAGGAAAGAGGACAACATCTTTACACGACATCAAGAGACAACTCATCAATACATCAGATTATTATACAACAGTTTTTCACGACAGATTATATGCACAGAACATAACACATTTGCTGTACATAGAAGAGAGAAGAAGAAGAACAAGAGTAAAAGAAGAACATCAGCAAAAACAGAGAACAACATATTATTCTATCTTGTTTTGTTTTTGCTAACTCTTCTCTACAGATCTTCTATACCCTGAGACACCAATCAAGATCATTTGCTCAGGGATCTAAACTGCAGAAGAAGAAGAAGAAAAGAGTTATTGCATTCTAGAGAAGAAGCTACATCCACAAGCTGTCATCAATCTAAATCAGACAGGGAGAGCTCTCTTCAACATCATCATCAAGATCCAAACTCAACCACCCATCAGGATCTTCAAGAGTCTTCTTAGAAAGAGAAGAACACTATAATCTTTTCTGTTTTCTTTATTTCCCCTCCTGTACAAAGGGTTATAACTCCCTTCAAAATTTAACTCCCGGTGACAGGGCACCTTAGCAAAAACCTGCATCTTAGTTTTGAGTACCTGATCAAAAGCTCTATGGTGTGTGGACACCTGAACAAAAACACCTTGGTGTGAGGGCACCTGATCAACAACCTCCTAGTGGATTCCTACCAGTGGGTAGAAGAGTAGATGTACCCAGGTTGAGGGGAACTACTATATATCTTGTGTCATCTGGTTGTGTGCTTTGTTTTATGCTTTATTGCTGTGCTGTGTTGCTGTGCCTTCTAGGTGTTTGATTTTATTACTCGTACTTATATTTATATATATCATTACTTTGAAATAAACATAAACAAGAGCTTTAAGATAATTAAGAACTAACCTTCACTTTCAATTGGTATTAGAGGGCTGTTGATTTTACTTACATGCTAACAATCACAAAGATTACTTAGTTCTTATTTAAAAAAAAAGATTTTTTTTTCTAAAAATCTAATGGCTCAAGCAGATTTTTCAATTTCAAATCCACCAATCTGTAATTTGGATAGATTTACTTTATGGCAAGTTAGAATTAAACTATATATGAATGCCATAGATGAAGAAATCTAAAATTTCATTTTGACAGGAACTTCATCTTCAACTTCTTCAACAGATGATAAAGAGAAGTTGATCAGTGCTGATGCCATGGCCATGAACATATTGGCTAAATCAATGTCAAAAGACATTCTTCAAAAAGTGGCTGATTGCACTTCAGCAAGGGCCATCTGGAACTCCCTCTCAAGGATGGTAAATGAATCCTCTTATACTTCTTTCACTAACTGTATGTTTGATGCAGAACCATCATTCAATCTAAGTAAAGAAGAAGAAGAAGAAAAACAAAAGGCCAGAAATTTCTGTATGATGGCCATATATGGTTCATATTACAAATCAGATGCTGAATCTGAATCAGAAAAGGTAACTGAGGTAACTACAATTCCTAATTTTACCTCTGATCCAGTTAAATCTATTTTCAAATCACCATGTACAAGTTTAATAAAATCTGAAAATAGAATCAGAAAAGAGTTAACAAAAATAAATAATTTGACTTCTGATTATAACAAACTTAAAGAAGATTTAAAAGTATCAGAAAAGAAAATTATTTCTTTGAAAAATAAATTTGAACAACCTTTTAAGAAGAAAATTATTTATGTTCAACAAAATCAAAATAAATTTTCAAATTTATATTTTAATGAAATAAAAAGGCCAACATATCTATCTATAAGGCAATTTTTTAAACTGTTTAATATTTTTACTCAAATTATAATTAAACAGCAATTTTAAGATTCTTTTGAATTTTCTATCTAAAAAACAAAGTTAGATAAGCTTCACATTCTTACAGATTTTCTCCAAAATCAAGTTGAGCATTCTACTCAGATTGCATAGATAAAAAATGATTAGAGCACTGAGTGTGAGTCTCTTCTGATTAAGGGGATTCTATAGAAAGAAGGTATCAGACATTGTCTTTCTGATTTTAAAATTTATTAGAATCCAATAACAGCTAGTAATTCATCATTAAAATCCTATTTAAATCACAATCTAGGAATCAGAAATTTCTTGGTTTTAAAAAGAAAGTTAGAAATAATCTCTGACCCTTAAGCCTTAAGTTACTCAAAGACTTTTTATGCTTAGGTATCCTAAGCCAAATAGGGGGAGATTGCTAGAACCTAGTCTTAATTTGGATTAGGATCCCAACTCAAATAGGGGGAGATTGTTGGAACCTTAGTTTTGATTTGAGTTAGGATCCACCTTTAGTGTCTAAGTTTCTATCATAACACATCTTATAACTTAGATCAAATCCCATTAAGAAAGAAGGCTGAAAATAGACATAATTAATAGGCTGAGAAAATAAGAGAAAGATAAAAATTACATATGTTCTCTGCGTTCAACGAACGGCTATCTGCGTTCGACAAACAACGCTCTGCGTTCGATGAATGGTATTCATTATGCGCTCAACGAAATCCAGCTATCTCAACGGCCGACGAAGAACACCCAGCTCAGCGCTCGACGATCCCATCTCAGCGGTTTAGCGATCGACGAACAGATTATCTCAGCGGTCGACGAACAGACCCCATCTCAGCGGTCGATGAAAAGCTGCATTCGATGAACTCAAGTCTGCATTCGACGAACAACTCAATATTCAGCGGTCGACGATCCAGCCCGTCTCTGCGTTCGACGAAAAGTTGCATTCGACGATCTCCAGTCTGCGTTCGATGAATATTCAACAGATGTTCAGAACGATGAATCAAACGATCAGGTCGATGAACTTGAAGCTGAGCTCGACGAAATATCTGCAGCATTATTTTATATCATTCTCAGTTCGACAAAAATATTATATATATGTTGTCAGATTTATTAAAGCAATATTTTATTAATTCTATTTATATATTGCTGACTTAACAATACAGCCGTTGCAAGCATTAAATGTTAGAGCCGTTGTAGCAAAGCCAAATACGGCGAAAAGCCAAATACGACAATTTGTCTGCTCGAGGATCCAGAAAATAGAAAGAGATATTATCTCCTTCCTTGTCGGGCAAGAAATCAAATTAGCCAAGGAAAGAGGACAACATCTTTACACGACATCAAGAGACAACTCATCAATACATCAGATTATTATACAACAGTTTTTCACGACAGATTATATGCACAGAACATAACACATTTGCTGTACATAGAAGAGAGAAGAAGAAGAACAAGAGTAAAAGAAGAACATCAGCAAAAACAGAGAACAACATATTATTCTATCTTGTTTTGTTTTTGCTAACTCTTCTCTACAGATCTTCTATACCCTGAGACACCAATCAAGATCATTTGCTCAGGGATCTAAACTGCAGAAGAAGAAGAAGAAAAGAGTTATTGCATTCTAGAGAAGAAGCTACATCCACAAGCTGTCATCAATCTAAATCAGACAGGGAGAGCTCTCTTCAACATCATCATCAAGATCCAAACTCAACCACCAATCAGGATCTTCAAGAGTCTTCTTAGAAAGAGAAGAACACTATAATCTTTTCTGTTTTCTTTATTTCCCCTCCTGCACAAAGGGTTATAACTCCCTTAAAAATTTAACTCCCGGTGACAGGGCACCTTAGCAAAAACCTGCATCTTGGTTTTGAGTACCTGATCAAAAGCTCTATGGTGTGTGGACACCTGAACAAAAACACCTTGGTGTGAGGGCACCTGATCAGCAACCTCCTAGTGGATTCCTACCAGTGGGTAGAAGAGTAGATGTACCCAGGTTGAGGGGAACTACTATATATCTTGTGTCATCTGGTTGTGTGCTTTGTTTTATGCTTTATTGCTGTGCTGTGTTGCTGTGCCTTCTAGGTGTTTGATTTTATTACTCGTACTTATATTTATATATATCATTACTTTGAAATAAACATAAACAAGAGCTTTAAGATAATTAAGAACTAACCTTCACTTTCAATTGGTATCAGAGGGCTGTTGATTTTACTTACATGCTAACAATCACAAAGATTACTTAGTTCTTATTTTAAAAAAAAAAGATTTTTTTTTCTAAAAATCTAATGGCTCAAGCAGATTTTTCAATTTCAAATCCACCAATCTGTAATTTGGATAGATTTACTTTATGGCAAGTTAGAATTAAACTATATATGAATGCCATAGATGAAGAAATCTAAAATTTCATTTTGACAAGAACTTCATCTTCAACTTCTTCAACAGATGATAAAGAGAAGTTGATCAGTGCTGATGCCATGGCCATGAACATATTGGCTAAATCAATGTCAAAAGACATTCTTCAAAAAGTGGCTGATTGCACTTCAGCAAGGGCCATCTGGAACTCCCTCTCAAGGATGGTAAATGAATCCTCTTATACTTCTTTCACTAACTGTATGTTTGATGCAGAACCATCATTCAATCTAAGTAAAGAAGAAGAAGAAGAAAAACAAAAGGCCAGAAATTTCTGTATGATGGCCATATATGGTTCATATTACAAATCAGATGCTGAATCTGAATCAGAAAAGGTAACTGAGGTAACTACAATTCCTAATTTTACCTCTGATCCAGTTAAATCTATTTTCAAATCACCATGTACAAGTTTAATAAAATCTGAAAATAGAATCAGAAAAGAGTTAACAAAAATAAATAATTTGACTTCTGATTATAACAAACTTAAAGAAGATTTAAAAGTATCAGAAAAGAAAATTATTTCTTTGAAAAATAAATTTGAACAACCTTTTAAGAAGAAAATTATTTATGTTCAACAAAATCAAAATAAATTTTCAAATTTATATTTTAATGAAATAAAAAGGCCAACATATCCATCTATAAGGCAATTTCTTAAACTGTTTAATATTTTTACTCAAATTATAATTAAACAGCAATTTTAAGATTCTTTTGAATTTTCTATCTAAAAAACAAAGTCAGATAAGCTTCACATTCTTACAGATTTTCTCCAAAATCAAGTTGAGCATTCTACTCAGATTGCATAGATAAAAAATGATTAGAGCACTGAGTGCGAGTCTCTTCTGATTAAGGGGATTCTATAGAAAGAAGGTATCAGACATTGTCTTTCTGATTTTAAAATTTCTTAGAATCCAATAACAGCTAGTAATTCATCATTAAAATCCTATTTAAATCACAATCTAGGAATCAGAAATTGCTTGGTTTTAAAAAGAAAGTTAGAAATAATCTCTGACCCTTAAGCCTTAAGTTACTCAAAGACTTTTTATGCTTAGGTATCCTAAGCCAAATAGGGGGAGATTGTTAGAACCTAGTCTTAATTTGGATTAGGATCCCAACTCAAATAGGGGGAGATTGTTGGAACCTTAGTTTTGATTTGAGTTAGGATCCACCTTTAGTGTCTAAGTTTCTATCATAACACATCTTATAACTTAGATCAAATCCCATTAAGAAAGAAGGCTGAAAATAGATATAATTAATAGGCTGAGAAAATAAGAGAAAGATAAAAATTACATATGTTCTCTGCGTTCAACGAACGGCTATCTGCGTTTGACAAACAACGCTCTGCGTTCGACGAATGGTATTCATTCTGCGCTCGACGAAATCTAGCTATCTCAACGGCCGACGAAGAACACCCAGCTCAGCGCTCGACGATCCCATCTCAGCGGTTTAGCGATCGACGAACAGATTATCTCAGCGGCCGACGAACAGACCCCATCTCAGCGGTCGACAAAAAGCTGCATTCGACGAACTCAAGTCTGCATTCGACGAACAACTCAATATTCAGCGGTCGACGATCCAGCCCGTCTCTGCGTTCGATGAAAAGTTGCATTCGACGATCTCCAGTCTGCGTTCGATGAATATTCAGCAGATGTTCAGAACGATGAATCAAACGATCAGGTCGATGAACTTGAAGCTGAGCTCGACGAAATATCTGCAGCATTATTTTATATCATTCTCAGTTCGACAAAAATATTATATATATGTTGTCAGATTTATTAAAGCAATATTTTATTAATTCTATTTATATATTGCTGACTTAACAATACAGCCGTTGCAAGCATTAAATGTTAGAGCCGTTGTAGCAAAGACAAATACGGCGAAAAGCCAAATACGACAATTTGTCTGCTCGAGGATCCAGAAAATAGAAAGAGATATTATCTCCTTCCTTGTCGGGAAAGAAATCAAATTAGCCAAGGAAAGAGGACAACATCTTTACACGACATCAAGAGACAACTCATCAATACATCAAATTATTATACAACAGTTTTTCACGACAGATTATATGCACAGAACATAACACATTTGCTGTACATAGAAGAGAGAAGAAGAAGAACAAGAGTAAAAGAAGAACATCAGCAAAAACAGAGAACAACATATTATTCTATCTTGTTTTGTTTTTGCTAACTCTTCTCTACAGATCTTCTATACCCTGAGACACCAATCAAGATCATTTGCTCAGGGATCTAAACTGCAGAAGAAGAAGAAGAAGAAAAGAGTTATTGCATTCTAGAGAAGAAGCTACATCCACAAGCTGTCATCAATCTAAATCAGACAGGGAGAGCTCTCTTCAACATCATCATCAAGATCCAAACTCAACCACCCATCAGGATCTTCAAGAGTCTTCTTAGAAAGAGAAGAACACTATAATCTTTTCTGTTTTCTTTATTTCCCCTCCTGTACAAAGGGTTATAACTCCCTTCAAAATTTAACTCCCGGTGACAGGGCACCTTAGCAAAAACCTGCATCTTGGTTTTGAGCACCTGATCAAAAGCTCTGTGGTGTGTGGACACCTGAACAAAAACACCTTGGTGTGAGGGCACCTGATCAACAACCTCCTAGTGGATTCCTACCAGTGGGTAGAAGAGTAGATGTACCCAGGTTGAGGGGAACTACTATATATCTTGTGTCATCTGGTTGTGTGCTTTGTTTTATGCTTTATTGCTGTGCTGTGCCTTCTAGGTGTTTGATTTTATTACTCACTCAGCATTTATATATATACATATCATTATTTTTGAAGTAAACATAAAAAGATCTTTAAGATATTACGAACTAAACTCTCCTTTAACACTTCTCCCCCGCCTTTGACAGAAAGCGGCTAAGACCCGCCAAGCTTCCTGTCAGCCTTTTAACTTCTTTCATCGTTTTCGGCGAGGTCATCTCCAAGATCGCCTTAACCTTGTCAGGGTTCGGATTCACTCCCTTTGGGGTGATGAGATGTCCCATAAACTTTCCTCTTCCAGCCCCGAACACGCACTTTGCCGGATTGAGCCTCATCTTGAACTTCCTTAGCGTTTCGAAGGTCTCCACCAGATCAGCCACATGCTCCCTAACGCTCTTGCTCTTAATCAAGAGGTCGTCTACGTATACCTCCAGGTTCCTCCCATTCTACTCCTTGAACACGTGGTCCATCATCCGCTGGTAGGTCACTCCTGCATTCTTTAGCCCAAAGGGCATCATCTTGTAGCTGTAGCAGCCATCACCTGTGATGAAGGAAACATTGCGGCAATCGGGAGGATACATCCGGATCTGATGATATCCTGAAAACGCATCAAGGAAGCTCATTACAGAAAAACCGATGGCTGAATCAACCAGCGCATCGATTTGAGGCAAGGGATAACAATCCTTCGGGTAGCTTTTATTCATAAAAGAGAAATCTCACACATCCTCCAGCTACCCCCCAACTTTCTTGACCATTACAACATTTGAGACCCAGCCTGGGTACTAGATCTCTGACACAAAACCCGCATCCAGCAGCTTCTTCACTTCTTCATGGATAGGTCCGGCCAACATGGTGGCACTTGATCTTTTCTTCTGGCAGACGGGCTTGACTGCGGGGTCGAGGTTGAGATGGTGGCAGGCCACCTCAGGATCAATCCCGGGCATCTCAGCAGCATTCCAAGCAAAGATGTCGACGTTCTCTTACAGGAACGTCGCCATCTACATCTTCTCGCTGACCTTCAGCGATCCTCCGATCTTCAGCAATCCAGGTACTCCGCCGCGGAGAGTACCTCGATTTCTTCAACCTCCTCGGATGCTTCCAGCCGGGCTGTGCCTCTTGTCGCCCTTTCAAACTCCTCCATGTCAGCCATCCAACTGATGGTGCTGACCGAGCTAAGGTAGCACTCGCGGGCGGCTCTTGGATCGCTCCTGATCCTCACCTGGACGTCCCCTAGCAGCACTTGAGGCACTGATGGTAGGAGGATGGAACGTCCTTGAAGGTATTGAGAAGCGGCCTTCCAAAGATGGCCTTGTAGCAACTCGGGGCGTCGACGATGACGAAACGACACTGGAGAGGGGTGCCACCGATAGTTACAAGGAGATCTACTCCTCCTTCCACATCTTTCTTCTCTCTGGAGAAGCCAAAGAGAAGACCATCCGGCGCCCGGACTCTTACTGCTCCGACGCCCATTCCGTCGAATGTCTCCTTGAAGACGATGTTCACAGAACTACCGTTATCGATCAGAATTCGATCAATGGTGAAGTCCTCCATAGTAGCTTGGATCACGAGGGCATCATGGAAGAGATTCTCATTCCTTAGCATGTCCTCCTCTGAGAAGTTGATCTCCTCCAACGGTGGCGGTGCCTGCGAAGTCGAAGCGACACTTCTTCGATAGATCTGATGGAGACTCCCCTTGCGGGAAGCTCCTAACCCTGCTCCCCCGTGGATCACACCGACTCCTCTGCCTCCCTGGACAAGGTCTCCTCGACCTCTGTGGTCGATGCGATCTTCATTCCTCCTTCGTCCGACGGCTTGAACTGCCGGCGGGTCGACAGGGGCTTCAATCCTCCGCTGCTCCCCTCCTACTTCTCCTGCTGCCAGCCTTCTCCTGGCTTCCCAAAAGTCTGGGCAAGCCATCATACCATGCCATTCCACCTGATGGAGGTCACAATTGAGGAGGATCTCCTCTACCTGCGGCCTCCTCTGCTTCCGGTTCTTTTGACCTTGCCGATTGCCGTGCTGGGCAACCGCCATCACTTCTTCCCTTCTCCTTTCCTGACGCCCCTCTGGTCTATCGTAACGTCTTCTCTCCGGGGATCTCCTTCCCCATTCCTGATGCTGAGGTCCTCTGGCCGGCCTCCAAGGTGGCCGGTTAACGGGGACTTGGTAGCGTCTCTCCTCCTCCTGACGCTCTGGGGCTACGATGAGGCTTCTCTCATCGTTTCTTCTTGGCTCCTCCCTCCTGGGCTCTTTTCTCCTTCTCTCTTCCCTACCCCCTCCTTCTGGCTTCCGCTTCTCTGCCCTCCTGGGCTCTTCCTTTTTCCTCCTCTCGGGGGCCTTCTCCTCTTCCTCCTCTTCCTCCTCCTTTGTCACTTGGGTGAGCCTAGCTAGGAAGTCGCGATTGGAAGCCTCACCCTGGACGAATTGGTTGGCCCTCTCGATGAGATTGTCGTAGGAATAGGGAGTGATCCTACCGAGCTCTAACTTGAAGAGGCCTTCGCGAAGGCCAAAAGTCAGGGCCAGCTGTAAGGTGCGACCATCCACCTTCTGGATGTCCAACACCTCCTCATGGAAGCGGTCGATATTGTCCCCCAATGTTTCCTTTGCTCCCTGCACCAAATGAAAAAGGGCCGTGGTCTCCTTCTTTAGCTTCTTGGCGGTGGCGAACCGCATGGTCAGCCCCCGGCACAAGTCCTCAAAGCAGTAGATGGAACCTGCTGGCAAATGGTGGAACCAGTCTCGGGCTTTCCCCCGGAAGGTGATCGCAAACAGCCTACACTTAAAGGCATCAGACATGGTTCGGATGGAGGCTACATCCTCGAACCACTGGATATGTCGGATAGGGTCATCCCTCCCCGAGTAGTAATTCAACGCGGGATCTCTGAACCCCTCCGGCACTGGTGCGACAACGATCTCCTCACAGAATGGGCTCCTCCCACCAATCTGGCGATGACCCTCTTTTTGGCGAGTATCGCCCCCATACTCGCTAACCTGGCGAGTACTGTAGTGCCTCGCCTGCTCCTCCTGCTCGCGGAGTCGGGTTTCGCGTGCTCCTTGCGAGACCTGCGGGTAGAACTGCGACCTCCTTGGTCGCTCCAGCTCCTCTTCATGCTCCTTCCCTGCTCGCCGAGGGTGAGCACCTTCTTTGGTCAGAATCAGACGATGAGGCGAGGTCGCCATTCCTTCCATGCGTGGTTGAAGAGCTGCTCGCATGGATCCTTCTATCCGCCGCGGAAATTCCTCGAAGACTGTTAACGTCATAAACTCGCCACCACCGGCCGAGTTCCCAACTACCTCAGCATGGTCGCTAACTACAACCATCTTGCCTTTCTACCAAACTTTCTCCCTCTGGCTACGATCCACGCTCACCGCACCAAAGTTTTGAAGCCAGGAAAATCCTATGATCCAAAATTCAGATCAATGCAGCCGGAGGCTACTCGCCCAGCAGTCCAATGAGAAGGTATGTCTGTCAACGACGAAGAGGGCTGGGAAAAGAACAACAGGACCCAAGGCGCTGCGGCAGGGAGGTCCCACCACATACCCGGAAGCTCAAGAGAAACTTTCCCTCCACAACCAAAAAGTGGTCGAGCAGGGTACGAGGAAGGCACTGGCTTGGCTAGTACCGGGAGTAGCGGCCAAGGTTGACGGGTCTGAGAATTTGAACGAGGGGGGTTCCAAAAGCTCAAGTTCAGGTTCCAATCCAAGTACCGCTGGGGTCCTATTTATAGGAAAACCAAGGGGTAGGGGGGTTTTTATAGCCCATCCCATGCCCGGTGACTAGCGACATTGAGGCAATCTCCCTCATAGAAGAGGCGAGTATCACCTATGGTCGCCCACCTTTTGTCGAGTATCTGAGCTACTCGCACGAGTGCACCCTTACTCGCCTAGGCCTTCTTCTGCTCATGCTGGCTGAGCTGTCTTGGTGTCTTGAACTATTGACTTTTGTGTTGACCCTTTGACCTTGACTTCTGCCTACGTGGCTTTGAGTGGGCCCTACCCTCGGAGAATGAGTGTTGTACACCAACCATCAGAAATTGTTAATAGCAACCTGCCCATGCGTAGACACACGATCATTCATGAAGAAATGCACAGGAGGAAGATAGTACTCAGTTTTACATCAGAAATATGGATACTCTCCCATTAGCGAACGCATGGTCGTGCGCGAAGAAGTACACAAACGAAAGACAACTTGATTTTTCAAATTGAATTTAGATTTGGTCATGCATGGTCATGCGCAAAAGTCTCAAGGTCTTGCACTTGGCCAGTTGACATATGACTAATGAACCTACGTCATTTGGCAGAAGCACATGGGTGTGCACATGACTATGCGTGTTTATAGGGAAACACTTATGTAGATATGGGAGGGGGAAACCTGTGTGCACAACTATGCACACCAAAACCCTTATGTAGAATTCTAAAATTTGTCTCAATCACCTCCAATCAGCACAGAAGACATGTCATCTACACTAAATTATCCCTTATAATAGGAATTGACAAATGTAGGTAATATACAATGATAACATCATAAAACATAAGAATTTGAAGGTAAAACATAACAAATGACAATCCAATGTATATATGTAATCTAGGGATTAAACACCGCAAACTTCAGAGTTTAGTTGTCCCAAGCAAATTAAACTCACCACCGGGAATAAAAGAGTTCATGTGGTAAAAATAACATCATGTAAAAGCAGGAAACTATCTCTTCATAAATGGAATCACTGAAAATGTGTGTAAGGCAGTCAAATCAAATGGAACTGAGTGTACTAACTATGTTCATGTACATAAAAAGTAAATTTCTACATGCTTAAGTACACAAAGGCAAGTGAATTAGGGGAAATGCCATTGAGAAAGTTACATAGTTAATGGATAGGATTCTCAACTAAAATACTTCATGGAGGCCTGCAATGAAATCCATCATTATTAATAACCATAGACTTGTCCTTATACACCCTCTCCACTACATTGATTATAAAATTGTGCTTAGAATAAATTGGACTTATAGTTGGATGAAATGTGAGGTTTATGCTTAAGATGAGATAAACAAGAATAAATATGAAGAGTTATTTCACACTTAAGTTGTAAGAACCCCATGATGGAAATTTTGGCATGGCCAAGGGGGATCTTATGCCCAAAGTAATCGCCCTACGACAGGGCTTGTGTAACACATCCCCTGCAATGACTACATAATATAAGTCCGTCCGGGACCACAACATATAATCGCCATAAGTTTAGTATTAAGAAGTGATATAGAATCTACCCAACTCAAAATCAGAACAAGCACATCGGAAACATTTAAGAAGACACGGAAGTTCTCCACATCTACATAAGAGTACCATGGACTTAAGACCTTACAAAACCAATGCTCAGGTCATCAACCATAACACATACAATATCCAAAAGATAATAGCATTCCTATGCTACCTCGGTATGCAAGTTGGAACACAATAAAGATAGCATGATCAGACATGAAAACAGGAGGAGGTACACTTCATGAGGCTTAGGCCTTTTTGTCCGGCGAGCTGGGTCCAACTTGCGATCCTTGCCCTACATCCAATACACAAAGAGCGGTATAACGAGGGTCAGCTTTGTCTGACCAACAACGGTGTAACAACACCCCTCCTCCCGGCCGTCCTAGCGGACCCCGGGGAACTACATCACCCTGCAAGTCAGCACTTCGTATGCAAATATAATAAACAATAATAACATAAAAACAACAGGTATGAGTGTCACAAGCATCATCCACGTTTCTATGTTGAGGAATTAAAGTAAGAGGCCTACCAATGCAACATGTATGCAAACCTGGGTTTCACCCAAGGCACCCTTTGGTGTGTATGTTTTTAACACAACATCACACATCATCAATTCACCAAAAAACATGGGTTCTCATCATTTCACCCAAGGGCATGCAAGTCTAAGGCCAAGAACTCATGTTGAGACCCCACCCGCACATGACCCTCAATGCCATCGGGCTTGTCCATCAGCTTGCCCATTCTTACCAGAATCACCATACCGAGTACAACCTGTGCTAGAAGCTCTTGCCTAGACCCCATCAACACATGGCCCACAATGCCATCGGGCTTGTCCTTCAGCACATACGTTCTCATCAGCTTCAAAATACCCAAAACAGAAGGGGATATGTCTTGCCGGAACACCCTCGCCACATGACTTGCAATGTCACGGGCTGGTCAGTCAACCAAAAAGATAAATCCACATCTTCACATACAAGCGGCATCACAAGCCATTCACAACACACAATATTTCCCTTTTTGAACCACCGTTCGTTCTCACACGAAACATAAAGGGCATCACGATGGTATTTTCGCCGTTATCGGATTTCTAGCAAAAATCCCTAAAATGCACGTTTAAGCAACAACACTGAATCAGATAACCGGTCGCGATTTCGGCTTCACCCACAATGCCTAATCCTCTAATGGAGCGGATCTCTAATGCAAGATCATGTCGGGGATGGACTCAATCAACCCGATGGTTCTTCTTGAACCAAGGTGTTGGAACCTTAGTTTTGATTTGAGTCAGGATCCATCCTTATGATTTAAGTTTCTATCATAACACATATTATAACTTAGATCAAATTCCCTTAAGTCAGAAGACTAAGAAAATAATATAAATATGATGCGATCGAATCAGAGAAAATAATATAAGAAAATAATATAAGCTCTCTGCGGTCGACGAACTCCTCACTGCGATCGACGAAAGGCAAGCAGTGCTCGACGAAATATCAATGAAGCTGCGATCGACGAAATCCAAGTAGCGCTCGATGAAGAACAACTATCTCAGCGCTCGACGATCCCATCTCAGCGATCGACGAAAAGCTGCATTCAACGATCTCAAGTCTGCGTTCGACGAATATTCAGCAGAAGCTCAGAACGACGAATTAAATGTTCAGATCGACGAACTTGAAGCTGAGCTCGACGAATTTCTACCATCTTTATAATTTAGATATTCTCAGTTCGACTAATATTCTTATATATAATTAAAGCAATATTTTAGCATTTCTATTTATATATTGCTATATATTGCTGCCTTAACATTATAGCTGTTGCAGCACTAAATGTTATAGCCGTTGCAGAAAAGCTTAAAGACAGCAGTTTATCTTCTCGAGGAGTCAAGATAATTAAAGAGACTTTATCTCTTTTCTTTTCCCGAAGAGGAATTTAAAATAAAGAGAGAAGCTCTCCAGATTATATAAAGATAGAGAAAAAGGAAAGTAGAAATACAGAACACCCATAACATATGACACAAGCATAAACAGAGAACAACATATTATTCTATCTTGTTTGTTTTAATAACTCTTCTCTGCAGATCATATTCATCCTGAGACACCTATGAAGATCATTTGCTCAGGATCTTAACTGCAAAAGAGAAAGGAGTACTACATCCTAGAGAAGAAGCTTCACCACCTGAACATCAACTCTAATCAAATCAGGGGGAGCTCTTCAACATCTTCATCAAAGATCCATTCTCAACAACCCATCAGGATCTCTTGTGTCTTCTCAGAAAAGAGAAGAACTATATATATTTTTGTTTTCTTTATTCCCTCCTGTACAAAGGGTTATAACTCCCTTCAAAAGTTAACCTCTCGGTGACAGGGCACCTTAGCAAAAACCTGTGATTTGGTTTTTGAGTTACCTGATCAAAACTCATATGGTGGCAGGGCACCTGATCAAAAACCTGTAGTGGATTCTTACCAGTGGGTAGAAGAGTAGATGTACCCAGGTTGATTGGGGAACTACTATATTTCTTGGTGTCTTCTGGTTGCCTGTCTTATTTCTTTTTATTAATGTGCTGTGCTGTGATAATCTGTGATAAATATTGTAATTACATAAATCACTCTGCTACACATATTCCTATATATCATTATTTTGAAATAACCAGAAATAACTTAAAAATAATTTTTATTTAAGAACTAAACTCACTTTCAATTGGTATCAGAGGGTAGTTGATTGTTTATACAGGCTAACACCTGAATCATAAAGATCATTTAGTTCTTAAAGTTTTTTTTAAATCTAATGGCACAAGAAGATTTTTTAATCACTAGTCCACCAATCTGTAATTTGGATAGATTTTCATTATGGCAAGTTAGAATTAAATTATATATGAAAGCCATAGATGAAGATATTTACAATTCTATTTTTCCAGGACCTCCATCTTCAACTTCTTCAAAAGATGATCAAGAGAAGTTGATAAGTGCTGATGCAAAGGCCATGGACATATTGGCTCAATCAATGTCAAAAGACATTCTTCAAAAAGTGGCTGATTGCACTTCAGCAAGGGGCATCTGGAACTCCCTCTCAAGGATAGTAAATGAATCTTCTTCCATTAACTGTATTTATGATGCAGAACCATTTTCAAGATCAAGTGAAGAAGAAGAAGAAGAACAAAAAGCTAGAGCTTTCTACATGTTGGCCATATATGGCTCAAACCACATCTCAGATGCAGAAAAGGTAAATGAGGTAACTTCAAATCCCAATTCTACCTCTGAAAATTACAAATCAGATTTTAAAATTCTATATATAGATATAATAAAATCTGAGAAGGAAATTATAAAAGAGTTAATAGAAATAAATATTTTAATTCCTGAAAATAATAAACTTAAAGAAAATATGAAAAACTCAGAAGAACAAATTATTTCTTTGAAAATAAGTCAATTAAGGCTAAAGAAAAAGGAATTATTTATGTTCAACAAAATCAGAAAATGTTTTCAAAATTATATTTTAATGAGATAAAAGGCCAATATATCCAATTATAAGGCTTTACCAGTTTTCACCATTAAACTCCATTCCTAATCAAACAAATTTTTCTAAGATTTACTTAATTTTTCTATCTTAAAAACAAAGTCAGATAACTTCATGTTCTTACAGACTTTTCTCCAAAAATCATGTTTGAGTATTCTACTCAAGTTACATTGATTAGAAATAATCATAGCACTGAGTGTGAGTCTCTTCTGATAATGCGATTCTGCAAGAAGGAATGTATAAGGCAATGTTCCTAAAAATTTCCTTAGAATCCATTAACAGCTGTAGCAATTCAAGATTTTAATGGAATCAAAATCTAAGAAATCAGAATCCATCAACAACTGTAGAAATTAAAAGAAGATAAAATTTAGCATCCTAAAACCAAATAAGGGAAGATTACCAGACCACTAGTTTTGATCCCTGTTTATTTTAGGGGGAGACTATAAATCTGTATCCTAACCCAAATAGGGGGAGATTGTTAGAACACCTAGTCTTGATTTGGATTAGGATCCCAACTCAAATAGGGGGAGATTGTTGGAACCTTAGTTTTGATTTGAGTCAGGATCCATCCTTATGATTTAAGTTTCTATCATAACACATCTTATAACTTAGATCAAATTCCCTTAAGTCAGAAGACTAAGAAAATAATATAAATATGATGCGATCGAATCAGAGAAAATAATATAAGCTCTCTGCGGTCGACGAACTCCTCACTGCGATCGACGAAAGGCAAGCAGCGCTCGACGAAATATCAATGAAGCTGCGATCGACGAAATCCAAGCAGCGCTCGACGAAGAACAGCTATCTCAGCGCTCGATGATCACGTCTCAGTGGTCGACGAAAAGCTGTGTTCGACGATCTCAAGTCTGCGTTCGACGAATATTCAGTAGAAGCTCAGAACGACGAATTAAATGTTCAGATCGACGAACTTGAAGCTGAGCTCGACGAATTTCTACCATCTTTATAATTTAGATATTCTCAGTTCGACTAATATTCTTATATCTGATTAAAGTAATATTTTATCATTTCTATTTATATATTGCTATATATTGCTGCCTTAACATTATAGCCGTTGCAGCACTAAATGTTATAGCCATTGCAGAAAAGCTTAAAGACAACAGTTTATCTTCTTGAGGAGTCAAGATAATTAAAGAGACTTTATCTTTTTTTCTTTTCCTGAAGAGGAATTCAAAATAAAGAGAGAAGCTCTCCAGATTATATAAAATAGAGAAAAAGGAAACCAGAAATACAGAACACCCAGAACATATGACACAAGCTTAAACAGAGAACAACATATTATTCTATCTTGTTTGTTTTGCTAACTCTTCTCTGCAGATCATATTCATCCTGAGACACCTATCAAGATCATTTGCTCAGGATCTTAACTGCAAAAGAGAAAGGAGTACCACATCCTAGAGAAGAAGCATCACCACCTGAACATCAACTCTAATTAAATCAGCGGGAGCTCTTCAACATCTTCATTAAAGATCCATTCTCAACAACCCATCAGGATCTCTTGTGTCTTCTCAGAAAAGAGAAGAACTATATATATATTTTTGTTTTCTTTATTCCCTCCTGTACAAAGGGTTATAACTCCCTTCAAAAGTTAACCTCTCGGTGACAGGGCACCTTAGCAAAAACCTGTGATTTGGTTTTTGAGTTACCTGATCAAAAGCTCATATGGTGGTAGGGCACCTGATCAAAAACCTGTAGTGGATTCCTACCAGTGGGTAGAAGAGTAGATGTACCCAGGTTGATTGGGGAACTACTATATTTCTTGGTGTCTTCTGGTTGCCTATCTTATTTCTTTTTATTAATGTGCTGTGCTGTGATAATCTGTGATAAATATTGTAATTACATAAATCACTCTGCTACACATATTCCTATATATCATTATTTTGAAATAACTAGAAATAACTTAAAAAGAATTTTTATTTAAGAACTAAACTCACTTTCACAAGGCGACCCAAACCGCTCTTATTTGAGAGATCCGGTGCCAAAATTTCAAAAAAGAGAAAGGCAAAATAAGAGATGCCATGCACGCATCCTAAAACCGAGAGGAGAGATGTCGTTACCCTAAGAGTTCTCTTCCTCGCCATGGATCGGTTGAAAGGCACAGATAGAAAAGAGCGCCTATGTGTCCTCTCCACGGATCTGCTTTCGGATCGACGAACAGAGCTCCGATGCTCCAACAATGGAGGATCTTGCCCTTTTTCTTCCTCCAAACTCTCCCTCTCACCTTAGCCCCAAAAAGCACAAAGGACTTAATTAAATGAGAGTAGAACTCCTATGCCCTATTTCGGGTTTTAAGATGCACTTATCTGTGCCTTTGGATTAAGATCTAAGAAGATCGAACGTCCAAAAAATGCTATTTACAGATCTGGTTCCGTAAGCTACCATCGGCGCTAGCGCTACCGCCCGTGCTAGCCTCTCGATGAACCCCTTAGACAAACCCTCTCGACGAATCCATCTCGACGTCCCGACGGAATTGCAGCACACGACGAAATCTAACGCCGACGCTAGCGCTACCGCCCGCGCTAGCCTCTCGACGAACTCATTTTGACAAAAACGTCTCGACGGATCTGTCTCGATGAAACCGTCGAGACAGTTAGTCTTCTCGATGAGGCAGCTAATGCCAGCATTAGCACCTAGCGTCGGCGCTAGCTCCCAAATACAGAAAACCTGCACTTAGCCTTGGGCATTCCAGTCTCTGCGCTTAGCGAAACCTGGGGCGTTACAGCTTGCATAACAACCAACCCCCTACCACATGACGCTTACCATGTAAGGCAATCATCGTCACACAATGTAAAAATAATTTTGTGAGCCACAACTTTCCAAGTACAACAATGAAAGTGAGCTAAAATATGCCCTACAACAAATCTACATAAATTAAGTAAAACACAACTAACAAGTTCTCACAACTAATCTGGTGTGGTAGATGAAGAAACTGCCACGGGTATTTGATCAATGATTTTCGTATAGTGATTTAGGCACCATTCTAGCACTGCTTTCATATGTTATTTTCTCATTCTTATTAGATTTTCATGTCATATCATTAGAAATCTCCAAAGTAGTCCGGTGAGCGATTCCATGGTTGAAAGGATGTAGTTTTGACATTTATTACATGATAGAGGTTTTCTCTCCCTCTCTTTATCATTTTTTGATCATGATTAACTTTATATGTCTCTACTTTTCTGCTATGATCATTTGGTTTGGGTCCGGGCAATCCATATTGAGTTTTAACGCAAAATAGCAATTGCACGTGTGATATGAAGTCGCACGACCGTGCATTTATTCGTGCACAGGAAAATGCTGGCTTTCTGCACAGCACATGACCATTTGTCATTTATTCTCGCATGATCACTTGTTACTCACGCACGATCATGCGACTGTGTGTGGATTTGTCCCGAGTTTTTTTGGCCCTTAACAGTAAATGGTCGTGTGATATTTCGCACGATCGTGCGATTATTGTGTTTTTCTTTAGGGTGACCATCTTTTTCGCACAGGTTTGTAGGTATTCACCCACAATCAATCACACGGGCGGGTGCTTTACATACGCACGATCGTGCGTGGATTAATTTTCTGCCGGACTATAAATATTTCCTCTCGCGATTTCTTACAAGAGAAGCCGGAGTTCCAACTCTTGGCCATCGTTTTTCATCTCTAAGGGCTATGGTTCATCCCCTAGGCTCTTCCCATCATCCAAGAGCTTCAAGGTGAAGATAAATCCATCCTTTCTCTCCACAAGCTAGGATTGTGAATAGGAAATGTGGACAGTGCAAACCCCTCGAGAAGACCAGCTCATTGGGGATTGGTGACAACGATTCCTCTACCTGGATGACATACGACGATCGAAGCCAACATGAATTCATACTCCGGAGTCCCTCTGCATGTATGGAAGAGTCTCAAGCATGGTTTGTATTTCTCTTTTTATTTTCTACATATTAGGTAGAGATTGGTGGATGTTTTCATCTATTTTGATGATGGTAGGATTGAACATGTCTTGATCATAACCTCTTAATGTTATTTGCAATCTTGTTCTGGTTATTGTTCATTTATTTTGGAGTAGCCTAGGAGGCCTATCCTCTTGTTGTGATTGTGTGTTTCCCATTGGTTTGTGCCTGTGATTGTGAATGCGCAAGTGAGTTCTAGGCTGCGTTGTCCTTGAACTAGACACAAGCTAGTGAGAGCAAGAGTTTGGGTTTGCTTAGGCAAAGCGCAATGAGCGAAGAGGAGTCCTAAAAACCACAATTGATTGAAGCAGTGATGGTGAGCCACTAGTGTGTGAAAGCGGAGGCTTGCGACCCATGTAAGAGCGAAGTTGTGTCGACGATCTGCATAGTTAATTTAGTTTTTCTTTTTATTGTTCGCAAATCAAAACCCCCCGTAACACACCGATGTAAAAACTTCTATCTCAAGTCTCATCTCTAAAGATAAATTCACCCCATCGTGTTCCACGTTAGATCAATACTCAGGAGTAAGTCCTCATTTAATTATTACTTGACGACATCGGTACTCTTGCCGTAGCCGCATCAAGTTTTTGGCGCCGTTGCCAGGGAACGCGACACGTGTGAGTTTCTGGAGAGAGAGTCAAGAGGTAATGTCCTTTTCAATTTGATTATTGCGTTTGCTTTGATTTTGTCTCTTTTTTGATTTTCTGTTTATGAATATATAGGATTCGACGTTTTCCTCTTGTTGTTTTTTCACCCTTGAAAATTCTTTTTGAAGAATTTTTAAATCTAGGCTTTCACTGATTTCATTTCTATATCGTGCATATTGAGTCTTTATTCTACTTATGTTATCATTGAATCCTTTCTGCATCATCATGCATTATTACCAACAATGTAAATGATGCATAGCTTTTAATCGTTCTAGTGACGTTTTCCATTTAGGAAGTCGTGGTTATAATTTGTATGGCTTATCGTATGGGGTATCCGGATCTTCATACCATTAACTTACCTATTATAATTATGCGTATCCAATGCGAGCATCTCCTTCACTAGGTAATTGTGGCCTCATTGTGGCCAAGACCTACCGGGAAGCGTTGTTTGTTTTGTCAGAGTTTTGATCACACTCTGAAAGATTATGAAAAAAATTTAAATTTCAAATGGAGGAAGATAAGCCAACGCTTATTGCCATCCCACTGTTCCCTTTTTTCACTGCTCCTTCCATGTTGATGACATATACGCTATGACCCTGTTCCCTCATGGGATTACAACAGATGTATCTGCTAGCATGAATGCTGATCAATGTGATGACATATTGAAGTTTTCTTCCTCTATACTATCATCACTACCTTTGGATTCAACATCTGTGGATATTTCTTATATGTTATCTGATTCTATCATGAGCTCTGTTTGTCCTCAAATTTTTTCTAGTATCTGCATGCATGTATCTTCTATTCTTATTGCTGATTTGCCTTGAAGTGCAGGATGAGCCAATGGATCCCGGTGATGTGCTGAGTTGCACAGAGGATGATATTTTCCCCAGTGATGAGGTTCCTACCTCATCACAGGAGGAGAAAGTCCAACTCACCATTGTTCCTTATAGCTCATATTTTTCTTGTAGTAATGACATCACAGTCGGCAATGATGACATGGTGAAACTTGATGGAAGTGACATTGAGACCATTCCTTCTCTTTATGACCCTTCGAGTCCCCCCCATTTATTTCTTGATCACCCTTCATTGTCTAATCATGGGCAGGTTATTTCTTCACAGGTTCTCTAGGATGATATTGAGCACACTGCTCAAGTCAATGAGGAGAGCATCACCTTATGTAAGGAGGTTGACCCCCCTCCATAGAGGAGGCTACATTCATTGCCCTCTCCTCCTGCATCCATCCTATTGAAGATGACCCCTGTCTAGGCAAGGACACTTTTGGTAAGATTATCGAGTAGCATCCCTCCTCCTCTTCTTACATCCAATTTTCTTTAACTATGAAATTCAGGTATTATTATTCAGGTGAAGGAGTAACTATTTTGTTACCGTATCGGTACTCACTACTGACACCGATAGTAGAACAATTACTTGTACACTTTTCTTTTCATACTCATATCAATTAACACTTTTAAATCTAAAAATAAGTCGTGCTGAGGATAATAAACACAGTAGATATCTTTCATTTCCTACATTGTCCTCTTTTATATGTTTCGATTTGAAAAGCTATTTGTAGGTGTATTTTGTTTTTTAGCGCAACTCTTAGAACAACATTTTGTTAATTACCAATGCAATGATAAGTGTTAATTATAATTGTTTTTTGAAAAGATAATTAGATTTGAGTAATTCATTCTCGCTGATCCTCACAGTCTTCTTTTAGGTTTATCATCACTTTCAGTTCATCTCCAGCATCTCTGTGAAAATGATGGGGTTGTGGCGTAGAATTCATCGTGGAGAAGGGTATTCCTCCACCCCCTGGAAGAAGTCATGTGCACCTTCACCAACCCCATCCACATAGCGTTGTTTGAGCTGTTGAAGGAGTTACCATTCCTTTAGTGATTCCTTACAGGTCTACAGTGTCCTCTGCATCAACAACAGTCTGAGGATGTCAATTTTCTAGAAAATCTTCACTCTGATGGTTGGAGGAGGTGGCCACTTGTCCTACAAGATCTAACACTTAAATAAGAGTTCGAAAACTCACTTATTTGAGGCTGGCAGAGTCTGTTAATGATTGAGAATGAGCTCATCTTCCATGGAGGTGGTGGTAGTTGGGAAGGCTCAAAGTCCCCGTCGGCTAGAAAATTCTCCATATTTGAGTTATGTTATGTGTCCTTACTACATCAGATACTCAGGTTTCCAAATGTACTTATCATGCCCGTTGTTAATTCACAACTTCTCCAAAGTGACTTCCTTCTTTTAGAACATCATAATTCTCCATGTTCATTATCTATATGGGCTCAAGATGTACTAAACTAATTAAAACCCTATTTCCGATGTAGTATTAGGATGATCAGGTCCGAGTAATGCTCATCACAATTGAGAGACATGGGATCAAGAAGGTTTTCTAATTCTAGTGGTAGTTCTAGTCGATGGGCAATCTGGCCCAATCTGCTCATCTACAATACACTAAGGCCTCATGTATCTAGTACTGAGTTTTTGGTGTCCTCGGATGAAGTGAATTGATGACTGATTTTTATATATTGTTTTTTGGCATCCATTTAGCTTGGATTTTAATTTCTTAGCCCCACATTTGGTAGGATTTATCTTCATATTCTGTCATATTTATTAAAGTACATATAAGAGCATTTGTGAGTTATTTGTGTGCATTTAATGCAATTCATGCATGAGGGAGATTATCTCTCCCCCTAACCATAGTGTTTTTTATTGTATTAATCTTAGTTATCTCATATGTAGTTAATTGGGGGGGGGGGGGGGGGGGGGGGGGGGATGAGATGCACCCATGAAACATGTTGTGAACACAAATGACCTTGCACGATCATTGCCGCATGACCATGTACATTCACGACCAATACCCTAGAAATTCTAAATTTCAAGTTTGCACGCGTGTCTTAGTTGTGCATGCCCATGCCCGTTGTTAATTCACATGCCATGAGCGATTACCCCAAATCCCCAGAATTCCATCGTTCAATCTTTACTCGTGCGCCATAGAGTGTGCACGACCGTGCATGGAATATTGCGCATGAATGATGTTTTGTGCATCCGTGCAAATTCCTTCACGCACGCCCGTGCACATTCTATGGCCCACTTTTGTATTATTCTATGGTTACACGTGCAACATTCTTCTCACATGATTGTGCACAACTTATCACACACAATAAAATTCTGGCTGCTAGTAGACACGATTTCACACCTAAATTTCATTTCTTCGCACATGATCAGACGCTCGACCATGCGCCCGACCGTACAAGACCATTTTCTTGACGTGGTATATAAATATATTGTGATAGGAGTATTATGATCTTTCGCCATTTTCAGTTCTTTCCCGCCGTTTTCAATTCTAGAAGAGGGATTTTGTCCCCTAAGCTTCATCCATTCATTCTAGAGCTTTAAGGAAGAGTTTTCTTACTATTCCTTGGAAATCACCAAGCTAGGAATATTAAGAGATTGACGTGGATGCATGCAAACCAATCAAGAAGATGTGAAATGATCGTGCTAGAGGTACCGACTCTTTCAAGTATCCTGATACAAACAAGGCTCACCATGGGAGAAAGCACCAACTTCGGATGCTCCATTTATAACATCCTCATTCCTACTAGACCCATAATGTGAATTAGACCATGACAAGTGTCATGATATGTGACTTAGTGCAACGATTGGACCATAGAACCCTAGGTGACCTAGTGAACTCACCTAGAGAACATTTGACCTAACTAGGTCAACCAACTCTAACATGACCCAATTGGACCTCAATTGTTCAAGTTGACCTCACCACAATATTCCTAACCCTAGGGGAGATCATGACCATGGACTATAAGGATTGTTGAACCAAATTGGCCAAATTGATCAAAGTCAAACTTAGGTCAAACTAGCTCAATTAACCCTTTATGACCCAATTGGACTTCAATTTATCAAATTAACCACACCACTACATTTCTAACCCTAGGATTTAGCTAATTGACCATGGACCACATGGATTGGTCAACCAAATTGGGCAAATTGTCCAAAGTCAAACTTAGGTCAAACTAGCTCAATTAACCCTAATATGGCTCAATTGGACTTCAATTGACCAAATTGGCCTCACCATTACTCTCCTAACCATTAGGGTGGGTCATTAGGGAAAAAATAATCAAGGGTGATCAATCAATTTATTGAAAGTGACTAAAGTCAACTTTGGGTCAACTTAGCCCCAATTAACCCTAAATAGATCAATTAGCCCAATCATGACTCCACCATGACTCAATTCTCCTCCCAATGGCTGCTCCTCAACTCCCCATGGATTTTCCTGTAGAGTGCCAGTCACCCCCAGACCATGTGGCAAGGAATTTCAAGACAAAAAGTCTTGGCCGAAAACCTATTGATGGTATCTCCTTAAAACCTCCACCATTATCCAAATTGAGCATGTCATTAGCTTCAGAAGCCTGAGAGGAGTGAAAATTGAGCCTGGGGATTTTGGTGGAGAAACCAGAAATTGGCAAGGAGCTCAAGAGGTAGATCAACCATGGTAAGGGTGTGCAAAAATACCCGAAGAACCGAAACCGGACCGAAACCGAACCGAACTAGGCGGTTCGGGTCGGTTTCTAGTTCGGTTGGTTCGGGTATGGTTCCTAAAAAAATAGAACCGGTAGTTCGGTTCGGTTCTCAGTTCTGGTAGTCAGGTACCCCAGAACCGACCAAAACCGAATATATAAGTTTATTTATTAATTATAAATATAATTTTATAACTTAGCGTGGCCCGTTACTTGTTACCCTTATATGATTTTATAGCCTGGAAAGTATAATTTTATAGCCATAATTTTCTCACATATTACTATATTTATAACTTAAAATTTTATAAGTTAATAACTTATATTATTATATTAGAGAGTTCAACTTTCTCATTTTGTGCAGTAAACTAAGTATTTTATCTTCGAGTGAATTATTGTATCCGTGTCATACTTGTTTGAATATTAAACTATATATATCCAACTTATTTAATGGTGACATACTTATTGCTTCAAACCGAGAACCAAACCGGAACCGAACCGAACCGAACAGTCCGGTTCCATACAATAGGATCGTGGGTCGGCTCCGTTTCTAAAAATTTGGAACAGAATATATATGGGTCGGTTCTTGGTTTTGGATAGAACTGAACCGAACCGATCAGAGTTGCACCCCTAAACCATGAAACCCAAGCGAGGAACGCAATCCCAAGCCCCAATCCAGGTGTGATTTCTCCTTCTCTCCTCCCTTGCTAGTTCCTTAGATCATTTAAGGATTCAGGCTCAAGAGAGATAGATCCATCACCATGAAAACTCATGTTTTGTCTGAAATTTACCCCTCCTAAAACCCATATACACAAACTTTCTGACGGCCACATCACCACCAATCGTCGACCACCACCTCAACATAGATTGTGGTTGGCCATGGGGAGGAGGGGGTAGCTGGGAAATGGACCTTGAATTCAGCCCAGCCACTTTCATTCTCAGCCCTTGGCTGAGTGAGGAAAATGATTGGATGCCCTCCATTTGTTCTTTAAGATGTGTGCTATATTGATATTATATATATTATAATATAGATTAATTAATATATGATCTGTCACACTTTGGACAGTCATTTTCATGCTTAAATTAAGGGCCCTTAGAGGAAAACCTAGATCAAGTGCTGAACATAAAAATTGTAGCGTCTTGTCTTAACTTTCCAGGGAACTGTAAATCACCTCCATTGGTGCCCTATAGCCCCAATAATCTCCATTTTGCTGGGGTCAAAAAGTGTGTATAACCCGGCTGCAACCCATTCCACCCCAACCCCTCTCCTCTTAACAAGCAGGTTGTTGGGGCCGTTTGAAAGAGAAAGATCAAAGAGTACTTTTACCTCTTCCAAATGATGGCTACTACTACAATGGTGATGAATCAACTGGAAAAGTTAAGATTTATCGCTTCTGTAATAAACAAGATCGTAAGCCAAACCTCAAAAATTATTTAAGAGGGAAGAAAATTTCTAGGGTAGAATATAACTTACTTAAACGGGAGGAGAGGTCATCGACGTCACACGAGGAAACCTGCTGTTGTGAGTGCTGTCGATTAAGACAAAAATGAAGAAGGAGGAAGAAAGGACATGCGGCTAAGGCTCCCTCTTCTGTTGAGAGGAGCACAAGAAGGAGTCGACGTAAAGGGTTTCTAAAAAAGGAAGGAGGAGCGTCGACATTGCTGGGATATATCTTTGTTCTTTGGAGGGCTTCGAATCGATGCTAGATCGCACGCCGAGAGGTTCTCCTTCGACCCATGCGGCTGGTAGCGATATAAAGAAGAGGGGGAGTTAACAGGAGGGATCACATGACGTGCGGTTACTAAAAGAAAATCGTGAATTGAGGGGGGGGGGGGGGGGGGGGGGGGGGGGGGGGGGCGAAAAATTATGGAGTGAACCGTCTGGGGTTACACTTGGGGAGTAAATTAGGTTCCTCCAAATTTCCAAAAAACCATTCTACTCTCTTTATTAATAAAAACTACACGCTATGCCTTCGAACCTATTTAAAATTTCGTAAATGCCAATTTTTTTAGTGATTTCAATTAATTTATTGATTAATCAGCATGCAAATGGCCAACGTAAAATCATACCTCGATGCGTCAAAGGCTCAATTAAACTTGCTCGCGATCAGACCCTGAAAATAGAAGAACGCGACGCATAAATGTTGGATGTTACACTTTGGATAGTTATTTTCATGCTTAAATTAAGGTCCCTTAGAGGAAGACCTAGTTCAAGTGCTGAACATAAAAATTGTAGCATCTTGTCTTAACTTTCCAGGGAACTTTAAATCACCTCCATTGGTGCCCTATAGTCCCCATAATCTCCATTTTGTTGGGGTGTGTCCTAAAGGTACCAAAGACCATATTTTATAAATTCCTAACTATATACTCATTGCATGAGGCTGAAATTTTGGCCATGCATGAGGGGTACCTAGATAAAGTACCGTCCAAAAATTAGAATTTTTGGGGAACATTTTTCTATAGTTTATACAAAAATTTAATTAGGCATGTATAGGTGATGCACATGGCTAGACAACCTCAAAGTGACCCAAATTTTTGGTAGATTGTAAATTAGGTCACTATATGCCACTGGTAAGAAGTTCAGACCATTTGGCTTTCTGCATGTGGGTGTATTCCACTTGCATGAATCTTGTATGTTTGGAAATGGTGTGCATTTAGCACAAAAGTGTATTTGGTGTATTTTTCCCAAATGGCTTGTTGCATGTCAATGAGATATGCAATTATGAATATTTGTGAATACATTATAATTGGAAAATTACCAATCTCTGATAAACACTATTTTGAATCATGACAAACCTATGAAAAAATTAATTAGAATTTTTGGATGAATAAATAATATTGTTCATGCTCAATGTTGCAAATTCCTCATAGAAGTATTTATGAAAATTTAATGGTCATATTATTAGGAAAAAAATTATGATTCTCTGTTAGGCGCATTTCTATAGCATAATCAATCTCTGGAAAAATTAATTGGAATTTTTGGATGATTAAATATTATAGTTCATGTTCAATGTTGCAAATTCCTCATAAAAGTATTTATGGAATTTTAATGGTCATATTATTATGGAAAATTATAATTCTTTGTTAGGCTCATTTTTATGTCATAATAAACCTTTGGAAAATTATTTGGACATCAGATTTATGTATTTCATGTGTAAATTGATCAATTTTCACATATTTGTTAAAAACGAATTATGGCCCAATTAAATTAGGAAATAATTGAATCTCTGAAAAATTATCTTTCATGACGTGTTGAGCCTCTGGGAATTATTTTAAATGTATTGGCCATGTAGTTTTAATAGTTACCTTACACATGACATGAATATCACTATTTGAGTATATTAGTCTACGTTTATCAAAACACAGAAAAACCTTAAATTTCTAGTAGAACATCAACTTAATCAAGTGGCACTTATGGATTCAATTTTGTAATATATAGGTTAGTGTTGGGAAAAATACCCTTTGATTATCTAAACAAATTGTATAAAAAGGATTTCATCAGTTAGGATGAATTACCCACATTGTATTGAAAGGGTAATTTGGTCATTAAATGTCCTAGGATATCTCACTCACAATAGAGTGTCAAGACCAGGTCAAAATGAGCATAAAATATAGCCGAGTTGCGTCGACTTCTATTCGACGCAACGTTGACTGAAAGTCGAAGTAACTCATCCTGCTTGTCAAAGTATCAAGTGAAGTCGACACAATGTCAAAATGAACTCGACGTAGAAGGATGAGCCAGTCAAAGCCATCTTAGAAGTCGACGCAACTTCGATTTCAATTCGACGCAGAAGACGAAGTTCAAATCCAAGTCTTCAACTCGATGGATACGTCGGTAAGAAGTCGACGCAACATCGACATCGAAGTTCAGTCAGAGCTAAGAAGGAATTCGAAGCTGCTTCTATCAGAACTCAGAGGTGCATCGATATAAAGGATAATGAACTCGACGCAGCGTCGAATACATACAAAAAAGGAAGGTTTTCTGCTATCCTTTATGATGCTTTTCCAGATGATCTACAAGGCTGAAATCTATTTCTAATGGCTCGTTTATTGCCAAGAATGGAATGAAGTATTTCAGAGATACAACAAAGACATTCTTGGATGTTATTCAAATCAGACTTGATGGGTCGGGAACAAAAATAGAAGGAAATATTTATTGTCCAATGGACATTCCTTCTAAGGTGAGGCCATAAGAAGAAAGAAATTCAAACACTAATGGCCAGAGAATATATATGCTGAGGAAGAAAGATAACAATAACAAATTTAGTGATTCTTCTTCTTCTTCTTGATCATCCTAAAATTTTCTCTCTAAACAAGAAAAGGAGAACAAGAACCTCTTTGTACAGATATACAATGCTGCTTCTTCTTCTTCTTAATCTCACAGCAACAAGCAAACACGGGTACAAAGATTAACAGGATCACAAGCATCTAACCCTTGCATTCTTCTCTATCATAAGCAAGGGTTCACCATATAAAGATTCTAAAGAATACCAAAATACAACATCCTGTGTGATAGCTGTTATAGGATTCATACATAAGAATCCCAGTCTTCTTCTTCCTTCTTACCTCTATGTTATTATTCCGTAACTATAAAAGAGTCCTAAGAATCCCTCTCCAAAGGATTCAGTTGGTTCTAAGATGTTGGGAAAAAACCCTTGATTTAACTTAACAAATTAATTAAAAGTCATTTTATTCACTAGGATTTAATTTACCCATTGTATAGTGAGGGTAACTTGGTCTCTAGATGTCTTAGGATGTAAAACTTAACCTAGAGTGTCAAGACCAGTTAAAGGGATACAAATTTGGACAAAGTTAATAATGGCGTCTAATGGAATTCAACGCAACATCGGGTTCATGTCGACGCTACTCCACTAGAAGTCCAAGTGGCTCAACTCTGCTGTCGATGTAACACTAGTCGACGTTACATCAAATAGATATCAACGTAGAGACCAGAGACTTGTTGATGGAACTTGAGAAGTTGACCCAGCTTCTACTTCAACCTCGACGCAGAAGGGAATACATGTCAAAGCCATCTAAAGTCGACGCAACGTCGACTTCATCTCGACGCAGTTAATGGAGGTCAGAGTGGATGCTATTCAACTCGACGGGTGCGTCGATAAGGTATTGACGCAACAACAAATAGCCGAGTTTAGTCAGAGCACAGAAGAAATCTAAGCAGCTCTTAGATGAACTCGAAGCAACGTCGATAAGAGAGGAAGTTAATTCGACGCTACGTCGAATACAGTCTGTGAAAGTTCAATTTTTACAGCTGTCATTCTGAGGCTTCTATCATGGCCCACGGAGAACGGTCTAATAATTGCCTGAAGAAGAAGGAAACATTAAAGAAGGAGAAAAGGCTTTCTTGGAAGTATACACCTTCTGGTTGGACGGGTTGAGAAGTTATTAAGGAAGGAAAGAGGATGTCTATCAAATATACCTTTTCAGGTCTTACCTAACAAGGAAACAAATTCAAAATAGAGACAAGGTATATAAGGATAAAGAAGGAAGAGAAAAACAAGGCATTAATCACAATCAGCCGTCTCTTTTAAAATTAAGGGTTTCCTGTCTTCTTCTCCCTTTCAGGAACCCTAATACAGAGCTGTGAAAGAGAATAGAATGCTCTGGTGTTCTTCATCTGATAGAACAAAGAATCTGAATAGCTGCTCTTCATCACCATGTTTTGGCAGCCAGATCTCAATCAACAGAGGAAGAAAGAATCTGACAATACAAAGTTCCTGCAATCTATTACCATCAAAAGCATGGGCTAATCAAGAGCAATTTTTTTGGAATAACTAAGAGGCTGAATTTCATACAGCCTTCACAAGAATTCTGAGAACAGAATTCCTTTAACCTTCCTTCTTCTCCTTCTCTTTCTAATTCCTGTAAAAGATCATTGGTTCTAAGAGTCTCCTGATCAAAAGACTCAGGCACATGTGTGTATTCCTACCAGGTGGTAGAAGAGAGGACTAGCCACATTTTGGGGAACCTCTATAAAATTCATTGTGTGTGTGCTGTGATTTTCTGTGTTGTCCAGTCTTTTATTCTGCACTTTATTTCCTGCATTCTTTATTCTGCCTGGATTATTAAGCATAACTCCTTAGAGTAATTTATTGTCAAACGCAGTTAAGATAGAAATATTTTAAAACTCTATTCACCCCCCATATAGAGGAATCTCAGAGGCACACTGTGCACTTTCATAAGAGTCTCCCTATTAAAAGACTCAGTGGTTCTAAGAGTCTCCTTATCAAAAGACTTAGTGGTTCTAAGAGTCTCCTTATTAAAACACTCAGTGGTTCTGAGAGTATCCTTTTCAAAAGACTCAGTGCTGGTTCTGAGAGTCTCCTTATCCAAAGACTCAGGCACATTTAGTACAATCCTACCAAGGTGGTAGAAGAGTGGACCTCCCATATTTTTGGAAACCACTATAAATTTTTTGTGTCTTTTCTGTGTTGCTTTTCTGTGCTATCCCCTTTACTGTTTATAGTTTTCTTATTTCTGTGATTATATTATTCTGCGATTGGTATTGCTGAATGCATAGCTGCTAGATTAGGTTTTATTGTGTGTGCATAATTAAGGTAAAAGTTTTTAAATCTCTAGTCACCGTCCTCTAGAGAATACTCAGAGGCACACTGTGCACTTCCAATTAGTATCAGAGGGAGGTTGATCATAAAAAGGCTAACACCTTGATCAAAAGATCTCCTCACTCATATTTCTTTATTTAAAATTGTTTCAAACAAAATTATGAGTTCTAAGGACTTTAGGGTAACCTTAACAAAACCACCATTGTGTAACGTAATTAAGTTTACACTCTGGAAGGCCATAATTGTTGGAACATGGTTTACCGCATCCCTTTGATTTGAGAATAACAAATCCTACTTGTATTTGATCTTGTTTTGCCATTGTGTTTTTAGCATGCAGGTTTGGAAAAATATGACAACAGGTTGCTGCAACAATGGTCTGGCACTAACCACAAGCCGAAGGATTGATAGCTGTCTAACGCCAGACGTTACACTTAACGCTGGGCATTAGTGCTAGATGAAATGCGTTTGATGAAATTTGCATTGACGAAATGGAAAGCTGCATTCGACGAACTAAAAGCTGCGTTTGATGAAATGACGATCGATGAAATGAAACCGCTGAGAACGGAAGCAGCGTTCGACGAACTGGAAACTGCGTTTGACGAAGATGGCGTTCGACGAAACTGTGTTCGACGAAAGAAGAAGCCCGTTCGACGAAATGTGTTCGATGAAATTATCTGTTCGATGAATTGGGGTGCTAGCTGATTAAAGATGAAACTCAACGCCAGGCGTTAGAGCTAAACGCCGGGCGCTATCCGTTCGACGAAATGGAGGTCTACGAAAGGTGAAGATGGCATGCCGTCTGATTAAAGAAAGAATCTCAATGCCAGGCATTAGTCTTAACGCTGGGCGCTATCCGGTCGATGATTTTGGAAAGGAGAAAGCAGCCGTGATTGCAGGAGGAACATTAATAATGATTTGCCCAATGCCCCACGATAGCCTTAACGCCAGCGTTGATATTGCCTAAAATAAAACATTTCTAAAGTGCAGAATCTCCTTCCTCTTCTGAAGATCCGAGCCATCAATATGTTGCTATACATGCTCAACGCCCGGCGTTAGGATTTAATGCAGGCGTTAGCTCAAAGTCTATAAATCGGAGGATTTTATCTTCTCCTACTACTGATTGTCAAGAGCCCTATTCCATCACTTCAGAAACTTTGTGAGGGCCGTATTTCCAGATAAACACATCTCCCACTCATATTTCAAAAGGAGGAATCAAAGGAGGCTTGGATCAACACGCTAACTCAATGCAAAGAATGCACGCTTTGACTTCAACGATCTTCAACGATTCTTCGACGTCTCCTTCAGATTACCTCATAAGGAGTTTTATATTTGTATTTTGTATTTGTCCTTTATTTCATCTTTGTAATCGGTTCGTGAATTCCCCTCGTGTTGGCGACTAGGTCTAGGTAGGACTTATGGAGGAATTCACCTTGTGTTGGCGACTGGGTCTAGGGAGTAGATCTAGGGGGTGCTCGAGGCCTTTCTGGTGATAGATTGGCTAGAGCGGCTTGAGCCCGTATCTGGGGAGAGATCGGCTAAAGCCAACCGGTTCATGGGGATACGAGTCGGTATAGAAAACAAAAAGTGTTTTCATATTATTCGCTTCGATTTCTAGCGTCATTGAAATCAGATTTTGTGATCAATTTTATAAATGATAATCATGTCTTTTCTTGTTTAATAAAATTGATTTCATTTCTAATTTCATTATCTCTTTACTTTTGATTTAACTTTGACCAAAATATCAAAAGTTTTCTAATAAAGTTTAAAGTTTTTAAAACCCTTATTCACCCCCCTCTGAGGGCGCCACAGATCCAACAAGTGGTATCAGAGCCAGGTTATTCCAAATCAGCTTAACAACCCGGAATAATGGCGTCTCATGATCTCGCTTCTATTAGTGGGGGAAATTTTTATGAAGAAGAAAAATCTCTTGCACCACCCTTATTCGAAGGAAGAAATTATAAAGGGTGGAAAATGTTAATGGAAAGGTTTATTAAAACATTAGATATCAACGCATGGGATATAACAATAACAAGACCAGCGGACGAATCAAATAAACAAGAGCGTCACATAAATGCAAAAGCTATGAATTATATTTTCTGTGCTTTATCTCAAGATATCTTCAAATTAATATATTGTTTTTCTAGTGCATACAAAGTATGGAAATTTCTTGAAGAAATGTATGATTTTCCTCTTACTGGCATGGAACAAACACAAGAATTGGAGAACATACAAGCTTGCACAAATTTCAAGAAAGCTCCTCTCATGACGGATCCATGAAGTGCACATCAAGTGAAAGAGAAGAAGAAATACTATCTTCGGAAGAGAAGTGCCAAAAAGATGTCAAAGAAACGATATGTTCAAATCGTGCCTCTCCCGAAAGCAATGTAAGGAAATCAAATTCCATTTTTAGAACTTCTATCTCTACATTACAATTGCTTCAAACTACAAAACGAAAAATTAAGAAATTAAAAAATGCTAATAAACATTTGCGCTTAGAAAATAAAATTTTAAAGGCAAAAATTAATGAAGAATCAAATTCTAATTTATCTAGTTCTACCCATGGCTCCTTAGTTAAAAACATTACACCTTGGGTAGAATATAATGAATTAAAAGAAAAACACAAGAAACTTGAAAAGGAATTTCTTGTTATAAAAGAACAAAATGAAAGATTATGTTTAGAAAATTCATCTTTGAAAAATGATTGTGCTAAGTGTAAAGACTATAAAATTGAAATTAAAGATATGGATGAAACATTTGATGAATATAGAAATAACTATCAAAATCATATTGATTCAATTGTTTCCACTCTTAAAGATAGCACAACCGCTTATAATAAAGCTAGACATAATTTAAAGATCAAGAATGATGAATTAAAATAAAAAATCAACTTGCTTATGAAAATTGCAAATACAAATTCACAATATCAAACTATATCTAAAAACAAGTTGAATATGAATATGAACATCTTAACTAAGTTTAAAAATGGGAGTAAGGAACATAAAGGATTTGTAAATCAAAATCAAAATCACCATTATTTACAAAATCATGTTTCTCCCAACCTAAAATTAAATGCAAACAAATTTCCTTCAAATTATAAATTCAAAAACCCTTTTGATCCAAATATTCAAGTAAATGATTATGGAAATTTGAAAACTAAAAATAATGTTAAACCAAGATTTGAATGGAGACCCAAAGCTAAAGATGAAACATAAACTCAAATCAAAAGAGCCCATTCAATCATATCTCCCCAAAAGCAAACACGATATATTTGGGTACCCAAAGGAACTGCCACACCCGGTCCTCTTTGGATAACTGCATCTCTCATTCAATAGTATCCTATCATCTGCATGAAGTAGAAATCAATTAAAAATGAAATATCAATTCGCTACTTCATGATATGCTTTATTTCCTTTTTATTTTTGCTTTTATTTTCTTTGAACCATCATGATATGATTAATTTATATAACTTGTGATATGATTTTCACATTTTAAACCAAAATTCATAAATAAATCAAATTGAATAAAGTTGAATAAAAAGTCATATCATTTCTCAAGTGATCTACTTATCCTTTCTATTTCTATCCTCCTAAATCCATTTCCTAAAAGTCTTATAAAATTTGAAAAACTAAATTTGTCATATGATATTATTAAGACTAAATGAAATAAGTGTCAAAATGGATTCAAAAGGTGTTTTTTGGGGTATTAGGCTAAATTTATAAAATGTGCAAGTTTTGCTTAGGTATTTAATATATTTGCATCATTTTTTGATTACCCCTAGTATGTTAAATCATAATCATGTTAAACCGAAATTGAAAAATTGCATGAATATTATTTCACATATTTATGATCATTTCACTCATGCATATGTTATGCAAAACTCAAGAATTAAGGTCTAATGAATATGGAGCTTTAATGAATATGAAACCCATGTACTAAAATTTTAACTTCCGCAATTGTTTTTGCGATTTCTTCTCGTCTCTTCACTTCATTAGACATACCTTACATTGCACAAACATAATTAAGAAAAATCGAAAGCAAAATCGAAGAAAATCTAGGCTATATGATTAAAATAAGCACTCTTTGTGAGCTAACGCAGGCGCTACGACCTAACGCCGGTGCTAGCTCAAAATATCCGATTTTCTGTACTTTTAAAATTCTGAAAAATCACTAAAAATATATGTTTTTGTTTAATACTCAAAAACCAAAGAGAAAATTTATAAAACCTTTCAAAAATAACCAAAAATTGATTCTCATTGTATTCATCATTCACCTTGCAATCTTTCTCTTTAATATTTTGAAAAGGTTGAATATGAATTGTTTTATATATTTCACTTACAATAATTAATTATGAGTACCTAAATTTCTATGAGATAAAATTAATGATCATGCAAAATCAATAGATCGTATTTCTTTCAACATATAGTTGTTGATCATGATTAGTATATGATTCTATTATATTTTGCATGAATCTCATCTATGTTTAGACCATAGAATTAACTCTATATCAATATGAATAAATAAATTAGAATCATCAGAAATCACTGACAACACTCCTGATGCGGCTAGGAGATTCTGAATATGTGCATGACGTGGGAGGTCTATGTGCAACACCATGCCTACACCAACAGTCGCCTTTTCAATCCCCACGAATGATTGATAAGACTCTTGTTGAGGACGGGATGATGACTTTCTGGCACAGACACCATGCATAATGGAAGAAGCCATAACCTACATGAACTTTCAACACAACAACAATCAACACAATTTTTTTTTAATGCCAGGCGTTAGAATTAACGCCAGGCGCATGCTCTGGAACATTCTATCACTGCCAGTACACAATGCCAACCATATGTAATACTTGTAGCTCAAAAATTATTAAAAATCAAACTAACTAAAAAAGGTAAAAGCAAAGACTCATTTTTAAGAAGAATCTCAAAACCTCATTCTCAACTCAAAAACTTGAAAACCCTATATCTCAAAATCCTAAAATCTATCACATACCATAATGATACACTTCAATACTGTTGGGAAAATGATTTCTCTTAACCCCTTAAATTAAGTTGAATATGAATTCTAAGAACGAAAAACAAGGTTAAGTAAATATGCGTCGAATAGTATTCGACGCAACGTCGAGCTGTAGTCGACGTTCCCTTCAGATTAAGTCGAAGTAACTTTAGGAAGATTTCGACGTATGTATTGTCGACGCTACTCTGATTTCTAGTCGACGCATATAGAGAAGTCGACGTACCTTAGTCGACGCACCTTCCTTATTCTTCTCTCGACGTCCAGCCATGATGAATTCGACGCTTACGTCGAATAGTAATCGACGCACGTCGATTACTATGACAGAATTCAAATATGCGCCAGATCTCTTTCCTTCTTTCAATAGATCTGATTTATATGGAATAATGTTAATATTTTTATAGCCGTTCTGAATCATTCTTTCCTTCTATTTGATTCTTGGCTAATCTGATAAAACTCATTATGGATATTATTCGAATTTGGAATGAATTCTTTCCTTCTATTGGTATGCTAATTATGGAAATATTTCTATTCTTCCAATTCTCTGACTGCTAATTAATTATCCTCCTATAGCATTATTTTTACACATAGCTATAAATAAAGAGGAGGTCGGCAGAAAATGACAGTTGAGTGATCCACCACATACAGTTGAAATAGAGGAAAAGCTCCCAAGAGAGTAGAGAGAAAAACTGAGAAAAGAGATAGTGTGCTGCAGAGAAAAAGCTTTCATCTTCTCCTTCTTCTTCAGAAGCCATTCTACTACAAACTCTGAAAGTTCTCTCAAAAGAGAGAAAAGTTTTTACAATCTCCTTCTCACTATAGAAGAGAGATTTTCATTCACTACTTCTTGTGCTTCCAATCTTCTTGCTAGGAAGAAGATTCATTCTTGTTCTTATTTCTTTCTTTCTTTCTTTCTTACTTATAACATTGTAAAAGAGTTTTTAGAATCTCTCTTCAAAAAATTCAGTGTACTGGTTCTAAGAGTCTCCTTGTCAAAAGACTCAGTTGGTTCTAAGAGTCTCCTTGTCAAAAGACTCAGGGTGGTTCTAAGAGTCTCCTTATCAAAAGACTCAGTACAAGATAGTGAATTCCTACCAAGGGGGTAGAAGAGTGGACTACCCAAAGTTTGGGGAACCACTATATTTTCTTGTGTTGTGCTGTGATTTCTTTTCTTGCATTTACTTTCTTTACTTGTTTAATTCTTGTTCATGTGTGAGAAGCTATAATCTGTGATCATACACATATATATATAAACTTTGCACAAAATAATTTTTAATCTCTATTCACCCCCCCCTAGAGAATTCTAGTTAGGTAAACTGTGCACTTTCAATTGGTATCAGAGGGAGGTTGATCTAAAAAGGATAACTCCTTGATCAAAAAGATCTTACCTCTCATATATATATTTTTCAAAACTATTTTATCATATGGCACAAATCAAAGATTATGCTTCCACCAGACCTCCAATGTGCAATCTTGAAAAGTTTGCAATTTGGAAAACAAGAATTAGAATTTATATGAATTCCATTGATGCTGACTTGTTTGATATTACTATGACAGGTCCCCCAAAGCCTTATAGAAAGGATACAAATGGCAATGTCACACAAACACTTGTTCCAAGATCTGAGTGGACAGAAGATGAAAAGAAGGGAAGAACATATGATCTAAAGGCCATGAACATACTTGTCTCAACTCTCTCAGATGACATTTTTCAAAAGGTTGTTGACTGTGAATCATCCAAAGAAATTTGGGATGCTCTCACAAAGATGGTGGAAGGAAGTGCTGATGAAAAGAAAGATAAAAAGGCTCTATTGATCTCTCAATATGAGAACTTCCAAAAGAAGGCTGAAGAAAGCATCTCTGAAATGTATGACAGATTCAGTCTGATCATCAATCAACTAAGAGACTTGGATAGAGAAATCTCTCTCACTGAGATTAATGAAAAATTGCTAATGAGTCTCCCTAGTTCATGGGACTCAAGAATTTGGGCAATAAGAGACACAAGAGGACAAAAAGAGATCTCAACAGATGCTCTCTTAGGAAAACTCAGATCCTATGAGTAGTTGCTGAAAACTAGAGAGGAGAAGGAAAGAAGAGAAAACACTCAAACTTCCTCAAAAAGCAGGAACATTGCTCTAAAGGCAACAGAAGAAGGAACCCCTGTCACTGAAGAAGAATTATTCAGTTTCTTGGCCAGAAGATTTAAGAAATGGGTCAAGACAGACAGATCAAAAAGGAGGGAGTCAAAACAAAGGTATAACAAAACCCCCACTAAAGAAATTATTTGCTATTCTTGCAGGAAACCTGGACACATTGCCCCAGAATGTCCAGAGAATGCTGAAACAGAAAAGGATCTGAAAAAGAAAGATCTGAAGAAAAAGGGGAAGAAGAAAGAAAGAGGCTTCATTGCAGAAGTCTGGAGTGAAACAAACTCTGAGGATAGTTCATCCTCTAAGAGTGACAATGAAGAATCTAGGCAAGAAGACCTATGCTTGATGGCCTTTGAAGACTCAAAGAATGATGATAAATCATGGAGTGAAACAGGATCAGAAGAAAGCATATCTTCTGATGATGAAAAAGAAAAGAACCTCATTCTCATTGAGGAATCTGAGGATGAGGATGAGGTAAGCATGTTTGATGAAATAGATTTTCAAAGTGATAATCTTAGAAATGATTTTATGGGAATGTACCTAGATCAACTAAAAACAAAACAAGAAATTAAAGATCTAAAAGAACAAATCAATGTAGCTAAAAACCAGAGAAACACAGAAATTAAATCCTCTAAAGATTATGAATCAATAGCTAGCAGAATAGAAAAGGAAATAGAAAGGGCTAGAATAGAAAATCAGTTCCTTAAGGATAAAGTAACCCAGGCAAAAGCCTTTGAAGAATCAATAAAAATGAGAAGCCAAACTCTTAAGGAAATCACTGAAAAACAAACAATAAGACACAACCATCTTGGGTTAGGGGCTGATCCCTCAATCAGCCTAATTCCATCCAACAAACCTGCTTGGATGAGCCCTGTAAAATTCACCAAACCTATCAAAATGACAAACCAAGAAAAAGACCCAAAAGATAAGGAAGAAAACTCCTTCAAAGAAATAAAGGAATTTGATGAAACATCTTATTATTCAGCTGATGACTCACAAACTTCATCTGAAGAAACAATCAAACCAAGAAAAACAAGACATAAAGGAGTAAAAACAGAGAAAGGCAAAATGAAAATTTATGAAGATACAGTTGCGTCGACTTCATATCGACGTATGCACGAGAGTGCGTCGACTTCTACTCAACGCAATCTCTCAGATGCTTCGACCTCTTCTAGATGGATGAACAAAAGCACGTCGACTTCCAATCGACGCAACTTTTTCTATGCGTCGAAATCAGATCGACACCATCTGGAGAAAGCGCCGAATACAAATCAACGTGACTATCAACATGCGTCGAATGGATATCGACGCACAAAAATTCAGAACAATTTAAACATCTTTCCTCCAAAAGTCTTTCATCGTAACCTTTATTCAGGACCCATTCATCCTGATTATAATTTCTATCCTAATCAACATTCTAACCAAAATTTTTACCCAAAACTTAGTAACCAAACTTCCCATCCTAATGAAACCTTCTATCCTAATCAACATCGGTATCCTAGTCAACACTTCTATTCACCTTTAAACTCAAACTCTCACAAAAGTAGGATACTCAAGTATTACATATGCAACAAAAATGGCCACCTTGCCAAAAAGTGTTGGTATAATCAATCAAATTGGTCTTAAAACCCAGTCCTAGGCTACCTTAGAAACCTTTAGGATTAAGAAGAGATAAAAAGAAATAAACACCCAGAACTTTTCAGGAAAATTAAAAGTCACGTCGACTTCTAATCGACGCAACGTCGATAACTCAGATCAGTAAGCACAATCGACGCATGCGTCGACTGCTATCGACGCATACGTCGATAAGAAACCCTTGCATCCCAAAGCAGACTAAATCAACGCTCACGTCGAATTCCACTCGACGTAACGTCGACCTCATAAAAACGAGTGGCAATGCTAAATTATTTTCGGTCACATCCACTGAAGTACCGAATAAACCTCGAATTGAGTCCAGTTTCGACGCTTCACCTGACTTAAAAAGACTCTTCAGTTAGAAACCTTCACAACACTGCCTCTTTCATTCTTCGTGCTCCTCAGACCAGCTAATCTCTTCCTCTCTCCTTCACTAACCTAAAATGGCTCCCAAGACCAACTCAGGCTTCGATATTGACCTTGAGTCCTTCCAAGCTGCCGCAGAAAACTACAAGAGCATCATTGCTCTCTTTACTGAAGCAGGACTGGACAAACTCATCTCCACTAGGTGCAAGCTCCTGGAATCAGAGCTCACAGAGCTAATAACTCATGTTCAGATATCTGAACAAGGAGAAATCTAGGGAACACTATATGAGACACCAGTCTCAATCTCAGCAGAACATATTAGGGCCACCTTGATCTTCCATCAGGTATATCCTACTATCATCTTAGTTTAAAAGAAATAAGGAAAGACAATGAGCCTCTAAAAGAATGACTAAACAAGTCTTGATTATTCCCCTAATAGGTAATGAATCCATTGAACTCACACCTGATGAAATCAAGCATTTGCTCACCACCATGAAATTCTCAAAAGATAGACCAATCCATCTGAAAAAGGTAGACTTTTCTGATGAATATAGGCTGCTGGCTGATATAGTAGGGAAATTTCTACTGTGCAAGATCTCAGCACATGATGCAGTACCAAAACAACAACTGAACATCATGGGGGCCCTTGTGTTGAAGAAGAAGGTAGACTGGGCCACATGGCTACTCAAGATGATAGGCTCTAAATACTCTCACAAAGAGAATGCCTACATGAGAATCATGAGTCAAGTCCTCTTCCATTCCTTTCCTGACCTATGTAGGTCAAAAGGAATCCCCATTCCTCCAGGGAAGAGGATGTCAATTGCTCTCTTTTCTAAATGGACCAGGCAAATCCCTAAGCCTGGTTCCATCCCTGAAAGATCTCCCTCTCCCTCTAACTCTCCTGCTCATCCTCCTCCTCCTCCTCCTTCAACAAATCTCTCATCTGTACCTTCATCATCCACATAATCACAAATACCACCTCAATCACATGCACAAGTCTCATCTATTCCTCCACCTCCTCCATCAAATATACCTCCTCAAGATGATAGAATCCTCTCTCCACATCCATTATCTCCTCCTCCTCCTCTATCACCTCTTCCTCCACCATCACCTCCTCATCAACTCTCACACCATGAACCATCTGAATCCACTGAGGCTCTCATCACCCAGTGCATACAATCCACAGCTCAAAGATTCCAAGCAATGCTAGATGAGCATTGCTCCAAGATTCATTCCTCCATCCTTCACATGCACACCCAAATAGATGGGGTCAGTGCCTCTGTGCAAGATCTGAAATCTTCTCTCTCTTCCTCTAGAGTGACTAGGTCTTTCTTAACCTCCTTGGCCAAGAAGGTCAAGAAGGGGGAGAATCTAGATGAAGAGCAACCCTCCAATCCTAGATCTCTTTCTCACAAGTCCCCTCCTCCAAAATCTGACAAAATCCTTGGGAATGAGACACTACCTGAGCTACATAATGATGAACAAACAATAGAGGTACTCAACATAGCAAGGGATGCTGCAAATCAAATGGCACTACTACAAGGGGAGGGAAGCAGAGCAGAAAATGAGGCTGCAAAGGAAGATGGTGAGAAAGATAAAGAAACTGAACTTCAGGGGGAGCTGGAAGCTGTGTTTATAAATGAAGCTGAGACTCAGGGGGAGCAAATGACTGAGACCCAGGGGGAGCTAGGAGAACTTCCTACAAATGAGAAAGAGAAACTCTCCTCTCCTAAAACAGTAGTATTCAAGAGAAAGAGAAAGACCCCCTCCTGAGTAATATTTGAAAACAATGCTGATATATTTTTGAGTACTAATTGGAATGAACATGACATATATTTATATGATTCTGGAACATTTGATCTCTTCTTCTAAATTTCACTTTTTGATTATTTGATATATTTCTTTTCTATACAAATGCTGTGCTGGATTGATTTTATGCTAGTACAATTTCCCTCTAAATAGGGTTAAGACAAATAGGGGGAGATTGTTGGGAAAATGATTTCTCTTAACCCCTTAAATTAAGTTGAATATGAATTCTAAGAAAGAAAAACAAGGTTAAGTAAATATGCGTCGAATAGTATTCGATGCAACGTCGAGCCGACGTTCCCTTCAGATTAAGTCGAAGTAACTTTAGGAAGATTTAGATGTATGTATTGTCGACGCTATTCTGATTTCTAGTCGACGCATATAGAGAAGTCGACGTACCTTAGTCGACGCACCTTCATTATTCTTCTCTCGAAGTCCAGCCAGGATGAATTCGACGCTTACGTCAAATAGTAATCGACGCACGTCGATTACTATGACAGAATTCAAATATGCGCCAGATCTCTTTCCTTCTTTCAATAGATCTGATTTATATGGAATAATGTTAATATTTTTATAGCCGTTCTGAATCATTCTTTCCTTCTATTTGATTCTTGGCTAATCTGATAAAACTCATTATGGATATTATTCGAATTTGGAATGAATTCTTTCCTTCTATTGGTATGCTAATTATGGAAATATTTCTATTCTTCCAATTCTCTGACTGCTAATTAATTATCCTCCTATAGAATTATTTTTACACAGAGCTATAAATAAAGAGGAGGTCGGCAGAAAATGACAGTTGAGTGATCCACCACATACAGTTGAAATAGAGGAAAAGCTCCCAAGAGAGTAGAGAGAAAAACTGAGAAAAGAGATAGTGTGCTGCAGAGAAAAAACTTTCATCTTCTCCTTCTTCTTCAGAAGCCATTCTACTGCAAACTCTGAAAGTTCTCTCAAAAGAGAGAAAAGTTTTTACAATCTCCTTCTCACTATAGAAGAGAGATTTTCATTCACTACTTCTTGTGCTTCCAATCTTCTTGCTAGGAAGAAGATTCATTCTTGTTCTTATTTCTTTCTTTCTTTCTTTCTTACTTATAACATTGTAAAAGAGTTTTTAGAATCTCTCTTCAAAAAATTCAGTGTACTGCTTCTAAGAGTCTCCTTGTCAAAAGACTCAGTTGGTTCTAAGAGTCTCCTTGTCAAAAGACTCAGGGTGGTTCTAAGAGTCTCCTTATCAAGAGACTCAGTACAAGATAGTGAATTCCTACCAAGGGGGTAGAAGAGTGGACTACCCAAAGTTTGGGGAACCACTATATTTTCTTGTGTTGTGCTGTGTTTTCTTTTCTTGCATTTACTTTCTTTACTTGTTTAATTCTTGTTCATGTGTGGGAAGCTATAATCTATGATCATACACATATATATATAAACTTTGCACAAAATAATTTTTAATCTCTATTCACCCCCCCTCTAGAGAATTCTAGTGAGGTAAACTGTGCACTTTCAAATACTTCAAAGAATTCCAATTTAGGGGTAGAGAAATGATTTAATCAAAAAATATGAGAAGAAAAACATCAATTTTACCTAGATCTGAGAATGTTGGCGGCGAAACCTGGAGAATACACGGCCTGAAATGATGAGAAAAGAAAAGAACTCGGATTTAGGGCTTTTTATATAAAGCGAACACAATGCCAGTGTTGACTTCAACGCCATGCGTTATCCTCTTTTCTTATATAATTGCAAATTTATCTGCTGGTCATCTATTTATGTACCATTATTACTACAACTTATTTACTCTTTCATGAAAATAAAAATAAAAAAAATTATATAATATAAAATATAAAAATATTTTAAAACCACCAAAATATGCTTAATTTAACCTTCAAAACATATCAACTTTCTCTGAAATTTCTACCCTAAGAAGGTCTATGTACATACTATCTATGCCAAAGAAAATCTTTTTTCAAAAACCTCAAAAATCGAGTACTGTTTCGGCGTTAACTACTTAACGCCAGGCATTAGCCTTTTTCTCCAGATGAAAATTCTGCATTCACTAGTATCTTTCTAGTATTTTTCTAATGATTTGTCTTATTTTATTGTGCCTGATTTCAAATTATTTTGTTATTAATTTTTTTGTTATTTTATCTTCCAAAATACAAAAAAATCAAATAATTTAAAATGATCAAAAATAATTTTTTTGTTATTTGTTTTTGCTTTAACTCCTTACAAAATTATGGTTTGACTATATGTCTTCACAAGAGCATACATCTTACTCATTTTGTTTCAAAAGGTCAAAATTGTTTTTGGCATACACATTAAGATTCTCTTCAATGTCCAATTTTAATTTCAAATTTTCTAAACACTATTTTTGTCATGCCTTGACTTTAATCTGATTTTGTGCAATGAAATAGTCTATAGATAATTGTGTATGATTGCCTAGCATGCCTCTAAGTATGAGTAATGCTTTATGTTAATCAATGAATTATACACTCACTATTTTGATAATCTACATGTGCTCATAATCTTAGTCTTGCATGATTGTGTAGTGTAATAGTTTTAACATATTAAGTTGTATGTCTAAATTACCTACATCGTCTTTCAAAAATAAATTTCATACACAATATAGAAGTGTTATTTCAATAATATTAAAGTTTGCAACAACAAGTGAATTCAGAGACCTTCGGCCCAAACTAAAAATCTGAAATAAAAAGCCAAAGATAACTCCACCAAGCACTACTCACCCTCTTGATAAGTCTTAATGAGCATTGTGAGGTTGAGCACCTTGGAAAGAATTGTAAAGTGTCTTGTGCAAACATTTTTCGTTTTATCACTTCTATTTGTACACCGGATCACTAAAAATATAACTTTTATAAAAAATGCTTATGTGATCCCCCAAGCAATACTCCGCTCCCTGATAAGTCTTAATGAGCATTGTCTGGGCGAAGCACCTTGGTAGTTGTACGTATGTTATGTGCTTTGAAATTTTATTCTAGATGTGATGTGTGAAAGTAATTATATGATTACAATCTTATTGTTGTTGTTACTATTTCACTACATATGTCATGTGTTTTGATTATTTCACTTGTATACTTTTATCAAAACACCTTATGCACACATCACTGATTTTCATAATGCTTCTACTCATGAGAATTGGATCCTAATGCAGACATTACATAATTCTCTAAAAACTCAAGTAAAAGCACTAGATTACAATGCATGATTTCTACAATGTTTTCTTTACTTGAAATACGAATTGGTTACATTGTAGTTATTATCTTTTTGAATATGTTAATTCATGCTTGCCTATTTGTTATGAAAAATTTCAAAGTTAAAATGCTCAAACGTGAAAAGTCTAGACATATTGTTGGAATGGTCAAACTATAACAAAAATACTACTCTTATTTGTTTTATTTTTGTTTTCCGCATTTCTCTATCTATTCATGTATCCTTATATCATGTGTTCTCATGCTTATTTCTAAGGATTTTTCTTTCACTTGTTCTTGTTCAAACAAACTTGCATCTATCTTAACAAGTAGAATCACTCTTAAAATTAATTTAAAAAGGGCAATTGATTATTTTCATTAATGTTCTTTCACGCTTATCAAACATTTTTCCGCTGTGCTACTCTCTCCCTTAGCTCGATCATGACTTACTTTATGTTTACACAAAACTCTTAATCCGCTCTTAGTTATGTCCTAACTTTTGTCTTCTTTCTTCTAGTTTTGTCTAACTCCACCCTCTTTTGCTAATAACAAATGGGGAGAATAAATTAATAAATTGTAATGATTAATGGAGTAGGGTTCACTAGATTAAGGGGGAGCATGTATCTAGTATATGGGAGTATACACTAAGGGGGAGCATTTTTGTAGGGGGGGCACTTTTAAATGATCAAAAATTCCTATCATTATCTTATAACTGCTAAGTGTCATATATCTTTATAAAAACACAAATTCTTTATCAAATTGGATTTGTTATTATCAAAAGGGGGAGATTGTTGGAACATGGTTTTCCGCATCCCTTTGAATTGAGAATAACAAATCCTACTTGTATTTGATCTTATTTTGCCATTGTGTTTTTAGCATGCAGGTTTGGAAAAATATGAGAACAGGTTGCTGCAACAATGGTCTAGCACTAACCACAAGCTGAAGGATTGATAGCTGTCTAACGCCAGGCGTTATGCTTAACGCCGAGCGTTAGCGCTAGACGAAATGCGTTCGACGAAATTTGCGTTCGACGAAATGGAAAGCTGCGTTCGACGAACTGAAAGCTGCGTTCGACGAACTGACGATCGACGAAATGAAACCGCTGAGAACGGAAGCAACGTTCGACGAACTGGAAACTGCGTTCGACGAAGATGGCGTTCGACGAAACTGTGTTCGACGAAAGAAGAAGCCCGTTCGACAAAATGTGTTCGACGAAATTATCTGTTCGACGAATTGGGGTGCCAGCTGATTAAAGATGAAACTCAACGCCAGGCGTTAGAGCTTAACGCCGGGCGCTATCCGTTCGATGAAATGGAGGTCGATGAAAGGCGAAGATGGCGTGCCATCTGATTAAAGAAAGAATCTCAACGCCAGGCGTTAGTCTTAACACTGGGCGCTATCCGGTCGACGATTTTGGCAAGGAGAAAGCAGCCGTGATTGCAGGAGGAACATTAGGAATGATTTGCCCAACGCCCCGCGTTAGCCTTAACGCCAATGTTGATATTGCCTAAAATAAAATATTCCTAAAGTGCAGAATCTCCTTCCTCTTCTGAAGATCCGAGCCATCAATATGTTGCTATACATGGTCAACGCCCGACGTTAGGATTTAACACCGGCGTTAGCTCAAAGTCTATAAATTGGAGGATTTTATCTTCTCCGACTACTGATTGTCAAGAGCCCTATTCGAGCACTTCAGAAACTTTGTGAGGGACGTATTTCCAGACAAACACATATTCCACTCATATTTCAAAAGGAGGAATCAAAGGAGGCTTGGATCAACACGCTAACTCAACGTGAAGAACGCACGCTTGGACTTCAACGATCTTCAGTGATTCTTCGGCTCTCCTTCAGATTACCTCATAGGGAGTTTTATATTTGTATTTTGTATTTGTCATTTATTTCATCTTTGTAATCGGTTCGTGAATTCGCCTCGTGATGGAGACTATGTATAGGTAGGACTTAGGGAGAAATTCGCCTCGTGTTGGCGACTGGGTCTAGGGAGTAGATCTAGTGGGTGCTCGAGGCCTTTCTGGTGATAGATTGGCTAGAGCGGCTTGAGGCCGTATCTGGGGAGAGATCGGCTAAAGCCAATCGGTTCATGGGGATACAAGTCGGTATTGAAAACAAAAAGGGTTTTCATATTATTTGCTTTGATTTCTAGCGTCATTGAAATCAGATTTTGTAATCAATTTTATAAATGATAACCATGTCTTTTCTTGTTTAATAAAATTGATTTCATTTCTAATTTCATTATCTCTTTACTTTTGATTTAACTTCGACCAAAATATCAAAAGTTTTCTAATAAAGTTTAAAGTTTTTAAAACCCTTATTCACCCCCCTCTAAGGGTGCCTATAGATCCAACAATAATAAAGTCATATATGAACTTTATTGATGAAGACATCTTTGATGTTATCATTTCAGGTCCCCCAGCTCCAGTCAGACAAGATGCTAGTGGATATTTGACTCAACAAGCCGTGCCTAGAAATGAATGGATAGATACTGAAATGAAGCAGAAGGCATGTGATGCCAAAGCCATGAACATTCTGGTCTTCACAATGTCAGATGACATCTTCCAGAAAGTTGCTGACTGCCAATCAACAAAAGAGATCTGAGAATCTCTTTCTAGAATTGTAGAAGGGAGTTCTGATGAAAGACAGGATAAAAAGTCCCTCCTCACATCCCAATATGAGAGCTTTCAAAAGAAAGGTGAGGAAAGTGTTGCAGAAATGCACGGCAAATTCAATGTTATTATTAATAAGCTAAAAAATATGGACAAGGGGATATCCTTGACAGAAATTAATGATAAGATCTTCATGTGCTTCCCAATCTCATGGGACTCAAGGATCTGGGCCATCATAGAGTCCAGATTCCATATAGAGATCTCTACTAATGTTTTGCTAGGAAAACTCAAATCTTATGTGATGCTATTGAAGAGCAGGGATGAAACAGAGGCTAAGGAGACAGTCTCAACTCCCATCCAAAGGAGTTTTGCCCTGAAGGAGAGCACTCCACCTCTGAAGATGAGATGTTTAGTCTGTTAGCAAGAAGATTCAAAAAATGGATAAAGACATAAGACTAAAGAAGAAAAGAGTGGAGCTCAAAACTCAGATTTAATAAGACTCCCAAGCAGGAAGTGATCTGCTTTTCCTATAGGAAACCAGGACATATAGCTCCTGAGTGTCCTGAAGAGCAACATGACAGGAGAAGTAGTAGAAAGGATCACAAGAAGAAGAAGTCTTCCAAGAAAAAGGATAAGAAGAAGAAGGAAAAGGGTTTCATTGCTGAAACCTGGAGTGATACAGAGTCTGATTCAAGCTCTTCTTCATCAGAGAGTGATGAAGAAACTACTGCTGAAGCTGCCTGCCTGATGGCATTGGGGATTTACACAGATGATGAAGAAGAACAGGTATCACTTTTTGACAATTTTGATTTTGAGTAAGAAGACTTTAGAACTTGCTTTAAAGAATTTTGCAATGATTAACATAAAATACAAAAAGAATTAGAAACGAATAGGGAAGAATTAGAAAAATTTAGGAAAGATGAGTTATATTCAATAAATAAGGATTTGAGAAATGAAATTCAGGATTTGATAAACAGAATTGATTGAAATAAGAAATGAAAATCTAAAACTAAAAGAAGAGCTAACAAATGCAAAAGCCTTTGATGACTCTCTCAATGAGAGGAGTCAAAAGCTCAAGGATATTACACAAAATATCTTCATGAGATTTAAGCACCAAGGCTAGGAGCATACCTATGCACTAACACAGAAGTCCCTAGTAGACCTGCCTGGAAAAATTTAGTTAGATTTATTAGACCTATTGACTATCAAACAAATGAGAGGAGTGTAGTATTTATGGATCAGGATATTAATAATCCAGATAAAATAACTATATTTAATTGAGTAAATCCAAACAATGAAAAGAAATCTCTAGGCAAGTGTAATTCAGAGAAAATAACCAATAATAATCAAAAGGCTAAAGTCAAAAGTAGAATAATTAGACATTCTGCAGATCTATTATATCTAGATACATTTTATACACATTTCCAACACCAAGATAATAAATCTAGGTTTAATAAACCCATTATCTTCCATCCAAAAGGATATCATGAAAGACCAATCTACTATTTTGTATCTCATTATAATGGTAAAAGCAAAGGGCCCAAAGTAACATGGGTACCTTCTAATGTTTGAGTTACTTGTGCAGGAAAATGTAGGGTTCTTCCCCTCAGAGAGAGTGAAGGGAAAAGAAAGAACTACATGATCAATAAGGAACTACATATACTAGAAGGGAGTGACCTCTACTATAAAATCCTTTGTTGAATATATAGTTCATAAAAATAAATTATAAATACTATTTTTAATAAACATCATTGCTGGAAAAAACAACAAGATTCTTCTAAGAAAACAGAACTATACTTTCAGAGTTGTGTCGAACAAAATTTGAGGTACCGTCTAATTCTACTCGATGCTAGCTTCGAGAGCCATCTGAATAAAATAATTCGAATAGCATTCAACGCAGCGTCGATTTCATATTGACGCATACATCGATTTAATAGTTGCTTTTCAAATTCGAAGGTGCATTGAGTTCTAATCGACGCAACGTTGTCATGATAAGTGCGCACAGTTTCTCTTCTATAAGCTGCTTCGACACATTTTGGCACACTGACTATTAATCTTTGTCAACGGTGCTTCGAATACAACCCTAAGTTGCGACGAATCATCTTCTTTTAAGCAACATAGGAGTCGAATTCATTACGCTTTCGAATTCTCTCTTCTTGCTCTCGTGCTCTCTTTCTCTCCAGCTCTCTCGTATTCTTATTTTCTCTCTCTCTCCTCGCTTTGCAGGTACTTCACCTCAGAATCAATGGCTCCTCCTAAGATTAACTCAAGTTTTGATGTTGATATGGACTCCTTCAATGCAGCCTCTGATAATTCCAAGGTCATTTTTGGCTTATTTCATACTGCTGGGTTGACAAAGCTGATTTCTAAAAGGTGCAAGATCCTTGATGTTGAACTGACGGAGTTGAAAGACAATCTTCACATAGTAGATGATGGATCACTCAATGGGAGAATTTCTAGGACTGACATAAATATTACAGAGGAAATGTTAAGCCAAACATTTGGTCTTACAGCTGGTAGTGATCCAGATGAACTAACAGGAGAAGAGACTAATAGGGCTTTACAGATCATACAATTTAGGAAGGAAAATCCCATAAACCTGAAGAAGAATGATGTGGCAAAAGAGTACAGATTCCTGACAGACATTGTGGGCAAGGTTTTACTATGTAAAATCTCTGCTCATGATGCAACTCCCAGACAGCAACTACAAGTAAAGGGAGTTCTGGTTCTGAACAAGAAGATAAATTGGGTGAGGTGCCTCTTGAAGATGATAGGACACAAATATGCTAATAAGGAGAATTCTTACATAAGAATGATGAGCCAAGTTCTGCTCCATCATTATCCAAGTGTATGTACATCAAAAGGGGTGACAATTCCACCTGGCAAAAGAATCAATATTGGGATCTTTTCAAAATGGACCAAGCAGATTTTAAAGCTTGGTCAAGCTGCCCCTCTCCTCCTTCTCCAGCTCCACAGGATCATGAGTCAAGTCTACCAGATCCCCCAAGGAATACTATTCCAGATGATGCAAATGCTCAAAATCTCCAGTCTATTCCATCACTCCAGCCCTAGAACCTAAACCTCAGATCCCTCTCCAACCACAGTAACAAGCATCCACCATCATTTTTGCTGAAAAAACTCCAGACAACTAGTTTACTCCCCTACCACAATATCTCATCAAACCAGAAGATAATCAATCACAATCCCCTATCCACCAAAATCTTATCATCTCCACACCACCAGTTGACACACCCTCTACATCTATACCTCCCTCATTTGATACAGAACAAATAATCTCCAAAGTAGTAGGACTGGCTATTGGCACATTTGCTGACTTGCTGGCCACTCAAGCCAGAAAGTTCAACAGGAAGTACTCACATATGGAAAGTGAATTACTGGAATCAAAAGAGTCTCTCCTGGATCTCAAAAAATTTATGTCCTCCTCCATGGTAACTAAATAATTCTTAACCTCCCTAGTCAGTAAGGTTCATAAGGGGGATAATCTCAATGAGGAGGTAATGCTTGGTCAAGAAGAAGAGGATGGCCAAGAGAAGGACAAGATTGCTGAATCTTCTGATCATAACAATTCTAATAAGCTTTCTATATTTCAAACAACAATTCCAGATGTTCTCTTAAAAGATGCACATATCCAGGGGAGCCATTGGCAGATGATCAACTCTTGGAAGAGGTATCACAGATTGCTAAGGAGGCTGCTCTGACTATTGAACAAGATGCACAATCTCAGGGGGAGTCTCACAAAGAAGATGAAATTCATCAAAATGCTTTCAAGGATGCTAATGAAGAAGATGAGCCATTGATGTTTGCACCAAGAAATGTGACAACAATTTTTCTCAAGGAAGTGGAAAACTCCTCCAAAGGGGTAGAACAATACATGTGAACAATCCCTATAATAACTTCTCAGTAAACATATTTGGAGTTATATATTTATGGAGGAAAATTTAATCAATTGGAAGCCTATCTTGTTGATCTATGCTTCTGTGTCATGATAATATTTTATGTGTATGATACATTTGTATGTTTGTACTATGTTTTTCATTTATGTATGACAAAAATCACTTAAACAAATTGTAAAATTTATTGAGATAAATAGGGGGAGATTGTTGGGAAAAACACCCTTTGATTTATCTAAACAAATTGTATAAAAGTGATTTCATCAGTTAGGATGAATTACCTATATTGTATAAAAAGGGTAATTTGGTCATTAGATGTCCTAGGATATCTCACTCACATTAGAGTGTCAAGACCAGGTCAAAATGAGCACAAAATATAGCTGAGTTAAACTTGCGTCGAATAGAGTCAACGCAACTTCAACTAGAAGTCGACGCAACCTTGACTAAAAGTCGAATTAACTCAGGGTGCTTGTCAAAGTATTAAGTGAAGTCAGCGCAACGTTGAAATGAACTTGAATTAGAAGGAAGAGCTAGTCGAAGCCATCTTAGAAGTCGACGCAACTACGATTTCAAATCGACGCAGAAGACGAAGTTCAAATTCAAGTCTTCAACTCGACGGATACGTCGATAAGAACTCGAAGCAATGTCGAAATCTGAGTTCATTCAGATCTAAGAAGGAATTCGAAGCCGCTTCTATAAGAACTCAGAGGTGCGTTGATATGAAGGATAATGAACTCGACGCAGCGTCGAATACAGACAAAAAAAGGAAGGTTTTCTGCTATCCTTTCTAATGGTTTTCCAGATGATTTACAAGGCTGAAATCTGTTCTCTAACGGCTCATTTATAGCCAAGAATGGAATGAAGTATTTCAGAGATACAATCAAGACATTCTTGAAAGTTGTTCAAATCAGACTTGACGGGTCGGGAACAAAAATAGATGGAAACATTTATTGTCAAATGGTCATTTCTTCTAAGGTGAGACCAGAAGAAGAAAGAAATTCAAACACTAATGGTTAGAGAATATATATGCTGAGGAAAAAAGATAACAATAAGAAATTTAGTGATTCTTCTTCTTCTTGATCATCATGAAGTTTTCTCTCTGAACAAGAAAAGGAGAACAAAAACCACTCTGCACAGATATACAAGGCTTCTTCTTCTTCTTCTTAATCTCACAACAACAAGCAAACAAGAGTACAGAGATTAATAGGATCACAAGCATCTAACCCTTGCATTCTTCTCTATCATAAGCAAGGGTTCATCAGATACAGATCCTGAAGAATACCAAAATATAACATCCAGTGTAATATCTGCTATAAGATTCATACAACATAATCGTAGTCTTCTTCTTCCTTCTTACCTCTATGTTATTATTCAGTAACTGTAAAAGAGTCCTAAGAATTCCTCTCCAAAGGATTCAGTTGGTTCTAAGTGTCTCCTTATAAAAAAGAATCAGTGGTTCTAAGAGTCTCCTTATCAAAAGATTCAGTGGTTCTAAGAGTCGCCTTATCAAAAGACTTAGTGGTTTTGAGAGTATCCTTGTCAAAAGACTGAGTGCTGGTTCTGAGAGACTTCTTATCAAAAGGCCCAGCCACATTTAGTGCAATCCTACCAAGGTGGTAGAAGAGTGGACTACCCATATTTTGGGGAACCACTATAAAATTTATGTGTCTTTTCTGTGTTTCTTTTCTGTGCTGTCCCCTTTACTGTTTATAGTTTTCTTATTTCTGTGATTGGTATTGCTGAATGTATAGTTGTTAGAGTAGTTTTTATTGTGTGTGCATAATTAGGGTAAAAGTTTTTAAATCTCTATTCATCCCCTCTTGAGAATACTCAGAGGCACACTGTGCACTTCCAGTATGACTGGGGGTATACACTAGTCATTTTTATTTTTGAACTAGAAATGTGATGCGATTAACAAAACACTTGCATAAGGGAAATCTTGAGGATGAGTCTAAATGTTAATCTAAAATGAATTAGTAGCATGATAGGCGTACGTTAAACTTTTGATTGGAACCTTAGGGCAATTTGATAAGTGATGATGAGTAGAGTACATGATCACTAAGGAAAGGTTAGTGTTGAAGTTCAATTGAAGATCCACACTCTCCTTAAATGAACCTTAAATCTACCTTAGGAGTTTAAGAGAAACAGTGAAAGAGGTGATTAAGGAAGGGTAGCAACCAATAAGATTAAATATCTTGAGAAAGGGAGGATTGGGATGTCACCCCATCTTACCTCCTAGTACCGCTGCGAGCCCTTCATAGGGTAGTCCTCGGGAAGTCCTAAATTCACCAGAAATCGTTAAGTATAACTAAATATCCAAAAAAGATTAATATAAGTTGGAAGACAATGGAATAAGAAAAGCATCATCCCGTAGGGATGAATGGATAGGTTTATGGAGGACTGGTTTGTCCTAAGAGCTAAGGCTCGATATGGTCATGATAAGGTATTGGCATAGTGGATAGGTTGGTCCTGCGAGCTGGAGGATTGGATGATAGAGGCGGTGCATAAGTACATTAATACTCAGAGACTCTGAAGTGTACTATAGAGGCGTACGAAAGGTCTAGGCCGGGAGGTGTCCATACTAGCTTAGGAGTGGAAGTGCCCGATCCACTACCTCCGTTCACCTCAACGGGAGGTACCTGAGTGATACTCGAAAAGCGGGAACTAAAGGTCTGTATGTACAGTGTTGAGTGGGTGAGTTGCATAATCATTACATTGCATAACATACGCATCATCGCATACAACAAGATCCTCATCATATAAAACTAGTATGGGCTCCTTTTATATGATGAGTTACTTAAGCAACCAGAACCTTAACTTATAAGTTTGTATGAGCATTCTTATAAGTTAAGTTGATTTATGTGATGGTAGATAGCTGCATTTCCTTTATTTACTTATTGCTCTTTATTACTGCTCTTTACTCCAGTACTTACATAGTAGAACTGCTAGTATAGCTTTACCATACCTGCTTAGTAGAACTGCCAGTGTAGCTATACACACCTTACATATACTATGTTAGTGAGAGCCAGGTCACCTGCTTTGTCATCTTGCTTTTATATACCTTTTCTCCTTGTCCTCCCGCCCGGTGCCTAGGAGTCATGGGGGGAGGGGTGGATGAAAGCACTTAGTCTTTTTCACTAATGGCCAGGTGTGTCATAATAACCAGGAGCACATGGAGACGGATTAGTGGCAGGTCAGGGAGATAGAGCACGAGGAGCCGATACAACATACTAGGACACTCCCATAGACGGATGTGAGTGAGAAACTATAGATTACTTTCGTGAGATTTGGAGAGATCTTGATGTACTGGGCATAAGCCCTTATCTTATTGTATCTCATTTATGGAGATGTCTATTTTGGATTTTATATATTATTCAGTGTGATGTGAATTTGTGGTAAATGAATAAATATCTCTTACTCTTGCTTATAAATTGTGGTTGGCCTGGATGATTGATATAGTCAGCAGGATCAATGTCTTGTAATGACGACTAACCCGTGAGTTGATGTCACCACAAGGCGACAGTTTTGGGCGGTAAGACTCCTCTTGGACCAGTGCGTGGCCAGAGGAAAGGAAAGAGAAATATGAAAAAAGTGGTGTTACACCATCAGTATCCTAGGCAAAGACTCGAGCATCATTTGTATTTCAATCTTCACTTTTGCCTCTCTAGATTTCTTTGTGAGAATATCTACTTTCATAAATGTTTTTATGTTGTCATGAGCATGTGTTTAATCATGTCTAGCTTAATTTGGATAATGTTCATGATGATTTCTCTTGTTGATGATGTTCTTGAGTTCTTGTGCTTGTGAATGTGTTATGATTTTCATGCGAACAGGTGCCGACGTCCCTCAGTAAAGCAATAATTTTGAGCGAAGAGGTGTCGATGACCCTCACCCATAACATAGATTTACTTTCTAACAATTGTAGTTTAACTAAACCCAACTCAAATCAACGTTTTCTTAATTGCCTTCATTCCTAGATTTTCTAAATGAGTAATCCACCCCACCATGTTCCTTAAGAGATTGATACTCGGGGATTTATTCCTTGTTTAAATATATTGCTTCGACAAGTACATTGCTGACACCCTCTCTATGTGAGAGCGGTGGCGACGTGGTGGTTAGGAAACTCCAAGCATATGCCTAAACTTAGATAAATTATTTCTCCGACTTCAAATTCCTCTATCAGATGCTTCACCTCACAATACATTACCCAACATCTCTGAACTTTAAGCATACTCCCCCAGATCAATCTGATAGTTGTCTCAGTGTTAACTATATACTACTTTGTCAGTACCTACAATTCTTCATCTTATTCTTATGAGATGTGTATCATACACCACCTTCTAGAGTTAGTCTCATAATTAATCTTACACTTTCCTCCACTAATAGGAAATGTAGTGACCATCATGATCCAATATTCTATATTCAATTACCATATGATATCAGACAATCCGCTCCACGAATCATCAACCAGAGACATCCACATGGTTTCCTTGATGGTTGGGTATAGGTTACACTACATATGTTAATTTGTCCATGATACTTGCACTAACTCCATACTAAACTAGGAGTACGGTAAATCAAGATTAAAGTTCATGAATATATCTCCAAACATATACTCAGGCACTTATAGTGATTATAATGTATGCTTTGTGCTACAAGTCATTCATAGAATGTCATCTCAAATTCTTCATATCACTGGGAAGTACATCTTATGATGAGAGTATAAATACCCATCTAATAACTAATAATATTTCTAAGATACATCTTACAATGTAAGGGTAATAGAGTCTACAATCAGGTCTACCTTTGACTGATCCATATCCTACCACTGATTTTGCACTTGATCTTTATACGTGCCAGAAATTACTCATAACTTCTCAAAAATGAAACACCGAGGTTATCTCCATCTATGCAAGTGTATTGACCAACATCATGGCCATCAACCGCATGCCACCATCATCAGGAAAAATCTGGCTCAGTGCATATGCAATGACATACTCCTTACTAGGATGATCATGCAAGGTGATCTCCTAATTTCACAAGCACTTCAACCGACGTCATTATCTTAAGTTTAGAGCTTTCTGAGCGTAGACATATGCAAGGTTCCCATGCTTTAAGAATATTCCACACTATAGTTGTAAGGGTTGTGCATATCTTTAGGTCAATTGCAACTGATCCCAACTTCAAGTCGTGTGATAGATAGTTCTACCCGTGTTTCTTTAGTTGTCGCGAGGCATAAGCTATTATGTAATAGTTCTACATTAGGACCGGACTGTTAAATTTCTAGAGGTCAAGGAATGAAGTAATAATGCGGAACACTTCAACACAATCCACAAGTATGGCAACCAATGACAATGGGAAGACAAAATAGTGCTCTTGTATTAACTATCTCTTTACAGCTCGAGACATACATGACGAGACATGATTTATAAGTATCACAAAGGAGAGAAGCACAAGACAAAAATAAGACGCCAGCAAACTGCCAAAATAGTGACTGCCAGACCACTCGAACAGCCAAGCCGCACGACTATCCCTAAGACCGCGTGACAGAGCAAGCTTGATTACTTGCGAACTGTCAGCCCGCAACCACAGACCGCACAACCTGTTGTCTTATTCAACTGCTGAAAAACAAACACCCTGTCCGCACTTTGAGATCGCCTGACCGCGAGGTCGCCTGATCATAGAAGCTTCAGCGAACAAACAATAGAAAACTGCACAAGCTGTCGCCAAACCGCAAACTGAGATCGCCTGACCACTGAGGTCGCCTGATCACCAAGCTCACCGCAAACAACTCAAGAACTACACCACAGATCGCCTAGAAGAAAGCCGTTGGCGAACTGGTTATTCATAACTGGGAAGTCACCAAGGAAGAAGACCGCACTATGCTGCCGCTAACCTGCGAACACAACAAATGGTCAAGCTACTTCCAGACCGCGCGACCTCAAAGATGAGACCGGCACAAACAACCCAAGCTGTAGTTCTTACAATTCTCTGCTACTAATAACGAGCCTTGCACCTCTATTTATAGGCAACCTGACGGATGTCGTCACCGCCCAAAAAGAGATACATTGACCGCCAACCAGATCGCGAGCGGTCTCACAAGACAGACCTCCCGACCTCAGCACTTGGACAACAGACCGTACAAGGCAAAAACCCGGCCAGAATACCCGCGCAGATCGCGCGGACACTGTGGTCTCATTTCCTTCAGACCGCCCAGAACCCTTCCACTTATACTTCAAAAATTCAACACTCCCTGTTGAAGTGGGAAGTGGAAGTCAATCCATGCAAACTCCGCAACTGACCAAATGGTCCCTTCGACAACGGCTTTGTAAAGATGTCAACAATATTATCCTTGCTCTGCACATGATCCACAATCAGAGATCCCTCCAACAACTTCTCATGAATGAAATGGTGATGAATCTCTATGTGCTTCGTATGCGCGTGACAAACTGGATTGTTCACCAGTTTGAGAGCACTCTCATTATCACCGCATAGTAGAGTAGGACCTCGCACCTCCCCATGAATGTCCTCCACTAGCCTCCTAAGCAAGATGGCTTCCTGAGCTGCCAAAGCCGAAGCTTTGTATTCCGCTTCCGTGGTAGAGACAGACACAGAATCCTGCTTCTTGCTGCACCATGATATAGCTGTAGAGCCTATCATAAAGACATATCCAAAAGTCGATCTCCGATCATCAGAATCTCCTCCATAATCAGCATCCATGTATCCATGCAAGCAAAAGACTGAATCTCTCCTATAAAAGAGACCCAAATCCGAGGTGGATTTGACATACTTCAAAATACTCTTAGCCGCCATAAGATGAGGTTTCCGAGGCTCTGCCATAAACTGACTCACCCTGCCAACTGCATAAGCAATATCTGGCCTCGTGATCGTCAAGTATATCAGACTTCCGACTAAAGCCCAGAACACCAAAGGATCAGAAAGAATCTTCCCCTCATCTCATCGAAGATGCACTCCACCAAAGGATCTGCATAGCCTTTCTGGGAAACGAGCATACTGCTCTCTTTCCTCTCCACTCGAGTCCAAGGAAATTGTGGAGCTCACCCAAGTCCTTCATCTCAAATCTGATAGCTAACTCAGTTCGGAGTCTAGCTACCTCCACTTTAGAATTCCCCGTGACGATCATATCGTCAACGTATAGCAGCACCAAGACCTGTAGCTCCCCCGTCTTCTTTACGAATAAGCTCGAATCAGAATCAGAAGCAAAATATCCACAGAATTGGAGGTATTCTGCGATCTTTCCATATCAAACCCGAGGCGCCTGCTTCAAGTCGTAAAGAGCCTTCTTGAGCTTACACACATATCTTGGGTGCTCTTCGGAAACATAACCAGGTGGCTGATCCATGAAGATATCCTTGTCATTCTCGCCATACAAGAAAGCATTCTTTACATTGAGTTGCCAAATCTTCCATCCTTGGCGAGCTGCCAACACGATCACCACCCGAACCGAAGTCATCTTGGAACAAGGCTGAAGGTTTCTTCATAATCTTCCCCATACTTCTGAGAGAATCCTCGAGCTACAAGGCGAGTCTTGTACCACTCAATGCTACCATCAACCTTCTTCTTCAGCTTGAATACCCACTTGCAATTCACTGGAGTAAATCCCTCAACCTTAGGCACCAAGTCCCAAGTCTCGTTCTTCCTGAGGGTAACCATCTCTTCATCCATGGCTCCTTCCCACTCCTTGACTCCAATAACATTTTCAAAACAAGATGACTCTCTCTCATCCAGGGGACCTGCGAAGAAACATGAGACGAAGCTCACCAAATCCCCCCCTGTATACCAATCTGGTGGAATGATAATCCTCTTGGACCTCTTCAGAGCTTGACTCTGAACCACATCTTCTACTGCAACTTCTGGACTAGCTCCTTTACCGGGCACACTTGGAGCATCGCTCCCCCTCGTTCAAGAACCTGAAGCACTTGACCTAGAGCTAGAAGCACCTGGAGAAATAAGTAACTCCACCAGAACTTCCCTTGCAACTTCTCCAAGTCCACCATCTGACTTGCTTACTTGTAACTCAACAGAAGAGCTACCTTGGTATGACGTCAGCTCGTCAAATACCATGTCCCTTGACACCACATATCTCTCCATTTCTTAGGATCCATGCATCTCCAGCCCTTCTTTCGGTCATCATAACCGACAAATACTAGCTTCCTTGCTTTCGCATCTAGCTTCGTTCTGAGAGCATCAGGAACATGCACGTAATAGGTAGATCCGAACACTCGAAAGTGTTCCAAACTTGGTTTCTCCTTGAACATCAACTCATGAGGAGTCTTCACGTTGATAGGACTGAGAGGCATTTGATTGATGACATAGGATGCACAAGACATTCCCTCTGCCCAGAAGGACTTTGGAATACTCTTGGCATGAAGCCAACATTTGCAGGTCTCCGTCAGATGATGGATCTTTCGCTCTGCAACTCCATTTTGTTGTGGAGTGTGAGCACAAGAGAGATCTCTTCGGATGCCATGCTTCCTGCAGAAGTTAATGAACACATTTGAGGTGAACTCCCCTCCATTGTCGCTCTGCAACTCCATTTTGTTGTGGAGTGTGAGCACAAGAGAGATCTCTTCGGATGCCATGCTTCCTGCAGAAGTTAATGAACACATTTGAGGTGAACTCCCCTCCATTGTCGGTTTTGAACTTCTTGATCCGCAGGTTAAGCCGACCTTCCACCAGCTCCTTAAACTACACAAACCTCTTTCTCTGACTTCTCTTTCAGAAAATATACCCAAGTATATCTGGTGAAGTCATCAATCAAGACCAACATATACCTGTTATCTCCAAGACTGGCAGTGGCGATTGGTCCAAACAGATCACCATGAATACATTCCAATGGTGCTTTGCATCTGCTTTGTGATTTGTCAAACGGAAGACATTGAGCCTTACCAAACTGACAACCTGCACAAACGTGACCATCACTGAAAGATGATAGACTAGGCAGACCTTTCACAAGGCCTCTTCCCGCCATAGCCTTTAGCTTATCCATCCCAACATGCCCAAGTCTTTCATGCCAGATAGCAGCGCTGTCGTTAGCCCTCATCTTATCAACATAGGAGCTTGTTGATAGAACAAACAAGCCCGTCTCCCTATATAACGGTCCAGGCCCTCCAACACGGGACCCAGCTGGACCGTCGGCACCCTCTCGGCCCAGGCCCGCCAACACGAGACCCAGCTGGCACCGGAAGGGTTCAGCCTAACCAGATGGTCTGCAGACCATGCACCCCAACCTCGCTTTGATACCACTTGTAAGACCACATTTTTTTTCTTTTCAAACCCGGGGTCATAGGCCCAGAACCGCCGCTTGGTGGTGACACCCTTGCACGGGAAGGTAGCCACTACAAAGCGCCGATCCTGCCGGCCAGATCGATCACAAAGAAGAAAAGTATACTTGAATAAATAAAGAAGCTCAAGAACACATCACATGAAATATAAAACCATAAAGGTAAATGTCCACAGATAATAACTGAATAAAAGATTACATTAATAAAGGGCTCATGCCCTGTACATCATATCCTCACTACAAGATCACTCGCGGAAGCTAACTACTAATCACTCCCTGAACCTAAAACTGGTGCTCTTGCACTAGACTGGTCCGCCCCCGTCTGCAACGGCCTCTGGTGTTGCTACGTCTCCTCGATCCCCTAAAATGATATGGTCCACCGACCGTTAGTCAAAAAGACTAAGCCTTATGTTCCCCACCCCACCCCCAATGGCTCCTAGGCACCGTGCGGGAGGGATGAAGCAGAGGACAACAAGGGGTATAATCAAAAAGTAGATGACAGGGGCATAATCTACAGGAAGTGTTTCTACCACTACACATATGTACATAAGTAATCGAAGCAGTAAAGAGCAGGTAAAGAGTAAGTAAAGTGCAGTAAGTAAAGACAGATATAATAGAAAAGTAACCATTGATTTATAGGAATGCCCATACAAACCTATAGACCAAGGGGTCATTTAGCAAGGCCTATCGTATAAGAATTCCCTTAACCGACTTATACGATAGGGGTAGGGGTCGAAATGCAATGTTTATGCCATGACATGCAGAGTTATGCAGTTTATGCTATGTTCATACAAGTGCAACTCACACACTTCGACTCTATGCGCACAAACCTTTAGTTCCCCCTTTTTGGAGCTAGCTAGACTCCCAGGATACTCCCGTAGTGGCAAACGGAAGTGGTGGGTTGGGCCTCGCCCACCTCTAGGTTGGTATTCACACTACCTAACCTAGACCTATTGTACGCCTCAATGCAAAACCACGGAGCATCTGTGTACTCTTACTGGCTGGACCACCAGACTTTCATGGCTAAGTGCAAATTCCACACTTGCCGAGTCAACATATTGACGTCGGTGTGAACGACCGTCCAATACCGAAGACCCACCACCTTCGTGCACATGCAAACATGTTCTACTATCTATCTCAGAGCCATAAGCTCCCCGGGCTAACCTGTTGGATCGGTAGGTGACCTTAGAGGGGGGGGGGGGGTGAATAAGGGTTTTAAAAACTTATATTATATTTTAAAATACTTGCTTATGATAAGAGATCAAAATAATGATTTTGTTTAAAGATCTAAATTATTTTATAATAAAGGAGAGGATAATAAACAATTTAGAGAAATGAAGAACAAATTAATTTTATTACACCAAGAGAGATATGATTATTATTAATACAATTGATTACAAAATTTTGATTTCAATGACGCTAGAAATCAAAGCGAAATATGAAAGACTCTTTTTGTTTTCTATACCGACTCGTATCCCCACGAACCAGTTGGCTTTAGCCGATCCTTCCCCGGATACGGCCTCAAGCCGCTCTAGCCAACCCTTCCCCGGATATAGCCTCGAGCACCCCCTAGACCTACAGCCAAGACCTAGTCGCCAACACGAGGTGAATTTCTGCCTTAAATCCTACCCAGACCTAGTCGCCAACACGAGGCGATTTCACTAACCGTTTACAAGAAAGGATGTGAAATAAAAAGACAATAATATAAGAACTCCCTATATGGATCTCTTGGAGAAGTAGATGAAGACCCACAGAGTATGATCGTAGTCGATACGGTCTTTCGTCACGATGATGACGGGTGTTGCAATCTTCTCCACGGATCTCCTTAAGCCTTCATGGATTTGTGGGAGTATCTCTCTGAACCTTCCTCTCTATGCTGTGGCACGAAGCTCTGGAATTTTGGATCTCAAGAGGATTGTTAAGACGGAGCCAATGGGTCCTTTTTATAGCCATAGCGCTAGCGCCTGCGCTAGTGCTACTGCCGACGATATCCCATATTAGGACATATTCTGCGCGGCAGAATCTTCAATAAGAGGAAACTTTTCTCTCTTGCCTACTGTGCTCCTCGATATCGCCTGCGCTATCGGATACCGCCTGACGCTATCTCCTTCTATAAGTTCTCCCAGCAATTGTGCTTAAGCAAACATTTCGTCGATCAAAATTTCGTCGAATGCAGCTAAGAGTTCGTCGATCGAATTTTTGTCGAACGCAGTAATGAGCATTTCGTCGAGCACCGCTAAGAGTTCGTCGAATGACAGCTAGCGCCTGTGCTAGGACTACCGCCAGCGCTAGTAGGAGATTTGGATTTGATGGCTCAACATTGGGGGCAACCTTCGTACGTAATCCTTGAGTCATGTGCACTTTGTTATCCTGCACACTTAAACACACAAGATCAAATACACATAGGATTTGTTATTCTCAAACCTAGGAGATGCGGAAGACCATGTTCCAACAAACTCCCCCTTTTGATAATAACAAATCCATTAATGATAAATGAGAGCATTAATATATAAGCATGAAGAAACATACTTGTGTGTGTGTGAGAGTGATGACTTAGGATAATTAATGATTTTAGCATTTAGAATTGCTCCCCCTAAATACATGATCCCCCTAAGTGAATGCTCCCCTAATATGTAAGCTATCATCTTAATTAAGCATTATATTTTGATAGCAGATTATATTTATCATGTTAGTTCTCCCCCTTTTGTTATTAGCAAAAGCGGGTAAGGAGACACCACTTAAAAGTTGACAATAAGATAAAAGCATGATCGAGCTTGTAGAGAAGAAAATGATAAGGAGTTTTAGAATACTTTTCATTTAAATAGATTAGAGTTTGAGTATTACAACATTTTCATAAATTAGAGTTTATAACATAACCAAATGTAATGATTTCCAAGTAACTAAACTACCCAGACAATATGTCTACACCCAAGCCCCGTACTAAGTGATGGATGGGCATGAGGAGCTGCATACATGCCGTAGGTTGGGGTGTTAGTCCCATATGCAAACACTAGACACAACTCAACCTAGCACTCTTTCCCCCCATTGCCTCGCAAGGCCCCACTGGAACCCTCCCCGGTTAAGGGCAAGACATGACTAGAGATAAAGGTTATCTAATGTCTACAACCCCACGCCCCCGCTATGGTGAGAAATGTAGTCATGGATAATAATTATTGGAAACATTTAAGCGTTTTAAATCTAGTGATAAGTTCATAGCCTATGGGTTTATATTTTTATTTGAATTTATGAAAATACTCACATAGCTATTTTGAGATCCATCAGAGTTTTTAATATAACAATATTTTCATAGAAATAAATCAGAGTGTTTAGCAAACAAAAATATTCATGTTTAGAGTAACCAATATAAAGTTTACCAAGCAAGTCTACCACTTGTTGAAAGAAAGGAATTTTAAGATTCAAGTGATGATGCACACAAAAATAAAAGACTTTAAGTAAGCATGAAAGCGCAAGGTAAAACAATTATATAGTTATGATGCGGAAGACTTATAGAAATACAAGAAACATCTTATTGTAATTAATGATGATCCATAAAAAGATATATGAGTTAAATTTTAAAAAGAAGATGTTTTTGTAAATCATTTTTCAATTAAAATCTTTAAGTTTGACAATAAAGTAACCAAGCATGAAATAATGTTATCAACAAGAGATTACTACAATGTTATTTTAATTCACAAATTCAAAAACATACCGAACATTGTAGAAAGCATGCTAGGTTATCTAGTGCATTTCATAAATAAAGAGTAGTATAGAATTATCATTAGGATCCAATACTCATGAGAAGAAGTGTTATGGAAGATAATGATGTGCACATAAGTGTATTTTGAATAGAGTAAACAAATGTTTTAATAAAAAATACAAGAGATATGTAAAGTGAAGGGCACAATAAAACACAAATAATTTTACTTCCACACACTTCAATGCACAAACAAAATGTACAACTACCAAGGTGCTTTGCACACACAATGCTCATCAAGACTTATCAGGGTGCAAAGTAGTGCTTGGGGGATCACATATTTTATTTTATTTTAATGTTGAAACTAGTGATCCGGTGTACTTAAGAGTAAGTGGTTTTTATTTTGAAAGAAAGATATGGTTTGCACAAGATACTTTACTATTCTTTCCAAGGTGCTCAACCTCACAACGCTTATTAAGACTTATCAGGAGGTTCAAGTAGTGCTTGGTGGAGTTATCTTTGTCACTTTATTTTATGATTTTTGTTTTGTACATAGTTCTCTGAATACACTTGTTTTGCAAACCAATATAAAGTATGAAAACATAACCACTTTTCTTAATTTTTAAAAGTGCAAATAAAGGTAGTGTAGGTAAGATACTTATGCAATTTTAATTCATTGTATTAATACAAAACATACACAAGCATTCTTAGATTAAACACATATGTAGACAATACCAAAGTGAGTGAATAAATATCATTATCAAACATAAAATATTTACTCATACTTAGAGGCATGCTACGCTTGGTTCTACACAACTTTTACAATATAATTGATGCACATATTAATAGATATATCAAAGCATGATGAAAACAATGTTCAAAGTAGTTTGAAAGATAAATTGCAACATTATAGAAGTTCTAAATGATGGGTTAAATCATGCTTGATTTTCAATGAAGTCCATATAGTATTTTTGATATTTTGAAGAATAATTTTGATTTAAAGTTTGAACTCACAAGATTGATCTTGGACTTCCCGAGGACTACCTTGTGAGAAGTTCGCCCGGTACTAGGTGATGTGATGGGATGATAGCCCAAATCCCCCTTTTGCAAGATACATGTAAATAGAAAAGTTAAGTTCAAAATAACAATTTTTGATTCTTGTTTTTGTTTTATATTTTTGTATTTGATTTTTGCCTTTTAGAAATAGAATTTAAACAAATGACAAAAAAGGCAAAACATAATTTTTTTTGTAATTTGGCTTTTGTATTTTTGTATTTGATTTTTCAAAAATGAAATAAAAGCAGAAGTGCAAAAATAAATAGTACACATAGTTTAATATATTTTTAGGAATTTTTCAAAATTTTAATATTACAGAAAAGCAAATAGGTGCGCTAGCGCTGGCGTTATTGCTAGCGCGTGAAACAGTACACGATTTTTTATGATTTTCAAAATTTTAATTGTTGATCTTGATTAAGTGTCCCAATAGCAGTTTCATGCTGAAATTTCAGATTTTTAGGAGATGTCTAGATAGTCCAAATTGCATGAAACATTAGGGATTTTGTATATGACTTTTCCAAATAAACTTTGCAGGTGATATATTTTATTATATCTCCATTTTAATATTTTAAGGCTTATATTTACCAATGTAGTTTGAAAATTATAGGGAATGTAAGTATGAGAGGACATGAATGAACAAATCAAATATGCATGATTTTAGTGATTAACAATAATGTTTATGCACAATAATACCATGGATAAGCCCTAGATGAGAATACCCAGCCTGTATATCTTGGTAAACATATAAAGCCTAACATAGAAACAAATGTTCTTTAGTCGACAATGTTAGTATGATAAGTTTGAGATTAATGTTATACCAAGGTTTGATAGTGTTTTAACTTATAAACCTAGAATGGAGTGAAGATTTATTTGATTTGATATCAAGATGATTCAAAGGTCTAAACTTGAAATAAATCACAATATACACATAATACACCAACCATGGTATGTAATTGTAATATCAATTGTCATCAATTAATATATCAATTATAATTCACATAATTGTGATAGAAATAATTGTTTTTAGAAGACTTTTGATATGACTTATGATATATGATGTTAGAGAATTTTAGCAAAGGACATCAATAGATCATGGTGGTGCTTGTGAATTCAATATTCATTATGACGGTAAATTCTTTCAATACATTTTAGTGATTTTCTTTTAATTAAGAATTTTGAATATATATATATATATGTGATTTTTGATAGGTGAACAATAGTGATGGTTTAGATCATGTTTGACATCAAGGAGTGAACACAATATAATTTTTTTGTTGTGAACAAAGACAACCTTATTGAAAGTTGAGCTTTTATTTAGATCTTGAACTTTCTTTTAGATCATGTTATTTCTCTAAGCCACTTGTTGGTGAAGGCTAAAAAGCTTAATAGCCTAATAACTGGATTTAATTTGAAATATCTTATAGCAAATTTATAGTTCAATTTATATGAATACTATATGATATTTGTGGGTAATGATTTTAATAGTAATAGATTGGTCATTTATAAATAAAGAAAATACTTGACTTTTACTTTTGATTTGCACACTTCATTTAGGTTTTAGGGGACAAAGTCAAAATTTCAAATATTATATTAGATGACCATGACATGATGGCTGAAAAAGAAAACAAAAAGAAAAAAATAGAAAAGACATTAAAACACATCATGAAGTAGAAATTTGTATATTTCAATGTGAAAATATTCTACTTCATGCATTTGGATGATACCTAATGAATGAGTGTTGTAGGTATCCAAAGGGGACCAAGTGTGGTGGTTCCTTTGGGTACCCAAATATATCGTGTATGTTTGTGTGTAGTTAGTGATGAATGGGTCCTTTCATGTGAAGTTAATGTTTCATTTTTAATTTTGGGCCTCCATTCAAACTTTGGTTTAATGTTATTCTTATATGTCAAATTTCCATTATGATAATCTTTATATTGATGATTATGTTTGTAATGATTATTAAAAGTATTGTTTATAGGGAATTTGTGCAATTTTAATTTTGAGTTGGGAGAAACATGATTTTGCAAGTAATGATGATTTTGATTTTGATTTACAAACACTTTGTGTTTCTTGCTCTCATTATTAGACTTAGTTAAGATGTTTATATTCATATTCAACTTGCTTTTAGATATTTCTTGATATTGTGAATTTGTATTTATAATTTATATAAGCAAGTTGATTTTTGATTTTAATTCATCATTCTTGATCTTTAGATTATGTCTAGCTTTATTATAAGCTATTGTGCTATTTTTAAGAGTAGAGACAATAGAGTCAATATGATTTTGATAGTCATTTCTAAATTCCTCAAATGTTTCATCCATCTCTTTGATTTCAATTTTATAACTTTTGCATGTAGCACAATCACTTTTCAAAGTTGAATTTTCTAAAGACAATTTATCATTGTGTTCTTTTACAATAAGAAGTTCCTTTTCAAGTCCCCTGTATTTTTCTTTTAAATTATTAAATTCTAAACAAGGTGTAATAGTTTCATTCAAAGAAACATGGGTAGGACTAGATGAATTAGCATTTGATTCTACTTTAATAACTTTTGCTTTTAAACTTTTATTTTCTAAGCGCAAATTTTTATTAGTAATTTTCAATCTCTTGATCTTACATTTAGCCATTTTTAGTATATTGAAACTAGAGATAGAAGTTATCACACAAGAAGGAGATTTAGACTTTCTTACAGCGCTATTGGAAGAGGCAAAATGTGAACATGAAGTTCCTTCGTCATCTTTTAGGCCTTCCTCCATCATGGATGAATTTTCATCTTCTTTTTCTCTTGATGTATTGCTTTCTTTTTCTAAGTTAATTTCCATGGTCTCCATGGCTTTGCTACAAGAGAGATCTTCTTGAACAATGGTGGATGCTTGTATGTCCTTCTCCTCCTATGTTTGTTCCATACCTGCGAGAGGAAGATCATACATTTCTTCAAGAAATTTCCAAACTTTGTATGCACTAGAAAAACAATATATTAATTTGAAGATATCTTGAGATAAAGCACAAAAAATATAATGCATAGCTTTTGCATTTAGGTGACGCTCTTGTTTATTTGATTCGTCTGCTGGTCTTGTTATTGCTATATCCCAAGCGTTGATATCTAATGTTTTAATAAACATTTCCATTAACAATTTCCACCCTTTATAATTTCTTCCTTCGAATAAAGATGGTGCAAGAGATTTGAAGTTAATGTTTGTGTTCACTCCTTGATGTCAAACATGATCTAAACCATCACTATTGTTCACCTATCAAAAATCGGATATATATATTCAAAATTCTTAAGTTAATGTTTGACATCAAGGAGTGAACAAGTCCTTTCATGTGAAGTTAATGTTTCATTTTTAATTTTGGGCCTCCATTCAAACTTTGGTTTAGTGTTATTCTTATTTGTGAAATTTCCATTGTGATAATCTTTATATTGATGATTATGATTGTAATGATTATTGAAAGTATTTTTCATAGGAAATTTGTGAACATTTAATTTTATGTTGGGAGAAGATTGATGTTGTAAGTGATAATGATGATAGTATTTTGGAATTTCATTTTCAAACTTTTGAAGTTTTTATTTCCATTGTTTGGTTTATTCATATTTTGAGATATCATATTTAATTTGCTTTTGGAGTTTGTTTGATATTGAGAATTTTTGTTTAAGATGTCCTTAAGCAAGATAATTTTAGTTTCTAATTCATTGTTCTTAAGTTTCAAATTATGTCTAGCTTTATTATACGCAATTGTGCTATTTTTAAGAGTAGAAACAATTGAATCAATATGGTTTTGGTATTCATTTCTGTATTCCTCAAATATTTCATCCATCTCTTCAATTTCAATTTTGTAACTTTTGCATGTAGCACAATCACCTTTTAAAGATGATTTTTCTAAAGATAATTTTTCATTATGTTCTTTTATACAAATAATTTCTTTTTCAAGTTCCTTAAGTTTTTTCCTTAATATTATTACAATCAAAACAAGGTTTCGTGTTTTCAAGTAAAGGACAAGATGGTGAAACCACATCACAATTTGATTCTAAATTAACATTAGCTTTTAATCTCTTATTTTCTAAACGTAAATTTTTATTAGTAATTTTCAATTTCTTGATCTTACGTTTAGCCATTTTTAGTATATTGAAACTAGAGATGGAAGTTATCACACAAGAAGAAGATTTTGACTTTCTTACAGCGCTTTTGGCAGAGGCAAAATGTGAGCATGAAGTTCCTTCGTTATCTTTTGGGCCTTCCTCCATCATAGATGAATTTTCATCTTCTTTTTCTCTTGATGTATTGCTCTCTTTTTCCAAGTTAGTTTCCATGATTTCCATGGCTTTGCTACGAGAGAGATCTTCTTGAATAGTAGTGGATGCTTGTATGTTCTTCTCCTCCTGTGTTTGTTCTATACCTGCGAGAGGAAAATCATACATTTCTTTAAGAAATTGCCATATTTTGTATGCACTAGAAAAACAATATATTAATTTGAAAATTTCATTTGATAGAGCACAAAATAAATAATGTTTGTCTTTTGCATTTAGTTGACGTTCCTTTTTATTTGATTCATCCGCAGGTCTTACAATGGCTAAGTTCCATACTTCGACATCTAAAGTCTTAATAAAATTTTTCAATTAAAATTTTCCATCCTTTATAATTTGTTCCTTCAAATAAAGGTGGTTTAAGAGATATTTCTTCTTCACATAAATTTGCCCCACTAGTAGAAGCGAGATCATAAGACGCTATTATTCACGGTTGTTAAGCCGATTGGAATAAAACCTGGCTTTGATACCACTTGTTGGATCGGTAGGCGCCCTTAGAGGGGGGGGGGGGTGAATAAGGGCTTTAAAAACTTATATTATATTTTAAAATACTTGCTTATGATAAGAGATCAAAATAATGATTTTGTTTAAAGATCTAAATTGTTTTATAATAAAGGAGAGGATAATAAACAATTTAGAGAAATGAAGAACAAATCAATTTTATTACACCAAGAGAGACATGATTATTATTAATAAAATTGATTACAAAATTTTGATTTCAATGACGCTAGAAATCAAAGCGAAATATGAAAGACTCTTTTTGTTTTCTATACCGACTCGTATCCCCACGAACCGGTTGGCTTTAGCCGATCCTTCCCCGGATATAGCCTCAAGCCGCTCTAGCCAACCCTTCCCTGGATATGGCCTCGAGCACCCCCTAGACCTACACCCGAGACCTAGTCTCCAACACGAGGCAAATTTCTGCCCTAAGTCTTACCCAGACCTAGTCGCCAACACGAGGCGATTTCACTAACCGTTTACAAGAAAGGATGTGAAATAAAAAGACAATAATATAAGAACTCCCTATATGGATCTCATGGAGAAGTAGACGAAGACCCGCATAGTATGATCGTAGTCGATACGGTCTTTCTTCACGATGATGCCGCGTGTTGAAATCTTCTCCACGGATCTCCTTAAGCCTTCATGGATTTGTGGGAGTATCTCTCTGAACCTTCCTCTCTATGCTGTGGCACGAAGCTCTGGAATTTTGGATCTTAAGAGGATTGTTAAGACGGAGCCAATGGGTCCTTTTTATAGCCATAGCGCTAGCGCCTGCGCTAGTGCTACCGCCGGCGCTATCCCATATTAGGACATATTCTGCGCGGCAGAATCTTCAATCGGAGGAAACTTTTCTCTCTTGCCTACTGTACTCCTCACTATCGCCTGCGCTATCGGATACCGCCTGGCGCTATCTCCTTCTATAAGTTCTCCCGGCAATTGCGCTTAAGCAAACATTTCGTCGATCAAAATTTCGTTTAACGCAGCTAAGAGTTTGTCGATCGAATTTTCGTCGAACGCAGTTATGAGCATTCCGTCGAGCGCAGCTAAGAGTTCGTCGAACGACAGCTAGCGCCTGCGCTAGGACTACCGCCAACGCTAGTAGGAGATTTGGATTTGATGGCTCAACTTTGGGGGCAACCTTCGTATGTAATCCTTGAGTCATGTGGACTTTGTTATCCTGCACACTTAAACACACAAGATCAAATACACATAGGATTTGTTATTCTCAAACCTAGGAGATGCGGAAGACCATGTTCCAACATAACCCGCCCGTACCAACAAACATTACTGAGTCACAAGCTCATCAGACTAATTAGTCTGCTGCTACAACCACCGAGCCTACCGCTCGTAAGACCAACCCGATTAATATACCCATGACAATGGGGTGTGGCCGAGTGTATTATTAAGTTAATCTTGTATAACAACTTATCCCTACGCTTAATGGTTAATCTTGGACTTCCCGGGGATTACCCTGTAAGGGGCTCTCTACGGCACTAGGAACTATAATGGGATGACACCCCAAGGCTCCCTTTCACAAGACACTTAGTGTTATTGGTATCTACCCATAAGAACACCTCTCTTATCATTTCACTTGAGCTAAACCTAAGTGCTTTATGACTTTCCAAGACGATCTTTTGTCGACCCCGAGTGCAACATACCTCTAACTCACCAAGCACACTTTTACCATCTACAATCCTTCTTGTTAACCATCACACCTTTTCAACTAAACTAGGTGAACCACTTACCCCCCATTCTCTCCTAAGGATCCACTTGATTCTCAAATTTCACAGTTTTACTATACGCAGACCAAATGAATTATATGAGTTGCATAAGAGGAGGTACTCCAAATATTCATCCAATTGACCCAAGATTATTACTGTGAGTCTATCATGATATCATATGACTAAGTCCAGAGAATAATAATTTTCCCTATTTATTTGGCATTTATTTTTAATTTCCTCAACAGGCCAAGTATATAAATTGAACATGAAGTGTAGTCTATCCCAATGATATGGCCCCCATAAAATCAAGATAAATCCACCATGCCAAAAATACAGTAAATACTGAATATCACAATTTTACAATAAGGAAATGTCCTCTACTTTTAATATTTCACTTATACCCAAATTTGTAGATTTATGAAGGAACCACCAAAAGTACTTACAGAAAAATTATGGGAAAAATACCAGACCTTTGTATTCAATAGAAAAGTCTACTGACTAAATTGTAGAATTTATGGAAATGATTTTATCACATAAATGAATTCTTTAATAAAAACCAAATAGGGATAAGTTGTGAAGTAGCCTACTGATAAAAGTCTCCAAAAAATTATATAAAAATTCACAGAGCTTCCTAGTGCCCTGAAATGTCCTATCACCAATTTGCACAATTTATCAGATAGTATTGGAACCTCATTTATTTTTCTTAGTCCTAAGACAAAGTAAATGCCTTGTGAATGAAGTACTTGTTAAATCATTTCAATAATTACACAAAAATTACCAGAGGTGTATATCATGATATTAAGGACACTACCAAAGTTTCATCATCATCCAAGACCATTTAAGCATGCAAATTTCTCTTATAAGAAATTTCCCTAAAGGGGTTATGACCTTTTTCAATGGTAATAATTGTTCCTAAAATTCTTATAAAATTACCTAGGTCCTATTTACCCCCTATGAACTTATCCACCAAGTTTCATAAACATTCAAGGACATTTGACCCCATGTCCTTCACAAGGTCCTACATGCACACCTAGGGCTAAAATTGGTGTCCTAGGGCATAACCACCTCCACACCACCCATATCACTCATGGAGGTGTTTTAGGTGATCCTAAACCAGTGGCCAAGGTTTCATCTCATGGTGAGGAGATTTGACCACAATACCCCAAGATAAACATCATGCCCTAATTTTGACCTAATTAGACCCAACTTAGGTTAACCAATTTCCAAACGAAATCAGTCCCAATTGGGCTGACATTTTTACCAGGGTCATGTGATAACCCTAAGAAGTACCCACGAAACTTTGGAGGGCATTGGAGGTCATTTGACCCAATAATTAATTAATATATGATTTATGAAATTATTACAAAAACCTTAAAACAATGTTCTCCTAAAATTCCCATCTTTGGATATGATGTGTGAGTAGGTATAAGTAGACTATGTTTCAAATCTCAAGTCCATATCATTTCCCAATCAAAAGTTATTCAAGAAATGGCGGCTGTCCTACACTAGGGACCAGCCCCACCAAAATGGACCTACAGGGAGCTACAGAACTCCTTTTGGGGTGAAATCAATTTTAAAATAAAGTAGATTCCAAGGGATACAACTTTGGTGTTGACCACTTTTTCTGTAGAGGGGCCTAAGTATTTTTAATAAATTAATCTAGGTGCAGCAAAAAGTGTGACAGAAAATATAATTTCATAAGGATTTATACTATATGATTCAGCACGAATCCTGAAGCAAATCCGATGGTAGCTGGTCATCTTCCTACTCAAGCCAAGGGTGGAGATTTACCCGAGCTATAACCTATCTACCATGATTGCACTTTTTGTAACGATCCAGGCCCGCCAACATGGGACCCAGCTGGACCGCCAGCACCCTCCCGGCCTAGGCCCGCCAACACGGGACCCAGCTGGCACCAGAAGGGTTCAGCCTAATCAGATGGTCTGCAGACCATGCACCCCAACCCCTCTCTGTCCCACCATAGGGCACAGTGGGTTGTTGGAGACCGCACTCCCCCTTTGATGAGAATTGAGCCAGTTAAGCGTGCTCAGGCTGGAGCAATTCTGGGATGGGTGACCTCCTGGGAAGTCCACGCGCTGCCGCTTAACTGGCTCAATTCTCATCAAAGGGGGACTGCGGTCTCCAACAACCCACTGTGCCCTGTGGTGGGACAGAGAGGGGTTGGGGTGCAAGGTCTGCAGACCATCTGGTTAGGCTGAACCCTTCCGGTGCCAGCTGGGTCCCGTGTTGGCGGGCCTGGGCCGGGAGGGTGCTGGCGGTCCAGCTGGGTCCCGTGTTGGCAGGCCTGGATCGTTACACCCTATATGAGTGACCTCAACCTTCACGACTGAAACATTTTAGAGAAATTTCACTTCTGTTTGACAAAACAGAACGTGATAACCAGCATCAACATCATTGGTCACTGAGAAGAGGTTCTTGTTCATTCCCGGCATATGTTAAACACTCCTCGAAGTGAGTGGACCTCTATCACTGCCTAAAGAGATAACACCCTCCTTCTCTACTACATGCACAATATCATCAGCTGTAATAATTGCATCTTTACTTGAGTATGTCTGCAAAGAAGATAACTTTGACTCATCCGCAGTGAGGTGATAACCACACCCTGAGTCCACTATCCAATCATTCTGATAGTTGATGGAAGACAATGCCTGAACACAAGTGCCCGTCATGAAAGCACCTCCACCAACCCAACTACCTTCAGCAGTGGAACTAGCCTCCTCCTTTCTTGCAGCATGCCCTGGCTGAAGATTGACTTTGCAGTCTCTCTTGAAGTGACCAAGCTTGTTGCACCTGTAACACCTCGACCCTTCCTTCTTCTTCCCATCAGACTTAGGAGCATAGCTCCCCTCCTACTGATATGAAGTAGATGGACCATCGTTACCAGATGACTTCTTCATCTTGTCCCATCTCTTCTTCTTTCCAAAAAAGAGAACCTCACCTTCTCCCCCAGAGACTGACATCCCCACCATTTGCTTAGCCAAACTCTCTTGCGAAGAAAGTAAGTTTTCCAGCTCCAGCAACAATGGCTGATTGGCCCAGCCTTGCACAAAAGTAATAAAGGCCACATACTCCCTCCGCAAGCTGCGGATTATGTGCCTCTTCAACTTCGCTTCTGAGATAGGCTCATCCGGGTCCAATGCCGATATCTCTGCGCATAGGTTCTTCATCTTCAAGAAGAACGTTGAAATAGACAAGCCACCTTGAGTTTCCTTAGCCAACTCATTTTCCAAGAACTGTAGCCGAGCTACATTCTTCTTATTGAACAAGCCATCCAAGGCTGTCCAAATCTCAACAGTTGATCTACATCCGATGACAACTCCGGAATGATAGCTCGCTTGAGAGTGAACTCAGCCTTTGCATTTGTTCTCTTCCAAGCCTTCACAAGCTCAGCATTCCCCTCAGCAGGAACAACAACTTGTCTTGCTTCTCCTCCAACTACCTCCCATAAGTCCTCGCCAAGAAGATAGCTCTCCATGCACGACTTCAACTTTTTAAAGTTAGTCTGCGTAAGGAGCTCAATACCAAGACCTCTAGCATATCCTCCTTCCATTGTTATCTCACTGATTGACAACCGACTTGCAGAAACCAAAGCAGAAGACAACACTGATTACTACTCAGGAACCTACCTATGATACCATGTTAAATTTTTACAGGTCAAGGAATGAAGTAATAATGCAGAACACTTCAACACAATCCACAAGTATGTCAACCAATGACAATGGGAAGATAGAATAGTGCTCTTGTATTAACTATCTCTTTACAGCTCGAGACATACATGGCGAGACATGATTTATAAGAATCACAAAGGAGAGAAGCATAAGAACAAAACAAGCCGCCAACGAACTGCCAAAATAGTGACCGCCAGACCGCTCGAACAGCCAAGTCGCACGGCTATACCTGAGACCGCGCGAACAGAGCAAACTTGACGACCTGCGAACTGTCAGACCATAACCAAAGACCACACAACCTGCTGCCTTATTCAACTGCTGAAAAACAAACACCTATCCGCACTTTGAGATCGCCTGGCCGCGAGGTCGCCTGATCACAAAAGCTTCAGCGAACAGAAAATAGAAAACTGAACAAGCTATCACCAAACCGCAAACTGAGATCGCCTGATCACCAAGCTCACCGTGAAAAACTCAAGAACTACACTACAGATCGCCCAGAAGAAAGCCATTGGCGAACTGGTTATTCACAACTGGGAAGTCACCAAGGAAGAAGACCTCACCCTGCTGGCCGCTAACCTGCGAACACAACAAACGGTCAAGATACTTCCCGACCGCGCGACCTCAAAGATGAGACCGGCATAAACAACCCACGCTGTAGTTCTTACAGTTCTATGCTACTAATGACGAGCCCTGCACCTCTATTTATAGGCAACCTGACGGATGTCGTCACCGCCCAAAAAGAGATACACTGACCGCCAACAAGATCGCGAGCGGTCTCACAAGACAGATCGCCCGACCTCAGCACTTGGACAACAGACCGTCTAAGGCAAAACCTCGGCCAGAACACCTGCGCAGACCGCACGGACACTGCGGTCACATTTCCTTCAGACCTCCCAGAACCCTTCCACTTCTTCTTCAAAAATTCAATACGCACCCAATCTATGAAGTCAAATGTTTATACAAATATGGAACTCTTCCTTTCTAGATATTAAAATTAAGATGGGTGTCGATGTCTACTAGTCCTTGAGCTCAGTGAATGTTGATTCACACTCTGATGTCCAAAAAATTAAAGCATTTTTTCTCAACGAGGAAGAGAGCGGTAACACAATATTTGAAAATCTTTCAAACAACTTGAGGTAATAACTCATATGTTTAAGAAGACTCATGATGTTTGCTATTGACTTCAGTGGGGCCAATATTGCAATGCTTTTACCTTGGCGAGATCCACCTCCACATTAGTTCTACTAAAAATTTTCCATAGAGAGTTGATTTTATTTATCCAAGATTCACATTTACTGAACTTGGTGGATATCTGATGCTCCCAATATTATCCAAAACCATTTTCTATTGGGTAGTGAGAGCAACGAGTGTCACAACCCGCATTTTCCCCTGAATTTAATAAATATTATCAGAGCAAGGAGAAAACATGCGTTATGATGCCACGTCCTGCAGGGGACAACTACACACGCTCAGGCAAACACTATTTACGAATAATTTATAAAGACATGAATATGATTGAGTTAAATAGAAAATTAACATTTTTATCTTAGGACCGTGCCCCTCGGTCTAGTGGAGTAATTAGTCCACGAATAGAAAACTATAGATACGCAGCGGAAAAATAGGTTCATAATATCCTACATGAGCATGAAGATCAAACATTCCAGCAATGATATGCGCATCTCTAAATTTAGTATAAGTAAAGAAATGATTTTCTACGATCTTCAAAATAGGTGACATTTACTTAAAATCATGCTATGCAAGAATGTCATTTTCTATACATAAAATAACTCATGCATCCTAACATAAAAATTCCCAGAAAGCAAGTAGGTAAACAACCAGTAAGGAACTGCCGAAAAGAAAACAAGTAATCTAACAACAGAAAAACTAAAGTTATGGGCGTCAACAACTGACACGAGCCCATAGAAAACAAAGTACAAGTCTAAAGCTGAAGCAAAGGAACAACTACCTCACAACCGTGAGGGGAAAGTGGACGACTGCAACTAACCACAGCTCCAGAAAACACCAACTCAACTACCCAAACCGCTACAACTCCGAGCCTAAGACATTCAAAAGAAAAGAATGCCGCAACAAGAAAGTGCAAGTGGCAAAAATAAAAACCATGATTCTACACAAATGTTAGCAGCAATCAAAATAATAGATTGCAGAAAAGAGAACTAAAAGATAAGCATTTATTAGCTTACAACATCCCGAGCCAGCTCAAACGAGTGCACTCGGTAAGATAAATGCCTACACCAAAGTAAGGGCCAAACTGAACAAGCTAACCACATGCCCGTCATTGCGGCTCAGAGGTGATGATCAAACTGATCAAAGCCAACCACATGTCCGTCATTGTGGCTCAGAGGTGATGGTCAAACTGATCAAAGCTAACCACATGTCCATCATTGCGGCTCAGAGGTGATGGTCAAATTGATCAAAGCCAACCACATGTCTGTCATTGCGGCTCAGAAGTGATGGTCAAACTGATCAATGCTAACCACATGTCCGTCATTGCGGCTTAGAGGTGATGGGCAAACTAAACATCATAATACACTCACACACCCACATATATGTAAGCATATATGTTTATAAGCACTTGAGACTGATCAGAGCCAACAAAAGAGTGCCAGGAAGGAAAATAGGAATACCGATGGTTTTAACCACAACTCACGACGAGAGAATCAAGCACGAGATTCAACATTTAAACCTAAGATCAAAATTCAACTTACAATAAGGTTGAATATTTCAGCAAGCCGACACCATGCAAGACTTGGTGTCGGAACAAGACAAAGATAAGCTTAACACGATGCCAAACACCAGAAATAATACTCAATGGTTCATTAGAAAATACTCTGTGAGTCCAAACTTGACTCCCGACGAACTTTTCGTAACAACTCGACGAAGAAGACATAACTTCACCTAAAGTCTCAACGAATGGACTTAAAATGCTTGATAACATAGCTTAAGACACCCGGGAACACCCGACAAGGGAACATAAAAATATGCTGAAACAATTCAGAATATGTGATGAAATCGACAGAAAGACTTATCAAAAGTCGACAGGAAAACTTAACAAAAGTTGACGGGAAAAAACTTATATCAAAGTCGATGAGAAAACTTATATCAAAGTCGACGAGAAAGGTTGATAAAATCAACGAGAAAACTTTAGAAAAATCGACTGGAAGGCTAGCCGATCGACGAGAAGACTTAAGAAAAAGTCGACTGGAAACACTTTAGAGAAGTCGACGGGAAGACTAGTCGATCGACGAGAAGACTTTAGAAAAAGTCGTCTGGAAACACTAGCCGATCGACGGGAAGACTTCAGAAAAAGTTGACTGGAAACTCAAGTCATAATCGACGGGAAAGCTTATACTAACAATCGATAGGAGAGATTATATAAAATCGATGGGAAAGGTTATAACTTATCGACGGGAAAGACATAATCGACGGGAAAGCTAAGTCAATATCGACGGGAAGCTAAGTCAGTCAACAGGAAGTTAAGTCAATCTAGGGAAAGATAACTCAATATTGACGGGAAGCTAAGTCAATCGACGGGAAGCTAAGTCAATCGACGGGAAGCTAAGTTAATCTACGTGAAAGCTAACTCAATATCGACGAGAAGCAAAGTCAATCGACGGGAAGCTAAGTCAATCGACGGAAAGCTAAGTCAATCGACGGGAAAGCTAAGTCAATATCGACAGAAAGGCTGGAAAAGGGCCCAATCGACGGGACGGGAGCCTGATTGACGGGACGGGAGCCTGATCGATGGGATGGGAGCCCGATCGACTGGTGTCCTGTCGATTCTTACTTAGAAAACTCAACAAAACATGATCACCCTGCCCTCTCTCGTCGATCGACGGGATGGGGTGCCGATCGATGGGAAGGCTTTACAAACAGAAATTCCAAGAAAAACTAAGGCAAAAGAAAATCGACTGGACAGACTCCTGAAATAAAAATCGACGGGACAGACCTTCTTCAAAGGAAAATTCCATAAATAAACTAATTAAAAATTTACTGGATATACAGAACTCATTTCTTAGCTTTTAGCTACATGCCATCAAAAATTAAAGAAGGTAAACCTCTAAACTTAGCCTTAGGATTTAGGCATAAAATCTATATATCTAAATCAGTGACTTAAGTGGCTAAAACTGAAGGAAATAAAAGAAGAAGAATAAGTAAGAAGATCTATGGAGATCAAAATAGGGGGAGCAAACCACCATTTGCCTTTACTCGAATCACCAAAAAAATGACCTCTCATGCCCCCACGCCAAGGATTGGTTCAAACACGTCCTACACAAGAAGAATCTATGAAATTTTGACAAAAGAAGGGTTAGGGCCGATAACCCTAGCGCCAAAAATCTATGAAATGAACAAAACTTACCATGCACGCGACGAGCACGACGAGAGCTTTCCAAATCTATGCTCCGACGAAGATTTCGAGCTCTCGAGCTCCCTCGACGGCCAACGGAAAGAAGAAAAACCCTCTTTCTCTCTCACGAAAGCTCTGGTTTGGGAAATTAGGAAAGAAGAAGAAGATGAGGGAGAATAGTAATAATAATATATATTCATAAATAGTGGAGAAAGATATTTATATATAATATATATATAATCAGATAGTGGAGGAATATATATATATATATATATATATATATATATATTGACAGAGATGGAGGAAAGACAACCAAGCTAAATAATAATAATAATAATAATAATAATAATAATAATAATAATAATATTAATAATAAGAAAAGGAAGGCCGAACCAACGGTCGCCGATTCCAATGAAAATTGCACCGAAGACAAACATCGGCGCTACGACTCCAACGGAGAAGGCGAAAACAAAATCCAAAGAGCCAAACTCAAGATATAAAATCTTGAAGTTTGCGGCGACGATAATTTAAACAAATCTTTGGAAAATCACCGGGGCTCTAATAACGCTTGGATCGCAATGAAACTTCGACGAGCCTCTCTAAAATTAAAAAATTTAATTTTCTAACGTAAAATTTTCCAATTCCGGCACACTCCAAAATTTGGTCGACTTTACCGAAAGAATGCGGAAATGCGCAAACGACGGCGTGTCGCTAACTTCGCACTAACGTAACGCCCTTACATAAAAAATGACGTTTAAGAAGGATTAAAATAATTCATGGAAATTCAGGGGCGTTACAGTCACCCTACCAAAAAGGAAGTTTCGTCCCGAAACTTAGAATCAAAACTTAGAATAAAAACGAATCCAAAAGGTCAAAGGGAGAGATAAACTAACTATCACTGGATAGAAACGCTAACCGAAGAGGGCTAGGAAAACAGATGCGGATAAAATTCCTTCTTAGCACTCAAAATAGAACACCCAATCCCAGATCAAGGTCACCGTCAAAGTCACCTAAATCCAACACCTCCCAATTAACCTAAGCGAGGGAATCACCTAAAAGGAAAAGGACATTACCAAGAACTCGAAATGTCCAAGCCGAGAACGGAAAGCAGACCACGAAACATCTGACTCGCGGATCCTCAACTGATGGCAGCCTGAACGAAGATCAATCTTCGAAAAACACCAAAATACCACACAACTGATCAAGTAAATCATTAATCTGAGGCAATAGATACCTGTTCTTGATGGTCGCCTTGTTCAGTTCTCGATAATCGAAACACAAGCTCATCAAACTATCTTTCTTCTTTACGAATAAGACAGAAGCACTCCAGGGCGAAGAACTAGGCCAGATAAAGCCACACTACAACCACTCATCTAATTGAGTGCGCAACTCTTCCAACTCACACGGGGCCAAAGGGTACGATGCCTTAGCAATAGGATGAGTACCCGTCTCAAGGTCAGAAACAAACTCCTCAAATCTCACAGGTAGAAAACCAGGGAGACTAACTGGGAAAACAACAGGGAACACTCGCTCCACAAGAAAAAATCTCGATACATGGCAAACTACAAACATTTTCTAGCATAGAAACAAGGTAAGCAAACCAACCGGAAACTAGAAGCTCCGAGCACACACCATGGAAATAATCGGGGAAACCTAGCGCGGAAAGCCAAACACACTCAAGGGTTGACCGATGTCCAGCTTAAAATCCAAACACTTTACCTTGCGTTGGATAACAACATCATACCTGGACAACCAGTCCAAGCCCAAAATCACATCGAAAACTTCCAGGTTTAGCACCTTAAGATTAGCAAAAGCTAAGAAATCACCTAAAAGGATAGGACAACTCTGGATACCCTGATTCGACACCACGGAGTCACCAGGGGGAACTTAACAAAAATGGATCGCCAACCTGATCAAGGGTCAAGCGATGACGCTCTACAAAAGTCCTAGCCACGAACGAGTGGGTAGCACCAGAATCGAAAAGGATGCACGCCTAACGGTTCTTTACCTTAAATTATCCTATAAAATCGGATACGCAACTAAACGAGCGAAATCAAACTTGGGCAAAAGATGAAAACTAAGAGTTAGACTAGAATCTTACCTGAAATTACCTGAGGGGAAAACTGCTCTCCTTTCTTTGCTACTACATTTAACTCGGCCTCTCCTCGATCTAGCTGCCGCTACTAAGGCGGTGGCGGCACCAGAGCCGTAAGAGCAAGCTGCTGGCCGGTCAACTGGAACTGTGAACACCGAAATTTCACATGTCCTTTCTATCCACAATGATAACAGACCTTATCCTTTGGCCAACAATGAATGTCGTCGTGCCCCTTCTGTTTGCACGAAGTGCAAAATAGATCATTATTCGGAGCACCTTGAAGAGCCATCACCGGAAGCTGCTTCTACACACCCAGCTTCTCGTAACACTTCTCAAACGGATGACCCACACGACTGCAAAAACTATACACCATCTTGCCCTTCTTAATTGGAGCAGGGCTGCCACTATCATCATCCTTCTTGTTTCCCTTCCTAGACACCGCATCCTGACCTATAATAGGGTTCTGCACCCCAGGCTACTGCCCAAAAGTAGCCTCCATCAAAATCTGAATCTGCGCCTGCATCACAACCATTTGTCTTGACAACGCCTCGATACTCTAACACAACTCTTCAATCACCGACTCACTACGCGCACCTGAGGATTCGCCCTCTAACCGGAGAGCCGACTCTGATGCACTATGCTCTGGAGTCATCAACTGCAATTACAAGCGAACACCTCACTAACCCCTAGCTTTAGACACAACAACTAGCAAAACTAGGGTTTTCTAACTCGATACAGATCGGAAAAGTGTAGATACTTGCTATTGCTGTTACCTTGCTCTGGGAATTCATGAAATGATGGTATGCTTAACGTAGGATGGTCTATCATCATCCTTTTAACTCTTGCGCGCATAATATGAATGCATGAATGGCAAAAATTTATTTCAAATCATGTGTGTATGAGTGTCATCATGTATATCTTTAACTTGGCACGTGTGCTAATGCTATGTTATGATGTGCATGCAGTGCTATGCAGTCTAAGAAAGGCCTTAATGCACACTATGAGCGGCGTACACATGCGATCTTATGCATCCCATACTACATATTACCGCAAGCAATGAAAAAAGAAAAATTGAGCTAATGGACACGCATGCGACCTACGTTATGCATCCCATACTACATAACAGTCGTATGTTGTCACCTATGATGATCCATATACAAACACATATTATGCATCCCATACTACATAATATTCCTCTTATACTTCATATCAAGCTATGAGTGTAGTGTTCATGCTTCAGCCAAGACATACAGATGACCCTTCAATGTGTGTATGCAATGAATAACGATTCTCACCAGGTGGTTAACCGGGCCAACCAGACTATCCTAGTAACCCGACTAACCTGGCTCTGATACCAACTATTACAACCTGCATTTTCTCCCAAATTTAATAAATATTATCAGAGCAAGGGGAAAACATGCGTTATGATGCCACGTCCTGCAGGGGACAGCTACAGACGCTCAGGCAAACACTCTTTACGAATAATTTATAAAGACATGAATATGATTGAGTTAAAATGAAAATTAACATTTTTAACTTAGGACCGTGCCCCTCGGTTTAGTGGATCAACTAGTCCACGAATAGAAAACTATACATACGAGCGGAAAAATAGGTTCATAATATGTGACATTCCAACAATGATATGCACATCTCAAAATTTAGTATAAGTAAATAAAAGATTTTCTACGATCTTCAAAATATGTGACATTTACTTAAAATCATGTTATGCAAGAATGCCATTTTCGATACATAAAATAACTCATGCATCCTAACATAAAACTTCTCAAAGAGCAAGTAGGTAAACAACCAGTAAGGAACGACATAAAAGCCAACAAGTAATCTAACACCAGAAAAACTAATGCTATGGGCATCAACAACTGATACGAGCCCATAGAAAACAAAGTACAAGTCTAAAGCTGAAGCAAAGGAACAACTACCTCACAACCGTGAGGGGAAAGCGGACGACTGCAACTAACCGCAGCTTTGAAAATTACCAACTCTGTTGGATTTGTAGGCGCCCTTAGCGGGGGGGGGGGGGGGGGGGGGGGGGGGGGGAGGGGGGGGGGGGGGGAGGGGGGGGGGGGGGGGTTGAATAAGGGTTTTAAAAACTTTAAGCTTTATTAGAAAACTTTTGATATTTTGGTCGAAGTAAGTTAAATCAAAAGTAAAGTGATAATGAAATTAGAAATGAAATCAATTTTATTAAACAAGAAAAGACATGATTATCATTTATAAAATTGATTACAAAATCTGATTTCAATGACCCTAGAAATCGAAGCGAATAATATGAAAACCCTTTTTGTTTTTTATACCGACTTGTATCCCCACGAACCGGTTGGCTTTAGCCGATCTCTCCCCAGATACAACCTCAAGCCGCTCTAGCCAATCTATCACCAGAAAGGCCTCGAGCACCCCCTAGATCTACTCCCTAGACCCAATCGCCAACACGAGGCAAATTCCTCCCTAAATCCTACCTAGACCTAGTTACCAACACGAGACGAATTTACGAACCGATTACAAAGATGAAATAAAGGACAAATACAAAATACAAATATAAAACTCCTTATGATGTAATCTGAAGGAGACGCCGAAGAATCGCTGAAGATCGTTGAAGTCCAAGCGTGCGTTCTTCGCGTTGAGTTAGCGTGTTGAACCAAGCCTCTTTTGATTCCTCCTTTTGAAATATGAGTGGGAGATGTGTTTGTCTGGAAATACGGCCCTCACAAAGTTTCTGAAGTGCTGGAATAAGGCTCTTGGCAATCAGTAGTAGGAGACATCGAAATCATCCATTTTATAGAATTTGAGCTAACGCCGGCGTTAAGTGCTAACGCCGGGCATTGACCATATATAACAACATATTGATGGCTCAGATCTTCAGAAGAGGAAGGAGATTCTGCACTTTAGGAAATGTTTTATTTAGGCAATACTAACGCCGACGTTAAGGCTAATGCGGGGGGGGGGGGGGGGGGGGGGGGGGGGGGGTTGGGCAAATCATTCCTAAAGTTCCTCCTGCAATAACGACTGCTTTCTCCTTGCCAAATTCGTCGACCGGATAGCGCCCATCGTTAATACTAACGCTTGGCGTTGAATTTCTTTCTTTAATAAGATGGCACACCATCTTCGTCGAACAACATCTTCGTCAAACACCATTTTCGTCGAACGGATAGCGCCCGACGTTAAGCTTTAACGCCTGGCGTTGAGTTTCATCTTTAATCAGCTGGCACGCCATTTCGTTGAACAGAAAATTTTGTCGAACACATTTCGTCGAATGGGCTTCCTCTTTCATCAAACACAATTTCGTCGAACGCAGATCATCGAACGCAGTTTCCATTTCGTCGAACGCCAGTTTGTTCTCAATGGTTTCATTTTGTCGATCGCCAGTTCGTCGAACGCAGCTTTCAGTTCGTCGAATGCAGCATTCATTTCATCGAATGCCAGTTCGTTCTCAGTGGTTTCATTTCGTCGATCGCCAGTTCGTCGAACGCAGCTTTCAGTTTGTCGAATGTAGCATTCATTTCGTCGAACGCAGCTTTCGTTCTCAGCGGTTTCATTTCGTCGATCGCCTGTTCGTCGAACGCAGCTTTTAGTTCGTCGAACGCAGCTTTTAGTTCGTCGAACGCAGCTTTCATTTAGCGCTAACGCCATCGTTAAGCTTAATGCCTGGCGTTTAAACAACTTTCAATCCTTCTGTTTGTGGTTAGTGCCAGACCATTGTTTCAGCAACCTGGTGTCATATCTGTCCAAACCTGCATGATAAAAACACAATGGCAAACAAGATCAAATACAAGTAGGATTTGTTATTCTCAAATCAAAGGGATGCGAAAAACCATGTTCCAACAATCTCCCCCTTTTGATAATAACAAATCCAATAGGGATAAATCAAATTCATAGATAAAGAATTTGTGTTCTTATAAATATATATGACACTCAGCAATTATAAGATAATGATAGGAATTATAGTTCATTGAACATTGTGCTCCCCCGACAAAGATGCTCCCCCTTAGTGTATACTCCTATAAACTAGATACATGCTCCCCCTTAATCTAGTGAATCCTACTCCGTTAATCAATATGATTTAGCATTTTATTCTCCCCCTTTGTTATTAGCAAAAGAGGGTGGAGTGAAACAAAACTAGAATAAAGAAGACAAAAGTTGGGACATACCTAAGAGAGGATTAAGAGTTTTGTGTAAGCATAAAGTAAGTCATGATCGAGCTAAGGGAGAGAGTAGCACATCGGAAAAATATATGATAAGCGTGAAAGAACAACATTCTATGATTTTACCAAAAGAATTCTACCGCTTGTTTTTCAAATTAATTTTTAAGAAGAATATTACTTGTTGAAAAAGATGCAATAGTGTTTGACAAGCACAAGTGAAGAAAGACAAAAGAAGTGAGCATGATAAACTATGGTAAATGAAGTACATAATCAAAAGAGAAATGCGGAAAAAAACAAAAACAAAACAAATAAGAGTAGTCTTTTTGTTATAGTTTGACCATTCCAACAATATGTCTAGACTTTTTACATTTGAGCATTTTAACTTTGAAAATTTTCATAACAAATAGGCAAGCATGAATTAACATATTCAAAAAGATAATAACTACAATGTAACCAATTCATATTTCAAGTAAAGAAAACATTGTAGAAGTCATGCATTGCAATATAGTGCTTTTACTTGAGTTTTTAGAGAATTATGTAATGTTTGCATTAGGATCCAATTCTCATGAGTAGAAGCTTTATGAAAATCAATGATGTGTGCATAAGGTGTTTTGATAAAAGTATACAAGTGAAATAATCAAAACACATGACATATATAATGAAATAGTGACAACAATATTAAGGATGCAATCTTATAATTACTTTCACACATCAAATCACGAAGTATTGCTTGGGGGATCACATAAGCAATTTTATTGATTTTTATTTTTAGTGATCCGGTGTACAAATAGAAGTGATAAAAAGAAATATGTTTGCACAAGACACTTTACAATTCTTTCCAAGGTGCTCAACCTCACAATGCTCATTAAGACATATCAGGAGGCTGAGTAGTGCTTGATGGAGTTATCTTTGGCTTTTTATTTTAGATTTTTATTTTGGGCTGAAGGTCTCCGAATTCACTTGTTGTTGCAAACATTAATATTATTGAAACAACACTTCTATATTGTGCATGAAATTTTATTTTTAAAAGATGGTGTAGGTAATTTAGACATACAACTTAATATGTTAAAACTATTACACTACACAATCATGCAAGACTAAAATTATGAGCACATGTAGATTACCAAAATAGTGAGTGTATAATTCATTGATTAACATAAATCATTACTCATACTTAGAGGCATGCTAGGCAATCATACACAATTATCTATAGACTATTTCATTGCACATAATCAGATTAAGGTCAATGCATGACAAAAACAATGTTTAGAAAATTTGAAATTAAAATTAGACATTGAAGAGAATCTTAATGTATATGCCTAATCAATTTTGACCATTTGAAACAAAATGACTAAGATGTAGGCTCTTGTGAAGACTTATAGTCAAACCATAATTTTATAAAGAGTTAAAGCAAAAAAGATAACAAAACATATTTTTGATCATTTTGAATTATTTGAATTTTTTTGAATTTTGAAATAAAACAACCAAATTAATAATAAAATAATTAAAAAAAAAAGAGAAAACCATTATAAAAATACCATAAATAATGTAGAGAAAAACAGAATTTCCATTTGGTAAAAAGGAGCTAACGCCTGGCGTTAAGTACTTAACGCCCAAACAGAACTCTGTTTTTGAGATTTTTTGAAAAACTTTTCTTTGGCATAGTGTAGAAATTTTAGACTTTCTTAGTGTAGAAATTTTAGAGAAGTTGGGAATGATTAGGAGGCTATTTAAGCATGTTTTATTTGTTCAAAAAATGGTTTTATATTTTTATTTGGTTTTCAAATACTTGTGTTTTACAAGATCATTAAAGATCAAAAATATGATAAAATATGCAAAACACAAGATAAGCATGTTCGATCAAAACAAGAATGCATGAATAATATAGTCATAAAGAGTGCATGCAAAATATATGAAATAAGAATGTCCTAGATTATAATACCCTCACTGTATGCCTACACATTAGCCCCGTACTAAGTGACGGATGGGCATGAGGAGCTGCACACATGTCGTAGGTTGGGGTGTTAATCCCATATGCACACACTAGAGAACGCTCAACCTAGCACTCTTTCCCCCCAGTTCCTCGCAAGGCCCCACTAGAACCCTCCACGGTTAAGGACAATACATGGCATAGAGGTTAGGTCTTCTAATGCATACAATCCTATGCCCTCGCTATTGTGAGACACATAATGTGGGTGAATAATCATGGACATCCTAAGCATTTTATTCTATGGAATCAATTTATAAACTATGGCTTTTATGCGTGATTGATTTCTTATTATATTTGATATTAAAGCAACATAGTTATTATGAGTTTTAACTTTCAACTGTTCTTCTTTAAGATTGATTCATTATGGCAATAATAAGATATCTAGCATGGATGATAATATTTATTAGTTGATAATGCTAGTATGATGAGTTCAAATTATGCCATAAGAATATTGTATGTCTTTTATATTGATAGAAATTCTATTTGAAGACCTAGAATAAAGTGATGATATGATTTGATGTTATTGATATCAAGGTGAATCTAAGGTCAAGATATAGTAAGGTACATGCAATCACAATACATAATTTATTCATATAATTATCATGATCACCAATTTTATGAAAAATAATTTTAATTTAAAGTTTGAACTTTTATAATTTGATCTTGGACTTCCCGAGGTCTACCCTGTGAGAGGTTCGCCCGGTACTAGGTGATGTGATGGGATGATAGCCCAAATCTCCCTTTCGCAAGATACATGTAAATAGAAAAGTTAAGTTCAAAATAATAATTTTTGATACTTGTTTTTGTTTTATATTTTTGTATTTGATTTTTGCATATAGAAATAGAAATCGAACAAATTACCAAAGAATAGAAGAAAATAAAATATTTTTTGTAATTTGGTTTTTGTAATTTTGTATTTTAATTTTTCAAAAATCAATTATAGGCAGAAATGCAAAAATGAGTAGTACAAATAAAATAATATATTTTTAGTGATTTTTCAGAATTTTAAAATTACAGAAAATCGGATACTTGAGCTAGCGCCGGCGTTAGGTCCTAGCGCCTGCGTTAGCTCAAAGAAAGTGCTTATTTTAATCATATAACCTAGATTTTCTTTGATTTTGCTTCCGATTTTTCTTAATTATGTTTGTGCAATGTAAGGCCTGTCTAATGAAGTAATGAGACGTGAAGAAATCCCAAAAAGTTGCGGAAGTTAAAATTTTAGTACATGGGTTTCATATTCATTAAAGCTCCATATTCATTAAACCTTAATTCTTGAGTTTTGCACAACATATGCATGAGTGAAATGATCATAAATAAGTGAAATAATATTCATGCAATTTTTCAATTCCGGTTTGACATGATTATGATTAAACATACTGGGGCAATCAAAAAATGACGCAAATATATTACATACCTAAGCAAAACTTGCGCATTTTATAAATTTAACATAATACCCCTAAAAATACCTTTTGAATCCATTTTGACACTTATTTCATTTAGTCTTGATAAGATCATATGACAAATTTAGTTTTTCAAATTTTATAAGACTTTTAGGAAATGGATTTAGATGGATAAAAATAAAAAGGATAAGTAGATCACTTGAAAAATGATATGACTTTTTATTCAACTTTATTCAATTTGATTTATTTATGAATTTTGGTTTAATATGTGAAAGTCATATCACATGTTATATAAAGTGATCTTATCATGATGGTTCAAAGAAATAAAAGCAAAAACAAAAAGGAACTAAAGCACATCATGAAGTAGAGAATTGATATTTCATTTTTAATCGATTTCTACTTCATGCAAATGATAGGATACTTATTGAATGAGAGATTTAGGTATCTAAAGAGGACCGGGTGTAACGGTTCCTTTGGGTACCCAAATACATCATGTTTGCTTTTGGGGAGATAGTGATGAATGGGCCCTTTTGGGTGGAGTTAGTGTTTCATCTTTAACTTTGGGCCTCCATTCAAACATTGGTTTAATATTATTTTTATTTGTCAAATTTCCATGATGATTTTGCAAAACATTATTTATAGGAAATTTGTGAACATTTAATTTTATGTTGGGAGAAACATGATTTTGTAAATGATGGTGATTTTGACCTTGATTTACAACTACTTTGTGTTTCTTACTCCCATTATTAAACTTAGTTAAGATGTTCATATTTATATTCAACTTGTTTTTAGATATAGTTTGATATTGTGAATTTGTATTTACTATTTTCATAAGCATGTTAATTTTTATTTTAATTCATCATTTATGTCTAGCTTTATTATATGCGATTGTGCTATTTTTAAGAGTGGAAACAATTGAATCAATATGATTTTGATATTCGTTTCTAAAGTCATCAAAAGTTCCATCCATCTCTTTAATTTCAATTTTATAGTCTTCACACTTAGCACAATCATTTTTCAAAGATGAATTTTCTAAACATAATCTTTCATTTTGTTCTTTTATAAAAAGAAGTTCCTTTTCAAGTTCCTTGCATTTTTCTTTTAAATCATCAAATTCCATACAAGGTGTAATGTTTTCAACTAAGGAGCCATGGGTAGAACTAGATAAATTAGAATTTGAATCTTCATTAATTTTTGCCTTTAAATTTTTATTTTCTAAGCGCAGATGTTTATTAGCATTTTTTAATTTCTTAATTTTGCGCTTTGTAGTTTGAAGCAATTGTAATGTAGAGATAGAAGTACAGAAAATGGAATTTGATTTCCTTACATTGCTTTCCGGAGAGGCACGATTTGAACATATTGTTTCTTTGACATCTTTTTGGCACTCCTCTTCCGAAGATAGTATTTCTTCTTCTCTTTCACTTGATGTGCACTTCATGGATCCGTCATGAGAGGAGTTTTCTTAAAAATTTGTGCAAGCTTGTATGTTCTCCAATTCTTGTGTTTGTTTCAAACCTGTAAGAGGAAAATCATACATTTCTTCAAGAAATTTCCATACTTTGTATGCATTAGAAAAATAATATATTAATTTGAAGATATCTTGAGATAAAGCACAGAAAATATAATTCATAGCTTTTGCATTTAGGTGACGCTCTTGTTTATTTGATTCGTCCGCTGGTCTTGTTATCCCAGCGTTGATATCTAATATTTTAATAAACCTTTCCATTAACAATTTCCACCCTTTATAATTTCTTCCTTTGAATAAAGGTGGTGCAAGAGATTTTTCTTCTTCATAAAAATTGCCCCCACTAATAGAAGCGAGATCATGAGACGCCATTATTCCCGGTTGTTAAGCAGATTTGGAATAACCTGGCTATGATACCACTTGTTGGATCTGTAGTCGCCCTTAGAGGGGGGGGGGGGCGTGAATAAGGGTTTTAAAAACTTTAAACTTTAATAGAAAACTTTTGATATTTTGGTCGAAGTAAGTTAAATCAAAAGTAAAGAGATAATGAAATTAGAAATGAAATAAATTTTATTAAACAAGAAAAGACATGATTATCATTTATAAAATTGATTACAAAATCTGATTTCAATGACGCTAGGAATCGAAGCGAATAATATGAAAACCCTTTTTGTTTTCTATACCGACCCGTATCCCCACGAACCGGTTGGCTTTAGCCGATCTCTCCCCAGATATGGACTGAAGCCGCTCTAGCCAATCTATCACCAGAAAGGCCTCGAGCACCCCCTAGATCTACTCCCTAGACCCAGTCGCCAACACGAGGCGAATTCCTCCCTAAGTCCTACGTAGACCTAGTCGCCAACAAGAGGCGAATTCACGAACCGATTACAAAGATGAAATAAAGGACAAATACCAAATACAAATATAAAACTCCCTATGAGGTAATCTGAAGGAGACACCGAAGAATCACTGAAGATCGTTGAAGTCCAAGCGTGCGTTCTTCGCGTTGAGTTAGCGTGTTGAACCAAGTCTCCTTTGATTCCTCCTTTTGAAATATGAGTGGGAGATGTGTTTGTCTGGAAATACGGCCCTCACAAAGTTTCTGAAGTGCTGGAATAGGGCTCTTGGCAATCAGTAGTAGGAGACATCGAAATCATCCAATTTATAGAATTTGAGCTAACGTCGGCGTTAAGTGCTAACGCCGGGCATTGACCATGTATATCAACATATTGATGGCTCGGATCTCCAGAAGAGGAAGGAGATTCTGCACTTTAGGAAATGTTTTATTTTAGGCAATACTAACGCCGGCGTTAAGGCTAACGCGGGGCGTTGGGCAAATCATTCCTAAAGTTCCTCCTGCAATCACGACTGCTTTCTCCTTGCCAAATTCGTCGACCGGATAACGCCCAACGTTAAGACTAACGCTTGGCATTGAATTTCTTTCTTTAATCAGACGGCATGCCATCTTCGTCGAACAACATCTTCGTCGAATGCCATTTTCGTCGAACGGATAGAGCCCGACGTTAAGCTCTAACGCTTGGCGTTGAGTTTCATCTTTAATCAGCTGGCACGCCATTTCGTCGAACAGAAAATTTCGTCGAACACATTTCGTCGAACGGGCTTCTTCTTTCGTCGAACACAATTTCGTCGAACGCAGATCGTCGAACGCAGTTTTCATTTCATCGAACGCCAGTTCATTCTCAGCGGTTTCATTTCGTCGATCGCCAGTTCGTCGAACGCAGCTTTCAGTTCGTCGAATGCAGCATTCATTTCGTCGAACGCCAGTTCGTTCTCAGCGGTTTCATTTCGTCGATCGCCAGTTCGTCGAACGCAGCTTTCAGTTCATCGAACGCAGCATTCATTTCGTCAAACAAAGCTTTTGTTCTCAGCGGTTTCATTTCGTCGATCGCCAGTTCATCGAACGCAGCTTTTAGTTCGTCGAACGCAGCTTTCAGTTCGTCGAACGCAGGTTTCATTTAGCGCTAACGCCCAGTGTTAAGCTTAACGCCTGGCATTTAAACAATTTTCAATCCTTCTGTTTGTGGTTAGTGACAGACCATTGTTTCAGCAACCTGGTGTCATATATGTCCAAACCTGCATGCTAAAAACACAATGGAAAACAAGATCAAATACAAGTAGGATTTGTTATTCTCAAATCAAAGGGAGGCGGAAAATCATGTTCCAACAAACTCAACTACCCAAACCGCTACAGCTCCGAGCCTGAGACATTCAAAAGGAAAGAATGCCTCAGCAAGACAGTGCAAGTGTCAGCAATAAAAACCAAGATTCTACACAAGGGTTAGCAACAATCAAAATAATAAATTACAGAAAAGAGTTCAAAAAAGATAAGCATTTATTAGCTTACAACATCCCGAGCCAGCTCAAATGAGTGCACTCGGTAAGAGAAATGCCTGCACCAAAGTAAGGGCCAAACTGAACAAGCCAACCACATGTCCGTCATTGCGTCTCAGAGGTGAATATCAAACTGATCAAAGCTAACCATATGTCCGTCATTGCATCTCAGAGGTGATGGTCAAACTGATCAAAGCCAACCACATGTCCGTCATTGCGGCACAGAGGTGATGATCAAACTGATCAAAGCCAACAACATGTTCGTCATTTCATCTCAGAGGTGATGGTCAAACTGATCAAAGCCAATCACATGTCCATCATTGTGGCTCAGAGGTTATGGGCAAACTAAACATCATAATACACTCACACACCCACATATATGTTTATAAGCACTTGAGACTGATTAGAGCCCACAAAAGAGAGCCAGGCAGGAAAACAAGATTACTAATGGTTTTAACCACAACTGTTGGGAAAAACCCTTGATTTAACTTAACAAATTAATTAAAAGTGATTTTATCTTCTAGGATTTAAGTTACCCATTGTATAGTGAGGGTAATTTGGTCATTAGATGTCTTAGGATATCACACTCAACCTAGAGTGTCAAGATCAGTTCAAGGGGTGCAGATTTGGGCAAAAGTTAATAATTCCGTCAAATGGAATTCGACGCAACATCGAGTTGATATCGACGCAGAAGGGGATATCTGTCGAAGTCATCTAAAGTCGACGCAACGTCGACTTCATCTCGACGCAAAAATGAAATCCAGAGCGATGCTGTTCAACTCGAGCTGGCGCGTCGATAAGATATCGACGCAACGTCGACTAGCTGAGTTCAATCAGAACATGGATGAAATCGAAGCTACTCCTACACGAACTCGAAGCTGCGTCGATAAGAGAGGAAGTTAATTCGACGCTACGTCGATTATAGTATGTAAAAGTTCAACCTTTGCAGCTGTCAGTCTGATGCTTCTATCATGGCCCACATCTTTCAAGACCGTTCTCCAACGCTCCAATAATTGCATGAAGAAGAAGGAAGCATTAAAGAAGGAGATAAAGACTCTCTTGGAAATATACACCTCTTGGGTGGACGGGTTGAGAAGTAATAAAAGAATGAAAGAGAATGTCTATCAATCATACCTTTCCAGTTCTTACCTAACTAGGAAACAAATTCAAAATAGAAATAATCTATATAATGATAGAGAAGAAAGAGAAGGGTAGAAGATTGATTACCATCAGTCGTCTTCCTTCAGATTAGGGTTTCTATCCTCTCTCAGGAACCCTAATCAAGAACAGAAAAGAAAAGAGAAATACAACTGTTCTTCATATAAGAGAACAGTAGATCTGATAGCTGTTTCTCATCACCAACATATAGAAGCAGGATCTGAATCAGCAGAAGTCAAGAAGAATCTGACAATCAAAGTCTCTACAGTTTATCTTCATCAAAAGCAGAGACAAATCAAGAGCAGATTCCGTGGGACTTCACATTGGTTGTTCTTCAATCAGCCATCATAAGAATTCTGAGAACAAAATTCATACAACATTCTTTCTTCTCCTTCTCTTTCTATTTCCTGTAAAAGAGTTTTATTAATCCCTCTTCAAAGGATTCAGTGGTTCAAGATCTCCTTACCAAAAGATCCGGTGGTTCATGATCTCCTTATCAAAAGATCAGTGGTTCTAAGAGTCTCCTGATCAAAAGACTCAGGCATAGGTGGTGCATTCCTACCAGGTGGTAGAAGAGGGGAGTACCCAGGGTTTGGGGAACCTCTATAAAATTCATTGTGTCTGTGCTGTGATTTTCTGTGTTGTCCCAGTCTTTTATTCTGCACTTTATTTCCTGCATTCTTTATTCTGCCTGGATTGTTAAGCATAACTCTTAAGAGAATTTATTGTTAAACACAATTAGGATAGAAATATTTTAAAACTCTATTCACCCCCCTCTAGAGGAATCTTAGAGGGACACTGTGCACTTTCAACAACTCACGATGAGAGAATCAACAAGCACGAGATTCAACATTTAAACCTAAGATCAACATTCAACTTACAACAAGGTTGAAGATTTCAGCAAGCCGACACCATGCAAGACTTGTTGTCGGAACAAGACAAAGATAAGCTTAACAAGAAGGCCAAACACCAAAAATAATACTCAATGGTTCATTAGAAAACACTCGATTGTCCAAACTTGACTCCCGACGAACTTCTCGTAACAACACGACGAAGAAGGCATAACTTCACCTAAAGTCTCAACGAATGGACTTAAAATGCTTGATAACATTGCTTAAGATACCGGGGAACACCCGGCAAAAGAACATAAAAATATGCTGAAACAATTCAGAATATGCAATGAAATCGACAGAAAGGCTTATCAAAAGTCGACAGGAAAACTTTACAAAAGTTGACGGGAAAAGACTTATATCAAAGTCAATGGGAAAACTTATATCAAAGTAGACGGGAAAGGTCGATAAAATCGACGGGAAAACTTTAGAAAAGTCGTCTGGAAGGCTAGCCGATCGACGGGAAGACTTAAGAAAAAGTCGACAGGAAACAATTTAGAAAAGTCGACGGGAAGACTAGCCGATCGACGGGAAGACTTTAGAAAAAGTCGACTGGAAACACTAGCCGATCGACGGGAAGACTTTAGAAAAAGTTGACTGGAAACTCAAGTCATAATCGACTAGAAAGCTTATACTAACAATCGACGAGTGAGATTTTATAAAATCGAATGGAAAGGTTATAACTTATCAACGGGAAAGACATAATCGACGGGAAAGCTAACTCAATATCGATGGGAAGCTAAGCCAATCGACGGGAAGCTAAGTAAATTGACGGGAAAGCTAACTCAATATCAACGGGAAGCTAAGTCAATCGACGGGAAGCTAGTCAATCGACAGGAAGCTAAGTCAATCGACAGGAAAGCTATCTCAATATCGACGGGAAGCTAAGTCAATCAATGGGAAGCTAATTTAATCGACGAGAAAGCTAACTCAATATCGACAAGAAGGCTGGAAAAGGGCGCGATCGACGGGACGGTAGTCCGATCGACGGGACGGGAGCCCGATCGACGGGACGGGAGCCCGATCGACGGGACGGGAGCCTGATCGATGGGTGTACCGTCGATTCTTTCTTAGAAAACTCAATAAAACATGATCACCCTGCCCTCTCCCATCGATCGACGAGACGGGGTGCCGATCAATGGGAAGGCTTTACAAACAGAAATTCTAGGAAAAACTAAGGCGAAAGAAAATTGACTAGACAGACTCCTGAAATGAAAATCGACGGAACAGACCTTCTTTAAAGGAAAATTCCAGAAATAAACTAATTAAAAATTTACTGGATATACAGAACTCATTTCTTAGCTTTTAGCTACATGCCATCAAAAATTAAAGAAGGTAAACCTCTAAACTTAGCCTTAGGATTTAGGCATAAAATCTATATATCTAAATTAGTGACTTAAGTGGCTAAAACTGAAGGAAAAAAGAAGAAGAATAAGTAAGAAGATATACGGAGATCAAAATAGGGAGAGCAAACCACCATTTTCCTTTACTCGAATCACCAAAAAATGTCCTCTCAAGCCCTCCACGCCAAGGATCGGCTCAAGCACGGCCTACGCACGAAGAATCTACAAAATTTGGACAAAAAGAGGGTTAGGGCCGCTAATCCTAGCGCCAAAAATCTATGAAACGAACAAAACTTACCACGCTCACGACGAGCACGACGAGAGCTTTCCAAATCTATGCTCTGACGAAGATTTTGAGCTCTCGAGCTCCCTTAACGGCCAACGGAAAGAAGAAAAACCCTCTTTCTCTCTCACGAAAGCTCTAGTTCGGGAAATTAGAAAAGAAGAAGATGAAGAAGGAGAATAGTAATAATAATATATATTCATAAATAGTGGAGAAAGATATTTATATATAATATATGTAATCAGATAGTGGAGGAATATAATAATATATAGACAACCAAGCTAAATAATAATAATAATAATAATAACAATAATAATAATAATAATAATAATAAGAAGAGGAAGGTCGAACCATTGGTCGCCGATGTTGGGTATATTGCCCTCAATATTACCTTGATTTGAAGAGGCATCACTATCAATGCTAAGGACATATTGTATTTAACAAAGCTATACTTGTGTAGGATATACAGGCACAGGTGACTCAAAAGGAAGGGCCAAACATGCCCTTAGATGAGAAGAAATCATCTACAAGGAGATGAAGATCTGTCTCAGCAGAACCGCTGAGACGAAGGGTCAAAACCGCTGAGACTAGGAGCCGTCTCAGCGGATCCACTGAAAAGGAGAATGGAGCAACCACTGAGAATGGAAGCTGTCTTAGCCCAACCGCTGAGACAGATTCAAATGCGCTGACGGGATCTGCTTTTGGCGCAAGCGAAAATAAAAAGGGAAAAGCAACTCCAATCTGCCCCATACTGTGTCAGGAGGATCGAAATAGCCGTTGAAGCCTTTTGGAGGTATAAAAGCAAAATCTAGGGCACAACAACAAGCACTGTTCCATTGAAAAGCTTTTGCTGTAAGCCGCAATCGAGCATTCACGTTTCAGCCAGTTGAAGTTGTTCTCTGGAGCTGAAGTTAATCTTCTGAAGGAGATTAGTTAGCTCTTCCTGTACCAACTCAAGAAGGGCAAGTTGATCTTCTGCTTTGCTGAAGGAGAAGATCAAGGTGATTCGAATCTGAAGCTGCTGTCCTTCAGATCTGAAGAAAGAAAACAGAAGACCTGAGAGTAATCTTTTTATCTTCTGTATTTAGAACAAACACTCTTATATCCTTGTAAGGCATTGTTGCCTGAGTGAAAGGCTGTTGAGCCTGTGTGTGAAGCTGTGGTGACAGCTTGAGTGGTAGGACTTCTTGATAGGTCTGAGGTAGGACTGTGTGATTTCTGAGTGGTAGGAGTTACATAACTCTGAGTGTAGGGCTGTTGTGCCTGAGGTGTAGGGCTGCTAAGCCTGAGGTGTAGGGCTGCTGAGCCTGAGCTGTAGGGCTGCTGAGCCTGAGTGTAGGGCTACTGTGCCTGAGGTGTAGGGCTGCTGAGCCTAAGTGTAGGGATGCTGTGCCTGAGGTAGGATCACTCTTGATGTGAGAAGTTCTGAGGAACTTATGGTGTAAGCCCTAGGAGCCGAGATTGGAGTTTGTGGCCTTGTCTAACTCACTGTTAGAAAGGTGAAGGGGGAAAGAGGACTACTCAAGACACCCTGTCTTGAGGAACCTCTATAAATCCTTGTGTGCTTTCTGTGATTGAGTTTTCTGTAGCTAGATACATTAGGATTATATAAAGAAAATAAGTAAAACTTATTCACCCCCCTATAGGTATTATTGACCACACCTAAATAAACTATCAAGTGGTATCAGAGGTAGGTTGATCAAAAGGACTTAACAGTCTGATCAGATCCTATACAGGAGTAGTCAAATCTGAAATCCAATGGCCAACAGTGGAATGAAGAAGGAGTTGGGGTCAATGAAGTTGCACATATGCTCCAAGAAAACTTTGGTATGTGGAAGCAAAGGGTAAGGCTATTCATGGAATCCTCAGACCCTAGGATCTTTTTGACTGTCAAAAATGGTCCTTATACCTTTGAGAAAGTCTCCACCATTGACCCTACTAGAAAAGTACTTAAGGTATTTTCTGAGCTGACCAATGATGAGATAGCATTGTACACTATGAACAAGAGAGCCCAAAACATAATAGTAAATGCCATTGATGACACTACATTTCAGAACTTGGTACACTGCCAAACTGCCAAGGAAATGTGGGACACATTGGTTGTTTATATGGAGGGAACATCTGAAGTGAGGGATGATAGAAAGTCACTTCTCAATCAGGAGTATGAAGCCTTCAGACAACTGAGCCAGGAGAATATCTCCATGTGCTATGAAAGGTTCTTTAGGATTGTAAATGAACTAAGAACCTATGGAAGGGTGTTCACAGAATATGTGCAATTAGGGAAGGGGCAAGGCTTGGAGAAACCCCTACCATACACTGTTTGGGAAACTGCTCTCATATGAGATGCAGCTTTCTGCAAGAAAAGAGGAGGACACTTCCTCCAGGGCTCACACAAGGGAGAGATCTGTTGCACTCAAAGCTGAAAGCTATAATAAGAACAAGGGTAGAGTGCAGTCACCTCCAAGAAAGGCTGTTGAATCTGAGAAATCTGAGAGCTGCAAATCAGGCAGCTCTTCTTCTGATGAGGAGTTTGCTGCCTTCACAAGGCAGTTCAAGAAGATGATCAGGAGGAAACAATGGAAGAACAAACCTTCCTCCTCTTCTCATCCCAAGAAGGATCATCACAGATCTGAGAGGCAACATCCCAAAGGGGACAGGTATGACTCTAAATCTAGTAAACATGTTTCAACTAACATAATTTGCTATTACTGTAGTAAGCCTGGACATGTCATTGCTAACTGTCCAGTCAAGAGAAAAGAAAGAGGTGATCAGAAGCCTCATCACCAGAAGGAAAGGAAGGGAGAAAATCCTTCCTAGCTAAGAAAGGCAAGAGCTGGAGTGAATCTGAATCTTCATCTTTAGATTCAGATGGTGAGGAGGAAGCCTACTTGGGGCTGTTTGCTGATCAGGAGGAAGAAGACTATCCTGCTGCCAGGATAGGAATCAGGGCCCCTCTATCACATTCAGATAGTGATATAGAGGAGGATGAGGTCACTCTTGATGACCATGTACTGATGGCTATAACTGAAGATGAGGGCAGCCACAACAATTCAGAACATGAACAAGTATTGATACACTGCATTTCTTCTTCTTCTGATTATGAAACACGTCCAGAATCTGAATCTCCTCCATCCAAAGTTGGAAGTGAATCAGATTCTGAGGAGGATGTTAATCAATTGATTGATAGGTATGGTGCGCTCCTGGAAGCTCTGAAAAAGAGCAAAAAGCTAGCCAAGAGGCAAGCCCAAGAAATTACTTCCCTAAAGCAATCAAAATCTGAGTGCATTGAGCATGCTACCCAACTAGCTCTAATGAGCAAGGAGATTGGCAAGCTAAGGGGAATGTCAATCATCCATGTGGGTACCATAAGCCACAAGAACAAGATCATTAAAGATCTTGAAGAAAGCTCCTCAAGGAGAGGATGCTAGTGGCTAAGTTCTCCAAGCCCAAGACAGTGTTGCCTATTATTGACACCTTCAACTCCCATGACATGAGAGGTGTTGGTTTCAACAAGGAGGCAGCTACTAGCAACACTAAGGGAAAGGTCAAGGACTCAAAAGAATCTAAGACCTCCTTTGTGAAAGTCTTGATGCCCTCAAACAAGTATGATCAAAAAAGTGTTCATGGTCACCTATTAAATGGAAGTTCCTATAACTTGAGCAAGAATGCTCACAACTATGGAAATAGAAAGGAGTTAGGCTTGAGTGCCTTCAAGGCTCTGCATGAGGAAATTCAAATGGCCCATCATGGACCCTTTGTTTTTGGAACCTCAGCCCCTTCACTCAAGATAACTAAGGCTGTCAATTCTAAACATTGTTCAGCAAAGTCCATGGTTGTTGACTGTCCTGTAACCAAGCCAAAAAGCCCAGTTTCTGCTGCCATCCACACATGTTTAGCTACCAAGCTAAAGGGTGCTGATGTCAAACAAAAACAGGCTGCCTTGACTGATTATAGGAAGGTAAAAAGCCATGCCTTTACTGATAAGAAAAAGAAAACAGCAGCTGCATCCCCTACTGAACAGAAACAGGAAGCTTCATCTTCCAGGACTGTTCAGAAGAGGAGATATAATATATATGCGTGTTGGTGCTGTGGCAAAGTGGGACACTTGGCAATTGATTGTTGGCACAACCCCAATGTGCCAAAGGCAAGGATTGAACCTCAAGCCAAACCAGCCCTTTCTAGGAATATGCCCTATGGTGTTAACCTGAACCTAAGACCCAAAATCAATTGGGGTCCTAAGGTATATTAAATTCTATGTTGCAGGTTAGTTCAAGTACCAGTCTCAACCAAATATGGTACTTGGACAGTGGGTGCTCAAGGCATATGACAGGAACTAAGGATCTTCTAAAGGATTACCATCCAGTGAAGAATGGACCCAAAGTTATCTTTGGTGGATCTGAAAAGGGAGTACCAAAGGATATGGTATGATCTCAAATGGCATAGTCTCAATCACAAGGGTAGCTTATGTTGAAGGGTTGCAACACAACCTTGTAACCATAAGCCAACTATGTGACTTAGGCTATGTCATTGAATTCCACAATGACAAGTGCTTGATCAAAAAGTCTAATGACTTGGAGACCATTCTCTCAGGCACTAGGAGTGGAAATGTTTATTGCTTAGACTTCATTTGAAATTGTTCTATCTCTTCTATGTGTCTTGTAGCTAATGAAAGTGAGTCTCTTTGTGTCCAATGACACAAGAGACTTGTCCACATTAACTATAAGACAATGTATAGATTATTTTCTAAAAACCTTGTTAGAAATAGTCCTAAACTAAAATGTGTTAAAAGTGGTCCCTGTCATGCTTGCCAAATGGGTAAGCAAACTAGGACCACCTTTAAAAGTATTGGCTCCAAGGATACTGAAAGGTGTTTATACCTATTGCACATGGACTTATTTGGTCCTTTGCCAATTCAGAGCCTAGGTGGGAAGTTGTATACCTTGGTAATTGTAGATGATCATTCAAAGTATACATGGGTATTCTTCCTTAAGAAGAAGTCAGATACCCTACATGTCTTTATAAATTATGTCAAGGCTATTCAGAATGATCTACTATGTACTGTGGTCAGGACAAGAACTGACCATGGCACAGAATTTCAATCTGAAGCCATGACAAAATTTTGTCAAGAATTTGGTATCACCCAAAAGTTCTCCTCCCCAAGGACTCCATAGCAAAATGGTGTGGCTGAGAGGAGGAATAGGACCTTGATAGAAGCTAGGAGAACACTGCTTAGTGATTCCTCACTCCCAGAATACTTCTGGGCTGAGGCAGTCAATACAGCCTGTTATGTTCTCAATAGAGCCTTGATACGTTAAAATTTGTTTTTTTTAAGTGTGAAGCCTTGCTTTCTTCTTTAATTAGAATTTGGCCGCATTTTCGAAGAGTCCCGCGAGTAATCCTACTTCGAGGAATTACCCGTTATCCTATCGAAAGATAGAAGTAACGGCCTTTTCCTCTTTCGAAATATCGAAGATTACTCTTTGGCCGCGTCGCCAAAAGCTAAGTAGAAAAGATTGAAAAAGGGCTTTATGTTGAAATTAAAATTGAAAGCTTTTGAAAATATTGTTGCAACAATTCTTTAAGAGTGTTTTAAAACTTCTTTTACCTTGGGCTAGTTGCAACAACCAAAGAGGTGTTGCAACAAATTTTTTTTAGTGTTTTTAAAAGAGAGTTTTAAAAAGTGCTTTAGAGAGAAAGCTTTTGGGTTTATGAAATTATCCGGACTAAAATCAATAAAGGCAAGTGGACCTTATCGATAGTAGTATAGGATATTTCTTTTGAAATATCAAGGTCGTATTTTTCCAAGGTCGTATCGATTATTTCTACTTCTTAGGAACGCGCTATTATTTTATTGAAAAGAGTTTGAAATTGATTTTTATGATTTTATAGAAAAGCTAGTGACGAAAATGATAACTATCGCGGGCTTGGTGTGCGTTTAGCAAAAACCAAGAAAAGCGATGAAAAGAAAAAGAACGAAAACGTTAATTTAAAAAGTAGTTTTGCTTAGAATTTTTTAGGGTTTTATAAAATGATAATGATAACTACGGCGATAATAAGCGATTGAGCGGGTAGCGGAATTAAGCAAAAAGCGATTATATTAAAAATAAAAGACGCACTAATTGAAAACGCACACACTCTACAGAATTAAAATGAAAGCTGTAAATTGCAGAAATTAAAGAAATGCGATCCCTACCCAAATAGGTAGAGGGGAAATAAATGCGTGAGCAAGTCCTATCCAAACGGATAGGCGGGAAATAAATGCGTGAGCAAGTCCTATCCAAACGGATAGGCGGGAAATAAATGCGTGAGCAAGTCCTATCCAAATGGATAGGCGGGAAATAAATGCGTGACGGAAATGGAAACTATTCGATTACAAAAAAGGCGCAAACTTTATACTCATACACACACCCACTCTACGTTAATGAAATCTAATTAAAATAAAACAAATCTAAACTCATACACTCACACACACAACAATAATGAAACTAAGTTAAAAAGAAAAGAAAATCTACTCTCATACACACACACACACACTTACAAAAAAGCAAAAAGAAAGTAAAAAGAACAAATGAAAACAAAACAAAACAAAAAAACTAATTAACCTCCTACACTCACACACACTAATATGAAATCATCTAAAAATTACAACAAAACTAAAAACAAGAAAATTACACTCATACACACACACACCCAAATTAAAATGACAACTTAACAAAAATTACAAAATTTCATAAAACTAAAAATAAAAAGAAAAAGAACAAAAAGAGAACACACACACACTAAAACAAAGAGAGACAATAATTACAAAACAAGCTTAATTTATTTCCATCAAAAAAGGGGGTTACAAAACTAGAGAGAGAAAGTGCAAAATTACAAAAATTACAAAACACCAAAAATCAGCAAAATGGAACAAAACCTTAAGAGAAGCTCCCAAAATTTTGAACCCTTGCACTCAGCTGAATCTGGCTATTTATAGAAAAATTTTTTGGATTACACGCCCTCGGACACGGGCGTGTCTGAGGGCGTGACATGGCTTGGGGTGCGAATAGCCAGAACAGCTGGATCCAGGCAGGTATCTGGAAGGCTTGACCGGCGACTTGGAAGTACACGGGCGTGTTCCAGGGAACACGGGCGTGTTCGATGTCGGCATTGTGCTGTCGGCTGCTGGGCGTGACGGGCGGCGTGTCCTTTGTTTTTCTGGAAGGAATTGAGGGTCACGGGCCTGTCTGAAATGTCATGGCTGTGACTTTGATTTTTTGGATGAAATGCTTCAAGTGGCTGGAATCTGGGATGGATATCCAACACGGGCGTGACCATGGTACACGGCCTCGGTCATGGGCGTGACCGAGGGCGTGACTTGATGTCTGAGTTGGAAAAAGAACAGGGAAAAGAAAATGTTAGGGATTAGTGAACACGCCCTTGGACACGGGCGTGACCAAGGGCGTGACTTAACAAAATTACAAAAACTTTACAAAATGAAAATAAAACTAAGTTAAAAACAAAAATAACAAAAACAAACATTTTATTCATTAATTTACATATATTATTTAGAAATCTAATTAAAATTATACTAAAAATTATATAGAAAAATGCGTATTTTTACTATTCATCAAACACCCCCATACTTAAGCTTTTGCTATTCCAGAGCAAAAGTAAGGGATACCTATAAGACGTTTAATAAAATTTCTAATTTACTAAAGTTTTTATTAAATCAAAAGTAAGATCGAAATAAATTTAGGGTATTTAAAGAGGTAAGTCCAAAACTATGAAAGTAATTTAAAAAGAGCGAAAAAATTTTAGCGAGACTTCTAAAGTTAGCTAAATAGCGTCGATTATTGCAGTCTTTGGTACCTTTTAATTAGAATAGAATTATATAAAACTTTAACCTTTTTTAAGAAAGTTTTTAAGAATAAATAAAGCCTACTAATTATGCTCTCTCAAACTTTTTTAAATTAAAATCTAGGTACAATTTTATTGGCTAAGGGGTAGGGGAAAAAAGGTAGCCTTGGCAAAAAGAAGAGTGCTTGGATTTAGGGGTGACGGATTTTATCCTCTCACCCCACCTTTTTGGTGGCCTTTGCTTTGATTCCCAGCGTTGGTTTACGCGGGAGAATTGAAATTATTTCTAAACTTAACCCAATGCCCGTGTTTACGGAATTATTAAATTTTTTATTCCCATTGACACGGGATTTCTTTTAACAATATTGGGTGCCTGTGTTTACGGAATCTCTTTATTCCCATTGACACAGGATTTCTTTTAAAACTCCTACTTTTATTATTTTTATGCCAAGCTAAGGGGTGTTTATAAGGGGGGTTTCAAGAGAAATTCTAGATTAATAAAAAAGGATTTTTGAGAGCAAGTTTAGTAGATTAAAAACATTCCTAAAGTTTCACAAGTTTAGAGTTAGAATAATTGAATCTAAAGATGGTTTGCCAATATAATACAAAAAGGAATCTATTTAGGGTAAACCCGAGGTAGTGTTAAAAATTCTGTTCTCAAATTAAATTAAGATCGCAAGATTTTCTTTACTACTAAAAATTCCTCGATTTAAATTTTTCAAACTATGAAATAAACAAAATTGTTTTAGCAAATCATAAATAATGAAAAATGCTTAAAGATAAAACTAACCTAGCCTTGGAAATAACAAAAAGCTAAGTAGGCGTTTTATTTTATTTTTTGGTTTTTTAATATGTTTTTCAAATATATTTTTTCTTTTTTTGAAGTTTTTTAAGATATGATATATTTTTTGATTTTTGATTTTTCATAACAAAATACATATATAAAAACTAAAAAGAGGAAGAAGAAAATTAAGAAAAGTTATATACAAAATATTTTTGATAAGTTTTCTAAGAATTTTTTTTATTTCATCATATATTTTTTTGATTTTTTAATTTTGTTAAAAATATGTACATTAATAAAAAGGAAAGAAAAGAAAAGAGAAAATAAAAATTTTTGGTGTTATGACAAAATGAATTTTGTTATAACAAATTTTTAAGTGTTTTTCATCATTTTTTTTGGATTTTGATTTATAACAAAATACATATGTAAATACATATATATTTACATTAATACTAAAAAAAAGGGAAAAGAAAGAAAAAGAAAGAGAAAGACATATATATTTTTTGTATGTTATGACAAAATTTTGGTGAATTTTGTTATAACAAAATTTTTTAGTAAAACTTTTCATCATTTTTTTTATTTTGATTTATTATTATAAATAAGGATTTTTATATACAAATAAAAGACATAAACATAAAACATTTAAAACATTTTTTTTTTGTGTTTTTTCTAAGTTAATTAATGATTTTTTTGGATTTTTCATTTGATTTCCTATTTACACATTAAAAAAAAATTTACAAAAAGAAAAGAGAAATGAAAAGAGGGACAAAGATGTTGCAACATAATTTTGTTATGTTGTAACAAATTTTGCTATTTTATTTATTTTGTCAATTTTTTTTTTGGTTTTTTCTAAGTAAAAATGGGGGACAATAATTACAAAAGGGGAAAACATGATACCATACCCCCATACTTAAAATCAACATTGTCCCCAATGTTGAAGTAAGTATGAGGAACAATTCTATATATGTACAAAAGCATGAAAAAGAGGAAAAAGAAAATACAAGGGGGGAAAAAGCAGGGGGAAAAAGCACGCCCCTATTTTGGAGACGGGATAACCGGAATAATTACCTGCAAAAGATGTTAAAACATAATAAAGGTTATTTACAAGGGGGGGGGGGGGGATAAAAATGATAAAATCATATGCATATATATATAAGTTTTTTATTTGTTTTTCCAATTTTTCTTAGTTACAAAAAAAATATAAAACATATATACATAAAGCAAACTATATACATATATATTTTTTGGGAGATCTTTCTAACACATATTTTCATCATTATTAAAATATGCATATATATATAAACCTTTATACTTAATAAAAATAAAAAATAAAGAGAAACTTTAAAATAAAAAGCAAAGAAGAAGAAGTGAAATGCAAGCATAAAAGTAATAGGGTTTCCCCTTTTCAAAATATCGACAAAAATCCCCTTTCGGGTCTGTCGAATAATCCTACTTCGAGAAAACTACCTATTATTCTATCTCAAAAATTCCAAAAATTCTTTTTGATTTATGTTTCAAAATTTTCCATTATTTTGTCATTTTAATTAGAGTATTATTTTGTTTTGTTTAAATATGCATATATAATCTTAATGAAAATAAAATAGAAATCATATCATCATGTTTTTATGCATATTTATATACAAAATAAAACTTAATAAGTAATAAAACTTAATAAGATAAAAAAACAAAGAAAGAAAACAAAACATATATTTTTTTGATTTTTCAATATTTTCATCATCATTTTTTTGGATTTTAATATGATAATAATATATATAAATACTTAACAAAAAAGAAAAGCAAGAAAAAGGAAAGAGGAAAAAAAGAAAAAATAAGAAAGCCAAAAATACTTAATTAATTTTTTTGTGGGATTTTTTTGGTTTTTCCATCATCATTTTTTTTTTGATTTTTTAAAATTTAGCCAAATATTTACATATATAATTTACATATATAAAACCTAAAAATAAAAATAAGAAAGAAAGAAAAAAAAGGAAAAAGATATTTACAAAAAGAAAGATACATAATTATATTAATTTTTTTTTTTGGATTTTTTCTTATATGTACATTTATATACATAATGATACTAAAAAAGGAACAAAAATAATAAGAACAAAAAAGAGAAAAACAAAGCGAAAAGGAATTTTTATGATTTTTGGTTTTTTTTATATCACAAAAAGGATGAAATATATATATAAAGTAAAACCACATATATTTTTTTTGGAGTTTTCTAAATGTATTTTCATCATTTTTGAAATATGCATATTCAAATTTATATTAAAACATAAGAAAAAAAACAAAATTAATAGAGAAAATCTTTAAAATGAAAAGCAAAGAAGAAAACGTAGAAATAATAAGGTAAAAGCAACGGGGTTTCCTCTTTTCAAAATATCGACAAAAATCCCCTTTCGGGTCTGTCGAGTAATCCTACTTCGAGAAAACGATCTATTGTCCTATCTTAAAATTCCTAGAATTCATTTTGATTTTGGTTTTAAATTCTTTCATTATTTTTTTTTTCATTTTGAAATTTGAAATAATATGTTTTCAAATATGCATATAAAAACATAATGAAACAAATACAAATAGAACAAATATTTTTTGTATTTTTCTAACTTTTTCATCATCATTTTTTTTTTGTAATGGATGATAAAAAAGGATATAATATATCTATATATTAATACTTAACAAAAAAGAGAGAAAAAGAAAAAAAAGATAATTTTTTTGGATTTTTGTACAAGAATATTTCATCAATTTTTTGGTTTTTAATTTTTTTATATTTACAAATTAGAGCTTAAGAAAAAGAGAAAACATATATTTTTGGGTTTTGGGGGTTTTTTTTATTTTTTTTATTTTTTAAAGATGATAAAATCAATAGTGTATACTTTTTTAGCAATATCGATGAAACTCCCCGGCAACGGCGCCAAAAACTTGATACGTTAAAATTTGTTTTTTTTTTAAGTGTGAAGCCTTGCTTTCTTCTTTTATTAGAATTTGGCGGCATTTTCGAAAAGTCCCGCGAGTAATCCTACTTCGAGGAATTACCCGTTATCCTATCGAAAGATAGAAGTAACGGCCTTTTCCTCTTTCGAAATATCGAAGATTACTCTTTGGCCGCGTCGCCAAAAGCTAAGTAGAAAAGATTGAAAAAGGGCTTTATGTTGAAATTAAAATTGAAAGCTTTTTGAAAATATTGTTGCAACAATTGTTTTGAGTTGTTGCAACAATTCTTTAAGAGCGTTTTAAAACTTCTTTTACCTTGAGCTAGTTGCAACAACCAAAGAGGTGTTGCAACAAATTTTTTTTAGTGTTTTTAAAAGAGAGTTTTAAAAAGTGCTTTAGAGAGAAAGCTTTTGGGTTTATGTAATTATCCGGACTAAAATCAATAAAGGCAAGTGGACCTTATCGATAGTAGTATAGGATATTTCTTTTGAAATATCAAGGTCGTATTTTTCCAAGGTCGTATCGATTATTTCTACTTCTTAGGAACGCGCTATTATTTTATCGAAAAGAGTTTGAAATTGATTTTTATGATTTTATAGAAAAGCTAGTGATGAAAATGATAACTATCGCGGGCTTGGTGTGCGTTTAGCAAAAACCAAGAAAAGCGATGAAAAGAAAAAAGAACGAAAACGTTAATTTAAAAAGTACTTTTGCTTAGAATTTTTTAGGGTTTTATAAAACGATAATGATAACTACGGCGATAATAAGCGATTGAGCGGGTAGCGGAATTAAGCAAAAAGCGATTATATTAAAAACAAAAGACGCACTAATTGAAAACGCACACACTCTACAGAATTAAAATGAAAGCTGTAAATTGCAGAAATTAAAGAAATGCGATCCCTACCCAAATAGGTAGAGGGGAAATAAATGCGTGAGCAAGTCCTATCCAAACGGATAGGCGGGAAATAAATGCGTGAGCAAGTCCTATCCAAACGGATAGGCGGGAAATAAATGCGTGAGCAAGTCCTATCCAAACGGATAGGCGGGAAATAAATGCGTGACGGAAATGGAAACTATTCGATTACAAAAAAGGCGCAAACTTTATACTTATACACACACCCACTCTACGTTAATGAAATCTAATTAAAATAAAACAAATCTAAACTCATACACTCACACACACAACAATAATGAAACTAAGTTAAAAAGAAAAGAAAATCTACTCTCATACACACACACACACTTACAAAAAAGAAAAAAGAAAGTAAAAAGAACAAATGAAAAAAAAAAACTAATTATCCTCCTACACTAACACACACTAATATGAAATCATCTAAAAATTACAACAAAACTAAAAATAAGAAAATTACACTCATACACACACACACCCAAATTAAAATGACAACTTAACAAAAATTACAAAATTTCATAAAACTAAAAATAAAAAGAAAAAGAACAAAAAGAGAACACACACACACTAAAACAAAGAGAGACAATAATTACAAAACAAGCTTAATTTATTTCCATCAAAAAAGGGGGTTACAAAACTAGAGAGAGAAAGTGCAAAATTACAAAAATTACAAAACACCAAAAATCAGCAAAATGGAACAAAACCTTAAGAGAAGCTCCCAAAATTTTGAACCCTTGCACTCAGCTGAATCTGGCTATTTATAGAAAATTTTTTTGGATTACACGCCCTCGGACACGGGCGTGTCTGAGGGCGTGGCATGGCTTGGGTGCGAATAGCCAGAACAGCTGGATCCAGGCAGGTATCTGGAAGGCTTGACCGGCGACTTAGAAGTACACGGGCGTGTTCCAGGGAACACGGGCGTGTTCGATGTCGGCATTGTGCTGTCGGCTGCTGGGCGTGACGGGCGGCGTGTCCTTTGTTTTTCTGGAAGGAATTGAGGGTCACGGGCGTGTCTGAAATGTCACGGCCGTGACTTTGATTTTTTGGATGAAATGCTTCAAGTGGCTGGAATCTGGGATGGATATCCAACACGGGCGTGACCATGGTACACGGCCTCGGTCACGGGCGTGACCGAGGGCGTGACTTGATGTCTGAGTTGGAAAAAGAACAGGGAAAAGAAAATGTTAGGGATTAGTGAACACGCCCTTGGACACGGGCGTGACCAAGGGCGTGACTTAACAAAATTACAAAAACTTTACAAAATGAAAATAAAACTAAGTTAAAAACAAAAATAACAAAAACAAACATTTTATTCATTAATTTACATATATTATTTAGAAATCTAATTAAAATTATACTAAAAATTATATAGAAAAATGCGTATTTTTACTATTCATCAAGCCTCCATCAATAAGGTCCTTGGGAAAACCCCTTATGAGATTCTGAAAGGCAAACAACCTACAATTTCTTACTTTAGAATCTTTGGTTGCAAATGCTACATTCTAAATAATGGAAAATCTCAATTAACAAAGTTTGCAGAAAAATGTAATGTGGGGGTTCTTGTTGGGTATAGCTCACATAGTAGAGCTTATAGAGTTTATAACAAGAAAACCCATGTTGTAGAAGAATCTATGCATGTTTTGTTTGATGAGACCAGCCTTCTCTACAAAGAGTGATCTAGTTCTTCTATTTTGACAGGAAATGAAGAAAGGTTGCATGAGCTGACTGTCCAAGACAAGCCCAGCAGCACCAAAACACAAACAGCTGCTGCAATTCCTGAAGAAGAAGAGGTATAAGATGGTTAAATCACAACTGAACCAGTGGAACAAACACAGCCTCCAGAGGACCCTCTTCCAGCTGCTGCAAGGCACCTGAGAGATCATCCAAGAGATCTAATAATTGGAGATCATACCCAAGGCATATTGAGAAAAAGCAGAGCTCATAATGAAGCACTATTCTTGAGCTTCCTCTCTCAAATGGAGACCAAGAAGTTTGAAGAGGCCAATCAAGACACCTTCTGGATTGAAGTCATGCAAGAAGAGCTCCTACAATTCAAGAGATGCAAAGTATGGAAGCTGGTGCCAAGACATCAGGGACACAATGTGATTGGAACCAAATGGGTATACATGAACAAGCTTGATGAGAATGGTACAATCATCAAGAACAAAGCCAGATTAGTAGCCAAAGGATACAAGCAAGAGAAAGGTATAGACTTTGATCAAACCTTTGCACCAGTTACAAGGTTGGAAGCAATTAGGCTATTCCTTGCCTATGCTGCCCACAAGGGGTTCAAAGTCTACCAGATGGATGTCAAATCAGCCTTCCTCAATGGAGACTTGAAGGAAGAGGTATATGTTGAACAACCTTCAGGTTTTGTGCATCCAACCCTAACTTCTCATGTTTATTTTCTTAGGAAAGCATTATATGGTCTCAAGCAAGCTCCAAGAGCTTGGTATGAGACTTTGTCCAACTTTCTCCTCAAGAACAAGTTCATAAGGGGAAAGATTGATAACACATTGTTTCTTAGGGAAACAAGGGGCAAGTGTCTCTTAGTTCAAATTTATGTTGATGACATAATCTTTGTGTCTACTGATGACAACCTCTGCAAGAGATTTGAAAATCTAATGCAAGGGGAGTTTGAAATAAGCAGTATGGGTGAGCTCAAATATTTTCTTGGGCTCCAAGTGAAACAGTCTAATGATGGAATTTTCATCTCCCAGACCAAGTACACTAAGGAGCCCATCAAGAAATTTGGATGGAATCAGCCTCCACCATGAAAACACCCATAGGGTCTAATGTATAATTAGACAAGGATGAAAAGAGAAAGGCCTTTGATGAGTCCATGTACAGATGCATCATTGGATCCCTATTGTACTTGACTGCTAGTAGGCCAGACATTATGTATTCTACATGTGTTTGTGCTAGGTATCAAGCCTGTCCCAAGGAATCTCACTACACCTCTGTGAAGAGGATTTTGAGATACCTTAAGGGCAGCTTGCATCTTGGCCCGTGATACCCTAAGAACAATGACTTTGAACTAACAGGCTTTTCAGATGCAGATTTTGCAGGTTGCAAAGAAGACAGGAAGAGTACAAGTGGTACTTATCAATTCCTAGGGAAAAGATTGATATCATGGAGCAACAAGAAACAAACCAGTGTGGCAATATCCACAGCTGAGTCTGAATACATTGCTGCAAGTAGCTGTTGTGCACAACTCCTTTGGACACAGCATCAGTTGGAGGATTACAACCTCAAGGTAAGGGAATCTCCTTTGTATTGTGATTCATCCAGTGCAATCTCTATTGCTAAATATCCTGTCTCTCATAGCAGGACTAAGCTTATAGAGATTAGATATCATTTTATTAGAGAACATATAGAATGTAAAGATATCTGTCTTGAATTTGTCCCCACTGACAAACAAGTAGCTGATATCTTTACAAAGCCACTGGATGAATCCAAATTCAATGCTTTCAAAATTGATCTTGGCATGCTTAGTATGGAATAGTCCTAAATGTATGAGTAATAGCTGTCACTGTTGTTGATTCTAAATGGTAAATTATAAAACTTTACATTATTATACACTACAACTTAGTGACATGACTAGGACATTTCTTCAACCAAAATATCTACATTAGGTCTAAACCTTATGATCAGCTAAACTGCAGAAGTAGGTTCAGCTGAATCAGCTGGGAAAAATCCCAGCTGAACCGCTGAGACGAGCAAACTGTCCCAGCAGTTGATAGTTCATTGTCCCAGCGGCCTAGGTCTCCGTCTCAGCTGAACTGCTGAGACGGGTTGTGTTCAAAATAAAATCTTATAATCAATCCTTAATTAACCCAAAATTCCTTAACACAATAAGGTAATTAAGTCTAAAAACCTAGGGTTAATAAAAACGAAACTGAAACCCTATAAATAGATACACTGTGACTTAAAACACACCACAAAGTCAAACCCTTAGCCGCCGAGACGATTCATCTTCTCTCCCGTCTCAGCGCCTCGATTTTCTGCTTCCATGGCGCCAAAAGGTTCAAAAGATCTCCAGGAGGGCTATGAAATCGTTAGAGAAGGATTCTCTCATGCCTCAGAAGAAATAAAACAAGTGATTCATCTGATGGAAGCTCAGAGTCTGGAATATATGCTATCTGAACCTTGCTGCATTCTCAGAACTGAAGTTCTGGAATGGTTCAGCAATGTCAAATTATCTCCGTCCAAAACCATCCTGAAGTCCAAGATAGGAACTGAGAAGATAAAGATAACAACCAAAAGGCTGGAGAAGGGACTGAAATTAACTCCCTGCAGTAGAAATGAAGAGGAGGAGATATCTGAAAAGGATAAGCAGACTGCCCTAAAATGGACAGGGTACAGTGATGCTAAAACTAGTTGTCTAAGGAGGAAGTTCTTCAATCAACAGGGGAAGCTGTTGTCTGACATAGTGGGCAAAGCCATCCTATGCAAGCCAGGTTCACATGACACTGTATCACAGTTCATGTTTGAACTAATGACTAGGATAATTTTGTCCAAGAAAACCTCATGGGGAGAAGTTGTTTTTCAAAGGATAAAGGAATGTCTACATGCCCCCAATATGGGAAGAATACTATCTCTGTACCTACAGAATAGTTATTCAGAGACTTTTGCAAATTCAAAGGGGTCAAATCTCCATTATCTTAAAAGAATGGACATTAAGACTATGGATAGATTCTCCAGAGTGCTCCCTATGAGCCATCCATCTGTGGCAAAGGAAAGGATGAAAAAGTCAACCCTGCAGAAATCTGATTCATCCTCAAAATTAGATGGGTCTGACCTTAGATCTGCCAGCAGCCCAATGAACATAGATAATGAAGATGTTCCCAGGACAAGAAGGGATGAGGAGCCCCAAGGAAGAGTTGAACCCAATCCTGAGCCAACTCAGATGAATACTGATCCAACTGTTCCTCTAGCTGAAGATGAATTTCCCAGTTCACCTATCCATTGTAAATTAGGATTTCAGTTAGGCCTCTCCTCTCCAACAATAGTATTGTCTAGGTGTTTAACTCATCAATCATTTTTCAGGTGCCCTTAGACAAAATTCTCCTTCAATGGATGCCCCAAGTGAGGGGGAGCATAGCCATGCCTATGAAGGTGGAGGTGGGTATGCTAGTGGGGGGGGGGACATCAACAGGAACCAACCCCCCCAAATCTTCAAAGTACACCTAATGCCCCATCTGAGGGGGAGCAGATCCCTGATGATGGAAGGGATATTGCTCATAGTAGAGCTGAAGAGGTTGTTGAAAAGGAATTGGCCCAGGAAAGGCCAGTTGCTGTTATGGACACATCTGACCTGCTAAACTCAATACAAACCATGATTGAGGGTCAGATGTTGTCTATGAAAGAGATAGTTGCTGAAAAGGTCCATGATGTCTCTGCTCAGATAAGGGATGAGTTGTATGCAACAAGAGCTGCACTGGCTCAGGAGATCCAGGCCAGTGAGCAAAGAATGGAGTCAACAGTGGCTGCAGTGCAAACTGAGCTGAATGCCCAGGTTAATGATGTCAAAACTGCATCAGATCATATCCTCCTGCAAATGACAAGATGGTTTGAAATGGCCAAAGGCACAGTTGCTGCTCAGCACACTATACTGAAGCAAATTGCTGATCATCAAGGGGACTCCACCAAGGACATCACATATGTAAAGAATCATCTTTACAAAAACCAAAATGTCTGGGAGAATGCAGTTGCAAGGATAGCACAAGTGGCTAACACATCTAGCAGCCATGTCATGACCCACATTGACAAGGTCAAGGAAAGTATTTTGGATGATGTGGATAGCACTCTTCAAACTCTCTCCCAATCCATAATACATCAACACTCTGAAATAGAGAAGAAGATAGTGGAAAATAACAAAGAAGGGGAGGAGAAAATTACCAATCTACATGCTAAGCTGAAAGGAGCTCACATACAGCTGTATAACAATATGGATTCTACCCACAAACTGATACTCTCCAATCAAGCAGAAGACAGCAAGCAAGTGGTGGAAGTGGTCAACAATGCTTCCAATGCTATTCAAGAAAATATCCTTACAATGGTCAGAAAGGTTACTGATAATCAGTGGGACTCAAGCTTAAAAGTGCTGCAAGGAACAAGAATTGCTTTGAATCTTCCAATCTTGAACCCAAGCAGAAATGAAGACTTTGACTTCCAAAGTCAATCAAATCTGATTGCTGATGAGAGAGCAACAAAGAGGAGAAGGGCAGAGGGCATTCAAACTGCTGAAGAATATATGGCCCAGAAAAGAATGGAAAGATTAGAGGATCCACTCCATGAAGATGACAATCTGGAGTTGGACACAATTGTTGTCAATACTTGGGTGAGCCATGGAAATCAAATGAAGGACATTGACCATGTCTACTCAGCTGCTGAATGGACTAAGCATCTTGAGAGGGAATCCTTAAGGGAAAGGATTCTCACAGAAAACTTGGTGAGAAGGGAAAATCCTGTAATGATTCCCACAAGATATCTTCCCAAGCCTCTTCTATACTTCAAAGTAAAGGAGAAGATCAAGGCTGCTGATGAAGCTAGGAAAAGTAAGTCCAAAGATGGAGAATGCTCTTCCCAGGGTCCATCTAAGAAGACCATGCCTTGAATTTTTTTTTAATCATCAGTTGTATTGTTTGAAATATCTGTACTGAACATTTAAATTGAAATGATATTTCATCTTTTGATCAAAATGTTGTGTTTATTACTATTGCTACATGTACTATGTACCTTTATCTTTAGTATTAAGGAGCTAGAATGGGATGTTCAATTTGAACAGGTTCAGTTATTACAGAAATTGCTCACCAATTAAGGGGGAGCATACTCCCTGCTCAGGCTGAGGGGGAGATGGCAAATGCCAAGATTGTATAGGTTGACCTATAAGTTGATCCAAAGGGATCTATAGATGTTGCCTCCCAATCCCTAATGGGATAATTAGTTGAAGAAACTAGAAAGGGGGAGAAAGAGTCATTGCTAAGTAAGAACCTATGCTTAGGATATTAGCAAGAGGGAGATAGCTCCCATGCTTCACAGATCATTTTTCTGTGAGATCATTTGTCTGTGATATGATTTTTATTGTTAATGGATCTTAGCATTGAGGATGTTCTGCCTTCTTCAAATAGGGGGAGATTGTTGGGTATATTGCCCTCAATATTACCTTGATTTGAAGAGGCATCACTCTCAATGCTAAGGACATATTGTATTTAACAAAGCTATACTTGTGTAGGATATACATGCACAGGTGACTCAAAAGGAAGGGCCAAACATGCCCTTAGATGAGAAGAAATCATCTACAAGGAGATGAAGATCTGTCTCAGCAGAACCGCTGAGACGAAGGGTCAAAACCGCTGAGATGAGGAGCCGTCTCAGCGGATCCACTGAGAAGGAGACTGGAGCAACCGCTGAGACTAGAAGCTGTCTCAGCCCAACCGCTGAGACAGATTCAAATGCACTGACGGGATCTGCTTTTGGCACAAGCGAAAATAAAAAGGGAAAAGCAACTCCAATCTGCCCCATACTGTGTCAGGAGGATCGAAATAGCCGTTGAATCCTTCTGGAGGTATAAAAGCAAAATCTAGGGCACAACAACAAGCACTGTTCCATTGAAAAGCTTTTGCTGCAAGCCGCAATCGAGCATTCCCGTTTCAGCCAGTTGAAGTTGTTCTCTGGAGCTGAAGTTAATCTTCTGAAGGAGATTAGTTAGCTCTTCCTGTACCAACTCAAGAAGGGCAAGTTGATCTTCTGCTTTGCTGAAGGAGAAGATCAAGGTGATTCGAATCTGAAGCTGCTGTCCTTCAGATCTGAAGAAAGAAAACAGAAGACCTGAGAGTAATCCTTTTATCTTCTGTATTTAGAACAAACACTCTTATATCCTTGTAAGGCATTGTTGCCTGAGTGAAAGGCTGTTGAGCCTGTGTGTAAAGTTGTGGTGACAGCTTGAGTGGTAGGACTTCTTGATAGGTCTGAGGTAGGAGATCTGTGTGATTTCTGAGTGGTAGGAGTTACATAACTCTGAGTGTAGGGCTGTTGTGCCTGAGGTGTAGGGCTGCTGAGACTGAGGTGTAGGGCTGCTGAGCCTGAGGTGTAGGGCTGCTGAGCCTGAGTGTAGGGCTGCTGTGCCTGAGGTGTAGGGCTGCTGAGCCTGAGTGTAGGGTTGCTGTGCCTGAGGTAGGATCACTCTTGATCTGAGAAGTTCTGAGGAACTTGTGGTGTAAGCTCTAGGAGCTGAGATTGGAGTTTGTGGCCTTGTCTAACTCACTGTTAGAAAGGTGAAGGGGGAAAGAGGACTACTCAAGACACCCTGTCTTGAGGAATCTCTATAAATCCTTGTGTGCTTTCTGTGATTGAGTTTTCTGCAGCTAGATACATTAGGATTATATAAAGAAAATAAGTAAAACCTATTCACCCCCCTCTAGGTATTATTGACTACACCTAAATAAACTATCAGCCGACTCCAACGAAAATCGCACCGAAGACATACATCGGCGTTATGAATCCAACGGAGAAGGCGAAAACAAAATCCGACGAGCCAAACTCAAGATTTAAATTCTTGAAGTTTGCGGCGACGATAATTTAAACAAATCTTTGGAAAATCACCGGGGATCTAATAACGCTCGGATCGCAACGAAACATCGACGAGCCTCTCTAAAATAAAAAAAATTTAATTTTCTAACGTAAAATTTTCCAATTCCGGCACACTCCAAAATTTGGTCAACTTGACCGAGAGAATGCGGAAATGCGCAAATGACAGTGCGCCGCTAACTTCGCACTAACGTAACGCCCTTACGTCAAAAATGACGTCAAAGAAGGATTAAAATAATTCCTAAAAATTCAGGGGCGTTACAACGAGTGACATATAGTATACTACTATGTTAACTACAACCATTATATCCAATAGAGGCTTATGATTCTGTTCATGAGACCGATGAATGTTGACGATACATTAGTGAGGCAAATGCATCATTGTGTACTTATTGAGAAAATATTCTTAATTGGGGGTTGTTGTCAGACTATCTTGTTTCTGGTTCTACAGTTGGTAACATCCCATCTTATGAGACCAACTTGGAAAAGACGAGCTCCTCACAGCTATCTTAAAATCTCGCTGATGCATACAAGCAAGTTGATGTTTTTCCTCATCCATTGGTTGAACTTCCGTTAATCAATGCAAAGTCAAGAGACTCATTCTTCTTGTAATAAAGAGGACAAGGACTTCCCACAAAGATGAACTAGGGTGAAGAAACCTAGATTCCACCCACTCTTGTAACTTAATCTCAGAACTTTTCCAATTACTTAAGTGTCATATTACAAGGATGCTGGGAGATGACGTTCTCCAAACACGAGCTCTATCTAAAAGTTATTCTCATGACTCGGCGATAATCCTAGTAACTTTAGTGGAAAACACACCCGGGGAGTCTCACACTACATCCAACTCTATAAATCATGCTTAGCCTTTAACAACTCTGAAATATGTCAAGAGAGCCTCTTCTCACTATAGAAAGTCTTAACACCTTAGATGCAGTCTATATCACTCTGGAATTTGACCATATTCATTGGAATGGAAAATCACGACCTACTGATATTCTAGGTGTGACTTCCTTCATCTTGAGGACAAGGAATTCCCACAAAGATGAACTAGGGTGAAGAGACCTAGATTCCACCCACTCTTGTAACATAATCTCAGAACTTTTCCAATTACTTAAGTGTCATATTACAAGGATTCCGGGAGATGAATCATGCTCCAAACACGAGCTCTATCTAAAATTTATTCTCATGACTCGACAACAATCCTAGTAACTTTAGTGGAAAACACACCCGAGGAGTCTCACACTACATCCAATTCTATAAATCAAGCTTAGACTTTAACAACTTTAAAATAGGTCAAGAGCGCCTCTTATCACTATATAAAGTCTTAACATCTTAGATGCAGTCTATATCACTCTAGAATTTGACCACATTCATTGGAATGAAAAATCATGGTTTACTGATATTCTAGGTGTGACTTCCTTCATCTTGAGATCCATCTGGGTGTCATGCTTATCTATCCATTCCATACTTAGGGTTAGGTCAATTTATGAGATCACCAACACAATCATGGTGACATTGCAATAATCATTGTTGAGGCAAACCATGAAGGTGCACTTTTCAAATTATGACAACATCTTAGGTTCTTCTAGAAGATACTCTAGTAAGAGTTGTCCTGTAAAAGTGCTTGATACCGATGACGTCTTATTGAAGTCTAGAAACATTGGATGGGGGTTGAGAGGAACCCCGATATCAATTAATGTTTGCACTGGTAAGTCTTTTGGGACCTAATATGAAAGTAAGGAGTGAAACCTAATGTACATGAGTTTACCCAGAGAAATATGAAAAAAATATCTCTAAATGTCATGTTTTCTGCACATGGGCACTCCAACTTCTGCTCCGCCGATTTGTCCATAAACCGGCAAGGGACACTGTTAAGCTAATGCATTACTAATTTCTTCTTTATAAACTAATTGTGTTCTAATATAATGTCAATTATAAGACCACCCTTCTAAAAATTATGCACAACCAAGGGGGATCTTATGTCTAGAGTAACCTCCCTGTCGTAGTGAGCCACCCCTACCACATGACACTTACCATATAAGGAAATCATTGTCAGACAACATAACCATTTATATAGCGGAAGTATAAGACATGAAGTATCATTATCCACAACACATTTCACATAAAGTATACTAAATTCCATAATGTCTAAGTACAACAACGAAAGCATGTGCTAAAACATGCCCAATTACAAATATATATAAACTAAGTATATCACAACTAACAAGCTCTCATAACTACTCTGGTGTGGTAGTAGAAGTAAACACCATGGGTACTATCATATTCATCATCTCAGTATCACTGCTATCCTGTCGATAGTGCTGCTATATCTGATGCTTCTGCTCCTGGGGTGGAAAAAACTAATATGTTAGTTAAAAAATTAAGTGTTTCCGTCAATTTCCCCATTTATACTAAAGAATCAGGTGGAAGGATAATGAAGATGCAAAGTTAACACATGTTATAGTATAATAACATATGTATAAATACTGTAAGAGTTGTAAATAAAGAAGTTGTATAATAACTTATCATATAAGAATTCCCATACAAACTAATAAAATTAGGATCCATGTGATATAAATAAACATAAAATAACTTAACATATAAGAATGCCCATACATACTTATATGTTAAGGACCCAATTAAATATATGTAAACGAGTGTCAAGTAGCTTATCATATAAGAATGACCATATAGACTTATATGATAAGGATCTGCATATGTAATGCAAAGTATGCTCATGCATAATATTTATATTATTAATATAGAGCTATTTAATATATTAATACAGTGGTTAACATGACTACCACAACACAACTCTATGTCGACATAGAATCGACCAAATTGTTAAGTGTGTAGCGAACCTCCCAGGACCCATCATCATGGCAAGAAGATAATAGTGGATCAACCACCTTCGATTATAGGAATGTGTCCCACTATAAACTTAGGCCCCTTCGTTCAACACTTGTCAGTACTATGATGGAGTAACATCCTCCCTATCAGTGATCTTCTCACTAAATTTAGCGAAAAGGTGTAGTATACCAAGGGCCGTCACTAGGAATCCAACCTAATTAACCTACAAGAACTAATACCAATAGACTAACAACCTAGCTCACAACTCCTCTTCAGTGGGTTCTGTTAGATAAAGCCAGCAGACCATCTACAACCACCACAAGCACACCTACTATCATATACAATAAATAGTAGCATCTCATCTAACACCTAATGATATAGTGAGCTATACCACATCCAGTCAGACATAAGCCCAACTCAAACCTTAGCTCTGCTCAAAGTACAAACATACCACTATAACACTTACACCTGCACTTAGACTCTATCCACATCTTAAGAGCCTCCTGAATGCCCAAGAACCAAGTGTGGTGGAGTTAACTGATTGAAGAGGGGCTAGCTGTATAGTGCCTTAATTTGAAAGTGCGTAGTGAGTCATCTGAGTATTCACTAGGTGTGAATAGAGTTTTAAAAATTTTCACAAAATATGCAAAGAACAATAAAATAATTCTAAATACTAAGCACCAAGATATCCAACAAGAATAAAATAAGCACAGAATAACATAAATAAAGAAGGGACAATACAGAAAATTCACAGCACAAATGAGACAAGATCTATAGTGGTTCCCCAAAATATGAGTACTCCACTCTTCTACCACCTTGGTAGGAATACACAATTTAGTGCCTGAGTCTTTTGATAAGGAGACTCTAACCAGGGTTTGATTTTTTTGTTAAGGAGACTCTTAGAACCAAGACTAGATCTTTTGATAAGGAGATCTTAAACCAAAACTAGATCTTTTGTTAAGGAGATCTTGAGCCAATGAATCCTTTGAACAGAGATTCTAAGGACTCTTTACTCAGTTTTACAGAAGTAGAAGATAGAGTAAAGAAGAAGGAGAAGATGAAGAATGTTCTTCTCTGGATTAATCCTCATGCATCAATCAATGAGGATTATTGACACTTAATATTTTCTGGATCTTTGTTCAATAAATGAATCCTTGCATAAGAGAGAAAGAGAGATGCAAGGATTGTGAAAGAACTAATCCTGATGATGATCTTTGTATGTCTGTATGCTTCTTGAAGTGAGAAAAAGAAGAATCCTTGTGTATATTTTCTAGTATAGAGATTTGTTCTTTCTTTTCTATAAAATAGAGAACTGAAGAAAATGGTTGTAGAATCATTTTTGTTCTCTATTCAATTCAGTATACTTATTCTTCTATCGAATAGTGATGAATTACTTTCCTCTTCTGTTGTTTCCCTTGTAGGAATGTCCAAGAGGTAGTATTGCTCTCTTTCTATTTTCGTTGACATCCCGTCCAATTCTTTTTGAATAACTTCCAAATATATCTTTATTGTATCTCTAGAGTTCTTCGTTCCCTTCTTAATTATGAATGGCCCGTTAGAATTCAAATAACTTCCATTTATAACTTCTGAATAAGCTTCAGAATCGAATCCAGGAAGTATTCTAAATTTGTGTTTGTATTTGACATTGCGTTGAATAACTTTGCCTTCTTATCAACACACCTCTGAGTTCTAATAGAAGTTGCTTCGAAATCCTCCTCAGCTTTGACATGAACTTTGATATCGATGTTGTGTCAAGTCCTGATCAATGTTTCCATCGAGATGAAGGACTAGACATTAAACTCCATCTTCTGCATTGAATTTTATTTGAAGTTGCGTCGACTTCAAATGTTGCTTTGACTGACTCAAGCTTCTGCGTTGAATACAATTCGACATTGCATCGAATTCAACGGATACATCGACTACTAGTCTGAGTTATCCTTACTTCTATTCGAAGTTACTTTGACTTGAAGTCGAAGCTGCGTCGACTTCTATTCGACGTATAACTAGCTCAACTGATTTTTGTACTCCTTTGGACTGATCTTTGACACCCTAATATAAGTATGACATCCTAAGACATCTAATGACCATATTACCCTTACTATACATCATGGGTAATGAATCCTAGATGATGAAATCACTTTTATATAATTTGTAAGATAAATCAAGAGGATGTTTTTCCTAACATAATTCTAGCCTTAGACTAGGCTAACATATTTAGACAACTGATAACTTAGATCTTTAACCAAGACCTTATGAGGTAGTTCTCAAACCCTAGAGTGATTGCTAAGTCTCACCAAGTCCAAGATTCTACCAAGAGAAGGTAGGTCTGCACCAGCACCACCTTCCATCATGGATAATTCTCCCTAATTTTACCTATCATGCCTAAGTGACATAATCACTAAACTAGTATGACAAAACTATCAAGTTGTAACACCACCCATCCACATAATATAATATGAGTCCGACTGAGCCCCAGAACTTATTACATACACAAGTAAATGCTATAAAAGGTATAAGAATAATGAATCTTACAACAACATAAGCAGCCCAAGCGGAAGCATTATATATATTATGAATGTCCATCTATTACATAAGGAATACAAAAGTATTTGACATTATGGACATACATAATATCATGCATGAATACCAAAATACAATAAGGAATTTAAATATATTTGCTTCACCGGAAGTAGGTCGCGATCATGCATTATCACATTTCATTCCTCTTTCATTTTTATCGCAACTTTGGTCTTAGCCGCAAAACTCTATCGTGAGCTACACGACCTACACCAAACACAAGTTAGAGGAAAACATGTCATCCATGAGCTAACCACAAACTACATAACAACTCCTTCCCTGGCATACTATCAAACTCCAGGGATGATAGTCATACACCTATAAGCACACATATGCAACATGCAATATATATCCAAAGCAGGAAAATAATTATATTATACTAAACATGGTGAAGGCCTTATCACGAACAATCTTCTAGGTTTGCACAAGTAAAATGCGTGGACCTTGGAATGCATGATGACGAGGTTCTCCCAAAGGGTCACCACAACCTCCAATCACATCACCACATGTTCTAGAAATACACATAGCGATCAGACATCAACTGAGGCACTCCTAACCACCATTTCCACATCAATTCATTACACATAAAGGGAGATTTAGGTTCATATCAACCTCGTTACATCATAATAGGGAGGCATAAATTCATCTCACCTCTTGGTAACAGGTTCATCTTACCACCGAATGCCGATTAATAGGGAGGCATAAAGTTATCACACCTCTTGGAGGGAGAATCATCACACCACCGAATAAAAAATGATAATGAGGCATAATGTCGTCCCACCTCTTGGTGGGTGATGAGAGAATAATAAGAGTTATTATTAATATCATTTATTAAGACTTTGGCTCTCATTTTACACTATTCCATATAATATTTCTTGTGTTATTCACTTGTTTCTTTGTTTTGTAGGACAAAGGAGTAAGAATTGGAAAACATGCCAGAAGGAAGAAATAATCAGGAGGTTGAGTAGGAGAAACCCAAAGAAAATGGTGATATATACAACCAAATGATATGGCCATGTCAATGGGCCATGTAGGAGTTCAGTGGACAGTTATTTCTAGTTATTTGGACAAAATGACACAAATTTTGGGACGACATGCCTCGATGGCACGCTCTTGTCACCAAGCCATGTCAGGAAACATTTTGCCGAAACTCTATATTTGAGTTTGTGTTACTGAAATAAGTCTCTTTGTAACACCCTGCCAATACAAATAATATAACAGTAGGTCCGGCCTGGACCCCACGCCATATTAAACACACTAGCTAGGCATTATAAGATGATAAACAGAAAAAGAACTACAACTACATGAGAGTACATAAAGCATAAGCGGAAGCATTTGATTTAAAACATCTTTTAGAACTGTCCACTATCCAAGGAATGAAACAATAGAGTTACGGCCTTAAGGCCTTACATTTAAACAAATGTACCAAACTCAAAACAAACATACATCCCACGCAGGCCGACACTACTTTCCACTTGGCTCACCAACACCCGCACCAACATCAAATAATTGGTAAACGAGGGTCAGCTATGAGCTGACCACAAACCGCATAACGATCCCACCCCCCCCGACCATCTAGCCGGCTCAGGGGCGTGTCACCGCTAATCCTACAAGCAAGCAGTACATGCAACATGTAATCATAAAAGAAAGTGCAACTACCATTACACATGATGAGGTTTCAAGCATAATCAGTCTTCTAGGTTGAGCATCAAAGTAAAGGGAACCTAGGTATTCACATGATATTGGTTGGGTTCACCCGGAGGATTCCCGCAATTGCCTAGCAACCGCATGAGACTAACAAACATCAATCCACAAACACTCCACCATAAGCAACAACCTTAGGTGGGCAAACTAGAGCTTCCGGCCTGTCTAGGTAAACACCTTCTATGGCCTCTCCCATGATCCCGTGACTTTACAAGAGGTAACTACCTCCTACCGTTCTGCATGGAAATGGGTTCGATTCCGCCACTGCCCGGGCTCTAACCGTCGTGGTCACTCAGCACGGCGCGGGTACAGCTTTGCCTCGGCCCGTAAGGCTTTAACACGTTCAAGTGTTACAACAAAACGATGGCTACACACCAAATCCCTCCCAGGCGAACTTAGGCTTCGCCCACAAAACAACTGAAGGAGGTACAAGACCACTCCACTTCAAATCTCGTGGTGAAGGTTTGCCTTCCACCACTTTCCAAGCATGGGGCTTCTGTTAGGCTCTCCGAAAGACATCTAACGCATAAGTCTCGCAATGAAATGACAAATCTCATGGACTCATTCTCCGGCACGCATTCTAGGCTTAACCTAAATGCAACATCACAATTCAAGCATCACCGATCCGGGCTCACGACCACGAATTGGCTTCACACACAATGCCTAAATCCGTACGTCTATCGGATTTCTATTTGAAATATGCTGGGGACGGACACAATCAACCCGGGGTTCCGAAGAACTTAAGGAAATCCTATACTTCAACCATTTGGTGAAAGGGATACCTTATGCAAGCATAGAAAAAGGAATGAGAGGACAAAAACACGTCCTAAGACCGGGAGGAAGGATCGTTACCTTTGAAGCACGCTTAGGCGCCATGGAACCAAAACTTGTTCGGTTGGAAACGATGGCAATAGACTCCTCTCCGCGAATCTGGTCTCGGCTTGAGAATCCAAGCTTCGGAGCTCCTTCAATGGGGGGAAAATGGCTCCCCCTTCTCTCTAGGTTCTCCAAAGTAAGAGAGAGAGTGGAGTGGGTGAAATGAGATTCTAAACCCTCATTTCCTGACCTTAAGCCGCCAGGAACTATTCCCCACCAACGGATCTCCTCACAACCCAACGGATGGCTCAAATTCAACTTAAAATGTACTGGAAAAACCTCGTACACGGTTTGGCATACGACCGTGTGCCAGGACGTGTGAACTCACAGCAAAACTAGAGCTACACACACCCCCTGCACATGGCCATGTCTCTGGCCGTGTGGATCTACACGGGTTGGGACATGGACGTGTGTCTGGCTGTGACCTTTAGTGCTAAAAATTCAACACTTAAATTCACAGACACGGCCTTGCACACAACCGTGTGCCAGGCCATGTCAAAATGCAGCTTCTCTAAAAAGCTTCCTAAACACCCCCAAATAGATCCAAAACTCTATGGGACTCCTCTAATGCTCTTAGGGTCTTCATGGAAAGCAATTATATGAATTTTAGGGTGTTACAACTCTCCACCCCTTAAAAGAATTTCGTCCCAAAATTTCTAATATAAAAGCAATCAAACATAAGTCGTACCTGAGAGAAATAGCTCGGGGTACTTCGCAAGCATCGTTTGCTCTCTTTCCCAAGAGATCTCCTATTGGCCGCAGTTGTCCCAACGGACCTTGACCATTTTGATCGCCTTGCTCCGCAACTGTCGGACTTCAGTGTCTTTGATGTGTATGGGCTTGACTTTCGTCGATAACCCACCATCAACTGGCACTTTGCCGACTGCAACTATATGAGTAGGCTCTTGCACTGCCTTCCTCAATACGAAAATGTGAAACACGTTGTGTAGACCGCTCAGCTCTGTGGATAGCGCAAGCCAATATGCCACATCACCAGCACTCTCCACGATCTCAAACGGCCCCAAGTACCTCGGACTGAGCTTCTTCAAGCATCAGATCCTTGATACTCCTTTGAACGGTTTGATCTTCAAGTAAACCTAGTTGCCAACGGTGAACTCCAGGTTCCTATGCTTGGCATTGTAATAATTTGCTTGCCTATCCTGGGCAATCAATAGCCTTTCACGTATAGCTCTTATCGTCGAATTTGCTTCATCAACGTCCTTTCGCTTCAATAGCTTAGTATCGCCCGTTTCGGCCCAATACAATGGCGTACAACACTTCCTACCATATAGGGCCTCGAAGGGAGCCATATGTATACTGGCTTGGTAGCTATTATTGTAGGCAAACTCGATCATATAGAGATTATCTTCCCACTTCTTTCCAAAATCTAGAGCGCACATTCGGAGCATATCCTCCATAGTCTCGTTGGTCCTCTCGGTCTGTCCACCCGTTTGCGGGTGAAAGGCCGTGCTGAACCTCAGCTTAGTGCCCAACAATTCATGGATAAGCCTCCAATCTTTCGATGTGAAGCGCCCGCCACGATCGCTCACGATGCTATGAGGAACACCGTGCAATCACACAATACTATCAACATATAACTTTGCTAGATTTTCCACGGAATCATCTTTCCGGTTCGGAATAAAGTGCGATACTTTGGTTAAACGATCTACGATCACCCAAATGGCATCATTTTCGTGTTGCGATCTCGGCAATCCGTGCACAAAATCCATCGAGATATCGTCGAACTTCCATTCCAGGATCGGCAAAGAATTTAGAAACCCACCAGGTCTTTGACATTCAGCCTTCACCAATGCGCAATTATGACACTTGGCCACGTAGAGAGAAATGTCTTTCTTCATTCCTGGCCACCAGAAAAGTTTCTTCATATCCATGTACATCTTTGTGCTCCCTGGGTGGATCGAGTACTTGGTAAAGTGAGCCTCGTACATCAACTCCGCTCATAATGTACCAACATTTGGGACACACAACCTAACATCCTTCCACATAAGACCATCTTTGAAGGAGAAATCAGCGTTTGACCCATCAACTGTCTCTGATTTGTAACGCTTCATGCTTTCATCTAGCTCCAAAGCTTGTCGAACTAGGTCAACAAGGTCGTATTGGACCTCCGTCTAGTTCAAGCATGCTGTAGTAGACGCTCTCCTATCGACGCAAATGATCTCCAATGACTCTAGCTCACGGATTAGACGCTCATCGTGCATCAAAATCTAGTTTGCTTGCGCGGGAGCCCGACGACTCAACGCGTCTGCGACAACGTTTCCCCTCCCGGGAGTATATCAAATGCCAAAGGTTTAGTCCCCGAGAAACTCCATCCACCTCCTCTGTCGCATATTCAACTCCTTTTGATCTAACATGTACTTGATGTTGGATCTGATGGCGCCCTTAGAGGGGGGGGGGGGTGAATAAGGGGTTTACTGTTTTTAAGGTAAACTGACAGATTTTATAAAAATAGAAAAAACTTTTTGGCTCTGTAGCTAACGCCTGGCGTTATATAGTTAATGTCGGGCGTTATCTCTCCAGAAAATATTTTTGCAGAAATATTCAAAGTGATTTTACTTGCACAATTTTAAGTGAAATAAACTTTCAGACAATCAGAGATAAATAAAATGAATATTATTTATTTCAAGAAGATGATTACAAAACATATAATTTCAATAACGCTTGAAATAAAGGCGAAAAGATAAAAATCATTTTTTTGTTCCTTCACCGGTCCTTCTCCCAAGGACTGGTTGGATATAGCCTATCTATCCCCAGATAAGGCCTCTAGCCACCCCCTAGATCTACCCTTGACCTAGTCGCCACACACAAGGTGGTGAATTCCCCCTAAACCTCGCAAGGCCTAGTCGCCACACGCAAGGCAGCGAATTCACCACCGTTACAAGAAAATATGAAAAGATAAAAATAAAATCAGAACAAAAGACTCCCTATATTGAAGAGCGCTGAAGGAGATGTTGAAGACACGCTATGATCATCATCAGAGTTGAAGCGAGCATCCTTCTTCAAATTGCACCATTGAAGATCTCCTTCTCACTCTTGTTCCTCAATGGTGGTGTTGGGAGTTCTCTCTAAATTTTGAATGAAATGCTCTTCTCAGATCTCTGGAATGAAGGCATCAATACATCTACCTTGAGCAAATGAAATTAGGTCTTTAAATAGACACGGGAGCTAACGCCCGACGTTAAGAGTTAACGCCATCATTAAGCATCGTGTACAGCAGTTGCTGAGATTGTGCGAAACGTCGGGATCGTGGCAGATCGTGACTCAACGCAGGTGTTAAGAGTCAACACTGGCGTTGTCTCTGGCTTCTCGACGGATTCCTTCTCGACGATATTTCATCTCGACGGATCCTTCTTGACGAAAGTTAACGTGGGGCGTTAGCTCTCTTTTCAGAGAATCGTCATCAATCAACATCCTGTTCATAGGGTTATACAACTATAGTACCTCACACTATAAACACAAGCAAGATCAAATACATAGTGTGATTTGTTATTTCTCAAACTAAGAGAAGTGGAACACAAGCTCCAACAATCTCCCCCTTTTAATAATAACAAATCCACTAATAAGAAATAAAATATAATTAAAGTAGTGTTTATAGTATATGTTAAGCGTGATAAACATACATACTCCCCCTATGTGGATACTCCCCCTACATGAGTGCATTTCCTAATTTACTCCCCCTAAATCATAGATTTCTCAAATTTATTTCTGTAATTGAATCTCCACTTTTGTTATAATCAAAAGGAGGTAGGGATGAGTAGTATCAATTTTCCTTTGTGCACTGTGTAGAAATAAATGCAACTTTTTGAAAAATAGTGAACACAACGAAAACAATATTGAACATCTTTAAGAATTTGTAAGAACAAAATATAATAAGCGTTTAAAGCAAATAAGTAGATGTTTTAAATTTAGATACACAAGTTTCAAGTACATTGGTAATTTGTAATATAAAAGTAGCAAGCAAGATTATAAAATATCAAGGAAAGAAATATTTACAATGTAAAGTAATTTGAATTTCAAGTATGCAGAAACATTGTAAAGATCATGCTTTGCTATCTAGTGCAATTACTCATGATTGTAGAGAATTGTATATATATGTTTTTAGTCCAATTCTCATGAGTGGAAGTATTATAAATGATAATGTTGTGTTCAATAAGTTTGTTTTGATAAAGTATACAAGTGTATAAATCAAACCACATGAAACTATGTAATATAAGAACATAACTTGAATTGAACATAAAAACTTTACTTCCACAAATTTCAATGCACATATATTTTTTTTTTTAAAGAGAAGTGGCAAAAATTTTATTTGCACAAGACACTTTACAATTCTTTCCAAGGTGCTCAACCTCACAATGCTCATTAAGACTTATCAGGAAGGTGAGCAGTGCTTGGTGGAGTTAACCTTGTCATTCATTATTTGTCTTTTAGTTTAGTGATAAAGGACTCCGAATTCACTTGTTTTTCAAACATAGAATTTTTATTTTATATACCACATTTCTCTAATCACAAGTGCATGAAGAACAAAGAATTCAAGAAAGAATTCAATGTTGTGTAGGTAAACTATTTATGAGATTCAAAATAAGTTTTTATACTACACAATTATGCAATAAGATTTAAAACACATGTATATTAACAAAAAAGTGTAAGTGAGAAAATCATTATCAAAGATTAAAACTTTACTCATACTTAGAGGCATGTAAAAACATTTCTACACATGTAATTTATAACCAAAATATTTGCACATTTTAAGATGATATTCAAGGCATGAGAAAATCAAAACAATGTTTTTTTAAGAAACTTGAAGGTTTAAATTAAACATTGTAAAGAATCTTCAAGCAATATATATAATCATCCTTGAATTAAACATTTAAGCATATAATAATTTTTGTAACTGTTAGAAGTAAATAATCAACAAAAAATTGAAAACTTTTTAAAAAAATAAAATAAAACAAAATACTACATTTAAAATAATACCAAGATTTTTCCAAAAAAATATATTTTGTGCATAGAGGCTAACGCCAGGCGTTAGCTTCTTAACGCCGAGACAGAACACCAAATTTCGACTTTTTGAAAAATCTTTTTCATGATTCATTTGTAATATAAATAGGCCTTCTTACAGTTAAAATTTCAGAATATGAAAGCTCTTTTAGCGTGTTTTTGGCGGTTTGTCTATAGTTTTTACAAATATTTTTATTGATTTTTGAAAAAAAAATGCAAACAAATATAATAAAGTACATAAGATAATTTTGATTGCCTTTTCTAAGGGTTAAAGTGACATTTCTAAGACACCTAATTCTAACCTAAGCATGTGAAAACGTGCATCGAGTAGAGGTTTGGTAAAAATGTCGGCAAGTTGTGATTCAGTCCCTATAAAGCTAATTTTAACATGTTCCTTCTTAATATGATCTCTAATGAAATGATGTCGGACATCTATATGTTTCGATCTAGAATGATGTACGGGATTGTTTGTGAGATCTATAGCGCTCTTGTTGTCACACTTCAATTCTATGTTATTTAGATGAACACCAAAGTCTTCTAACGTTTGGGTCATCCACAAGGCTTGTGCACAACAACTACCTAGTGCAATATATTCGACTTCTGTGGTGGAGAGGGCAACAGAATTCGGTTTCCTACTTGACCATGAATTGAGTGAAGGGCCTATAAAATGACACGTGCCACTAGTGCTCTTACGATCTAATGAACATCCCGCATAGTTCGAATCAGAAAAACCTTGTAAAATAAAATAATCATTATGAGGATACCATAAGCCTAATCTATATGTTCCGATTAGATATCTAAAAATACGTTTAACCGCTTTTAAATGTGATTCTTTTGGGTTAGCTTGAAATCTAGCACATAAGCAAACGGAAAACATAATATCGGGTCTAGATGCGCTTAAATATATCAATGAGCCTATCATCCCTCTATATAATGTTTGATCAATAGAAATACCAGCTTCATCTTTTCCTAATTTTAGTGATGCACTCATTGGTGCATTATCTTGTTTTAGGTTTTCAAATCCAAATCTTTTAAGAATATCATGAACATATTTAGTTTGACAAATAAATATACCATCTTGTTTTTGTGAGATTTGAAATCCTAGAAAATAAGTGAGTTCTCCCACCAAGCTCATTTCAAATTCATTTTTCATAACTAAAATTTCTTCATTACATAACTCTTCATTAGTGACTCCAAAAATGATATCATCAACATAAATTTGCAATGAAATCAAATCATTATCTACATGCTTAATGAAGAGTGTATTATCCACACTTCCCATTTTATAACCGTGCTTTATCAAAAATAATGTCAATCTATCATACCAAGCACGTGGCACTTGCTTCAATCCATAAAGCGCCTTTTCTAACTTATACACATGATTAGAAAATTTTTCACTCACAAAACCGGGGGTTATTCTACATAAACTTCTTCTTTTATAATTCTGTTCAAAAAAACACTTTTAACATCCATTTGAAATAATTTAAATCTTTTAAAACTCGCAAATGCAAGAAATATTCAAATAGACTCAAGGCGAGCAACAGGTGCAAAAGTTTCATGAAAGTCTACCCCTTCAATTTGTGAATATCCTTGTGCAACTAGTCTAGCTTTATTTCTTATTATCCTAGAGTCACCATCTAGTTTGTTTTTGAAAATCCATTTGAATCCTATAACCGGATGATTAGATGGCCTCTCTGCTAAATTCAAAACCTTATTATGTTCAAATTGATTTAATTTATCATTCATAGCTAAAAACCAAAATTCATCATTTAAAGCGGTTGAAACATTTTTTGGTTCTATTTCAGATACAAAACAAAGGTTTGAAAAAGACTCATGTAAAGAAGAACGAGTACTTACCCCTTTTGATGGTTCTCCTATCACAAGCTCCTTTGGATGATCCTTAGTAAACTGCAACACGCTTGGAGGAACATATTCTACTATTGCATCTTCTTTCTCCTCTTTTTCTTCACCTTTTTCTCCAAGCGATTCATCATCCTCATGCTCCAAAGGGGAAAGGGGTTCGTCTTCATTTCCTGTATGATTAGTATCTACACAAGGAACAAACTCATCAAACCTTACATGTATAGACTCTTTAACTATTTTAGTTCATTTATTATAAATTCTATAAGCCTTACTAGTTGAAGAGTACCCAATGAAAATTCCCTCATCACATTTTTCATCAAATTTTCCTAGTGCATCTCTAGTGTTTAAAATAAAACACTTACAACCAAAGATATGAAAATAAGATACATTAGGTTTTCTTTTAAAGTAAAGCTCATAAGGTGTCAATTTTAAAATAGGTCGAAGCATGATACAATTAATGATATAACATGAAGTATTAACTGCTTCGACCCAAAATGATTTAGGCAACCCATATTCACAAAGCATAGTGCGTGCTAGCTCTTGAAGGGTTCTATTTTTCCTCTCCACTACACCATTTTGTTGTGGGGTGCGAGGAGCGGAAAATTCATGTTTAATTCCTAAATCATCAGAAAAGGAAGAAAACCTATCATTTTCAAATTCTCCTCCATGATCAGAACGTATGCATTTAATCTTTAAATCAAGTTCATTTTGAATACAAATGCATAGTTTAGTAAATTCAATAAATGCATCAGATTTGGAAGATAGAAATAACGTCCAACATAATCTAGAATAATCATCAATTATTACAAAAGTATATTTTCTACCTCCTAGACTAGAAGTGCTAACCGGTCCAAATAAATCCATATGAATTAATTGAAGAGGTCTTGTGGTAGAAATTACATTTTTGCTTTTAAATTTTTTTTTTGAAAATTTTCCTTTTTGGCAAGGCGTACAAAGAGAAGATAAATTTCCATTAAGCATAGGTAATCCCTTAATTAATTTATCTGTTGATAATTTCAAAATAAGCTTGGTGCTAGAGTGACCAAGACGTCTATGCCAATGTTCTAATTCTCCATTTTTAGAAATAAAGCATTTTAAAGAAGAATTTGAAAGATCATTAAAGGCAATTTTATAAACATTATGCATCTTAGGTGCGGTGAGTACGACATCATTTGTTTTAGAATTTATAAATTTGCGAAGATTTGTAGATGATTCAAATAATACATTTAAGCCTAATCACATAATTGACTAATTGAAATTAAATTATGTTTTAAGCCATCTACAAATAAAACATTTGAGATTGAAAAAGATTCGTTACCCACTGTGTCGATGCCCATGATCCTTCCATTTCCGTTGTCACCAAATGTCACCATCCCTCCTTTCTTCATCTCAAGGCTAAGGAACTTTGCTTTGTTTCCCGTCATGTGTTTGGAGCATCCAGAGTCCAAATACCACAGGTCCTTTTTGTCCTTCGCCTGCCAACATATCTAAAAAGGAGTTGAGAGTAAAGATCCAGATACCCAAGAGGTTCTTCCCATAGAATAGGTGGAAACCTTAGGCACCCATATTTGCTTTATAGCACTACCGCCCTTTTTCTTACAAGAGTTTGAGGTGTGTCCAAATAAATGACATTTGACACATGATATAAAAGGGGATGAGACCCTTTTTGAAGTTTTGGACAAATTCGTGCTGAAAAATGAGGTAACATTTGAATTTTTGAATTTATTATTAACAGAATTAATGTTTCTGGAATTATAGCTAACGCCGACGTTAGGAGTTAACGCCTGGCGATAGCTTCCAGAGCCATATCCAAGGCCATATTTGGCACTTCCATGGCATTGGTTGGCCAAGATCATGTCCAGAGATCTTTGCCCAACTCCAAACTTCTTAATAGCTATATTTAAATCATGAATACTAGCTTTGAGAGCGGTGTTTTCCGTTACCAACATAACGCACCGATTTGCAAAACTCTTCTTTCCTTCCTCTATTTGAGAAAGAGAGGTTTTTAAAGTTCTTTCTAAATCCCCCTTCTCCTTAGTAAGAATTTCAATATTGAATTGGGATTTAAAAAGAGCTTCTTCAAGTTCTTTCACTCTTGCCAAGGAGTGATTGCACTCTTGGCAAGATACCTTTTCTTTCCCTAATTGTTTAGATAATTTTTTGTTTTCTTTTAATAAAAGTTTATTTTCAGAATTTAGAAGATCAATATCTTGTAAACTTTTATCAAAAAATTTGCATGTTTGTAAATATTCAATATATAAATCATCATAAGTAATAGGGAGAGTTACCTCAGTGTGGCTTTGGACACTTCTTTCATCCTCATATATCTTGTTACTTTTTCATATAAGGCACATATTTGCCTCTTCTTCATCACTAGTGGACGAGCCGCTTGAATCCTCGGAGGAGGAGTCATCCCATGTAGCCGCTTTTAGGACCTTCTTCTTCTCTTTTCCCATGTGCCGCTTTTCTTTACGCTCTTTCAGGTATTTCAGGCACTGGCTCTGGATGTGTCCGATCTTTCTACAATGATAGCACTCCGGTGGTGGTTGCTCATCATCGTCCTCATCGCTACCTCTTCTTTTCTTCGATGAAGATCCCTTCTTGATGAAGTATTTCTGAAAGGTGTTTCTCCTTTCCGGATTCTTTATGAACCTTTTGAACTTCTTCATAAAGAGGCTCTCCTCATCCTCTTCATCATCTTCTCTGTCAACCTCCTTCTTTGACTTCAATGCTAAGGCCTTCTTCTTTGGCTCCAAGTTGTACTCTTGTTGTTGAATCTTGAGTTCAACCTCATGGGTCTTGAGGTTCCCAATGAGGCTCTCAATTTGGAGTTTCTTTAAATCGTGCGACTCCGAGATAGCCGTCACTTTTGGATTGAACTTTGGAGGGAGAGACCGTAGAATTTTTCTCACCAAGCCGCCGTTGGAGAACACTTTTCCAATTACTTTTGAGTCGTTGACGATCATGGTAAATCTTGTGTACATTGAATCAATGTCTTCATCTGCCTCCATCCGGAATTTCTCGTATTCGGATTCAAGTTGGAAAAGCTTTGAATCCTTGACCTGCGAAGTACCTTCGTGAGTGAGTTCTAATAAATTCCATATATCATAAGCAGTTTCGCAAGCACAAGTTCTACTAAATTCCGTTCTATCCAAAGCACAAAATAAAGCATTCATAGCTTTAGCGTTATTTTTGCATCTTAACGTGTCATTATCATCCCATCTATCTCTTGGTTTTTCCATAGTAATTTCTCCAACAACAATTGTTGGTGGAGAGTAACTTTGTTCTACCATACCCCACACATCTAAAGCATTTAAGAAACAACACATTCTTATTTTCCAATAGTTATAATCAATCCCGGTAAATAGTGGAGGTTTACTAATTCCTTTACCCTCAATGAAAGCATGATCATGATGCGCCATAATTCCCGGCTGTGAAACCGTTTTGGAATAACCTCGCTCTGATACCAAGTGTTGGATCTGATGGCGCCCTTAGGGGGGGGGGGGGGTGAATAAGGGGTTTACTATTTTTAAGGTAAACTGACAGATTTTATAAAAACAGAAAAACTTTTTTGGCTCTGTAGCTGACGTCTGGCGTTATATAGTTAACGCTGGGCGTTATCTCTCCAGAAAATATTTTTACAGAAATATTCAAAGTGATTTTACTTGCACAATCTTAAGTGAAATAAACTTTCAGACAATCAGAGATAATAAAATGAATATTATTTATTTCAAGAAGATGATTACAAACATATAATTTTAATAACGCTTGAAATAAAGCCGACAAGATAAAAATCACTTTTTTTGTTCCTTCACTGGTCCTTCTCCCAAGGACCGGTTGGCTATAGCCTATCTATCCTCAGATAAGGCCTCTAGCCACCCCCTAGATCTACCCTTGACTTAGTCGCCACACACAAGGCGGCAAATTCTCCCTAAACCTCGCAAGGCCTAGTCGCCACACGCAAGGCGGCGAATTCACTACCGTTACAAGAAAATATGAAAAGATAAAAATAAAATCAGAACAAAAGACTCCCTATATTGAAGAGCGCTGAAGGAGATGTTGAAGACACGCCATGATCATCATCGGAGTTGAAGCGAGCGTCCTTCTTTAAATTGCACCGTTGAAAATCTCCTTCTCACACTTGTTCCTCAATGGTGGTGTTGGGAGTTCTCTCTAAATTTAGAATGAAATGCTCTTCTCAGATCTCTGGAATGAAGGATTCAATACATCTACCTTGAGCAAACGAAATCAGGTCTTTAAATAGACACGAGAGCTAACGCCCGACGTTAAGAGTTAACGCCATCGTTAAGCATCATGTACGACAGTTGCTGAGATCGTGCAAAACGTCGGGATCGTGGCAGATCGTGACTCAATGCGGGCGTTAAGAGTCAATGCTGGCGTTGTCTCTGGATTCTCGGCAGATTCCTTCTCGACGGCATTTCATCTCGACGGATCCTTCTTGACGAAAGTTAACGCGAGGCGTTAGCTCTCTTTTCAGAGAATCGTCATCAATCAGCATCCTGTTCATAGGGTTATATAACTATAGTACCTGCACACTATAAACACAAGCAAGATCAAATACATAGTGTGATTTGTTATTTCTCAAACTAAGAGAAGTGGAACACAAGCTCCAACACTTGAGGCTTTTGTGGTCCGTAAAGATGTCGATCTTAATGCCATATAGGCAGTGTCTCCACAGTTTAAGAGCGAAGACCACGATCGCTAAATCCAAGTCATGGACCGGGTAGTTCCTCTCATGTACCTTCAACTGACGAGAGCCATAGGTAATCACTTTTCCGAACTACACTAAGACACAACCCAAGCCACTCCCCGAAGCGTCGCTATATATTTCGTAGCCTTTCGTTCCACATGGCGAGCATAAAATGGGCGCCGTGGTCAGACGGCTCTTCAGTTCCTCAAAAGCTCGTGCGCACTCGGGCGACCAAATGAACTTCTGATCTGTCCTAGTCAATTTAGTGAGAGGAAGTGCGATCCTCGAGAAGTTCTCCACAAATCGCCTATAATAACTGGCAAGTCCTAAGAAACTTCGGACTTCCGCTACATTTTTCAAGACATGCCACGCTCGGATCGCTTCTATCTACGACGGACCGGCTGCGGTTCCTTCGCCACTAACAACATGAACTAGGAATGCTACCGATGCTAGCCAAAACTCGCACTTGGAGAACTTGGTATATAGTTGGTTCTTCCTCAGGGTGCTCAAAACTGCGTGCAAATTTCTCTGCATGCTCATCCTCCGATTGAGAGTATACCAATATGTCATCGATGAAAACGATCACAAATTGTTCCAAGTACTCTCAGAACATTCTGTTCATTAAGTCCATGAATACCGACGGTGCGTTGGAGAGACCGAACAGCATAACCGTGAACTCATAGTGCCCAAAACGGGTACTGAATGCTGTCTTTGGAATATCGCATTCCCTTATACGAAGCTGATAATAGCCGGACCTTAAGTCTAGCTTAGAATATACTATCGACCAAACCAGTTGGTCGAAAGTCATCGATTCAAAGAATCGATTAACGGTTCTTCTCGGTCAGCTTATTCAGCTCTCGATAATCAATACATAGACGCAAGCTCCCGCCCTTCATTTTCACAAAGAGGACCGGTGCAGTCCAAGGTGATGAACTTGGACGTACATAGCCTTGATCTACTAGCTCTTGCAACTGAACCTTTAGTTCTGCTAACTCCTTTGGCGCTATCCGGTACGGTGAGCGTGACACCGGCTTGGCACCTGGCACCAACTCGGTACATAAATCAATCTCTCGCTTGGGGGGGGGGGGGGGGGAGTCCCAGTGAGTTCGTTAAGAAACACGTTAACGTACTCCGCCACTACCGAGACATATCTTATACTGGGCTTAGGCATCGAAGCCTCCAACATCGTGAAGAAAATCTTCGCGCCTTTTCTCACCACCTTAACCACCTGGAGAGCATACATCAGAGTCTTGCTCGCTCCTTGAATACTAGCAAACATGGTTTCATCTTCGGTGTTCTTTCCCAAAGTAATCTCCTTCCGATTGCAATCTATGCATGCTCGTTGCTTTAAGAGCCAGTCCATGCCAAAGATTACGTCAAATTCAGCTAGTGGTAGTAATGACACTTCCAAGTCAAAAACTTGATTCCACATCCACACCTTCACGCAACTCAACCTATCCGCTTTCATACGAGATCTGTTGGGCAACACTATACCTCCAATCTATCCTTCACCCGGATAGACGGTACTCCGATTTGCAACCCAAAGTCCTTAGACAAGAAGGAGTGCGATGCCCCAGTATCGAAAAGAGCTCTCGCCGGATAGTTGAAAATTAGGACAAAGCCTAATTGCACACGAATAAAGATAAGGTCGCACAAAAGTATAAATCATGTATAACTGTAAAAGCTAATTTCTAACTAATACTGTAACGACATCAGTTTGTCGGATGGCTTCTTGCTGGCAAAGCTAGTAGACTCTCAGCTAGGTCGAAAGATGCTGGGAAGCAGAAGACTCTGCAACTTTTCCTTTCTTCACATAAGATGGACCCGCCGCATGAGCATATTCCACTGCTCGGTTTTCCACCTTCGGGGGACCACTTCGACACACTCGGGCTTTATGTCCCACTTTCCCGCAAGTGAAATATATAATGGGACCCCGTGCAGTAGTTTCTCCCGATACATTAGAGGGAGTTGGTTCCTTCGGGGAACTACTTTGACACACTTGGGCTTTGTGTCCCACATTTCCAAATGTGAAATACCTTATAGGGCTATGAGCGGTATTTTCTCCCGACACGATAAAGGGAGCTGGTTCCGTGAACCTAGACTTCCTCTTCTTTCTCCTGAACTCAGGCTTAAACTACTGGTCATGCGCTCTTCCCACAGCTACATTTTCTACTTTATGTTCCACCCTGAGCTCTACTGCAGGTTCCGCTCTTAGTTCCACAGCAGCAACAGGTGCCGCGGCCACATCAGGAGTAGGAGTAGTAGGTTGTGCAAGCCACTCATGCTGATTATTGATCATAGTGAAGACCGCTTCAACGACTAATCTAATCATCTCAGCAGAAGGAGTGGTCGCTGGTACATCAGCGGACACACTACTTTCAACAGTGTTACGGGGTTGAGACTGCCCCGCAAGACTCCTAGTCACCAATAATCGTGTAACACACAATTTAATGACCAAAAACATAGCAACAAGCAATGAAGGAATGCTCAGGTTCCGCAAGCAAGCATGTTTTTCATTCCTAAGTGGACATTCTTATTATTTTTTATTGTTTTAGGTGAACGCACATCACGTGCACTCCACCCCTTAAAAGGAATTCGGCCTCGAATTTGCTAAACTACGAATCGATTCCTAAAATCTGATACCAAATTGTAACACCCTGCTAGTACAAATAATATAATAGTAGGTCCGGCCGGGACCCCACGCCATATTAAACACACTAGCTAGGCATTATAAGGTGATAAACAGAAAAAGAACTACAACTACACGAGAGTACATAAAGCGTAAGCGAAAGCATTTGATTTAAAACATCTTTTAGAACTGTCCACTATCCAAGGAATGAAACAATAGAGTTACGGCCTTAAGGCCTTACATTTAAACAAATGTACCAAACTCAAAACAAACATACATCCCACGCAGGCTGGCCAGCACCTGCACCAACATCAAATAAGAGGTAGACGAGGGTCAGCTATGAGCTGACCACAAATCGCGTAACGATCCCACCACATGGCCATCTATCCATCTCAGAGGCGTGTCACCGCTAATCCTGTAAGCAAGCCGTACATGCAACATGTAATCATAAAAGAAAGTGAAACTACCATTACATAGGGTGAGGTTTCAAGCACAATCAATCTTCTAGGTTGAGCATCAAAGTAAACGGAACCTATGTATGCACATGATGTTGGTTGGGTTCACCCGGAGGATTCCCGCAACCGCCTAGCAACCGCATGAGGCTAACAAACATCAATCCACAAACACTGCACCCTAAGAAACAACCTTAGGTGGGCAAACTAGAGCTTCCGACCTGTTTAGGTAAACACCTTATACGACCTCTCCCATGATCCCGCGGCTTTACAAGAGGTAACTACCTCCTTCCGTTCTGCATGGAAATAAGTTCGGTTCCGCCATTGCCCGCGCTCTAACCATCGTGGTCACTAAGCATGACACGGGTACATCTTTGCATCGGCCCGTAAGGGTTTAACACGTTCAAGTGTTACAACAAAATGATGGCTATGCACCAAATCCCTCCCAGGGGAACTTAGGCTTCGCCCACAAAACAACCGAAGGAGGTACAAGACCGCTCCACTTCAAATCTCGTGGTGAAGGTTTGCCTTCCACCACTTTCCAAGGATGGGGCTTCTGTTAGGCTCTCTGAAAGACATCTAACACACAAGTCCCGCAATGAAATGACAAATCTCACAGAGTCATTTCCCAGCACGCATTCTAGGCTTAACCTAAATGCAACATCACAATTCAAGCATCACCGATCCGGGCTCACGACCACGAATAGGCTTCACACACAATGCCTAAATCCATATGTCTATCGGATTTCTACATGCAATATGCCGGGGATGGACACAATCAACCCGGAGTTTCGAAGAACTTAAGGAAATCCTACACTTCACCCATTTGGTGAAAGAGATATCTTATGCAAGCATAGAAAATGGAATGAGAGGACAAAAACATGTCCTAAGATCGGGATGAAGGATCATTGCCCTTGGAGCACGCTTCGGCGCCATGGAACCAAAACTTGTTCGGTTGGAAACGATGTCAATAGACTCCTCTCTGTGAATCTGGTCTCGGCTTGCGAATCTGAGCTTCAGAGCTCCTTCAATGGGGGAAAATGGATCCTCCTTCTCTCTAGGTTCTCCAAAGTAAGAGAGAGTGGAGTGGGTGAAATGAGATTCTAAACCCTCATTTCCCGACCTTAAGCCACCAGGAACTATTCCCCACCATCGAATCTCCTCACAACCCAATGGATGGCTCAGATTCAACTTACAACGTGCTGGAAAAACCCCGTACACGGTTTGGAACACGGCCCTGTGCTAGGCCGTGTGAACTCACAGCAAAACTGGAGCTACACACGCCCCCTGCACAAGGCCATGTCTCTGGCCGTGTGGATCTACACAGGTTGGGACATGGCCGTGATTCTGGCCATGACATTTACTGCCAAAAATTCAACCTTAAATTCACAGACACGGCGTTGCACACAGCAGTGTGTCAGGCCATGTCAAAATTCAACTTCTCTAAAAAGCTTTCTAAACACCACCAAACAGCCCCAAAACTCTATGGGACTCCTCTAATGCTCTTAGGGTCTTCATGGAAAGCAATTATATGAATTTTGTGGTATTACACTTTCCATTATGGGAGTTCATCTTTTGGAGTCATATTAAGGCCGATATCTACAATATAGTGGGAAATCCTAGGAAGAGGGATCTATGAGAGAAGATCTTCATCATTATCTCTCTAAACTCATCTTCTTTTACCTAGGTTTTCTCTTTTGATTATGTCTATGTTGTCCATGCATCGTACATATTTTTTGATTGTTGTAATGATTTGAAGTACTTTATTTATCTACCTTTATAGTGTTTGAATCTTCCTATGATTAATTAGTGTTTTGAATATAGTGATTCAATAATTCTAGAATATTATTCTCATTTCTTTTATTCATAGACTCCATATGATTTTGGGTATGTACACTTATGGATTTGATCATACATCAATAAAAAGAGTGGTATGTAACCCTGAAAGAATAAGGTGCCATAAATCTTATGTCTTGGTATCAAATCCAATCATTAGGGTTTACAGAATGATAATATAATCTTTAGGACTCTAGTAAGTCCAAATCTCAATTTGTTCAACCAAAAATCAGTGTTATGGTTGTCTTGCCTAAGGAAATCAGAGTGGCGTGAAACCCTCGCGGTCAAGAGTAGCATTCTTCACTAAATCTGAAAAACATATTCAATAGTTATGACTTAACACATTTACATTTTATAAGTCAATTATATATCCTCCATATGAACTTCATATCTTTAGGGTTTATTATATTTTGTATTATTATTATTATTATTATTATATGTTTTTCGATTACTTATGTTTACCTGAAATCTTGCGAATTCAGAAGATCTCACCAGCTTCATGACCACGGCCAGAGCGGACAACTTATTCGTGTCCGCACGGACCATCAACCGAAAGTTCAAGTAGCCTCTGGACAGCTCCTTTGAGGTCGCCAGACTGCACAATTAGTCTTGTTTGTCTCTAACGTGCTATTTGCACACCATGTAACAACTCATCCAAGCCCGACTCTCCTGTAACATGGGTAACCCATAATTTTAGAACCTGCCTATTCCAGAAGGTCCTCGTTAGTATATATAGGGGAGAACAGTACCCAAAAAGGCATACTGATTTGGATTCGAGGTCAGGTTTCTCCTTGCTGCAAACTCATTTCTTGTGATCTTTCAGTTAGTAGTTACTACCTAAGAGTAACCTCTTTTTGTAACCTCTTTAGTGATTAATTGAATCAACCTCAGCCAGTGCAGTTTGTGGTGGTGGGAAGTCTGGTGTCAGCCGCTTAAAACATTTTTTTCTCATTTTCCTACCTTAACCATCGTATCCAGTAAGTAACCGATCACTCTCTGTATACCTCACTTCTCATTTCCTAGCGTGAGTTCGTGGAGAGCATTTTCAGAACCAACAAAATGAACACGGGGCATTCAGATCAGAGTTGGTCGGAGAACAGTTTGGTTGAAAATTGTTGACCAAAATATCCAACAATGTCTGCCCACAGGGCCCCAATCTTGTTCAGAAAATGCGACTTCTTTTGAGTTTATGGAGTTTAAGTTCGATCAATCTTTCAAGGAGATCCCCTGGCAAATAGACGACATGATGCATACAATCAATCAATTGTCCCATCGCTTAGTCCCTTCAGTAGCAAAGGTCAAAAATCTTCCAGTCGGTCTGCCATCTCCTTCCATCAGTCTGCCTGCACCTCCTGTCTGCCAGCTTACACCTCTGCCCGCACCTCCTCAGCGACCTCAAGATGATGACTTAGCTACTTACTGCCATAACTTCTTCTGAGTGGCCGCACAAGGTATCCCTGCAAGAGTTTTAAACTTTCAGGAGGGCCATGACCTGTACCCCATTTTGGAGGACTAAGATCCCTCGCCCTTTTCTGACCAAGTTCATTGGGAGACAGTCCCCAATGGGTGTAAAGAGTCAAGTTTTCCCCTTTTATTGGAAGGGAAGATCCCTTTAGCCACCTCCAAGCCTTTGAGTCTGCTGTCTTCACGAGAACTCTGTATGATAGCATTAAATGTGAGCTGCTAGCCACCACTTTTGATGGAAAAGCAAGAGAGTGGTTCTACAAACTCCCATCTCAGTCAGAAGCTTCTTTCGTTGATCTCCGGAGACAAGTCCTCTTGAAGTTTGCAACCATTAAAAAGTGGAAAAGCGGCCTTGCAACCCTTTTTAAGATCAAGCAAGGTGAAAATGAAACCATGGGTAATTATGTTGACTAGTTTCAAGAAGAAATTTTAGGGATTCACGATGTGGATCACTCCATGTACCAAGTTGCTCTCACCTATGGCATCCTGGAGGGACTTTTCAAATTTGAAGTGAATTGCAAGCCTCCTGGTTTGTATCAGGAGTTGATCAATATGTCTAACCAGTTTATAGAAGGAGAAGTTACCAATCTAGGCTTCATCTCCTCCCTCTCCCAACTAGTCCAAAAGAGGCCAGGAGGAAATTCTTTAGTTCAACCCTCCGCTGCTCCTCAACATCCTCCTAAGCCTTCTCTCCAAGAGTTCTTCCCACAAGCTCAATGTGGGTGGAACTTTCTCCACCATCGACCTAATTTTACTGATCAGAAGTTGATACCTCTATTTTATATAGCACTTTCACCTGTAATTCAAGCAGTTTTTGTGGTTATGTACCCTCTTTTAGTACAATTTTATGCATGTTTATGGTGCTCTCTTGGAAGCTCTGAAAAAGAGCAAGAAGTTGGCCAAGAGACAAGCCCAGGAAATTGCTTCCCTTAAGATGGATAAGAAAGAGTGGACCGAGTCACCCTCCATAATGGCTCAGATGAGTAGACAAATAAGCCATCTAAAAGGGAATAACAATTGTGCACTTAAGCACCATATCCCAAAAGAACAAGGTCATCAAGGACCTTGAGGAGAAGCTTGTGAAAGAAAAGAGCCTAGTGGCTCAATTCTCCAAGCCCAAATCTATACTTCCTATTATTGACACCTTTTTCTCTCAAACCAATAGGAGAGGACTAGGGTTCAATAAATTGGAAGTAGGAGAAGGGAGTGGGGAAAAGAGCAAGGACAAGGCTAAGCCTCATACCACCTTTCAGAAGGTGTTACTTCCTTCTAACAGGTATGATCATGAAAGCATTTATGGTCACTGGAAGAATGGAAGCTCCTATAGGAAGGAAAACACTCCTTCCTATAGTGGAAGAAAGGGCATGGGAATGAGTGCCATGAAGGCTCCTCATGAAGAAATTCAAATGGCCCAACCTGGACCATTTGTATTTAGTACTTCAGCCCCATCATTCAAGAGTATGGAAGCTAGTTATTCCAAGCTCTGTCCAGCAAAGAACATGGCTGCTGCAAAACCCGTAGACAAGTCCTCTTGCTCAGTGCCTGATGCTTCCAAGCCAAAGCAAGCTGATGTCATTAAGACAAAGGGTGCCAAGACTGTACATAGGTTAACATTCAGCCAGATCATTGCTGAAAGGAACATGAAAAATGCTCTGTCTCCCCTCCTGAACATAAGCACAGTGATGCTCTCTCCTCAAGTAATGTTCAGAAGAGGAGATACAATATTCATGAAAGTTGGTGCTGTGGTAAAGTCAGACATTTTGCCATAGATTGTTGGTACAATCCCAATGTGCCAAGTGCAAAGAAAAGTCTTCCTGCAAAGAGTGCAGCTGGTGTGAGGTCATTTCATCATGCTAACAAGGACCTAGGGTCCAAAATTATTTGGGCTCCTAAACTCCTTCTTGCAGGATAGTTCAAGTACCAGCCTCAACCAAATATGGTACTTGGACAGTGGGTGCTCAAGACACATGACAGGAACCAGAAATCTTCTGCAGGACTACAAAGCTGTGAAGAATGGACCTAAAGTCATCTTTGGTAGATCTGAAAGAGGAATCACCAAGGGATATAGTATGATCTCCAATGGTATAGTTTCAATCACAAGGGTAGCTTGTATTGAAGGGTTGCAACACAACCTAGTGAGCATAAGTCAACTATGTGATTTAGGATATATCATTGAATTTCACAATGACAAGTGTTTGATCAAAAAAGTCTAATGACTTAGAGACCATTCTCTCAGGCACTAGGAGTGGGAATGTTTATTTCTTAGACTTTATATGCTGTAATTCGCTTTCATCTGTATGTCTAGTAGCTAATGAAAATGAGTCTCTTTGTGTTCAATGGCACAAGAGACTTGCCCACATTAACTACAAGATAATGTATAGACTATTCTCTAAAAACCTTATTAGGAATAATCCTAATTTAAAATGTATTAAAAGTGGTCCCTGTCATGCTTGCCAAATGGGTAAGCAAACAAGGGCCACCTTTAAAAGTATTTGCTCCAAAGACACTGAAAGATGTCTATATCTGTTGCACATGGACTTGTTTGGTCCTTTGCCAATTCAGAGCCTAGGAGGGAAGTTGTATACTTTGGTGATTGTTGATGATCACTCAAAATATACATGGGTATTCTTCCTTAAGAGGAAATCAGATACATTGAATGTCTTTATAAATCATGTCAAGGCTATTCAGAATGACTTACAATGTGCTGTAGTTAGGACTAGGGCTGACCATGGTACAGAATTTCAATCTGAAGCCATGACAAGGTTTTGTCATGAATATGGTATCACCCAAGAGTTCTCCTCCCCAAGGACAACAAAATGGTGTGGCTAAGAGGAGGAATAGAACCTTGATAGAAGCTGGAAGAACATTGCTTAGTGACTCCTCACTCCAAGAATACTTCTGGGCTGAGGTAGTCAATACTGCATGTTATGTTCTTAATAGGGCTTCCATCAATAAGGTTCATGGAATTACTGCCTATGAGATTCTGAAAGGCAAACAACCTATAATTTGATACTTTAGAATCTTTGGTTCAAAATGCTACATATTAAACAATGGAAAATTTCAATTAACCAAGTTTGCAGAGAAATGCAATGTGGGGGGTTCTTGTTGGCTATAGCTCACATAGTAGAGATTATAGAGTTTATAACAAGAAAACTCATGTTGTAGAAGAGTCTATGCATGTAGTATTTGATGAGACCAGCCCAATCTATAAGGGCTGGTCTAGTTCTTCTACTTTGGTAGGGAATGAAGAGGAGATGGAAAAGATGTCTGTGCAAGACATACCCAACAACAGCAAAGAATATATAGATGCAGCAATTCCTGAAGAAGAAGAGGTCCAAGGTGCTGAAGACACTGCTGAACCAGCAGAAGTATTACAGCAAGCTGAGGACAGATTGCCTGCAGCTGTAAGACACCTAAGGGATCATCCAAGAGAACAAATTATTGGAGACCAGAACCAAGGTGTACTGACCAGAAGCAGGGCTCATAATGAGACTCTATTCTTAAGTTTCTTATCACAAATGAAGCCCAAGAAGTTTGAAGAAGCCATCCAAGACACCTTTTGGATTCAAGCAATGCAAGAAGAACTTCTACAATTCAAAAGATGCAATGTATGGAAATTGGTGCCAAAACCTCAAGGACACAATATTATTAGCACCAAATGGATTTACAGGAACAAGTTGGATGAAAATGGTATAATCATGAAGAACAAGGCAAGATTGGTAGCCAAGGGCCACAGACAAGAAGAGGGAATAGACTTTGATCAAACCTTTTCCCCTGTTGCAAGGTTAGAAGCAATTAGGCTATTACTTGCCTATGCTGCCCACAAGGGGTTCAAGGTATACCAAATGGATGTCAAATCATCCTTCCTCAATGGTGACTTGAAGGAAGAGGTATATGTTAAACAACCATCAGGTTTTGTGCATCCAACCCTCACTAATCATGTATATTTACTTAGGAAAGCTCTTTTTGGTCTAAAGCAAGCCCCTAGGGCTTGATATGAGACATTGTCTAGCTTTCTCATCAAGAACACGTTCTTGAGGGGAAAGATAAATAGTATATTATTTCTTAGGGAAACAAGGGGCAAATGTCTTATAGTCCAAATATATGTTGATGACATAATATTTGGGTCTACTGATGACAACCTATGCAAAAGGTTTGCTAACCTTATGCAGGAAGAGTTTGAGATGAGTAGTTTGGGAGAGCTCAAGTACTTTTTCGGCCTTCAAGTGAAACAGTCTGATGAGGGTATATTCATCTCTCAGACCAAGTACACTATGGAGCTTATCAAGAAGTTTGGGATGGAATCATCTTCCACCATGAAAACTCTCATGGGGTCCAACATTTCCCTGGACAAGGATGAGAAGGGAAAGGCCTTTGATGAATCCATGTACAAGTGCATTATTGGAACCCTATTGTATCTAACTGCTAGTAGACCAGACATTATGTATGCTACATGTGTGTATGCTAGGTACCAGGCATGCCCTAAGGAATCTCACTACTCAGCTGTAAAGAGGATTTTGAGATACCTTAAAGGATGCCTACATCTTGGCCTTTGGTGCCCTAAGAACAATGATTTTGAACTAACTAGATTTTCAGATGCAGATTTTGCAGGCTGCAAAGAAGACAGGAAAAGCACAAGTGGCACTTGTCAAATCCTAGGAAGGAGGTTGATATCATGAAGCAGCAAAAAGCAGACAAGTGTGGCAATATCCACTGCTGAGTCTGAATACATTGCTGCAGGAAGTTGTTGTGCACAACTATTGTGGATTCAACATCAGTTAGAGGACTAAAACCTCAAGGTAAGTGAATCTCCTCTCTATTGTGACTCATCCAGTGCTATCTCTATTGTTAAGAATCCTGTCTCTCATAGCAGGACTAAGCACATAGAGATAAGATATCATTTTATAAGGGAACATGTTGAATGTAGGGACATCTGCCTTGAATTTGTCCCCACTGACAATCAAGTTGCTGATATCTTTAGAAAGCCATTGGATGAAGCCAAGTTTAACTCTTTCAAGATTGAACTAGGAATGTTAAATATTGAATAATTCTTTCTTGCAAATCTTCAATGCTATTATACTTGTTAAATTAGGATTGAAAATCTTATCACATCAACTCCTAGTGACATGATTAGGTCTCAACACATTCTTACATTACAAGGATTTATGGTAAGGAAATATGATCAGCTAAAACAGACAAGGCTGTTTCAGCTGAGCCGCTGAAACAGTTGGGAAAAGTCTCAGCGGAATCGCTGAGACTGCTAAAACTGTCCCAACGGCTGATAGTGCTCTGTCCCAGCGTTTAGGTCGCCGTCTCAGTGGTTCCGTTGAGACGGGATGGGTTCATTATACTTTGTCAAAATGCAACCCCAATTGACCCAATTCAACTTACAACTATAAGAGCAATTAAATCTAATTACTAGGGTTAATCATAACATAGACTTAGGCCATATAAATAAGCAATCTTTAATCAGTAAGAGGTACACAACCCTTCTTTCCTAGCCTCCGAGAGGAACCTCTTTCATCCCAGCGCATTCTTCTACAGCAATAATGGCTCCCAAAAGATCTAAAGACCTTCTGGAGGGACATGAAATCGTCAGGAATGGGTTTGCCCATGCTCCAGAAGAAATCAAGGGAGTGATTCTACTCCTAGAAGACCAAGGTCTGGAGTTTATTCTGTCTGAACCATGTGTCTTTTTCAGAACTGAAGTTCTGGAATGGTTTGGCCATGTTAAGTTATCCACTTCCAAGTCATCCATAAAATCAAAGATATGAGAAGATAGAATAAAGATAACTCCTGCAAAACAAGAAAAAGCCTTACATCATCCATCCCGCAGTCCAAATGAGGAGGAAGAAATCTTTGAGAAAGACAAGAAAAAGGCTCTGAAATGGACTGAATACAATGATACCAAAACTGGATCATTAAAAAGGAAATTCTTCAACCAAAGGGGCAAACTCTTATCTGATATTGTGGGAAAAGCTATTATTTGCAAACCTGGGTCCCATGACACAATCTCACAATACATGTTTGACCTCATGACAAGGATAATAGTGAAAAGGAAAACCTCTTGAGGAGTAGTTATCTTTCAAAGAATCAAGGAATGTTTGCAAGCACCCAATTTGGGCAGTATTCTTTCCCTGTACCTACTCCAAACTTACCCCAACAAGGACTATCTGATGCCCCATCTAAGGGGGAGAAGCAGCAAGAGCCAACTGCAGATAAAGATGAAGTTCTTGGTAAGCCTTACAAAATCATATTTAGAATTACTAAGTCATTAACTCTAACTTCAAATAATTGTCTCAGCTTTCCTGGACTCATCTGACAAAGATGCTCTCTCTGAGGGAGAGGATCAAGATAATGCTGATGATGACATGGATGATATGGATCATGATGAAGTCCACCCTGCTCACATTGAGGATATATCACCTTTTGCTGAGAAGATGGATGATCCAATTCAAGTGATGCCTGCAGCTGCAGTGCAAATTGTACTTCAAGTAATCCCTCCTCTAAGTCCACCAAGGCTCCAAGACCCAATTATCCCTGATCCACAAGCTTCCACCTCCACTTACTCAAATGAGAACATTATAAATGCATCCACCTCATGCTAGAGACTCATCTCACTTCCATGAAGCATTATGTAGACCAGTCAGTTAGAACAGTCAAAGCATATATTGATCAGTCCATCATGCATGTGAAGACTGATGTAATGGCTGAGGTCAAGCAGAAAAGACAGTAATATCTCAGAATACCATTCTCAGGTCTATGAACAATCACCTCCAGATGCCTGAACAGGATATAACATATGTCAAAAATCATGTCAGTAAGATAGATGAAGTGATAGAAAAGTCAGCCAATCACATTCAAGAATATGTATAGTCCACTGCTATGCAGTTGAATGAAGAAGCTGAGAGGAACAAGGAAGTGCTGAAAGCAGATATTGCCACTGTCTTTCAATCCATTGCTGACAGAGTCACTGCTACCCAACTGAATTCTTAGGTAGTCAAACTTAAAGATGAGCTTCAAGATGATTTTAAAAATGTTTTCCAAACCTTATCTGGCACTATAACATCAGCTAAGCAAAACCTCCATCAACAAGTGTTTGAAGAAGCCAAAAAGGGGGAGGAAACAAATGCAATCATAAATTCTGACTTAACCCATAAGGTTCTACAAGGTACAAGGCTGGCACTAAATCTTCTTTTCTTAGATGTAAATAGGGCAGAAGATTGGGATTTCCCACATCAAGAAGAAATTCCCCAGAATGAGAGATTGAAAAAGAAAAGAGAAAGAGAACATGTATTGCTGACTGAAGAATACATGGCCAGGCAAAGGGATGTGCAAAATAGAGATCCTGACTATGAGTACTGGAGTGATGACTCCAAACAATTATACTAAATGCCTGGCTAAGCCATGGTCAAATTGGAAAAGATATTGATAAGCTCTATCCATCTGAAGAGTGGATAAAGCATTTAGAGAGAAACTCAAAAAGGGAAAGAATATTCAAAGCTACTCTGGTAAGAAAAGATAACCCAAAAAGAATGCCTTCTAGATATATCCCAAAGCCATATCTGTTGGAACACGGTTTTCTGCATCCCTTTGATTTGAGAATAACAAATCCTACTTGTATTTGATCTTGTTTGCTATTGTGTTTTTAGCATTCAGGTTTGAACAAAGATGACACTAGGTTGCTGCATTATTGGTATGGAACTGCCCACAAGCAGAAAGTATGATTATGGTCTAACGCCAGGCGTTAAGACTTAACGTTGGGCGTTGACGATCGACGGGATGGCGTGCCGATCGACGGGATGGCTTGCCGATCGACGGGATTTGCTCACAAGCTAAAAATAATGAAAGGGAGCTAACGCCCGACGTTAACTCTTAACGCCGGCGTTGACTCTCATTCCCGCCAAGATCAAAATAGCATGGAGGGAAGCTGTCGTGATTGCAGGAGCACGTTTGGAATGATTTGACTCAATGCCATGCATTAGAGTCAACGCCAGCGTTAAGGTTGCCTAAAATGAATGTTTCCAAAGATGCAGAATCTCCTTCCCGTTCTGAAGATCCTATCCATCAAAACAATTCCAAATTGGGTCAACGCTAGGCGTTAGCCTTAACCCTGGCATTAACCTTCAGTCCTATAATTTGGTGGATTTCATCTTCTCCAATGACTGATTGATTAGAGCCCTATTCCAACACTTCAGAAACTCTGAGAGGGCCGTATTTCCAGACCAACTCCTCTCCCACTCAATTTCAAAAGGAGGAATCGAAGGAGGCTTGGAACAACATGCTAACTCAACGTGAAGAATGCATGCTTGGACTTCAACGATATTCATCAACTCTTCGGCGTCTCCTTCAGATTACCTCATAGGGAGTTTTATATATTGTCTTTTGTATTTGTATTTTTATTTTATCATTGTAATCAATTTATGAATTCGCCTCGTGTTGGCGACTAGGTCTGGATAGGACATAGGGAGGAATTCGCCTCGTGTTGGCGACTAGGTCTAGGGAGTAGATCTAGGGGGTGCTCGAGGCCTTTCTGGGGATATAAATGCTAGAGCGGCTTGAGGCCATATCTGGGGATAGATCGGCTAAAGCCAACTGGTTCTTAGGGAGAAGAGTCGGTATAGAAAATAAAAAGAGTTTTCATATTATTCGCTTTGATTTCTAGCGTCATAGAAATCAGATTTTGTAATCAATTTTATAAATGATAATCATGTCTTTTCTTGTTTAATAAAATTGATTTCATTTCTAATTTCTATCTCTTTACTTTTGAGTAACTTACTTCTACTAAAATATCTAAAGTTTTCTATAAAAGTTTAAAGTTTTCTAAAACCCTTATTTACCCCCCTCTAAGGGCGCCTCAAGATCCAACAAGTGGTATCAGAGCCATGTTACTCCAAATCGGCTTAACAACTAGGAATAATGGCGTCTCTTGATCATGATCTCGCGTCAACTAGGGGGGAAAATTTTAATATAAATGAAAAAGTATTATCACCACCTTTATTTATGGGCAAAAATTATAAAGGGTGGAAAATATTAATGAAAAATTTTCTTAAAGCCTTAGATGAAAAAGTTTGGAATATTACTATTGAAAAGCCACCTAGCGTACTAACTAGAAACGAAATTGTTTTAAATGCAAAATCTATAAATAGTTTATTTTGTGCGCTAGATCAAAATATTTTCAATTATTTATAATTTACCTACCGCTTATGAGATTTGGAATTTTCTTGAAAGAACTTATGATTCTCCTTCTGTAGGTATGGAACAAACACAAGAATTGGAGAACATACAAGCTTGGACAAATATTCAAGAAAGCTACTCAAATGATGGATCCATAGAATGCTCATCAAGCGGAAAGGATGATGGAAACTCTTGTTTGGAAGAGGAAGATGAAGAAGACAAAGGAACAATATGTTCAAATCTTCCCTCATCCAAAAGCAAAGTAAGGAAATCAAATTCTCGCATTGATTGCAATTCTATATTTACATTATAATTGCTACAAATTACCAAGCGCAAAATTAAGAAATTGAAAAATGTTAATTGCAAACTGCGCTTAGAAAATAAAGGTTTATAAGCAAAAGTTAATGAAGAATCAAATTTTGAGTTATCTAGGTCTACCCATGGCTCCTTAGTTGAAAACATTACACCTTGTGTAGAATATAATGAATTAAAAGAAAAACATAAGAAACTTGAAAAGGAGTTTATTTTTGTAAAAGAACAAAATGAAAAATTATGTTTAGAAAATTCATCCTTGAAAAATGATTGTGCTACGTGTAAAGACTATAAAATTGAAATTAAAGAGATGGATGAAACATTTAAGGAATATAGAAATAACTATCAAAATCATATTGATTCAATTGTTTCCACTCTTAAAAATAGCACAATTGCGTATAATAAAGCTAGACATAATCTTAAGATCAAGAATGATGAATTGAAAACAAAAATCAACTTGCTTATGAAAATTATGAATAAAAATTCACAATACTTAAATTCGCAATATCAAGTAATATCTAAAAACAAGTTGAATATGAATGTCTCGACTAAACCTAAAAATGGGAGTAAGGAACACAAAGTATTTGTAAATCACAATCACTATTATTTACAAAATCATTCTTCTCCCAACTTAAAAATAGAAGTGCACACATTTCCTATGAAAAATATTTTCAATCATCATTACAATTATACTCTTCAAAATAAAGACAATCATAATGGAAATTTGATGCATAAAAATAATATTAAACCAAGGTTTGAATGGAGACCCAAAGATAAAGATGAAACACAAACTCCACTCAAAAGGGCTCATTCATTTCCATCTCCCCAAAAGCAAACACGATGTATTTAGGTGCCCAAAGGAACCATCCCACTTGGTCCCCTTTGGATACCTAAATCTCTTATTCATTAGGTATCATACAGATGCATGAAGTAGAAATAATTAAATATGAAATATCATTACTCTACTTCATGATATGCTAAACCTTCTCCTTGTTTGGTTATTTTCTTTTTGTTGAACCAACATGGTATGATTACTTTACATAACTTGTGATATGACTTTCTCATATTAAGCCAAAGTTCATTAATAAAACAAATTGAATAAAATTGAATAAAAAGTCATTATTTTTCAAGTGATCTACTAATCCTTTTTGTTTTCATCCCTCTAAATCCATTACCTATACAAGTCTCCTATCATCATAAATCAAACTCTAAATATGTCATATGATATTATTAAAACAAATAAACTAATTATCGAAATGGATTTAAAAGGTATTTTAGGAGTCTTAGGATAAACTTACAAAATGCGCAAGTTTTGCTTATGTATTTAATATATTTGTGTCATTGTGATAGCCCCTAATATGTTTAATCATAATCATGAAAAATTGGAATTGAAAAGGTACACGCCCCAGGTCATGGGCGTGACGTGGGGGCGTGACCATGGTCACTGCCGTGCTCCGCCTTCAGCTCCCGGATGAAGGAGAAGGAGTATGGAGCACCTTTGATGTTAGGAAAAGTGTTCAACATGAAAGTTGAGATCTACAACTTTGATATTGAACACTTTTCCTAAAAATGTCATATAGGACGTCTATTTTCAAAATGCGCGTGTTCTGCGTATATTTCTACATGTAATCACTTGATGTTTTGTGTTCTCATGCTTATTTCTACATTTTGTTTTCACTTGTGCTTTGTCAAACAAGATTGCATCTCTCTTAACAAGTAGTATCACTCTTAAAATAAATTTAAAAAGCAAGTGATTACATTCCTTTGGTATAATCTTTGAATGATGTTCTTTCACGCTTATCATATATCTTTCCGCTGTGCTACTCTCTTCCTTAGCTCGATCATGACGTACTTTATGTTTACACAAAACTCGTAATCCTCTCTTAGTTATGTCCCAACTTTTTTCTTTTTTATTCTAGTTTTGCTTCACTCCACCCTCTTTTGCTAATAACAAAAGGGGGAGAATAAAATGATAAATCATAATGATTAAAGGAGTAGGATTCACTAGATTAAGGGGGAGCATAAATCTAGTCTATGGGTGCATATACTAAGGGGGAGCACTTAAGTAGGGGGAGCATAATTTTAATGAACTATAACTCTTATTAATATCTCTATGATTGCTTAGTGTCATATATCCTTCTAAAAACACATGTCTTATACATGAATATGCTTCATCTCCCTTTGATTTGTTATTATCAAAGGGGGAGATTGTTGGAACACGGTTTTCCGCATCCCTTTGATTTGAGAATAACAAATCCTACTTGTATTTGATCTTGTTTGTCATTGTGTTTTAGCATGCAAGTTTGAACAAAGATGATACTAGGTTGCTGCATTATTGGTCTGGAATTGCCCACAAGAAGAAAGTATGATTATGGTCTAACACCAGACATTAAGACTTAACGCTGGGCATTGACGATCGACGGGATGGTGTGCCGATCGACGGGATGGCTTGCTGATCGACGGGATTTGCTCACAAGCTAAAAATAATGAAAGGGAGCTAACGCCTGTCGTTAACTCTTAACGCCGGCGTTTGACTCTCGTTCCCGCCAAGATGAAAATAGCATGGAGGGAAGCTACCGTGATTGCAGGAGCACGTTTGGAATGATTTGACTCAACGCCAGGCGTTAGAGTAACGTCAATGTTAAGGTTACCTAAAATGATTGTTTCCAAAGATGCAGAAACTCCTTCCCGTTCTGAAGATCCGATCCATCAAAACAATTCCAAATTGGGTCAACGCCAGGCGTTTGCCTTAACACCGACGTTAGCCTTCAGTCCTATAAATTGGTGGATTTCATCTTCTCAGACAACTGATTGATTAGAGCCCTATTCCAGCACTTCAGAAACTATGAGAGGGCCGTATTTCCAGACCAACTCATCTCCCACTCAATTTCAAAAGGAGCAATCGAAGGAGGATTGGATCAACATGCTAACTCAACGCGAAGAACGCACGCTTGGACTTCAACAATCTTCATCGACTCTTTGTCGTCTCCTTCAGATTACCTCATAGGGAGTTTCATATGTTGTCTTTTGTATTTGTATTTTTATTTTATCATTGTAATCGGTTTGTGAATTTGCCTCGTGTTGGCGACTAGGTTTGGGTAGGACTTAGGGAGGAATTCGCCTCATGTTGGAGACTAGGTCTAGGGAGTAGATCTAGGGGGTGCTCGAGGCCTTTCTGGGGATAGAAAGGCTAGAGCAGCTTGAGGTCGTATCTGGGGATAGATCAGCTAAAGCCAACCAATTCTTAGGGAGAAGAGTCGGTATAAAAAACAAAAAGAGTTTTCATATTATTCACTTTGATTTCTAGTGTCATATAAATCAGATTTTTTAATTAATTTGGTAAATGATAATCATGTCTTTTCTTGTTAAATAAAATTGATTTCATTTCTAATTTCTATCTCTTTACTTTTGATTAACTTACTTCTACTAAAATATCTAAAGTTTTCTATAAAAGTTTAAAGTTTTCTAAAACCCTTATTCACCCCCTCTAAGGGCGCCTCAAGATCCAACATTATCTGTATTTCCAAAGGCAAGAGAACAAAAGGAAAATAGGTGAGATTGAGGCTGCAAAAGCTGAAAAAGACACAACCACCAATCCCCCTGAAAATATGATTGTGGCTATTGAAGATAAGGAGATCCCAGCTCAAGTAAAAGTGGTTGCTGAAAACATGAATGCTGCAGCAGACCAAGATGCTTCAGCCAAAGAAAAAGAAGTGGTTGCTGACATTCCTGAGTGTTCTACTTCTAAGAAAAGAAAACTTTAAATGAATGTATAAATGTCTTATGAATGCCTGGATGTAAATTGAACTATACTTTATCTGAAATGCTTATGAATGAATTGTTATATTAGTCATGTTATGTCCTAAGCTAATCTGATCTAGCTTAATTTTACTCTGTGATATTGGTTAAGTTAATATGTGATATATCATCATGTTTATATAATCATATTATTAGTGTGTTAGACTTTGTAAGTAACATACCTGACATGAATATCACTTGTTACAATCATATTCTAAATATCATAATAATATTTACATGAGTATGTTATAATGATTATCATGATATGAGGTTACATGACAAACATTTATGTATTATGTACCTTAGCATTTGAGGGTGTTCTTCCTTCTTCAAATAAGGGGAGATTGTTGGGAAAATGACCCTCAATGTTCCCTTGATTTGAAGAAGCTTCACACTCAATGCTAAGTACAAGTTGTATTTGATAAACCCCATTTTAGCTCATGACCATGCAGGGTTAAGTCATACCAAGGTGTGAAGTAAGTTCAGTAGGTTTGATGTCAAAACCGCTGAGACAAGCTCTCAGTCTCAGCTGAACCGCTAAGACAAGGCCAAGGGCCGCTGAGAAGGTGACTGGGCCAGCTAAGCTGCAGATAGAAGAAAACCGCTGAGATAACTGGCAGTCTCAGCCGATCCGCTGGAACGGGACAAAAGATGCCACTGAGACTGGAAGCTGTCTCAGCCCAACCGCTGAGACAGATTCAAAAGGACTGGCGGGTTTTGCTTTTGGCGCAAGCTGCAGAAAAGCAAGATATGGTATTCTAATCTTGTCCATGCTGTGTCAGGGGACATATAATAGCCGTTGGAGATCAGTGGAGTATAAAAGAATAAATTAGGGCTTTGTAACAATAGCTCTTACTCTCTCACTCACAAGAAAAACAAGATTACTGTTCCATTGACGGCAGCTAAGAAAGTTTTCACATCCTGGTTCCTGAAGCTGCAAGGAGATAATAGTTTGCTCCTCTTGATCAACTCAAGATAGAGCAAGATGATCCTCACTCTTTCTCTGAAGAAAAGGATCAGAAGAATCAAAGTTGAGGCCATTGGACTCATCCCAGATTCAAGACTGCTATAGCAGTTGTTCAACAACAGAAGACCAAGGCTTGTCCTATTTTATCTTCTAATTGTAATCATCTATTATAAACTATGTAGGAACTTAACCATTCTGAGATTGTAGGGCATCTTTGCCTGAGGTTGTAGGGCTGTTTGACCTGAGTGGTAGAGCTGAGAGGTCAACTTGAGTGTAGGATCTTTGGGAGATCTGAGGTAGGGCTGTTGAGCCTGAGGTAGGGCTGTTGAGCCTGAGGTAGGGTTTGGGAAAACCTGAGAGATCCTATGGGATCTTTGTTGTAAGCTCTTGGAGCTGAGTTTGGAGGTGTTGGCCTTTTCTAACTCATTGTTAGAAAGGTGGAGGGGGAAAGAGGACTACTCAAGCCACCCTATCTTGAGGAACCTCTATAAACCATTGTGTGTTTTCTGGGTGCTTGATATTTAACTAACCTAAAATTAGAAAATAGCTTGGTTAAAGTCTAAAATAAAAACAAACCTATTCACCCCTCCTCTAGGTGACTAAGACTACATCCTAAATAAAGTATCAACATAGACCAATTTTTTCTAGTCGACATATACCAATTTCTTCTATTCGACAATGCTGACTTTCTTCAAGTTGATAAGTACAGACCTTCTAGTTGATATGCATAAACTTTCTTCAAGTCGATATACACTGACTTTTTAGTCGATATGACTAAATTTCTTACAATTGCAAAAAGGGGTGTTACATGTGTGGCCATGTCCTCCATCCTATCCGATTTGATATCCATCAACTCCTTGAAGTTCTTATCGTCATAAAGTGTTGATGTAGCCGCATTGGCCTAGCGAGTAACCATATTACTCCATAGTGGAAGGGAAGTGGAGACCTTGATGCGTTTCCCTTTTTTGTTCTAACACAGTAATGGTTCACCCTTCACATCCTTAACCGACTTACAAAAGCCGATCATGGGGAATTGTTCGCTGGACAAGTCTGCCACCATAGTGTCTTCTCTCCCATGTCACTCTATTTCACTCTTCTGCCTCAGTGCTCTTTGCGGTAGAACTTCTCCTTCTAGTCGCTATGGTTTACGTAGAGGAACCCGCAAGGTCACTAGAAAGTAGAGAATTGTATAAAATGCGGCTAATACAGTTACTTTTTAGCTTAATCACAGGTTATGATCAACGTATTATCCGCATGGGAATTTTCTATGACCTCTGACCATAACGACAGAGAGTATAAAATATCTAACTGCTCATTAGCAAGAAATTTTATGATGTCTATCTTAATCTCTGACAAGTTCCTCGGCGATTTGAAGATGATATCGTCGCGATCTTCAGGATGTGTAAGGAGACTGCCAAAGTTGCCCTAAAAAATCAGGAATCTTTAGGTCAGTTGTGAACCTTGTTAGGCAAGTTGACAACCTGCATCCAGTGGCATGCAAAGTATAGTAGGCCATTGAATTCCTCTTTCTTCTTTCCTTCTTTGACCGCTTTTACAGAGAAAGCATGGAGGAAAATATTCAAGGTAAAGGTGACTTCCTCTGACCGTAGATATATGATTAATTAAAAAATTTCCGCCATGGAATTTGGTGGTAGTTGACCGAGAACTATCCCATAATGGTTAAAGACTACAATGACTTCCCTGGGAAGAGGAAAACTGCATCAGAATCTAAATGATCTATGGTAATCGTGATTTGTCCTTTGGCACTAGTATTGATTCCCTCATCTTCTCGCAGAAGTCGCGCGACTATCTGTGTATGGTCCATAAGTTTCTTCAAGAAATACATGTGCTCAGAAGTTGAAAGCCTTGAAGGTTTGTGAAGCTCAGTGTAGGGCAATTAAGTCTTTGGAGGACAAGATTCCTATAGAAAAAAGGCTTGTGACTATCTTCTCAAAGCCCAAAGTTGTCCTTCCTATAATAGATAGTTTCTCCTCTCTATATAGAGGAGTACTAGGCTATAATAAGGAATTTGGAGAGAATTTCGAAGCAAGAACTATCTTCCAAAATGTTGTCTCTCCCTAAGCACTATCATCCAAAGGGAAGGAAAAGGCTTTACCTCAAAAACCTATTCCTAAAGTGAAGTCTGTGACTATGCAATCAACTTCCAATTCATTGCACAACCACAAGAATAGCTCAAGAAATGATGTCTGTAAAGTAGTTTGCTCTTTTGATCACCAACATTTCATTCAGAAGGTGACTCCGATAAGGAGGTATAATAAATTTGAATGTTGGTGTTGTGGAAAGGTTGGGCACTTTGCTATAGATTGTTGGTTTAACCCAAATATGCCTAGAGCAATGAATGAGAGGCCTGCTAGTAGTTTTGTTGTTAAGCTTCCAGTAATTAAGACTAACAAGAACCTAGGACCCAAATTCATTTGGGTTTCTAAGGCATACTAATCTTTGTCTTGTAGGTTTGTCCAATGGCTAGCCAAAGGCAAATGTGGTTGTTGGACAATAGATGATCCAAGCATAAGTCTAGTTTAAGAAGCATTCGATTAAAGAAAAATATTACTTTCAACAAGTACATTGGATCTTGCAATCACAACCATTGATTCTAAGATCAATACCCTAAGTTTGCCAGCTCAGGTACGTGCCTCTTCACATTCTAAAGTAAGACATATATAAATAGGTCATATGTTTTGAAATAGAGTACAACCTACATTTGCTCTAAGCCATCAGGATGAGTTCTCGCGACATCGAAGCTCTACAAAATCGACGATCCTAAGGAAATGGCACTTGTGAAGAATGACGATACCTGCAATATTGGAAGCGAGCTGATACGCGACGGGTTCATCAACGCTGATGAGGAGATAAATTCAGTTATTAGGCTAATTGATGCAGTGGGGATAGAATAAATGCTCTCAGTGTCAACTGCCATCATGCATAGAGAGCTTCTGGAGTTCTATGCTGGGCCCAAGAAGAGTACTTCTGGAAATGCCATCAAAACTAGTGCTGGAAATACCCTATTGAGAGTAATGGCAAAAGGACTCTCCAAGGAACTGCGTCTGCCTAGACTTTCAGGGGATGAAATAGAGGATGAGATCTCAGAGGAAGATCTTTCAACAACAAAGAAGTGGTGCAGCCACAATGAACAATCACATGGTACCTTGAAGAAGGCTGACTTCAATGTTAAAGGGAAACTCTTGGTTGATATAATAGGCAAAGCACATTTGTGCAAACCTGGATCTCATGATAGAATATCCAAGGATATGTTTGAGATAATGAATAGAGTAATCCTCTGCAAGAAAATGGACTTGGTTCAGTTAGTGTTCAAAAAGATCCAGGGAATTCTTCAAGCACCAAACTTGGAAGAATCCTATCCCTATACCTCCTTAACACTCTTCAACTGAATGAAAAGATGGGCTTACCCATCCATCACATGAAGAGAATAGACTTAAAAATTCTGGGGAGATGGGAGAAAGTTATCCCTAAAACCATAGATAGAGTCCTTGGTTGCTAATGTGATAGTGCCTGAAAACTCTACTACTAGGAAAAGAAGTGCTCCAGTTGAGGTGGAGACTCATGTTGAGCTCTCAGCCCAAGAGACCGTGGAACCTATTGAGAATGTGGCTGTTGTTGAAGGGGAGACTCACAATGAGCTCCCTGCTCTAGAGGTTGAGGAAGTAATCTGCACTGAGGCTGATGTCCAAGAAGACCTAGGAAGTTAGCAGAATGGATGTTGATAACATTGTCCTTGAGAAGGAACGTACTGAGCAAGAGAATCTGTGCACATAATTCATTTTAATTTTAGATAAAGATTTGCAAGAGAAGGTAAATGAAAAATAACAAGATCATCTGTGATCATCTACACAAACAACTCATGAACTATCACCAAGCTCCATAATTGATCAAATAAAAAATCCGCTCACCGAGGAAAGACAGCAATATCAAGCATATGTGGATAAAGTTGTCAAGGAAGTCAGAGATGATATGTCTGCACAGATGAATGAGTTAAAAGCAGATATTGATCACATCAATACTTAGATAACCAGCTGATTCACCAGTAGGAACAACTGTAGACAGTAACAAGAGTGCTCTCCAGTCTCTAGGTGAAAGAGTAGACACCTCTCTTTAACAGAATCAACAGGGAGAAGAGAATTTAGAAAGTCCAGCCAGATGGCTCACTGCAAAGATAGATGAGAGTCAGAAGAATATTATAACTAGATGTATCAATTCAAATGAATTTACCCATAAAACCCTCAATATACCAAGATGGAGCAAATTACACAAGATATTCTACAAAGTTTTATTGAGGAAGTCAGAAAGAGAGAGAAGACTGGAGGTAATCAAGCAGTCCGGATTGTGAATCAACTTCATCACTCCCAGGGACTCCCTCCCATAGTGTATAATCCTCTACAACCAGCAGAACCTCAAAACTTTCCAAGACACTATGTTGAATCAAGTCAAAAAATAATCTCAAACTTTCAGATGAAGAAATGTCTCGTTTGAGGAAAAAGGAAGAAGAGTGGGCAAATGATCCAAATTTTAAGAATTGGAGCCCAAAGTCAAGAGAAATTATATTGAATCATGTAAAGACTTTGGGGACATTGGCAAAGACATCTCCAGACATAACCCTTCAAGTGAATGGGATAAACATAAGAAGACAGAAGCCAGGAGAAGGCTCTATACAAGACATAAACAGGAAGGGACACTGCCAGAGAATGCACCTCCTATTCCTGATAAGTACATTCCAAAGCCCTTCTCATAGTTTGAAAGACAAGAGCAGAAGCTAAAGAGCAAGGAGAAAGAGACAGAAAAGAAAAAAGGCCTACTAGAATAGTACCTGAACATGTGATAGCTGAAAGCAAATGTTGTTGTAAATCTGTTTAAAAACACTTGGTATATTTATAATATCTTGCTGAAGTTTTTTTAAAGTATCTGTTCATTTATTCATTTCTCTATTATGCACTATAATACATACTTTACATGTGCTAAAATATTGTTAATTAACTTATTTTTGCTTAAACACTATGAATGATACTCAACACATAATAGTTAATATGGTTTAAATAAAAGTATTAATCACTAGCATTAATGTATAATCTAGTGTCAATAAATTGGCAATGCAACATTAGGAAAGCATACAAACTGCTAAGAATAATGTTGCAGCTGACACACAAGATTTGCTCATGCTGATTATGCATAAGATCCAAGACAATATTGTTTTGTCCACAAAATGATATCTTCGTGATGACAGATGGTCTCGTCGCGATGACACTATGATTTCATCATGATGACATGATGATACCTAATTATCTGCCCATAAATTCAAAAATCTAAAACGAATCAATCACTACCATTGAATCTGAATCGATCAAACCTCTAATACGCAATTTTTCTCTTTCCGCGTTAGAAATTATAAATAGGAGTCGAATGTCTTGAAATTAAAGCATATGCTACATTTGCCCTAAAAGCCGTCGATTGCTCTCCGTCTGGTGGAAGTAGACAAGTCGATGCGCTCAGCTCTTCTTCAAGAATCTAAGAAATGTATCCAAAGGGGGAAGGATACCTATATGAAGGAAGTGAAGTAGTAAGAGATGGATTTCAGAAGGCTCCAGAAGAAATTCAAGATGTTATAAGACTGCTCGACTCCGTCGAATTGAAGTTCATGCTATCTGAACCAACTGTAATTATGAGAAGAGAGGTCCTTGAATTCTACTCAAATGCCAAAGTTGGCTCAAATGAGAAATCTGTAAAGCGTAAGATTAATGGAATAAAAGAAAAGGTAATCTCAAAGAGACTGGCCAAGGTTTTCAATCTGCCCTCATTTGCTAGTGACGAAGAGGATGAAGAGGTGACCACGCAGGACTTAAATGATGCCCTAGAGTGGTGTGGGCACTCAAAGAAGACCTACGAGTCCTTGGAAAGTAAGCACTTCAAACATCAAGGGAAGTTGTTGGCTGATATAGTTGGGAAAACCCTCCTGTGCAAGGTAGGCTCCCATGATAGGATATCCAAGCAAATGTTTGATCTAATGGCTAGGATAATCCTGATCAAGAAGACAAACTGGGCTCATATTATCTTGCAGAAAATTCAAGAGAGCTTTCAAGTACCAAATCATGGTAGAATTCTTTCCATCTACTTCTGTCATATCCTGACCACTTCAACAAGAAACTATGAGTAAAAATCCATCAGATGAGAAAGATGGATATAAAAGTACTTGAAAGATGGGAGAAGGTTCTCACAAAGTCTCCTAAAAGAAAGAAGGTAGTAAAGGCTGTGGAAAGTGAAGTAGGAAGCTCTTCCACAGAAAGTGAGCCAGTGCACAATTCTAATCTATCATGCTCCGAGGAGGATGTGGAGCACAAGGACTTCACAGTCCAAATCTCTATACAGAGCACTGATTCCAGAGCCACTGAAGGTACTGGTCAAGGTAAAGAGATGGAGCTCACTGATAATAGAAGAATTGATCAACAGGATCACTGAGGTTGAGGATGCTGTCCATCCCGGGTTAGCTGTCCAAAAGGACCCAGTTGAAGTTGAGAAGGAAATGAACCAAGAAGAGATTGTTGTCAACACATGCAGAGAGTTGCTAATTGTTGAAGCCATCACTATTCCTGAGGATGAAGTGAGACAATATTCTATCAGAAGATCTCCCTCTCCCATGTTCGAAGAAGCAGAAGGAATGGAAAACTTTATACATGAAGTAATGAAGAAGAAAGCTGAGGGAGAACCTGAAAAGCCTAGCCCCTCCAAAGGACAAATGCTAGAAGATTCCTCACTGTTGGTCCAGATAAAGATGCTCTTGGATGAGCAAAGAGTTAAGCTTGAAGCCTATGTTGACATTGCTTTCAATGATTTAAGAAGAGACATGTCCAGTGAGACTGCTGGTCTAAGAATAGAGATGAAGTATCTACAAGAAAGCATAATCAGTTTCTTTAAGAGAGCTGCTCCAGCAGTAGATCACACTGCCAAACATCTAGAACTCACTCATGAGGGTCTAGCTGATATCATTAAAAATCAATGTGCAACATCTGAAAATATGGAGGAAGCTTTTGCACCTACTGCAAGGCAAATGATTGAACATAGAAGGACCATCCAAGAAAGGTTGGATAGTCATCTACTAGAAATAAAGAATCATCTAGAAGATGGAATCCACGTGCTAAAGGACAAAATTCTTAATATTAAGGTAAATCTGTAAAAGGACTTATCTGAAGAAACCATAAAGGGGGGAGAGATCTATGATAAATGCCAGTGGTGAGCAAAGCAACAAATCTCTCTCTTATCTACTATGATGAGCCTGCTGATATATTTGCTATTGCCCCTATCAAATTTGATGCACCTGCTGCTACTGTTGAACAAAGGAGAGGAAAGAAGATTACTGCTGAAGATGCGACAGAGCTAAGAAAGAAGAGATACATTGAAGAAATGGAAAAGAAACAAGATTATGAGCAATGAAGCCCTAAATCAAGGGAGATAATCTTAAGTGCATTAGAGCATATCAAAACAAATAAAACTGAAAGTGCCAAATTGTATAACACCCATGAGTGGAAAAATTATGAAAATCAAGAAGAAATAAGAAGAATCCATAGAAGAGACAAGCTAGCAGGAAGGATTCTAGCAGATGCACAAGAACCACTCAGATATCAGCCAAAGCCTCATGACTACTTCACCAGGCAATCTGGCAAGAAAAAGGAAGCTGCTGCCAAGAGAGCCAGAAGTTGAATAGTTATAAATGAACCAGAAACATAGTTGGCTTTCTTATTTTTGGGCAAATGTAGAAATACTAGAGATTTAAAACATTTCAACATTTATAAATTTATAATATGATGATGATGCTTCTTGTGTTGTGAGCTGAATTGTTCTGAATATTTCATATTCTCTGTTATCTGTTAATACTCCAATTATCTGTTAATTTTCATTAATATGCTTTATCATTGACTGGGTTATGACTACAAATAGGGGTAGATTATTGGTAACCCTGCCCACAATATTACAGATTTGGAGAAGTCCCTAAGTCAATGATAAGTATAAGTTGTATTTGATATACATTTGATGTGACATGAGCTGGTAGGAACATAATAAATCTCATAAATAATTGTTGGAGATCAAGCAAAATGACTAAGTAAATATCATCGTGTAAATAACACTCACACGACGATATCATCTTGATCACTCGCAATAGGAAGCAGAAGAAGTCAGACAAGAATTGACATAATAATAAGAAGATCACGTCGATATCATCGTGTCAACTAGGTACACGCGACAATATTGTCATGAGAACTCAAAGAAAGTATGCTAAGGCAAATATCATCGTGTCAACTAGGTACACATGACGATATCATTGAAAGAACTCAAAGAAGAATCATCGGAGTCATATATCGTCATGACAATAAGTATCATACGACGATATCATTATGAAGACTGAAGAAAGGCTGGCTAAGTATTATATCGATGTGACAACAAGTATCACATGACAATATTCTTGTGAAGACTCAAGAAAGGCTGGCTAAGTCATATATCGTCGTGGCAACAAGTATCATACGACGATATCGTTGTAAAGACTCAAGAAAGCTGGCTAAGTCTTTTATCATTGTGTCAGCAATATTCACACGACGATATCTTCTTATCAAGATCAAAAGGCGGAAATTCAAATTGACGAAGACGACAATGCCAGATGTCAAATTAATTATTTCTGAAAAGTGCCCTGACATCAATATTCTAAGATTTCGACCATTTGATGGCTCAGAACTATAAAAGCATAAGAGAGGGTCAGTAATCTTGAATTACTTGGAAATCTTGCGCCCTAGTATTCTTTGAAAAGCTTGACGGCTAAAAAGAAATAGAATAATAACAACAAGTCTTTTCAAGGAAAGAAAGAAAGAAGAATAAGAAAAGCTTCAGCAAGTAAGCTTTCATTCTTGAGACAAAGAAAACTTCCTTATACAAGAAAATTCAGCACTGATCCTGGTACAAAATGACTTTCTGCTGATTGATCAAGTGTTGTTGCTAAAGAAGGCTTTCTGTTCAGAAAGACCTAAGAAGATCCAAGCAATTCAAAGCAATATCTTTCAAAGTCCAAACTTGTAAATCTTCCTTTAATCAATTCTTGTAGGATCTCTTTGGGATCTGAGTTGTAGGGTTATGCTGACAACCTGAGTGCAGGGTTTGTGAAAAAGCCTGAGTTGTAGGATATTGCTGAAAGTCTGAGGTAGGATCTGCTGTAGATCTGAGTTGTAGGGCCTGTTCTTGAGTTGTAGGGTTCCAGAAATCTGAGGTAGGATCCTAAGTGGATCTGAGTAATAGGGCATGCAGTGCCTCAGTTGTAGGATCCGTGGTGGAGATCTGAGATTTTGGTTGAGTTGGTTGAGTCTAGCACACTGCTAGATAGTGAAAGGGGACAATGGAGTACCCACACTGGGGAACCACAATAAATCCTTGTATACTTTTTGTGGTGTGTTTTTTGGTTGTATTTTTTTTCAAGTTAAATTAGTCTTAAATCTCTAAAAGACTAAAATATTTTAAAACACCTATTCATCTCCATCTAGCTGATTAGTCCACACCCTAGACTAATAGTAAGCTCGATTATTTTAGCTGTCAAATGAGATAACATTATTTTTGTAAAATAAAACAACCTTCACTTAAATGAATGGAATTGAGAAGAGAAATAAGGAAAGAGGAATAATTAAATCAGAAATAGAATTGGGGGTGGGGGAAAGGAAAAAATTATAAAAGTAATAAAATTTACGCTTCTACAATATTAACAAAAGTCTCCCCGGCAACGACACAAAAAACTTGATAAGTAAAATTTGAGATATATTTTTCTCCAAATTCTATGAACTATAGGCAAGAGTACCTATCGTTCATAATATATGATATTTTAAAAAGAAAATATCAAGTGTTGAATTCCACGAGGATGTTGAGTATCTCTATTAATACAAATTATAATTATTTTATCAGAAATATAAAGATAGTTTTGTAAAAGAAATAATATAGAAAAAGTGCATTTTATCGAGAATCAAACTTTAAAAACATAATTAGTAAATCTAAATTTCATAAATAATTGATGAAAGTAACTCGACTGTGGAGGTTCCCAAATCACGATAGCACCTCTCTCGAGGAATACTACCAACTAACCATAGGTTGATCTATTAAGACCCCTCGTCCAGTCGAAACCACTAAGCTTGCTTTACGAGGTGAACCCCACTATTAGATTTGACTCCAATGTGGAAGATTTATGTCGTCCTCTCTCGAGGGGTACATGCAACTCCATTCACCCTTGAGCGATCTTCTCGTATTCATGGATCTCTCGATCAACTAAAATACGGATCATTGAATGAAAAGCATATGTCGACAATATGAAATCGATATGATTAAAATCAAAGGTAAATCGTAATTTTATAAATCAGAGGCTATGAAATAGAGAATTGCAAAATTATAAATCTAAAGGTATCATCCGATCAAATGCTAAAAGATTAGCTTGACATGCTAAAAAGAAAGAACAATTTTATAACTAAGAAAAGTGATTACAATTGTAAGAAAAATAAATTATACAGAGGGAATTAGAAATGCAAGACATAAAGTAAAATTGCATGAAAGAAAATACAACAAAATGAAAGAAAATGTTCAATCTAAAGCAAGGGCTAGATGGATAATTCTTTGGCAACAACTGGCTTTTATAGCTGAAAAATTGGGAAGTCACGCCCTTGGTCACGCCCATGTCCAAGGGCGTGTCTTGGAATATCTGCCTTCTTAAAAACCTTAGAAACATTGGGAGAAAAACTACCAAAATCTATCATAATTCATTGTTCATACCCCTAGGTCACGCCCGTGTCCTAGGGTATCTACTGCGAGAAGAAACAGGCATGAAACAGATGAAACTGGCTGTTTTCAGTGATTTTTGGACGGGTCACGTCATATGTCACGTCAGTGTCCTAGGTCGTGTCTAGTGAAAAACATTCAAACTTTTCCTAGATTGTAGATGATGTTGTTCTCATCCCGAAATTGGTTGGCACCTCTCGTAACTCTTTATGGATTGAAAGTTGTGGTCATTTGAAAATTCAGCAATCGACGCGGCCTTTTTGTTATTTCTGGAGTGTACACGCCCTTAGGTCCCGTACCTGACTTTGTTACACGCCCCTTGGTCATGAGCGTGACCTAGGATGTGTAATATTAAAATTCTAAAATTTACTATTCGCAGAACAAAATTTTGAATTTTTACTATTCGCGGACCAAAATGCAAAAACTTCTTCAGGACCTCTCCAAAGCCCTGAAAACACAAAACAACGTAAATTAAACTTAGAATTAAATAAAAATACTAATAAATTACTAAAAAGAAAACCTAAACTATCATAAATAAATATGTAAAATATGTATTATCAAGCCACTCGCTCTTCCCGACGTCCGACAGAGGTACTCGTCTTGATCGCCATAACCGCAGGCCATGGCCTCTTCTCAGCATCAACAGTCAAGGCCACAACTTGCCTTTATAAGATCCAGCGTCCTCCTCCGCCTTACGAGTGCAGTCAGCTTGATCCCTCATACGTTTCTCAAAGTCCGCAGTTTGGATCTGCATCCACTCTTGGAAAGTCGCTTCTTTATCGCACATCTTCTCTTGGAAGGACCTACCTTGATCTCGCAACATCTCCTCGAAGGCGAACTCTTTATCCTGTGTCATTTTTTCAAAGTTAGCGACCTGCCGCACCTGGTCTTCAAGCGCCCTTTCTCTTTCCCGTATCTTCTGCACAAAATTTATCACCGACCTCAAGATCTTCCTAAACTTCGGCGGAACTGAAGGTTGTGGAGCATCTTCACCCGTGGTAAAAATTATCATCCATAGGGATAATAACAATATCATTCCGCTTACTCAGCGACAAAGGTTTGAATGCCAAAGGAGGAAGAGAAAGTGGCGGTCTCAAGACCATTTTGGCCTTACCTGTCCGAATGGCTTCTAAAGCTGCCACCCAGTCTTTTGCTGCCTTCTCCAATGCGGTCTGTTTAATCTGAGATTGGATCACATCATTGTCGGTCAATGGGCCTTCTCTTTTTCAAGTTGTTGTCGTGCCTCCTCGCGCTTCTCCTCCTCCATGACCGTGTTAGTTTTTTCCTCTATCTTCTCCTTCTCCTCGAAGGGATTGATCACTTGCACAATAATCGTAGGATTATTTCCCACCTCCTCAGATGACTTGTCCAAAAATGCGGCTAAGCCAAGATCAACCTCTTTAAGAGGAGTGGGGTTGACCGTAGGAGATGAATTCTTGTCAATTCCCTCATCGTCCTCCTCTCCTGGTGGGAACTTCTCGGGAGTCCGCTTCATCTCCCTCTCTTCAATGACCGCAGCATTCGAGCTAACCACATCATCCTTTGAGGTCAAATCTTCCATTTTACTTTTCTTCTTCCCCCTCCTTATCTTCTTTTCTTTATCTTTTCCAGATGATCAGCCATCTTGGCGCTTTCGTCTCTTATCTTTAGCAGATTCTTCAGCTTCTCCAATCTGCTGCCTCAACTTCTCAGCAGTAGACACTCCTCGCTTTAACCTTGACTTGACTTTATCCGCATCATTAGCAGCCAATACGATCTGGTCCTCAGACCGCCCGAGCTACTCAAGGGACTTCTTCGCATCAAAGCTAATTGTAATATTCTAAATGTCTTGAGTAACTTCCGCTTAAAAGGGAGTGTTCACCACATCAACATAAGGCGATATGATCGGAGTGACCGCAACATTTTCCTTCGTGGGCTCATTTTATTTAACCATGGGCTTTGCGGTTGTCGCCTGTGCAGACTCAAGTTCTTTAGCCGCCCTTCCAGAATTCTTGCCTTATATGGGCTTCTTCTCCACACTTTTCTTCGCGGATCGGGCTGTCTATTTAACAGCTGTGAGACTATCCTTCTTCACAACGTTCTTCTTAGAAGAAGACCATGTCTTTTACTTCGCCCTTAACTTCTTCATCAGATTCATAGTAGATCTAATAGCTGTGATCTGAAGGATGTTAGCCGCAAGTGTTGAAAAACTCACCGCTTAAAAAAAGATCTGGAAATCCATAGGCCCCTCAGCCGTTTTTATAGATTTCTCAGCATTTCAAGCATATTATAATCTTCGCGATTAAAGCGGACATTTCTGAAGTTTATCAACATGAAAATGTGCGGGGATCATGTTTACCCGAGATTCTGTGACCAGGTTTATACATACTTATCGGTCAGCGCAGGCTGCCTCTCAGTGACTGCCCAGACCGCCTGAGACATTTCGGCAGCCAACATTGAGGACAATAGAGACCTATCGCAAGTCTGACCATTGGACCGCATAGTCAGAAGATATTTCTATTTTCTTGCTGTTTGTACACCATGTAACCTCTCATCTCTGTTTGATTCTCCTATACCCAGGGTAGCCCATAATTTTAGAGCTTGCCTGTTCGAGCAGGCCCCCACAAATATAAATAGGATGAGCAGTACCTAGAAGGGTGAGACTCTAGTCCTCAAGCTTGTTGCCTATGACATCAGTCTCGATTCTAGCTTCTTCTCAGTCGTTTGTTTGTCGGCTAGCTGTTTCTTATTCTCTGTAATGTTGGACATGTGTGACACATCCCTTTGTTTGAGAATAACAAATCCCAAATTATATTTGATCTTGCTTGTCGTGTGTTTAGAGTGTGCAGGAACTATAGGTGCAATACTCCACAGGTAGAAAACAAATTGGAAACGACTCTCTGGAAAGTGTGCTAATGCTCGTGTTAGTTGTTAACGCCCAACATTAACAACCGCTGAGAAGGAAACCGCTGAGATGGCGTTCGACAAAATCAGAAGGAAACTGCGTTCGACGAATGGAACCTGCGTTCGACGAACTCTGAAGGCGCTCGACGAAACCTGAAGGAACCTGCGTTCGACGAAATCTGAAGGCGCTTGACGAAACCTGAAGGAACCTGCGTTCGACGAAATCTGAAGGAAACTGCGTCTGACGAAAGGAAAGTGCGTTCGACGAACTTTGAAGGCGTTCGACGAAAGGAGTTTCTGTTCGACGAATTGAACCTGCGCTCAATGAAATTTCGCTTGACGAACCTGCGGTCGACGAACTTTGATTCCGTTCAACGAACGCGCATTAGATGAAATAAGTTTCGCTCGACGAAATTGGTTTCTGCCACGATCGTGACGGTTGCGGTTGACGAAATGGGATTCCGTTCGACGAAGGCGCGTTCGACAAAATTAGTTTCGTTCGATGAAATTTGGTTCCGGCACCCTCCCGACGCTATGCACGATCTCAGCAACTGCCGTACACGTTTACTAACGCTGGCGTTAACCCTTAATGCCAAGCGTTAGCTCCAGTTTCTATTTAAAGATCTGATGTTGTTTGCTGAAGCTAGATGATTTTTGAAGCCTTCATTCCAGAGATCTAGAGAGCTTCCAGAGAGAATACTTGTGCCAAAACTCCATTGTTGTTATGCTGCTGAAGATGGATCTCCCACAAAAGGCTTAAGGAGAATTCCGGAGGAGGACTACGACACGCTATATCCGAAGGACGATCGCTTTGACCACGCTCATACTACAACGATCAACTTCAGAAGATCTCATATAGGGATTTTTTATAGTTGTTATCATTATTTACATTTCATTCTATTTTGTAACCATATAGATAATTCGCCTCGTGTTGGCGACTAGGTCCTTGCGAGGCTTAGGGGGTAATTCGCCGCGTGAGTTCGCGACTAGGTCTAGGAGATTAGATCTAGGGGGTGCTCGAGGCCATATCCGGGGAAGGATTGGCTAGAGTGGCTTGAGGCCATATCCGGGGAAGGATAGGCAAGCCAACCGATTTGTGGGGATACAAGTCGGTATAGAAAAGGAAAAATTGTTTTACTTTGCACGCCTCCGATTTCTAGCGATATTGAAATCAAATTTATGTAAACACCTTATTTATATAATATAATCATATCTCTTTTTGTGTTTACTTGATTTCTATCATTTGGCATAAGTTATAAAATTGCAAATTACAATTGTTTCTTCCTTTAAGTTAAATTGTTATTTCGTTCTAATTTACTCTAAACAATTTAGTAAATTGTCTAAAAATTTATAAAAAATTTTATTCCCTTATTCACCCCCCCCCCCCCCCTTCTAAGGGCGTCAATCGATCCAACAAGTGGTATCAGAGGTAGGTTATTCCAAACGGTTCAAAAAACTAGGAATAATGGTGTCTTATGATCTCGCTTTTTCCGAGGGTCAGGGAATTAGTAGGCCTCCACTATTTACCGGGTCAGATTATAATTACTGGAAAAATAGGATGAGATGTTTTCTTATGACCCTAGATATTGAGGTATGGAATATGGTAGAAGAGGAATACTCTCCTCCTACAATTGAAGTGGAGAGATAACTTTAGATAAACCAAAAGATAAATGGGATGATAGGGATAAGCTAAAATGCAAAAATAACGTCAAGACCATGAATGCTTTATTGTGTGTTAGATAGAAATGAATTTAATAGAATTTCTGCATGTACTACTGCATATGAAATTTGGAATCATTTGGAAGTTACTCATGAAGGTACATCACAGGTTACAGATTCAAAACTTTTCCAACTTGAGTCGGAATATGAAAATTTCCGGATGGATGAAAGTGAAGATGTTGATGCCATGTACACGCGCTTCACCAAGATCGTCAATGCCTCCAAAGTTCTTGGAAAGACCTTCTCCAACGGCGACTTGGTCTGAAAGATTCTTCGTTCCCTTATGCCAAAATTCAACCCGAAGGTGACGGCCATTTCAGAATCGCACAATCTAAGAACGCTCCAAGTTGATAGCCTCATTGGGAATCTCAAAACCCATGAGGTAGAACTCAAAATCAAATATGATGAATACAACAAGGAGCCAAAGAAGAAGGCTTTGACACTAAAATCAAAGAAGGAGTGCCAAGAGGATGAGGATGAAGAAATCCTTTTGGTGAAGAACTTTCGAAAGTTCATGCGAAATCCGGAAAGGAGAAACACTTTTCGGAAATTTATCCAAAAGGATGCAGGATGGAAAGGGTCATCCTAAAAGAAGGAAAAGGAGAGCGACGATGAAGATGAGAGACCTCCACCAGAATGCTTTTATTGTAGGAAGACCGGGCACATTCGGAGTCAGTGCCCAAAGTTCTTGAAGGAGAAGAAGGAAAAGCTAGAACATTGGATGACTCCTCCTCCTCCTCCGAAGAATCAAGTGGGTCTTCATCAAGCGAAGATGAGGAAGCAAACATGTGCCTCATGGGACATGGAAACGACAGTGACGACACCAGTGTTCTTAGCGACACTGAGGTAACTCCTCCCACTTATGATGAACTCTTTAATGAATTCCTTGAAACTTGCAAAGCTTTTGATAAAAATATGAAAGATAGTATTTTATTGAATCGTGAAAATGAATCTCTTATTAAAGAAAATCAAAAACTTTCCAAAAAATTAATTGTTTTAGAAAAGAGAAAGGTTTCTTGCCAAGAGTGTGATCACTCCACTAAATTGGCAAAAGATATTGAAGAGTCACTTTCAAAAGCCCTCTCTCATGCCAAAACTCTTACAAAAGAGAAGGGGGAATTAGAAAGGAAATTAGAAGCCTCTCTTTTGCAAATCAAAAATAATAAAAAAGATTTTGAAAATAGGTGTGTCAAGCTTGTGAAAGAAAATTCTCCACTTAAAGCACAAGTTCATGATCTCCCCATGGCCATTAAAAAATTTGGAATAGGCCAAAAATCACTGGAAATGATTTTAGGGAACTAGTGTCATGGTTCTGGAAAATTTGGGCTTGGATATCGAGGTAAGGGCTACCACCCGACGCTAGCTACTAAAGCCAGTGCTAGCACCTCATACAAGAAGCCTGAATTTTCTTTTTCAAAATGTTTTTCTTCTGTAAATCCAATGTCTTCCAGCAAGAAGATATTCCAGAAAAGGTCTCAACCCCCTTTATTTCGTGTGCAAACTGTTATAGGTTAGGTCACACATCTAGTTCTTGCAGGAAAATAAAACAAAATACTTTAAAACAAATCTGGGTACCTAAGGCTTCCACTTATTCTATGGGTGGTTCCACTTGGGTATCCGGATCTTTACTCTCATCTTCTTTCTAGATGTGCAGGCAGGCTAAGGATAATGAAAGTGTATGGTACTTGGATTCAGGATGTTCCAAGCACATGACGGGCAATAAAGAAAAGTTCCTTAGCCTAGAAAAGAAGAAGGGAGGGATCGTGACGTTTGGTGACAACGGAAAAGGAAGGATCATGAGAATTGGTACAGTTGGTAACAAATCCTTTACTATATCTAATGTTCTTTATGTGAAAGGATTAAAACACATTTTAATTTTTATTAGCCAATTATGTGATAAAGGATTAGATGTGTTATTTGAATCTTCCACTAATCTATGCAAAATATCTAATCCTACTACAAAAGACATTTTACTAACTGCACCAAGAATACATAATGTTTATCTAGTTTCTTTTCATGATCTTTCTAAATCATCTATAAAATGTTTTATCACTAAAAATGATGAATTAGAACTTTGGCATAGAAGACTAGGGCATGCTAGCACAAAGCTCATTGTAAAACTTGCCAAAAGTAATTTAATTAGAGGATTGCCTAGGATAAATGGAAATTTACCTTCACTTTGCTCACCATGTCAAAAAGGTAAATTTTCTAGATCCTCTTTCAAAAGTAAAAATTTCATTTCTACTACAAGACTCTTGCAAATAATACATATGGATCATTTTGGTCCCGTTAGCACTGCAAATCTTGGTGGTAGATTATATACATATGTTTTAATAGATGATTTTTCAAGATATTGTTGGACATCATTTCTCTCTTCCAAATCCGATGCATTTTGTGAATTTGCAAAATTATGTACTCGTATTCAAAATGAAAGTGATTTAAAAATTAAATGCATTCGCTCGGATCATGGAGGAGAATTTGAAAATGAAAAATTTACATCCTTTTGTGATATGTTAGGCATTAAACATGAGTTCTCTGCACCACGCACACCACAACAAAATGGTGTTGTAGAAAGAAAGAATAGGACACTTCAAGAACTAGCACGCACTATGTTATGTGAATATAAATTACCTAAGTCCTTTTGGGCCGAAGCCATAAATACATCATCTTATGTTATGAATAGAATCATGCTTCGCCCATCTCTTAATCTCACACCATATGAACTCTATTTTCAAAAGAAGCCTAATGTATCTTATTTCAATGTTTTTGGTTGTAAATGTTTTATTTTGAATACAAAAGATAGCTTGGGAATGTTTGATGAAAAATGTGATGAAGGAACTTTTCTTGGGTACTCTTCAACTAGTAAAGCTTATAGAATTTTTAATAAAAGAACTAGGAGAGTAGAAGAGTCAATAAATGTAAAATTTGATGAGTTTATTCCTTGTGTAGAAAAACTTTCCGCAGGCAACGAGGATGATCTCTTACAACCTTTGGAGCATGGTGATGAGGAATCTTCCAAAGAAGAAGAAGAGGAGGCCAAGGAAGATGAATATGTACCACCAAGTGCCTTGAAATTCACAAAGGATCATCCACGGGAATTAATAATTGGTGAACCATCTATCGGGGTATGAACTCGCTCTTCTCTTCATGAATCATATTCAAATATCAGTTTTGTTTCCGAAATTGAACCAAAAACCGTTCCTACCGCTTTAAATGATGAATTTTGGTTTTTGGCTATGAATGAAGAGTTAGAACAATTTGAGCGACATAATGTTTGGAAATTAGTAGAAAGACCATTTAATCACCCAGTTGTAGGTGTAAAATGGATTTTTAAAAATAAATTAGATGGTGAGTCTAGAATCACTAGGAATAAGGCACGCTTAGTAACACAAGGATATTCACAAATCGAGGGGATAGATTTTGATGAAACTTTTGCACCCGTTGCTAGGTTGGAATCCATTAGAATTTTTCTAGCATTTGCAAGCTTTAAAAGAATAAAACTATTTCAAATGGATATAAAAAGTGCTTTTCTCAACGGGTTTGTAAAAGAAGAAGTTTATGTTGAACAACCCCCCGGTTTTATTAATGAAAAATTTCCCAATCATGTTTATAAACCAGAAAAGCACTTTATGGTTTAAAACAAGCGCCACGTGCATGGTATGAAAGAATTACATCATTTTTTATTAAAGCACGATTATATTATGGGAAGTGCCGATAATACTCTCTTCATTAAACATAATAATGATGATTTAATTATTTTGCAAATATATGTTGATGATATAATCTTTGGATCTACTAATGAAGAGTTGTGTAATGAAGTTATTAAAGTGATGAAAAATGAATTTGAAATGAGTTTAGTAGAAGAACTTTCTTATTTTCTTGGTTTTCAAATATCACAAAGAAATGATGGTATTTTTATATGTCAAACCAAATATGTCTATGATATGCTTAAGCGCTTTGGATTTGAAAACCTTAAACATGCTTCTACACCAATGAGTGCATCACTTAAATTAGGAAAAGATGAATCGGGAATTTCAATTAATCAAACCTTATATAGAGGTATGATAGGATCCATACTTTATCTTAGTGCAACTAGACCCGATATTATGTTTGTCGTATGCTTATGTGCTCGATTTCAAGCCAATCCAAAAGAATCTCATTTAAAAGCGGTAAAAAGAATTTTTAGATATCTTATTGGGTCATCTAGATTAGGATTATGGTACCCGCACAATAATTCATTTACACTTCACGGCTACTCTGATTCGGACTACGCTGGTTGTTCACTTGATAGAAAAAGCAATAGTGGCACTTGTTATTTTCTAGGACCTTCATTAGTTGCATGGTCTAGTAGGAAACAAAATTCGGTTGCACTCTCCACCACAGAGGCCGAATACATTGCATTAGGGAGTTGTTGTGCACAAGCTCTATGGATGACCCAAACTTTAGAGGACTTTAGTTTTCATCTAAAACTTATTGAATTAAAATGTGACAACAAAAGTGTCATTGATCTCACAAATAATCCGGTACACCACTCTAGATCCAAACATATAGATGCGCATCATCATTTCATAAGGGATCACATTAAAAAGGAAAATGTTAGGATAAGTTTCATTGGCACGGGCTCTCAACTTGCTGATATATTTACTAAACCTCTTCCCGATGCAAGGTTTCAAATATTAAGGTTGGAATTAGGAGTCTTAGACATCTTAGGATGAATAACATGTAAAATGCTAATGTTTTATGCAATTTGAGCAATCAAGACATCTCCAAAAATTACAAAATTTCTACATAAGACTACTCTAAGGACTCTTAATAAATATCAAAAATCAGATTTTTCAAATTCTCAAAAAATCGTGTATTGTTTCCAGCGCTAGCCCTAACACCAGCGCTAGCATGGGTGTTGAAATTTTCTGTTTTTTAAATTTCTAAAAATCCTTAAAAATATGTTAGTTTATATTTACTAATTTGTTTTTGAATTTCTGACATTTATTATCTTTGTTTTAATTTAGATTTTAGAAAATCAACTACAAAAAATCAAAATTCAAAAATACAAAAATATACTTTTGTGATTTTTCTGTTTTTATTTCATTAAAAAATTTCAAAACAACAAAAAAAACTGTATGATCTTTATTGCTAATATCAAGCATGAATGAATTCTATTATTTAGAATTGTTTACAATGTTAGCATTTATTCCTTCAAATTACTATGAACATTGTTTTGTTTATCATGCTTTGATATATCTATTTAAAGTGCATCAATTGTATTGAAAAATATGTGTAGAACCAAGCTTACCATGCCTCTAAGTATGAGTAAATGTATTATGATTGATAATGATACCTTTCACTCACTTATTTTGGTAATCAACATGTGTGTTTAAATCTAAAAATGCTTGTTTGTGTATTGTATTTGTACAATAAATTAAAACTTGCATAAGTTTATTACCTACACTACATTTGAATTGCATTTATGAAATTTTGAAAAGTGGTTAAGTTTCAAAAATTGTGGGTTTGCAAAACAAGTGCATTCGGAGAATGTTGTCGCACAAATGTGAACAAAAAATTATATATGTAGACAAATATAACTCCACCAAGAACTACTTGAATCTCCTGATAAGTCTTCATAAGCATTGTGAGGTTGAGCACCTTGGAAAGAATAGTAAAGTGTCTTGTGCAACCCTTGATTAATACGCCACTTTTTATAAAATAGTGTGCATTAAAGTGTGTAAAAGTTAATTTACTTGTGTTTAATTGTACACTTTACTTTACATATGTCTTATATTTTGTGATTTAAATCAATTGTTAACATTGCCCAAAATACACTTATGTGCACATCATTATCTTTCATAACACTTCTTCTCATGAGTATTGGATTCTAATGATTTATCTATACTACTTTTTATATAATAAATGCACTAGATAACCTAGCATGATCTCTACAATGTTTTGGTATCTCTTGAACTTAAAATTAAGTAACATTGAAGTATATTTTTTTATGTTCATTTTTATGCTTGGTATCTTTATGTAAAACTATGAGATTTCAAGAAGGTTAAAACATCTTTACATTTTGAACTTAAAACTCATATTTTTTTTACTTATGCTTTTCATGCTTACAAAAAGATGTTTCTTATAATCTTTCGCTTGCTTACAACTCTTATCTTTTTATTTGAAATCTCTTATATATACTATGCTTAAAATCTTTATCATTATCTATATTACAAAAGCTCGATCATGCTTTATCATTTATAAGAAATGCCTCCTTACTACCCTCACCCTACCTTCTTTTGATAATACCAAAAGGGGGAGATTAATTGTAGAAATCTATATAGGAGAAATATTGAAGAATACGGGGAGACTAATTCATGTAATCTACATAGGAGATTAACTCGTGTGGAAGGCCGTCCTGGGGATGTCGGAGTCCTTGATCTTCAGCTGATGGTAACCCGACCTGAGATCTATCTTGGAAAAGGTTGTACTGCCTTTAAGCTGATCGAATAGGTCATCCACACGCGGGAGGGGGTACTTATTCTTGATGGTTACCTTATTAAGATCTCGATAGTCGATGCATAATCTCATGGATCCATCCTTCTTTTTCACGAAGAGTACGGGGGCACCCCAAGGTGAAGAGCTAGGGTGAATGTACCCACGCTCAAGCAATTCGTCTAACTGCGATCTGAGTTCTTCTAGCTCACGCGGTGCCATACAGTAAGGAGCTTTAGATATGGGGCGCGTCCCAGGCTCTACATCAATACAGAACTCCACATCTTGATCAGGAGGCATCCCAGGCAATTCGGCAAGGAACACGTCACGAAACTCCGAAGCAACAGAAATAGACTCGAGTTGAGGAGAGATAGCATCCGAGTGCGAAGCATAAACGAAGCAGACAGAACATCCTTGGCTAAAAAGTCGAGTGGCGCGTACAACAGAGATTACCTTCAGGTGACTGCGGGTCTGAACATGAACGATGTATTCCTTGCCATTAATGCTGAGATTGACCCTATTTGCCACACAGTCCAGCTTTGCTCGATACGCGACCAACCAATTCATTCCCAGGATTACGTCGAACTCTGTCATATCCAGAACTATGAGGTCAGCGACGACTTGCAATTCTCCAAGCAGGATCGGGCAATTGAGAACGCCTCTGGTTGAGAGATGCAGATGACCGGGTACAGAAATCTCAAAAGGAACCTCAAGTGGCGAAGAATGCCAACTATAAAGGTCCACGATGCGGTGGCCGATAAAAGAGTGCGATGCACCAGAGTCAAATACGACTTGCATCCACTTATTCTTGACCCTAAAACTTCCTAAAAAGGAAAACATAAAGCATAACAAGTTTGTTCGACTAAGGCAAGTCAGATTTAAGAATGCAGAAAAATTTAAAATTCTACACAAAACATACCAGAGATGACGTCGGTAGATGCGAGCGCCTCGCCCTGAGTGACGACGTTCAGCACAGCTCTGCCCTGAGCTCTGGGGATAACTTGCAGAGGTTGAGCGGGGATCGGGCTATCCTTTATGGGGCAGTCGAGCATGAGGTGCCCAACCTACCCACATTTGAAACAGGCCTTCTGCTTGCGGCGGCAGTCCTTTGCCAAGTGGCCCGACCTCTTGCAGAAAGCACAGATGGAGGCAGCAGAGGCAAGTGTCATCTGAGGTTGCTGCGCAGGAGTAACCATCTTCTGTTTCTTCAGAAGGGAGCGGCAGACTTGGGCGACATGGCCCACCTTGTGGCAGAAGGCACACACCTCTTTGGACCTGGGGCCTTGCTGCTGAGCTGGAGCATCCTTGCGCTTGAGGTCGGATGCGGCGGCATTGCTTGTTCCATGATGGGCTTTCTTGGCAGAATGATCCAACTCAATAGCTTCCACCTGCAAGGCGGCTCCCACGGTCTCCGCGTAGGTGGTGGCGCCATGAGCTACCACAAGCTGGCGGAAGTCATGATGGAGCCCCTTCACGAAACGGCTGATCTTTTTGTCTTCATCCGGCACGAACTCCGGAGCAAGGAGGGAAAGGCGGGAGAACTCTCTCGCGTACTTGGTCACTGTCCTACCAGTCTGCTGAAGGGACAGGAACTTCCCAGCTAACTTGTCCCGTTCCACGGAAGAGAGGAAGTTCTCCATAAGAGCATCCTTGAACTGTCTCCAAGATAAGGTGGCAGAATCAGGGAGGCTGCGGCGCTGGAGCCACCAAGTATAAGCATCCTCAGACAATTGATAGGCCGCAAGGAGGACCTTCTGGGTCTCGGGAACTCCAGCATACTCAAAATGCTTCTCCATCTGGGAGATCCATTCAGTGATCACGAAGAAGTCTCGATTGCCATCTAAAGACGGCGGATTCAGCCTCTTGAATGCAAGAGTATCTGCCATGCCACTGGCGGGGCAGGCAGGCTTGGCACGAGCGGGGGAACCAAGGTGACGGCAGGCGAGCCGGTCCCAGAATCAGTTGCAGAAGGGGTGGCTCCAGGAAGGGCAGTAGAGTTAGTAACTGCAGTTGTCCCTGCACTGCCGGAACCAAGGGCTGGGTCAGGAGTTTGACGATCCTCTTCCAGACGGGTGAGACGTTCCAGAATCTGCCTCATCAGCTGGGCAGTGGCATCTCCAGATGTTCCTCCCGCTGAAGAGGTAGCCCGCTTGCGTTGTGATCGCTTCGAAGCCATCTAGAAAGAAACACAAAAGAGTCAAGTAAGAGAAACAGTCAGGCTAAGCTTAGAGGATTGAGACTACAGGTTCTAGCATTCTAATACTGTTGAATACGTAAATCATGTAATAGTTACAGCATTTTCAGTTGACAACTCTAGGTGGTAATCATGCAAGTGCAAATGCGACGATAAGATCGCGTGCGATAGAAGAATGATTTGAAAAATCCATGTGTGTACAATCGTCATCTGTTTCTCTCAGTTTAACACTCGTGCAATGAGTTATGTCATGCATGCAATGTATTTATGCCTACAATGTATCCTTAAGAATGTTCATGTATGGATACGCATGCAATGTTAAGCGCCCATATCACTTAACATGTCACGCGCATGATGATTCTAATGTCAGCGCACTTGAAAATATTAAACCGCCCATACAATTTAATATTCGCAAGCGGTGTATATCCTAGTGGAAATTCATATGCATATAAATGTTAAGTTTGCCCATACTCCCTTAACATTTGTACGCATACTACTCATGCTTATGAGTGAGTGTGTGCGTGTTTCAGCTTCGAACAACAGACAACGACAAAGTGAGTGAGGAAATGATGCATGCACGTATATTTACATAATAGATTTCAAAATATATAAAAATTTTAAAATATTTTATCTTTAGATGCTCAACCTCCCTCTGATACCAACTGTCACGACCCGTCTCGACAAGAGTCAGAGCGCACTTCGGGTGGGCCGTGATGCCACAGGAATGAGCGAACAAGAAACCATGCCTGCTAAGGCGGAAACAGAAATGCTACAAAAGTTTTGGATTTATTACTTTTGAAAAGAATTTAGTATATTTTATAAGTATGCGGAAGCCACAATGAAAGATTAAAACTCATGCATTTCATTAAAAACAAAAGTCACACATTATACCGAAATGATGAGCATGCAATGAGTCACAATAGTAAAATGCTATAAGTAAAATGATCTGATACAAGCAAAAACACCCTAAGAGTTGTCCACAATACCAGAGAAAATGGCTGACAATAACTAATACAAGAAAAGTAGATCCAACAGTACTGAAACAAAATACATAGAACCTGCTGACACAGTAATCAAAATAGAACCTCCAAGCAAAACTGCAGCTGAACGAAGAAAACTCAGGGAGCAGACGGCGCGGTCACGAACCCTAAGGCAAATCCAAACAGAAGGAAAATGCCTCAGAACAAGAAAATAATAGAAAGCAAGCTGTAATTTTAAGTACATGCAGAAATAATTCTAAAGTACCAATTAACTCTTGAAACAGGCTAGTGAAACAGGCAGGTAACTGAAACAAGCAGAAACTATCTAGGAATATTAGCCTACTCCGGAGTATAGCCTAAACAAGTTTTTTTGCAACGACATAAGTTGTAATCTATGAAATGCGTATGTGTTTATAGTGGGCACACATGGTTCACACTCAAGCCCAAGTGTAAGGCTTACCAGAATAAGAGTATTCCCTGCTTACCGTGACCATGCAATCAAGACGTTGCACCACCTAAACCCTAGTTTCCACGATTTGCTTATGACACTCAAGACCTAAGTGAATCATGTCTTTTCCGAGGAGATTCCTATCACAACGCGACATACTCACGAGCGATAATTCTTGTATTATCAGAGACTGGTAATAAATTAGATACATGAAAGAAGAACTTAAATTCTTGTTTGCAAGCGAGAGAGAATTTCTCTACTTGACTTAAGGTGAAGCCCCAACTACCAGCAACGGCTATGTGGCGCAAGCAAAGACAAGGCTCTATTGAACCTGTTCAGGGATAATCGCAGATGATATTTGATATTTGACAAGCAGCAAACCACAAGCTAACACAGGCAGTTTAATTCGCGAAAACAAAATCAGAAGCGGATTAGCAATTTACCTCCCTCAAGTATGAGGGGAGAGGAGTTACCACGAACAAATCAGAGATTTGGCGGCGCTTAGGCGACGGAGGCCCTAAATCAGAGAGAGTTTTGGAGAGGTTCCGCCACTAGATCCGGCGAGCGGCACAGGAAATACAAACAAAGTCGGGATCAGACGATTATACGACGAACGCAAGGCGGGCCGACGAAATTACGTCGATCGGAGAGCGAAAATCACCACTAAAAATTAGGGCAAATCTGAAAACAGAACTTTTGGCGGAGATCCTTACCGAAGGAGACCAGATTTGGGCTCATGAATGCACGAGGAGAGGTTTCGAGCGAAACCCTAGGAGTCCCCTTGAAATCCGCCGGCTGAAACGGAGAGGAAGAGGGGTTGTCGACCTCTTTGGAGGAGGAGGAGCCACTGCCGTCCCTCAAGAAGGCTGCTACCGTCGACCTAGAGAGGGGAAGGAGGGATTTTTTTTGCTGCTGTCGTCGACTTGGAGAGGGAGAGCGGCGCAGGCGGCGGCGCAGATGCCGGCTGGAGGCGGAGCAGGCGGCGGCGGCGGCGGTGCACGCAGGAGACGAGAGCGGGAGAGCCGGAAACTGTGCGAGAGCGGGATCGGGAGACCTAGCTTTGCGGCTTGCGGGAGACCTGGACCGGGGCGGGATCGGGAAATAGAGGGGGGGGGGGCTGGCTCGGGATTAATAGAGGAGAAAATATTTTATTTTTATATTCTTATTATTATTATTATACTCATATTTAAGGGTTGTTACATTCTCCCCTACTTAGAAAGTTTCGTCCCGAAACTTCTGATGATTTCCTAGCTAGGGGCTAATATGACGAAGGTTCAGATGTCCTTTACACCGACAAGGTTTGCAAATCAAGGCATGGAAACTAACTATGAAAAATAGCAAAAAGAGAAGAGAACAAGAGCGGAGGCATACCAGGATCAGGAGAAAAGGTGTGGATACTTGCTACGCATGTCAGCTTCGAGCTCCCAAGTGAACTCCTCAGACTTGCCATGCATCCAAAGTACCTTCACCATAGGAATAGTCCTCTTTCGAAGCTTGCGCTCTTGATATTCCACTATCTTGGCGGGCTCAATCGGATAAGACAAATTAGCTTCAGGAACCACCGGGATTTCCTCAAGAACATGATTAGGATCATGGATGTATTTCCGGAGCTGACTGACATGGAAAACATCATGAACACCGGACAACGAATCTGGCAACTCCAAACGATAAGCAGATCCTCCAACACGCTCTGAGATGGTGTACGGCCCCACAAATCTCGGGCTGAGCTTATGATGGCGACCAAACCGTTTTACCCCAGGAGTAGGAGAAACCTTCAAGAACACCTGATTACCTACTGCAAACTCCCACGGACGGCGGCGCTGATTAGCATATTTCCTCTGTCTTTCAATGGCACGACAGAGCTGAAGACGAGTCTTCTTGGTGGCTTCTTCCATTTCCTGAAGTAACTCAGGGCCCAACACCACCTTCTCACCAACTTCTGACCAATAGAGAGGAGTCCTACAACGACGCCCATACAATGCTTCGAAGGGGGCCATCTCGAGGCTCTCCTGGTAGCTATTGTTGTAGGTGAACTCAACCAACGGTAGGTGCTCATCCCAAGCTCCCTTGTAGTCCAGAATATAGCATCGAAGCATGTCTTCAAGGATCTGATTAACCCTTTCGGTCTGTCCATCGGTAGTTGGATGATAAGCGGTGCTCAGGTTGAGCTCGGTACCCAAAGCTTGTTGAAAACTCTTCCAAAAGTGCGAAACGAACCTCGAGTCACGATCAGAGACAATCCGCAGAGGAATCCCATGAAGTCTAACTATCTCAGAGACATAGATCCGGGCCATCTTCTCAGTAAAGTGACCTTCCTTGTACGGGATGAAATGAGCCACTTTCGTCATGTGATCCACTATGACCAAAATCGCATCATGCCCTCTCGGTGTGCGGGGCAAACCCGTGATGAAGTCCATCGAGACATCTTCCCACTTCCATTCGGGGATAGGCAAAGGCTGCAAAAGACCACCAGGACGCTGACGCTGATCTTTCACCTTCTGGCACGTCAGACATCGAGAGATGAAACGAGCTATAAAATTCTTCATACCAGGCCACCAAACGATTTGCTTTAAGTCATGATACATCTTATTATTGCCTGGATGACCAGATGTGCGAGACTCGTGAGCTTCTCGGCAAATACTATCAAGCAATTCAGGAACATCAGGAATGTAGAGGCGGCCTCGAAAACGCAGAACATCGTCAGCGATAGAGAAATCCGGAAGAGTCCCAAGTTCAACCTGTCGGCGGATGCGCTGGAGTGCGGGATCAGATGGCTGCAAATCCTTCACCTGCTCTACCCACAACGGAACAGAAACCTCTTCATGACCTTCTGGCGCGATGGATATATCCATCTGATCGTGGTCATCAATCAAGGCTGCTAGAATAGCTGACATGGGTGCACAAGCGGCTACGGAGGCATGCCGGCTCAATGCATCTGCCACCGAATTGGCTTTACCAGGAACATACGTGAGCTGTAATTCATAATCTGCCACGAACTCGAGCCAACGCCTCTGACGAAGATTGAGGTCCTTCTGAACAAAGATGTTATTTAAACTCTGGTGGTTGGTGAAAAAGTGACATTTCACGCCATAGAGATAATGACGCCAAAGCTTCAGAGCAAACACCACCGCAGCGAACTCCAGATCATGAGTGGGGTAGTTGCGTTCGTGAACCTTCAACTGCCTCGACCCATAAGCAATAACGCGATCATCCTGCATCAGGACACAACCCAAACCAACTCCGGAAGCGTCAGTGTAAACTGAAAAGTCCAACCCTTCTGACGGGAGGGCTAAAACAGGCGCTGAACACAGACGTTGCTTCAACTCAGAAAATGACTGCTCGCACTGATCTGTCCACTCGAATCTAGCATGTTTTTGAGTTAGTCGAATCAGGGGGGCAGCAAGAGAGGAAAAACCCTTGACGAAGCGTCGGTAATAGCCAGCCAAACCAAGGAAACTGCGGATCTCGGTAGGGGTAGAAGGTCGCTTCTAGTCCATAACTGCGGAAATCTTGGCAGGATCAACAGAAAGTCCATCCCCTGAAATGACGTGGCCAAAGAAGGCAACACGATCCAGCCAGAACTCACATTTTGCCAACTTTGCATAAAGCTGATGCTGACGAAGGGTGGAGAGAGTGAGTCTAAGATGCTCTGCATGCTCCTCGCGGGTCTTGGAGTAAATCAGGATATCATCAATGAAGACGATGATGAACTTGTCCAGGTACTCACGGAAGACACGGTTCATCATGTCCATGAATGCAGAAGGGGCGTTAGTCAACCCGAAAGACATCACCAAAAATTCGAAATGACCATACCGAGTTCGGAAGGCCGTCCTGGGGATGTCGGAGTCCTTGATCTTCAGCTGATGGTAACCCGATCTGAGATCTATCTTTGAAAAGACTGTACTGCCCTTAAGCTGATCGAATAAATCATCCACACACGGAAGGGGGTACTTATTCTTGATGGTCACCTTATTAAGATCTCGGTAGTCGATGCACAATCTCATGGATCCATCCTTCTTTTTCACGAAGTGTACAGGGGCTCCCCAAGGTGACGAGCTAGGGCGAATGTACCCACACTCAAGCAATTCGTCTAACTGCGATCTGAGTTCTTCTAGCTCACGCGGTGCCATACGGTAAGGAGCTTAGATATGGGGCGCGTCCCAGGCTCTACATCAATACAGAACTCCACATCTCGATCAGGAGGCATCCCAGGCAATTCGGCGGGGAACACGCCAGGAAACTCCGAAGCAACAGAAATAGACTCGAGTTGAGGAGAGATAGCATCCGAGTGCGAAGCATAAACGAAGCAGACAGAACATCCTTGGCTAAGAAGTCGAGTGGCGCGTACAGCAGAGATTACCTTTAGGTGACTGCGGGTCTGAACATGAACGCTGTATTCCTTGCCATTAATGCTGAGATTGACCCTCTTCGCCACACAGTCCAGCTTTGCTCGATACGCGACCAACCAATTCATTCCCAGGATTACGTCGAACTCTGTCATATCCAGAACTATGAGGTCAGCGATGACTTGCAATTCTCCAAGCAGGATCGGGCAATTGAGAACGCCTCGGGTTGAGAGATGCAGATGACCGGGTACAAAAATCTCAAAAGGAACCTCAAGTGGCGAAGAATGCCAACTATAAAGGTCCACGATGCGGCGGGCGATAAAAGAGTGCGATGCACCGGAGTCAAATAAGACTTGCATCCACTTATTCTTGACCCTAAAACTTCCTAAAAATGAAAACATAAAGCATAACAAGTTTGTTCGACTAAGGCAAGTCAGATTTAAGAATGCAGAAAAATTTAAAATTCTACACAAAACGTACCAGAGATGACGTCGGTAGATGCGAGCGCCTCGCCCTGAGTGACGACGTTCAACCCAGCTCTGCCCTGAGCTCCGGGGATAACTTGCAGAGGTTGAGCGGGGATCGGGCTATCCTTTATGGGGCAGTCGAGCATGAGGTGCCCAACCTGCCCACATTTGAAACAGGCCTTCTTCTTGCGGTGGCAGTCCTTTGCCAAGTGGCCCGACCTCTTGCAGAAAGCACAGATGGAGGCAGCAGAGGCAAGTGTCATCTGAGGTTGCTGCGCAGGAGTAACCATCTTCTGTTTCTTCAGGAGGGAGCGGCAGACTTGGGCGACATGGCCCACCTTGTGGCAGAAGGCACACACCTCTTTGGACCTGGGGCCTTGCTGCTGAGCTGGAGCATCCTTGCGCTTGAGGTCGGATGCGGCGGCATTGCTTGTTCCATGCTGGGCTTTCTTGGCAGAACGATCCAACTCAATAGCTTCCACCTGCAAGGCGGCTCCCACGGTCTCCGCGTAGGTGGTGGCGCCATGAGCTACCACAAGCTGGCGGAAGTCATGATGGAGCCCCTTCACGAAACGGCTGATCTTTTTGTCTTCATCCGGCACGAACTCCGGAGCAAGGAGGGAAAGGCGGGAGAACTCTCTCGCATACTCGGTCACTGTCCTACCAGTTTGCTGAAGGGACAGGAACTTCCCAGCTAACTTGTCCCGTTCCACGGAAGAGAGGAAGTTCTCCATAAGAGCATCCTTGAACTGTCTCCAAGATAAGGTGGCAGAATCAGGGAGGCTGTGGCGCTGGAGCCACCAAGTATAAGCATCCTCAGACAATTGATAGGCCGCAAGGAGGACCTTCTGGGTCTCGGGAACTCCAGCATACTCAAAATGCTTCTCCATCTGGGAGATCCATTCAGTGATCACGAAGAAGTCTCGATTGCCATCGAAAGACGGCGGATTCAGCCTCTTGAATGCAAGAGTATCTACCATTGCCACTGGCGGGGCAGGCAGGCTTGGCACGAGCGGGGGAACCAAGGTGACGGCAGGCGAGCCGGTCCCAGAATCAGTTGCAGGAGGGGTGGCTCCAGGAAGGGCAGTAGAGTTAGTAACTGCAGCTGTCCCTGCACTGCCGGAACCAATGGCTGGGTCAGGAGTTTGACGATCCTCTTCCAGACGGGTGAGACGTTCCAGAATCTGCCTCATCAGCTGGGCAGTGGCATCTCCAGATGTTCCTCCCGCTGAAGAGGTAGCCCGCTTGCGTTGTGATCGCTTCGAAGCCATCTAGAAAGAAACACAAAAGAGTCAAGTAAGAGAAACAGTCAGGCTAAGCTTAGAGGATTGAGACTACAAGTTCTAGCATTCTAATATTGTTGAATACGTAAATCATGTAATAGTTACAGCATTTTCAGTGGACAACTCTAGGTGGTAATCATACAAGTGCAAATGCGACGATAAGATCGCGTGCGATAGAAGAATGATTTGAAAAATCCATGTGTGTACAATCGTCATCTGTTGCTCTCAGCTTAACACTCGTGCAATGAGTTATGTCATGCATGCAATGTATTTATTCCTACAATGTATCCTTAAGAATGTTCATATATGGATACGCATGCCATGTTAAGCGCCCATATCACTTAACATGTCACGCGCATGATGATTCTAATGTCAGCGCACTTGAAAATATTAAACTGCCCATACAATTTAATATTCGCAAGCGGTGTATATCCTAGTGGAAATTCATATGCATATAAATGTTAAGTTTGCCCATACTCCCTTAACATTTGTACGCATACTACTCATGCTTATGAGTGAGTGTGTGCGTGTTTCAGCTTCGAACAACAGACAACGACAAAGTGAGTGAGGAAATGATGCATGCACGTATATTTACATAATAGATTTCAAAATATATAAAATATATAAAATATTTTATCTTTAGATGCTCAACCTCCCTCTGATACCAACTGTCACGACCCGTCTCGACAAGAGTCAGAGCGCACTTCGGGCGGGCCGTGATGCCACAGGCATGAGCGAACAGGAAACCATGCCTGCTAAGGCGGAAACAGAAATGCTACAAAAGTTTTAGATTTATTACTTTTGAAAAGAATTTAGTATATTTTATAAGTATGCGGAAGCCACAATGAAAGATTAAAACTCATGCATTTTCATTAAAAACAAAAGTCACACATTATACCGAGCATGTAATGAGTCACAATAGTAAAATGTTATAAGTAAAATGATCTGATACAAGCAAAAACACCCTAAGAGTTGTCCACAATACCAGAGAAAATGGCTGACAATAACTAATACAAGAAAAGTAGATCCAACAGTACTGAAACAAAATACATAGAACCTGCTGACACAGTAATCAAAATAGAACCTCCAAGCAAAACTGCAGCTGAACGAAGAAAACTCAGGGAGCAGACGGCGCGGTCACGAACCCTAAGGCAAATCCAAACAGAAGGAAAATGCCTCAGAACAAGAAAATAATAGAAAGCAAGCTGTAATTTTAAGTACATGCAGAAATAATTCTAAAGTACCAATTAACTCTTGAAACAGGCTAGTGAAACAGGCAGGTAACTGAAACAAGCAGAAACTATCTAGGAATATTAGCCTACTCCGGAGTATAGCCTAAACAAGTATTTTTGCAACGACATAAGCTGTAATCTATGAAATGCGTAGGTGTTTATAGTGGGCACACATGGTTCACACTCAAGTCCAAGTGTAAGGCTTACCAGAATAAGAGTATTCCCTGCTTACCGTGACCATGCAATCAAGACGTTGCACCACCTAAACCCTAGTTTCCATGATTTGCTTATGACACTCAAGACCTAAGTGAATCATGTCTTTTCCGAGGAGATTCCTATCACAACGCGACATACTCACGAGCGATAATTCTTGTATTATCAGAGAATGGTAATAAATTAGATACATGAAAGAAGAACTTAAATTCTTGTTTGCAAGCGAGAGGGAATTTCTCTACTTGCCTTAAGGTGAAGCCGCAACTACCCGCAACGGCTATGTGGCGCAAGCAAAGACAAGGCTCTATTGAACCTGTTCAGGGATAATCGCAGATGATATTTGATATTTGACAAGCAGCAAACCACAAGCTAACACAGGCAGTTTAATTCGCGAAAACAAAATCAGAAGCGGATTAGCAATTTACCTCCCTCAAGTATGAGGGGAGAGGAGTTACCACGAACAAATCATAGATTTGGCGGCGCTTAGGCGACGGAGGCCCTAAATCAGAGAGAGTTTTGGAGAGGTTACACCACTAGATCCGGCGAGCGGCACCGGAAACACAAACAAAGTCGGGAACAGACGATTATACGACGAACGCAAGGCGGGCCGACGAAATTATGTCGATCGGAGAGCGAAAATCACCACTAAAAATTAGGGCAAATCTGAAAACAGAACTTTTGGCGGAGATCCTTACCGAAGGAGACCAGATTTGGGCTCAGGAATGCACGAGGAGAGGTTTCGAGCGAAACCCTAGGAGTCCCCTTGAACTCTACCGGCCGAAACGGAGAGGAAGAGGGGTTGTCGACCTCTTTGGAGGAGGAGGAGCCACTGCCGGCCCTCAAGAAGGCTGCTGCCGTCGACCTAGAGGGGGAAGGAGCGATTTTTTTTGTTGCTGTCGTCGACTTGGAGAGGGAGGGAGGCGCAGTCGGCGACGCAGATGCCGGCTGGAGGCGGAGCAGGCGGCGGCGGCGGCGGTGCACGCAGGAGACGAGAGCGGGAGAGCCGGAAACCGTGCGAGAGCGGGATCGGGAGACCTAGCTTTGCGGCTTGCGGGAGACCTGGACCGGGGCGGGATCGGGAAATAGAGGGGGGGGGGGGCTGGCTCGGGATTAATAGAGGAGAAAATATTTTATTTTTATATTCTTCTTCTTATTATTATTATACTCATATTTAAGGGTTGTTACACCACTCAGCGGCCCATGTTATCAACTTTTCTCAACCTAGGGTAACCAACAACCAGCGGTCTCCCCGCTTCCCTTGTGTGTGTTGTGGAGGTGCATTTTGTACGCCAACACTGACCACCATAAATCTAGGTCGGTATGTCATAAATGTTGGGTAGTTGCGTCATAAATGCTTTGGGCCTCTAAAAATAGCAGGGGTTCCTAGCTATTTTTGACACAATTTCATGAATGCATAAATTCTTCTTATAGCTCCTGCGAGTACCTGTCTGAAGATGCTCAGATGGTTGTGAGATCTATTGAGGAGAAAAATATGGAAAATGAGAAAGAGAAGTTCTATATTTGGAAAGTTAGGGTTTAGGGTTTGGGGTTTAGAGGCGACATTCTTGGAGATTTTTTGGGATATTAGGAGGTCATGGATTTGGAGACTCTTTATGCCATTGTGAATATCCAATGGATCCGATTGATGACCTAATTTGAGTCTCCTTCCGAAAAGTTCTCGCACTTCCCGAATGCATGGCCAATGAATACAAAATATATGGCCAGTGAATGTTATCTGTATGGTCAGCAGGTGCTGAATATAAGATCGACAAATATGGAGTATATCGTTAGTGAATACCCTTATAGATGATTTCGCGGATATGTTCGTGTGAATTCCCATCTTCTGAATATTATTTACAGTAGTAGGGTTGAATCATAGTTGATCATTTAGACTAGTTCATCCCACCATTAATAACCACGATAATGTAGGGTGTGTCAGTTTTCATAATAATTCATCGTAGGATCATAGTAAGGTCTAAGAACCTATAGATTGGGTTGTTTGTTGTGGATGATTTAGGCATTACACTTAGTTTTATTTGGGAGTGGGTGTAGTCTGCTACCTAAGTTATCCACCATTGGTGGTGAGATTGTGTATATTGGGTGCACTACCTTGGGACTCACACCATGGGTGTGTTAAAAACCAAGTCTTGGGGAAAGGATTCCGACTAAACCTAATATGGTTATATTAGACCATGTGTGGTCCTGATTAAAACCTAATATTGGGCCTTAGCTTGACTTAACATGCTTATGTTAGCCTTTTAGAGTTATCGTGTTGTGGTAAAGTCAGGACTTCACTAGGAGTTTCCTCTACAACAGCGTATCACGTGGTTAGTTCCCCTTCACTTAAGGCTTGTCTTCAAGTAATTCTCTTGTTTTTAACATGATCGGGATTTAGTGAGGGAGTCTAATTGAAGGTGACTAGTTTGTGTGAGGTTTAGGCTCTGGTGGAGAGTGTGCCCAACTATAGGTCCAGTTGCACACCTCCTCAAGAGCTTTACTAGTGTTAACTCCACCCAATGGTTTCTACAGTGGAGTATTGAGTAGTTTACACACACACACACACACACATATATATATATATATATATATATATATATATTTGTGCTATATATACTTGTGTTGTATACACCCACTGAATGGAAGTGGTTTGTTGATGGTTGAATGTGGTGAGTCTACCGACTCTTCCGAATATCGCACATTGATTGGGAGTTGTTTGTTATAATCTTAGCAGAGGGTGTCTGCCATGTAGGTTGGCTAGATTGGATTTCTAGTGTTAGACCTCGGAGAGCCACACCCTCTAGCTAGATTAGGGAGGACTTCAATGATAGGGTCATCGTTACTACAAAAGAGTACAAACAATTAGCTATACTATTAGGGCCTAGGTTTGTAGTGAGTCACACTCCTAGGAGCAGAGCTGACAGTTCTATTTCTATCATCTTGGCATGATAATGAGGCCCACGATATTAGCAACCTTCATAATAAGTAGTCGTATATATGTTGACATAGAGATGTGTGTGAGTTAGCATGCATAATCTTAGTATATATTACATTGCATTGTTTTTGTAGATCCTGGTCATATAACTTGTCTCTTACTCTATTATAACTGGATCCCTAATACATAAGTTTGTATGAGTACTCTGTTAGGCTAATTTATTGTACTTTTGCTTTACTTTTCACATTTATTACTTATTGTGGACTCTCATACATGTTTTGGATCTATATACATCTCTCTTGTTTATGATAACACTTATAGATTCATCCTTCCTTCTATCTAACGTCTTAAGGTGCGTTGGTGGAGAGGAAGGGATACCACTTAGTCTTATTAACTAACTATTTAGTTGATACCACCTAGGAGCGCGACCAACAATAGCCCCACCTAGAGGAAAGTAGCGACTTAGAGAATATTACACCTCCACCTCCCTTTAGATCTACCCAACCATCACATAAGAGGATGTAATGAGAGATGTGAGGGTCTATCTTCTATCTTTAGTAGTGATAGATTTTGTAGGGCATTTGAAAGATTATAGGTATGTGTTCTAATTCACCTAGGGGGGGTGAATAGGTATTTTGATTTCTACTTGTTTGATATAGATAGTTAAAATTATTCTAAGCAAGTAATCAAGCAAACCCAGAAAACACACAACTGTTTATAGTGGTTCCCCAAGACAGTGCGTCTATGGGTAGTCCACTTTCCCCCTTCACCCCTCTAATAGTGTGTTAGACAGGGCCAACTCCTCCAAACTCAGCTCCAAGAGCTTACAACACAGATCCCTCAGGATCTCTCAGGTTTTCTCAAACCCTAACTCAGGCACAGCAGCCCTAACTCAGAGGAAACCACCTCCTACAGCTCAGACCACCTCCTGGTCCTACCTCAAGCTGACCTCTCAGCTCTATAACTCAGGCTAATCATCCCTACCTCAGATCACACACTGATCCTACCTCGGAGGAATCCTCCTCCTACAGCTCAGGCCAAACTGCCCTACAAACTCAGAACCCAAAGGCTCCTACATATGATATAATGAGGTTTACAGAATGAAAGAAGAAAAGATCAAGCCTGTTCTTCTTCTTCTTTTCAGCTGCGGTTGCAGACTTGAATCAGGGAGGAGTAGTGCAGCTCCAATCTTGATTCTACTTGATCAGCACTTCAGATGAAGGTCTGGATCTACTTGCTCTATCTTGAGATGAATCAAGATGAGCTATCTCTTCTCTCCTTACAGCCTTGTGTTAGCTCAGTTCTTGGCTGCCGAAAATGGAACAGTACGTTTCCGCTTCTTTGTGTGCTCGAGAGAAAGATTGATAGCATAAGTTCTTTCCTCAACCCTAACTTATTACTTTTATACCCCTTTTATCTTCAACGGCTCTCAGCCGTCCTTCTGACAGATATGGGAGTGACTGGTGGACCCCACAGTACTTTTCTGCAGCTTGCGCCAAAAGCAGAACCTGCCATGTCACGTTTGAACTGTCTCAGCGGTTGGGATGAGATTTCTTCCTCTTCTCAGCAGATTCTGTCGATCTGCAGAGAAGTTTCTGCGTTCCACGAACTGCATTATGCGTTCGATGAACTTCATTCTTCGTTCAACGAACTCGCCAAGTCTCAGCGCTTGCTTCTGTCCCGTCTCTGCGTTCGACTAACTTCATTCTTCGTTCGACGAACTCGCCAAGTCTCAGCGTTCGCTTCTTTCCCGTCTCTGCGTTCGACGAACTGAGTTCTTCGTTCGACGAACTCGCCAAGTCTCTGCGTTCGATGAACTTCATTCTTCGTTCGACGAACTCGCCAAGTCTCAGCGTTCGACGAACTTCATTTTTCGTTCGACGAACTCGCCAAGTCTAAGCAGATATTTGCTGCTAATTTCCCGTATTAGTGGATCCGCTGAGACAGACAGTCGTCTCAGCAGTTTCTTCTATCTGCAGCTCAGCTTGCCCAGATGCCTTCTCAGCGGCTCCTGGTCTTGTCTCAGCGGTTCAGCTGAGACAGTGAGACCTTCTCAGCTGATTAAACATCACACCTTTGAATCTATTCCATTGTATGGAATATCATCTCCCTGTATAATACTTGAGACAACATAGATTGTATCAAATACAATATGTACTTAGTATTGTGAGTGATGCCTCTTCAAATCAAAGGGATATTGAGGGCAATATTCCCAACAAACTCCCCCTATTTGAAGAAGGCAGAACATTCCCAATGCTAAGGTACATAGCCAACAAAAACCTATCATGAAAATGATCTATATAACATTCATGATAACATTGCTTCTAGAAGATAAGATTGTTTAAGCATTCTATTAAAACTCATGATTGTCTAAGCATTCTATCAAGACAGATTATATTAAGCTTTGACTAACTCAGAGGGCAATCCTTGTACTCAAAGCTAACTCTGAGTTGGTCTTAGCATGGCCATCTCCCCCTTTCTGGTTTCTTCAACTATTTTCCCTCTAGGGATAGGGAGCAGCAGCTACAGACCCTGAGAGGGTTTAGAAAGCATTTTCCAAATCCCCCTTTAGGTCATCCTTCATCTTTTCTGACTCTCATAGCATTGACCATCTCCCCCTCAACTTGAGCAGGAACTTGCTCCCCCTCAACGTGAGTACTATCATCTTTATTAGCTGTTCTTGTTCATTTTGAATAACCCTTTCTAGCTCCCCCTCATTTGGAGCATTTGTATTGTTCTTATGATTGTAAGTGTAAATTAAACTTATGTCATAATGATGAGTTCGTCGAACTCAAAGCTGAGTTCATCGAACTCAGGAAAGAGTTCGTCGAACCCAGATTTTTTCCAGTTGAGGCCTTAGTCTACTTTAGTTTGTTTTAGATACTTACCCACTGAGACAGTTTGGTTGTCTCAGTTGATCAGCTGAGATGGGTCTTAATCTGAATTCAAAGTATTTAACATTTTAGGGAGGTTATCTACCCTATCATGTGCACTATGCCTACTGTAAAGTTGATCAATTTAGATTTCAATTTATCATAACTGTATTTATTGTGAGAATTGTACAGATGAGAACATAAACAGTTTAACAACGGGTATTGATTCATAAGTGAACTCATTCTAAATTAAACATTCCTAAGTCAATTTTGAAAGAATTGAACTTGGCCTCATACAGTGGCTTGGTGAAGATATCAGCTACTTGATTGTCTGCGGGGACATATTCAAGTTTGATATCTTCACACTCTACATGCTCTCTAATAAAATGGTACCTAATTTCTATGTGTTTGGTCCTGCTATGGGAGACATGATTTTTGGCAATAGAAATAGCACTGGATGAGTCACACAGCAGGGGAGATTGACTAACCTTGATGTTGTAATCCTCCAATTAATGTTGGATCCACAGAAGTTGAGCACAACAGCTACCTGCAGCAATGTACTCTGACTCAGCTGTGGATATGGCCACACTGGTTTGCTTTTTGCTGCTCCAAGAGATCAGCCTCCTCCCTAGGAATTGACAAGTGCCACTTGTGCTTTTCCTGTCTTCTTTGTACCCTGCAAAATCTGCATCTGAATAGCCTATCAGTTCAAAGTCATTGTTCCTAGGGTACCAAAGGCCAAGATTTAGGCTGCCCTTGAGGTATCTCAAGATTCTCTTTACAGAGGTGTAGTGAGATTCCTTAGGACAAGCCTGATACCTAGCACAAACACATGTAGAATACATAATGTCTGGCCTACTAGCAGTCAAGTACAACAAGGATCCAATGATACACGTGTACATGGATTCATCAAAGGCCTTCCCCTTTTCATCCTTGTCTAGTGATACATTAGATCCCATGGGTGTTCTCATGGTGGAGGCTCACTCCATCTCAAATTTCTTGATGATCTCCTTGGTGTACTTAGTCTGGGAAATGAAAATTCCATCATCAGACTGTTTCACTTGGAGCCCAAGGAAATATTTAAGTTCACCCATACTGCTCATCTCAAACTCCCCCTACATTAGATTGGCAAATCTCTTGCAGATGTTGTCATCAATAGACCCAAATATTATGTCATCAACATAGATTTAGACTAGGAGACACTTGCCCCTTATTTCCCTAAGAAACAATGTGCTATCTATCTTTCCCCTCAAGAACTTGTTCTTGATGAGAAAGCTAGACAATGTCTCATACCAAGCCCTGGGGGCTTGCTTAAGACCATATAGAGCTTTCCTAAGTAGATAAACATGAGATGTAAGAGTAGGATGGACAAAACCTGATGGCTGCTCTATATATACTTCCTCTTTCAGATTTCCATTTAGGAATGCTGATTTGACATCCATCTAGTACACTTTGAAGCCTTTATGGGCTGCATATGCAAGGAATAGCCTTATGGCCTCCAACCTTGCAATTGGGGCAAAGGTTTGGTCAAAGTCTATTCCTTCCTCTTTCCTATACCCCTTTGCAACAAGCCTTGCCTTGTTCTTGATGATTGACCCATTTTCATCCATCTTGTTTCTGAAGATCCATTTGGTGACAATGATGTTGTGTCCATGTGGTCTTGGCACCAACTTCCATACTTTGCATCTCTTGAATTGCAAAAGTTCTTCCTGCATTACCTGAATCCAGAATGGATCCAAGTTGGCCTCTTCAAACTTCTTAGGCTCTACCTGTGATAGGAAATTGAGGAACGAAGCCTCATTGTGAGCCCTGCTCCTAGTTGTCACACCTTGTTGAACATTCCCAATAATCTGCTCCAAGGGATGATCCCTTAGATGTCTTGTAGCTACAGGCAGTCTGTCCTCTACATGCTGAATTTCTTCCACTGGGTCAGCAGCTTCTTCAACATCCTGCACCTCTACTTCTTCTGGAATTGCTGCATCAGTATGTGCTTTACTGTTGCTGGATGGTTCTTGTATAGATAGTTCTTCCATGGCCCGTTCACTTCCTGTCAAAACAGAAGAACTAGACCAGCCCTTATAAATTAGGTTGGTCTCATCAAACACCACATGCATGGACTCTTCAACAACATGGGTTTTCTTGTAATATACCCTATAGGCTCTACTATGTGAGCTATAGCCAACAAGAACCCCCAAGTAGCATTTTTAAGCAAACTTGGTTGATTGAGATTTTCCATTATTTAAAATGTAGCATTTAGATCCTAAAGTATGAAATTGTTGGTTGTTTGCCTTTCAGAATCTCATATGGGGTAATTCCATGAACTTTATTGATGGAAGCTCTATTGAGAACATAACATGTAGTATTGACTGCTTCAGCCCAGAAATATTCTGGGAGTGAAGAGTCAATAAGCAATGTTCTCCCAGCTTCTATCAAGGTTTTATTCCTCCTCTCAGTCACACCATTTTGTTGTGGGGTCCTTGGGGAGGAAAACTCTTGGATGATACCTAGTTCTTGACAGAACCTTGTCATGGCTTCAGATTGAAACTCTGTGCCATGGTCAGACCTAATTCTCACCACAGAACATTGCAAATCATTCTGAATGGCCTTGACATGGCTTATAAAGACATTTAGAGTATCTAATCTCTTTTTAAGGAAAAATACCCATGTATATCATGAGTGATCATCAACAATCACTAAGGTATACAACTTCCGTCCTAAGCTCTGAATTGGCATAGGACCAAATAAGTCCATGTGCAATAAATAAAGACATCTTTTAGTGTCTTTGGAGCCAATACTTTTAAAAGTGGCCCTTGTTTGCTTGCCCATTTGGCAAGCATGACATGGGCCATTTTTAACACATTTTAAATTAGGACTATTTCTAACAAAGTTCTTAGAAAATAGTCTATGCATTGCCTTGTAGTTGATGTGGGCAAGTCTCTTGTGCCATTGAACACATAGAGACTCACTCTCATTTTCCATAAGACACACGGGAGAGGAAGATGATTTGCAAATAAAATCTAAACAATAAACATTTCCACTCCTAGTGCCTGAAAGTATGGTTTCCAAGTCATTAGACTTTTTGATTAGGCACTTATCATTGTGGAATTCAATGACATAGCCAAGATCACACAGTTGGCTTATGCTAACAAGGTTGTGTTGCAACCCTTCAACATAAGCCACTTTAGTGATGGAGACTATGCCATTTGAGATCATACCATAACCTCCGGTGAATCCCTTTTCTGAACCCCCAAAGATGAATTTGGGTCCATTCTTCACTGCTTTGTATTCCTGTAGTAAACCCTTAGTGCCTGTCATATGTCTTGAGCACCTACTGTCCAAATACCAAATCTGCCCAAGGCTGGTATTTGAACTAACCTGCATGATGGAATTTAATTACCCTTAGGAGCCCAAGTGATTTTGGGTCCTAGGTACTTGTTAGTCTGATAAGATAACCTCACACTAGATGCACTCTTTGCGGGAAGACTCTTCTTTGCATTTGGTACATTGGGATTGTACCAACAATCTATGGCAAAGTGTCCCACTCTACCACAACACCAACATTCATGAATGTTGTATCTCCTCTTCTGAACATTTCCTGAGGAAACAACATTACTGTGCCTTAGTTCAGGATGGGAGACAGCTGCAATCTTCATATTTCTCTCAGCAATGATTTGACTGAATGTTAATCTATGTGTTGTCTTGATGCCCTTTGTTTTGATGACATCAGCTTGCTTTGGCTTGGTTGCCATACAAGATCTGATGGCATCAGACACTCAGCAGCAAGTCTTGTCAATAGATTTGACAGCGAAAATTTTCTTTGCTGAAATAAATTTAGAAGAGCTTGCAACCTGATTCTTGAATAAGGGGGCTGAGGTACCAAATACAAAAGGTCCAGGTTGGGCCATTTGAATTTCCTCATGGGGAGCCTTCATGGCACTCAATCCCATTCCCTTTCTTCCACTATGGGAAGGATTGTTTTCCTTCCTATAGGTACTTCCATTCTTCCAGTGACCATACACGCTTTCATGGTCATACCTGTTGGAAGGAAGTAATACTTTTGAAAGGTGGTTTGAGGCTTAGCCTTACCCCTGCTCCTTTTTTCACTCCCTTCTCATGCCTCCATTTTATTGAATCCTAGTCCTCTTCTATTGGATTGAGAAGAGGAGTCAATAATAGGGAGCACAGATTTAGGCTTGGAGAATTGAGCCACTAGGCTTTTCTCTTTGAGAAGCTTTTCCTCAAGATCCTTGATGATCTTATTCTTTAGAGAAATGAGCTCAAATGGACAATTGTTATCCCATTGAGTTTGCTTATTTCTCTACTCATCTGAGCCACCAAAGTAGGAGACTCAGAACAATTTCTTTCAGCCATTTTAAGTGAGTCAATTTCTAGGGTTTGGCTTTTGACAAGCTTCTTGCTCTCTTTCAGAGCAATAACTAGAGCATCATAAATGTCAATCAATTGATTGACACCCACTTCAGATTCTGAATCATAATCATCAGTTGATGAGTGTGCATCAGATTCTGGAATTGATTCATACTTAGAGGAAGAGAGAGGAGTAGGTACCTGGTCAAGTGTGTCCTGACAATCTTCATCATCTGAAGTTATGACCATTAGGCCAATATATTCTTCAACATTTTTATCCACCTCCATATGACTGTCTGAATGTGATAGAGGGGCCCTGATGCCCACCTTTGTTGTAGGAAAGTCCCCATCTTCCTCAGCTGCAAACAGCCCAATATAGGCCTCTTCTTCATCATCTGAATCTGATAATGATGACTCGGATTCACTCCAACTTTTGTCCTTCTTGGCTAAGAAGGATTTCTCAACTTTTCTTCCCTTAAGGTTTGTTATCACCCTTATCCTTTCTTTTGACTGGACAGTCAGCAATGACATGTCTAGGCTTACTACAGTAATAACGAATCACATTAGTTAAACCATGTTTATCATGTTTAGAGTCATACCTGTCTCCTTTGGGGTGCTGCCTGTCTGCCCTGCTTGAATCCTTCTTAGGATGTGAGGAGGAGGAAGGCTTATTCTTCCACTGCTTTCTTCTCATCATCTTTTTGAATTGCCTTGAGAAGGCAGCAAATTTCTCATCAGAAGATATGTTTTCAGATGAACAGTGATCTGAATTGTTTGAGTCAGCAGCCCTTCTTGGAGGGGTATGAATTCTTGTCTTTCTCATCTTGGACCCTTCAGCCTTGAGGGCCATAAACTTCTCCCTAGCATGAGGCCTGGAGGAGGTGTCCTCTTCCTTTCTAGCAGATAGTTGCATCTCATATGAGAGCAACTTTCCGAACAGAGTGTGAGAAGGAGTTTCACTCAGCTTTGCCACTTCCCTGATGGCACAGATTTTGGTATCCCAATCTTTAGTTAGTGATCTTAGGAATTTATCATTCAACTCATAATGAGTGAAGGTCCTTTCATAGGTCCTCAACTCATTTACTATTCTGAAGAATCTTTCATAGCAGTCAGCTATGCATTCCTGATTTTTGTTGCCTAAAGGCTTCATACTCCTGATTGAGGAGGGATTTCCTATCATTCATCACTTCTTCAGTCTCTTCCATGTAGACAATCAATGTATCCCACATTTCCTTTGCAGTCTCACAGTGCACCAAGTTTTGGAAAGTTGAATCATCAATAGCATTGAGAATAATATTTTAAGCAATTTTATCCATTGTAGCCAATTCTATCTCATCCCTTGTCATTTCAGTGTAAGACTTACCTACCTTCCTAGTAGGATCAATGGTGGAGGGCTTTGTGATAAGGAAGGGTCCTTCCTGAACAGTGATATAGATTTTAGGGTCTGAAGCTTCCATGTACAGCCTCACCCTTTGTTTCCAAATGCCAAAGGTTTCCTTTTTGCATATAGGAAGCTTCATGGAACCCATTTCTTTCTGAACTCCATTAGAAGCCATTGGATTCAGAATTAACAATACCTATGTAGGATCTGGTCAGACAGTTAAGCCCTTTATGACCAACCTCGCTTTGATACCACTTGAAAGATTATAGGCATGTGATCTAATTCACCTAGGGGGTGAATAGGTCTTTTGATTTCTACTTGTTTGATATAGATAGTTAAAATTATTCTAAGCAAGTAATCAAGCAAACCCAGAAAACACACAAGTGTTTATAGTGGTTCCCCAAGACAGTGTGTCTATGGGTAGTCCACTTTCCCCATTCACCCTTCTAACAATGTGTTAGACAAGGACAACTCCTCCAAACTCAGCTCCAAGAGCTTACAACACACATCCCTCAGGATCTCTCAGGTTTTCCCAAACCCTACCTCAGACACAACAACCCTACCTCAGAGGAAACCACCTCCTACATCTCAGACCACCTCCTGGTCCTACCTCAAGCTGACCCCTCAGCTCTACAACTCAGGCTAATCAGCCCTACCTCAGATCACACACTGATCCTACCTCAGAGGAATCCTCCTCCTACAGCTCAGGCCAAACTGCCCTACAAACTCAAAACCCAAAGGCACCTACATATGATATAATGAGGTTTACAGAATGAAAGAAGAAAAGATCAAGCATGTTCTTCTTCTTCTTTTCAGCTGTTGTTGCAGACTTGAATCAGGGAGTAGTACAGCTCCAATCTTCATTCTACTTGATCAGCACTTCAGATGAAGGTCTGGATCTACTTGCTCTATCTTGAGATGAATCAAGATGAGCTATCTCTTCTCTCCTTGCAGCCTTGTGTTAGCTCGGTTCTTGGCTGCCGATAATGGAACAGTACGCTTCCGCTTCTTTGTGTGTTCGAGAGAAAGATTGATAACAGAAGTTCTTTCCTCAACCCTAACTTATTACTTTTATAATCCTTTTATTTTCAAAGGCTCTCAGCCGTCCTTCTGACAGATATAGGAGTGACTGGTGGACCCACAGTACTTTTCTGCAGCTTGCGCCTAATGCAGAACCCGCATGTCACGTTTGAACTGTCTCAGCAGTTGGGCTGAGATGTCTTCCTCTTCTCAGCGGATTCTGTTGATCTGCAGAGAAGTTTCTGCGTACGACGAACTGCATTCTTCGTTCGACGAACTTCATTATTTGTTCGACAAACTTGCCAAGTCTCAGCGCTTGCTTCTGTCCCGTCTCTGCGTTTGACGAACTTCATTCTTCGTTCGACGAACTCGCCAAGTCTCGGCGCTCGCTTCTGTCCTGTCTCTGCGTTCGACGAACTGAGTTCTTCATTCGACAAACTCGCCAAGTCTCTGCGTTCGACGAACTTCATTCTTCGTTCAACGAACTCGCCAAGTCTCAGCGTTCGACGAACTTCATTCTTCATTCGACGAACTCGCCAAGTCTCAACGGATATTTGCTGCTACTTTCCTGTCTCAGCGGATCTGTTGAGACAGACAGTCGTCTCAGTGGTTTCTTCTATCTGTAGCTCAGCTTGCCCAGATGCCTTCTCAGCGGCTCCTGGTCTTGTCTCAGCGGTTCAGCTAAGACAGTGAGACCTTCTCAGCTGATTAAACATCACACCTTTGAATTTATTCCATTGTATGGAATATCATCTCCCTGTATAATACTTGAGACAAAATAGATTGTATCAAATACAATATGTACTTAGTATTGTGAGTGATGCCTCTTCAAATCAAAGGGATATTGAGGGAAATATTCACAACAACATTCATATTAGCCCCTTTCTTTATGCACATTATTTACTCTGTGGACATATTTATCATTACTTATGTGATGCTGGTTACAACCTTTCAATTTTTACTTATGCATATATATACTTTATGAAGTGATGTGATGATGATTGCAAGATGTTGATCATACTCTGCGGGTCTTCGTCTACATCTCCAAGAAATCCATATAGGGAGTTTTTATATTGTTGTTAATTATTTCATATCTTTTCTTGTAATCATTTAGTGAATTCGCCTCGTGTTGGCGACTAGGTCTGGGTAGGACTTAGGGCAGAAATTTGCCTCGTGTTGGCAACTAGGTCTAGGGTGTAGATCTAGAGGGTGCTCGAGGCCATATCCAGGGAAGAATTGGCTAGAGTGGCTTGAGGCCGTATCTAGGGAAGGATCGGCTAAAGCCAACCGGTTCGTAGGGATACGAGTCGGTATAAAGAAAGATTCTTTCATATTTCGCCTTGATTTCTAGCGTCATTGAAAACGAATTTTGTAATCAATTTTATTAATTATAATCATTTCTCTCTTTATGTAATAAAATTAATTTGATCTTCATTTCTCTAAATTGTTTATTATTCTCTCCTTCATTATAAAACAATTTAGATCTTTATTCAAAATCACTATTTTGATCTCTTATTATTTCAAGTATTCCAAAATATAATATAAGTTTTTAAAAACCCTTATTCACCCCCCCCCCCCCCCCTCAAAGGGCGCCTACCAATACAACAAGTGGTGTCAGAGCTAGGTTATTCCAAATTGGCTTAACAACTGGGAATAATGGCATCTCATGATCTCGCTTATATTAGTGGGGGAAATTTTTATGAAGAAGGAAATTCACTAGCACCACCATTATTTGAAGGAAGAAATTCTAAAGGGTGGAAATTTTTAAGAAAAGTTTATTAAAAATTTAGATATCGAAGCATGGAATATAGCAATAGTAAGACCAACAAATGAAACAAATAAAAAGGAACGTCACCTAAATGCAAAGGCTTTGAATAGTATCTTTTGTGCTTTATCTCAAGAAAATTTTAAATTAATATATTGCTTTTCTAGTGCATACAAAGTATGGAAATTTCTTGAAGAAATGTATGATTTTCCTATCGCAGGTATGGAACAAACACATGAGGAGAATGACATACAAACATACACCTCTATTCAAGAAGAACTCTCTCGTAGCAAAATCATGGAAATAATGGAAATTGACTTAGGCAAAGAGAGCAATTCATCGAGAGAAGATGGAAATTCATCTATAAAGGAGGAAGGCCTAGAAGACGACAAAGGAACTTCATGTTCACATCTTACCTCTTCCGATAGCACTGTAAGAAAGTCTATTTTTTCTTCTTATTTTCATATACTAAAAATTGCTATACGTAAAATGAAGAAATTGGAAATTGCTAATAAAAATTTATGTTTAGAAAATAAAAGATTAAAAGCTAATTCAGAATCTAAATGTGATGTGGCTTCTCCATCTTGCCCAAAAATTGAGATCTTAAAACTTTGTTTTGATTCTAATAATATTAATGAAAAATTCAAGGATTTGAAAAAGAACTATTAATTATAAAAGAACATAATGAAAAATTATCCTTAGAAAATTTATCTTTGAAAAGTGATTGTGCTACATGCAAAAGCTATAAATTTGAAATCAAGGAGATGGATGAAACATTTGAAGAATTTAGAAATAACTATCAAACTCATATTGACTCAATTGTTTCCACTCTTAAAAATAGCACAATTGCTTATAATAAAGCTAGACACAATCTTATGATAAAAAATGATGAATTAAAATAAAAAATCAACTTGCTTATGAAAATTATAAATAAAAATTCACAATATCAAGCAATATCTAAAAGCAAGTTGAATATGAATATGAATATCTCAACTAAACCTAATAATGGGAGTAAGAAACACAAAATATTTGTAAATCAAAATCACTATTATTTAAATAATCGTATCTCCCAAATTAAATTCAAATATGCAAAAATTTCCTATGAACAATAACTTCAATAATCATTACAATCATAATCTTCAATATAGAGATTATCACAATGGAAATTTGATGCATAAGAATAACATTAAACCAAGGTTTGAATGGAGACCCAAAATAAAAAATGAAACATTAACTCCACTTAAAAGGGTCCATCCATCCTTGTCTCCCCAAAAGCAAACTCGATGTATTTGGGTATCCAAAGGAACCATTCCACTTGGTCCCCTTTGGATACCTAAAACTCTTATCTACTAATATCATTCATTTGCATGAAGTAGAAATAAATCAAAATGAATTACAAAATACTCTACTTCATGATATGCCTAATGTTCCATTTTATTTTTCTTTTTGGTCTCTTTTTAAGCCATCATGTCAAGGTCATCTAATATAATATTTGAAATTTGATTGTCCCCTAAAGCCTAAATGAAGTTTACAAATCATTATAAATCAAAATTAAAAGTCAGGTTTTCATTTATAAATGACCAATCTATTACTATTAAAATCATTGCCTATAAATATCATATAATATTCATATAAATTGAACTATAAATTTGCTATAAGATATTTTAATTAAATCAAGTTATTAGGCTATTAAGCACTTTAGCCTTCATCAACAAAATTGGAGAATTAGCATGTGACAACATGTGGACATACTTTCAAAAACTCTTTACAACACACGAATCATAATTTGGGTTTAGACCTCGTGAGTTAAAATTTAACTTCCGCAACTTTTTGCATTTTCTTCAAAAAATTTCACTGCATTAGATGGGTCTTATATTGCTCAGACATAATTAAGTGAAATCGGAAATTAAATCGAAGGAAATCTGGGCCAAATACTTACAATTAACACTCTCTGTGAGTTAACGCAGGCGCTAGGACCGACCGTCAGTGCTAGCTCGAGTGCCCGATTTTCTGTAATCTTAAAATTATGAAAAATCACTAAAAATAAATTATTGTAGATGTACTACTCATTTTTGCATTTATGTCATTAATTGATTTTTGAAAAATTAAAATAAAAAAAGTACAAAAGCCAAAATTGCAAAAAATATTTTATTCGATTCTTTGTTTACTTGTTTAATTTATATTTCTATATGCAAAAATCAAATACAAAAATATAAAACAAAGAATTATCAAAAATCATTTTTTGAACTTAAACTTTTCTATTTACATGTATCTTGCGAAAGGGAGATTTGAGCTATCATCCCATCACATCTCCTAGTACCGGGTGAACCCCTCACAGGGTAGACCTCGAGAAATCCAAGATCAATTTTAAAAGTTCAATTTTTAAAATCAAAATTCTGTTTATCAAAAAAAATTGTATAAACTTTATTATAAATATCAAGCGTGGTTTAATCTATCATTTTGACCTTCTACAATATTATAATTCATTTTTTTCAAACTACTCTGAACATTGTTTTTATCGTGCTTTGATATATCTATTAATATGTGCACAAATTGTAATGAAAAGGTTGTGTAGAACCAAGCTTAGCATGCCTCTAAGTATGAGTAAATGTTTTATGGTTGATAATGATTTTTATTCACTCACTTATTTTGGCAAAGTCTACTTGTGCTTTTAATCTAAGAATGCTTGCTTGTGAATTGTAACTGTAAAATGAATTAAATTTTGCACAAGTATCTTACCTACACCACCTTTCTTTGCACTCATAATATTTAAGAAAAGTGATTGTGCTTTCAAAATTAAATTGGTTTGTAAAATATGTGTATTCGGAGAACTTTGTACAAAAAATAATTATGAAATAAGTTAATAGAGATAACTCCACCAAGCACTACTTGAACCTCTTGATAAGTCTTAATAAGCGTTGTGAGGTTGAGCACCTTGGAAAGAATAGTAAAGTGTCATATGCAAACCTTCATTTTTTTTTACCACTTATTCTTAAGTACACCGGATCACAAATATATATATATTGAAAAATACAGTGTGTGATCCCCCAAGCACTACTTTGCACCCTGATAAGTCTTAATGAGCATTGTGTGTTCAAAGCACCTTGGTAATTGTACATTTTCTTATGTGCATTAAAGTGCATGGAAGTAAAATTATTTGTGTTTTATTGTGCACTTTACTCTACATATGTCTTGTATGTTTGATTAAATAATTTGTTTACTCTATTCAAAATACACTTATATGCACATCATTATCTTCCATAACACTTCGTTCTGATGAGTATTGGATCCTAATGCTTAAATTATATACTCTCTTTATATATACAAATGCACTAGATAACCTAGCATGCTCACTACAATATTTTGTATGTTTTGAATTTGTGAATTAATATAACGTTGTAGTAATCTCTTTTTTAAAACATTATTTCATGCTTGGTTACTTTATTGTCAAACTTAAAAATTTTAAATGCAAATTGATTTACAAAAACATCTTCATTTTTGGAATTTAACTCATATCTTCTTATGAATCGTCATGTTTACAAAAAGATGTTTCTTGTATTCTTATAAGTCTTCTGCATCATCACCATTTATTTTTTTTGCACTTTCATGCTTATATCAAAGACTTAAATCTCAAAATTCCCTTTTTCAACAAATGGTAGACTTGCTTGGTAGAATTTATATTGGTTGTTCTGACACGAATATCACTTTTTTGCTAAAAACTCTAATTCATTAATGGATTTCAAAATAGCTATGAGAGTATTTCAAAAAAAATCAAATACAAATATAAACTCATAGGCTATGAACTTATCATTAGATTCAAATGCTTAATGTTTCCAATGATTATTATCCCATAATTTCACATCTCACCATAGCGAGGGCATAGGGTCGTTGACATTAGATAACCTGAGCTCTAAGTCATGTCTTGTCCTTAACCGGGGAGGGTTCCAGTAGGGCCTTACGAGGCACTGGAGGGAAAGAGTGCTAGGTTGAGTATTTTCTAGTGTTTTTATATGAGACTAACACCCCAACCTACGACATGTATGCAGCTCCTAATGACCATCCGTCACTTAGTATGGGGTTAGGGTGTAGACATATTGTCTGGGTAGATTGGTTACTTGGAAATCATTACCTTTTTATGCATAAAACTCTTATATAAAGGGGGAGAACTAACATGATAATATTGATTACTTGACAAATGTTATATTGTTCATCTTTATGCTAAAAACTCTGATCTATTTCTATGAAAATATTTATGCTAAAAACTCTGATTTATAAAATTTGTTTTTATGCTTAAAACTCCTTATCATTTCATTTCCTCTAAAAAGCTCGATCATGCCTTATCTTATTATCAAAAATACTTTTTTTGTCTCTTGCTTCCTTGCCCAATTTTGCTAATAATAAAAGGGGGAGAACTAACATGATAAATATTCGCCGCTATCAAAATGGAAAACTAACATGATTAATTAAGATGATAACTTACATATTAGGGGAGCATTCACATAGGGGAGCATGTATTTAGGGGGAGCAATTCTAAATACCAAAATTGACAATTACCCTAAGTCATCACTTTCACACACACACACAAGTAGGTTTCATCATGCTTATATATTAATGCTCTGATTTATCATTAATGGATTTGTTATTATCAAAAGAGGGAGTTTGTTGGAACAAGGTCTTCCGCATCTCCTAGGTTTGAGAATAACAAATCCTATGTGTATTTGATCTTGTGTGTTTAAGTGTGCAGGAAAACAAGTCCGCATGACTCAAGGATAACATAAGAAAGTTGCGCCAAAATTTGAAGCCAAAATTCCAACATGCCAGCTTGCACCGGCGCTAGCTCTGATTTGAGAAAATTTCAGAAACAGTTATGGAAGGTGCTAGCGCAAGCGACAGCAGCTAACGCAGGCGGTAGCAGCTAGTGCAGGCGGTATCAGCTAGCGCAGGTGGTAGCACAAAGCACAAGAGGAAGACGGCCGACTTGCTTAAAATGAAGGATTCTCACGCGGAGAATATTGCCTAATCTGGGATAGCGCCGACGGTAGCGATAGCGCAGGCGCTAGCTCCAAGGCTATAAAAAGGACCCCTTGGATCCATCTTCTTCATCCTCTCCCACTCCCAAATTCCAGAGCTTCGTGCCACATCATATAGAGGAAGGTCAGAGAGATACTCCCACAAATCCATGAAGGCTTAAGGAGATCCGTGGAGAAGATTTCAACACGCGTCATCATCATGACGAAAGACCGCATCGACTACGATCATACTTTGCGGGTCTTCGTCTACTTCTCCAAGAGATCCATATAGGTAATTTTTATATTGTTGTTATTTATTTCACATCTTTTCTTGTAATTATTTAGTGAATTTGCCTCGTGTTGGCGACTAGGTCCAGGGTGTAGATCTTGGGGGTGCTCGAGGCCATATCCGGGGAAGGATTGGCTAGAGCGGCTTGAGGCCGTATCTAGGGAAGGATCGGCTAAAGCCAACCGGTTTGTGGGGATACAAGTCGGTATAGAAAACAAAAAGAGTCTTTCATATTTCGCCTTGATTTCTAGCGTCATTGAAATCGAATTTGTAATCAATTTTCTCAATAATAATCATGTCTCTCTTTGTGTAATATAATTGATTTGATCTTCATTTCTCTAAATTATTTATTATCCTTTCCTTCATTATAAAACAATTTAGATCTTTATTCAAAGTCATTATTTTGATCTCTTATTATTTCAAGTATTCCAAAATATAATATAAGTATTTAAAAACCCTTATTCACCCCCCTCTAAGGGCGCCTACCGATACAACACCAACTTCTTGGCTCCTCGACCTACATATCTGACTACTACTCTATCCTATCATTCGGCCCCTTTCCACTAGACAGAGATGGGACAGACTCTGAATGCTTTGTTCGACACCTTCAGACCATCCATGAATCATAAGCATCCAATAACCCCACTGTCAGACTGGCTGAGTATGTTCTGGGGTTTATCCCCACTAGCATTCAGTGGAGTTGAATTGTCCATCCAAACTGATGAGTGGATTGATAGTATTCTAATTTTGTTGATCCAGATGAGATGCTCGATGAATATGGTGGTCACATTGACGGAAACATTGTTTGAGGGTTATGCCCGACAATGGTGGTGTTTTGTGGCCATCACAACATTCATAGGGCAACCATGTATAGACATTAACTAGGATGAATTCTCAGATTCCTTTTTATAGCACTTCATCCTAACCACTGACAGGGAGGAACTAAGGAGAGATTCCTACAATTTAAGCAGGTGGACCGCACAGTTTTGCAGTATCATCGGGATTTCACCCATCTAACCTTTTTTACAAGAAATTATGTGGCCAATGACCGTGATAAAGCAAACTAATTCATTAGAGGTCTCAGAGACTTACTTCAATAGTCATTGATCATGGAGGCCCACTCCAGTTTCACTCACATAGTCGAGGTGGCAAAGTCATTGGATGTGGACCAGCTGATGGCTCAAAGCAGAAGGAAGAAACCTACTGATAGTTCTTCCCCACAATTTATAGAGTGGAGAGGAGAGAGGAGAAGGACACACCCCATGTAACATCCTACAAACCACTAGACCCCTAAGTTGAATTTTAAGGGGAGACTAGCCAAAAGATCCCTAGAAAGGGAGTAGGTGAATTGCACATTGGTATGCATTTAGCCACTTTTATTTACCTAGCCTAAGCTTAGTCAAATGGACCCCCAAGGTGATAATTGATGCCACCACTACAAGCCAAAACCTTAAAGAGGTTAAATTGACCAAAACCCCCATAATTTGGTCAACCAATTGACCAAATTTGACCAAAGTCAAACCTAGCCCATTCTTGGTCAAAATCACACCTTATGGCTCAATTTGCCCAATTGGGGAAACACCATGGCCCAATACACCTCAAATGATGACAAGGGACACTTGACCACAAAATGGGGCCAACCACATCATCACTTTGACCAAGTTAACCCAAAAGTAACCATGGTCAAATAAGCCTTAAATTGAATACCTAAAGCACTAAGCCCAATTCCAATGGGCCAATGCCCTCCCCAAAAGTGCATGCCAGGATTGAGGGGTCAATTACCTCCTTTACCCTCTCAATTAAGCATCTAAGCCACATGCAAGGGTATGCTTGGTCATTTGACTAAGTTTCCAAAAAAGACAAATATGGTGTTCAAGGATGGACGCCAAATGGCAGCCCCATTCCTCCTCCCAAGCTGAGAATTGAACTCCCCTCAGAGTTCTCTGTCAATTCCAGAAGGAGTGCCAAGTGGAGCCAAGGAGGAGCTTCCAAGGATTGACCAAAAGCTCAAAGTGGGGAGGTATTCATTCACTCCCCCATCCCACCATTTGAGCCCCTGATCACCTTCCCCCTACCCTCAAGCAGACAGGCCAACCTCTCACATAGAGATTTTGGACAGCAGAGCACTATTTGGAGAAGGAGCTCGCCAGAATATTAAAATGGCCCCCAATAGGTGTTGGACATGTGTGTCATATCCCTTTGTTTGAGAATAACAAATCCCATATTGTATTTGATCTTGCTTGTCGTGCGTTTATAGTGTGCAGGAACTATAGGAGCAATACTCCACAGGTAGCTAGTAGCTTCAAATCAAATTCTCTGAAGGAGATCTACCGCCAGCGCTAGGGATACCGCCTAGCGCTAGCGCTACCGCCAGCGCTAGCGCTACCGCCAGCGCTAGCGCTACCGCCTGGCGCTAGCTCGAGTTCGTGCACAGCGCCACGTCGCGACGGTTTTGTAACCGCTTCTACACGATCGCTACCGCAGGCGCTAGGAGCTACCGCAGACGCAAGCAAGAAGTTCTATAAATTGGAGCTTTCTTTCTCGTTTTGGACACCCATCCTAGAGAGATTGCTTGTGTCACAATTATATTGTTGTTATGCTGCCGAAGATGGATCTCCCACAAAAAGCTTAAGGAGAATTCTGGAGGAGGACTACATCACGCTACATCCGAAGGACGATCGCTTCGACCTCGCTCATACTACAACGATCCTTCATCTTCGACTTCAGAAGATCTCATATAGGGAGTTTTTATTATTGTTATCATTATTTTCATTCCATATATTTTTGTAACCGTTTAGAGAATTTGCCTTGTGTTGACGACTAGGTCCTTGCGCGGCTTAGGGGGAATTTGCCATGTGTGTTGGCGACTAGGTCTAGGAGATTAGATCTAGGGGGTGCTCGAGGCCATATCCGGGGAAGGATTGGCTAGAGCAGCTTGAGGCCATATCCGGGGAAGGATAGACTAAAGCAAAACAGTTCGTGGGGATACGAGTCGGTATAGAAAAGGAAAAATCATTTTAATTTGTACGCCTCTAATTTCTAGTGATATTGAAATCAAATTTATGTAAACACATTTTTATATAAATATAATCATGTCTCTATTTGTGTTTACTTGATTTCTCTCCTTTGGCCTAATCTCTAAAATATTGGTTACTAAGTTTTCAATTCTAATTACTTTATCTAAATTGTTTATTTCAATCTCTTTCATTATAAAACAATTTAGTAATTTTCATAAAATTATAAAAAGAATTTTTATTCCCTTATTCACCCCCCCCCCCCTCTAAGGGCGCCTATCGATCCAACAAGTGGTATCAGAGCCAGGTAATTCCAAATCGGTTTAAAAACTGGGAATAATGGCGTCTTATGATCTCTCTTCTACTAGTGGGGGAAACTTTCTTATAAATGAAAAATCTTTGGCACCACCTTTATTTGAAGGCAAAAATTATAATGGGTGGAAAACTCTTATGGACAAATTTCTTAAATCATTGGATATTGAAGTTTGGAATATTACAATTAATATGCCCCCCAAACCCTAAACAAATGATGTCGTACTCACCGCACCTAGGATGCATAATGTTTATATGATTGCCTTTAATGATCTTTCAAATTCTTCTTTAAAATGTTTTATTTCTAAAAATGAAGAATTGGAACTTTGGCATAGACGTCTTGGTCACTCGAGCACCAAGCTTATTTTGAAATTATCAAAAGATAAACTAATTAAGGGATTACCTATGCTTAATGGAAATTTATCTTCTCTTTGTACGCCATGCCAAAAAGGAACATTTTCAAAAAATTCTTTTAAAAGCAAAAATGTAATTTGTACCACTAGACCTCTTCAATTAATTCATATGGATTTATTTGGACCGGTTAGCACTTCTAGTCTAGGAGGTAGAAAATATACTTCTGTAATAATTGATGATTATTCTAGATTTTGTTGGACATTATTTCTATCTTCCAAATCTGATGCATTACTTGAATTTACTAAACTATGCATTCGTATTCAAAATGAACTTGATTTAAAGATTAAATGCATACGTTCGGATCATGGAGGAGAATTTGAAAATGATAGATTTTCTTCTTTTTGTGAGGATTTAGGAATTAAACATGAATTTTCCGCTCCTTGCACCCCACAACAAAATGGTGTAGTGGAGAGAAAATAGAACCCTTCAAGAGCTAGCACGCACTATGCTTTGTGAATATGGGTTGCCTAAATCATTTTGGGCCGAAGCGGTTAATACTTCTTGTTATATCATTAATCGTGTCATGCTTCATCCTATTTTAAAATTGACACCTTATGAGCTTTACTTTAAAAGAAAACCTAATGTATCTTATTTTCATGTGTTTGGTTGTAAATGTTTCATTTTAAACACTAAAGATGCACTAGGAAAATTTGATGAAAAATGGGATGAGGGAATTTTCATTGGTTACTCTTCAACTAGCAGAGCTTATAGAATATATAATAAAAGAACTAAAGTAGTTGAAGAGTCTATACATGTAAGATTTGATGAGTTTGTTCCTTGTGTAGATTCTAATCATACAGAAAATGAAGACGAACCTATTTCCCCTTTGGAGCATGAGGATGATGAATCAATTGCAGAAAAGGGAGAAGAAAAAGAAGAGAAAGAGGATAAGATAGTAGAATATGTACCTCCAAGTGTGCTACAATTTTCAAAGAATCATCCAAGGGAGCTTCTGATAGGAGAACCGTCAAAAGGGGTAAGTACTCGTTCTTCTTTACATGAGTCTTTTTCAAACCATTGTTTTGTATCCTAAATAGAACCAAAAAAAGTTTCAACCGCTTTAAATCATGAATTTTGGTTTTTAGCTATGAATGAAGAATTAAATCAATTTGAACGTAATAAGGTTTGGAATTTAGTTGAGTGGCCATCTAATCATCTGGTTATTGGAGTCAAATGGATTTTCAAAAACAAAATAGATGGTGACTCTAGGATAACAAGAAATAAAGTTAGACTAGTTGCACAAGGATATTCACAAATCGAAGGGGTAAATTTTGATGAAACTTTTGCACCCACTGCTCGCCTTGAGTCTATTAGAATATTTCTTGCATTTGCGAGTTTTAAAAGATTTAAATTATTTCAAATGGATGTTAAAAGTGCCTTTTTGAACGGGGTTATAAAAGAAGAAGTTTATGTAGAACAACCCCCCGATTTTGTGAGTGAAAAATTTCCCAATCATGTGTATAAGTTAGAAAAAGCGTTTTATGGATTAAAGAAAGCGCCACGTGTTGGTATGATAGGTTGACATTATTTTTGATAAAGCACGGTTATAAAATGGGAAGTGTGGATAATACACTCTTCATTAAGCATGTAGATAAAGATTTGATTATATTGCAAATTTATGTTGATGATATCATTTTTGGAGCCACAAATGAAGAGTTATGTAATGAAGTAATTTTAGTGATGAAAAATGAATTTGAAATGAACTTGGTAGGAGAACTCACTTATTTTCTAGGATTTCAAATCTCACAAAAACAAGATGGTATATTTATTTGTCAAACTAAATATGTTCATGATATTCTTAAAAGATTTGGATTTGAAAACCTAAAACAAGCTAATACACCAATGAGTGAATCACTAAAATTAGGAAAAGATGAAGCCGGTATTTCTATTGATCAAACATTATATAGAGGGATGATAGGATCATTGCTATATTTAAGCGTATCTAGACCCGATATTATGTTTTTTGTTTACTTATGTGCTAGATTTCAAGCTAACCCAAAAGAATCACATTTAAAAGTGGTGAAACGTATTTTTAGATATCTAATCGTAACGTCTAGATTAGGCTTATGGTATCCTCATAATGATTATTTTATTCTACACGGTTTTTCTGATTCGGACTATGCGGGATGTTCATTAGATCGTAAGAGCACTAGTGGCACGTGTCATTTTATAGGCCCTTCACTCGTATCATGGTCGAGTAGGAAACAAAATTCTGTTGCCCTCTCCACCACCGAGGCCGAATATATCGCACTAGGTAGTTGTTGTGCACAAGCCTTGTGGATGAGCCAAACGTTAGAAGACTTTGGTATTCATCTAAATAACATTGAATTAAAGTGAGATAACAAAAGCGCTATAGATCTCACAAACAATCCTGTACATCACTCTAGATCGAAACATATAGATGCCCGACATCATTTCATTAGAGATCCTATTAAGAAGGAACATGTTAAAATTAGCTTTATAGGGACTGAATCACAACTTGCCGACATTTTTACCAAACCTCTACCCGATGCACGTTTTCACATGCTTAGGTTAGAATTAGGTTTATTAGAAATATCACTTTAACCCTTATAAAATGCTATCAAAATTACCTTATGTATTTTGTTCTATTTGTTTGCATTATTTTTTACAAAAAAAAATTCAAAAATCAATAAAAATGTAAAACAATAGACAAACTGCCAAAAACACGCTAAAAGAGCCTTCATATCAACTTCATAATGTCTGCAATTTCAACTATAAGAAGGCCTATTTATATTACAAATTTATCATGAAAAATATTTTTTCCAAAAAGTCAAAAATTGTTGTTTTGTCTCGGCGTTAAGAAGCTAACGCCTGGCTAGCCTCTATGCTCAATTTTTTTTTAAAATTTTTTTTCTTGTTTGTTGTTATTTACTTCAAAAATTAAAAACAAAAAAATAAATATGTGCTTAAATGTTTATTTCAAGGATGATTATATATATTGCTTAAAGATTTTTTACAATGTTTAATTTAAACCTTCAAGTTTCTTAAAAACATTGTTTTGATTTTATCATGTCTTGAATATCATCTTCAAATGTGCAAAAACAAAATTGGTTATAGATTACATGTGTAGAAATGTTTTTACATGCCTCTAAGTATGAGTAAAGTTTTTATCTTTAATAATGATTTTCTCACTTACACTTTTTTGTTAATATACATGTGTTTAAAATCTTATTGCATAGTTGTGTAGTATATGACCTTATTTTGAATCTCATAAATAGTTTACCTACACAACATTGAATTCTTTCTTGAATTCTTTGTTCTTCATGCACGATTAGAGAAATGTGGTATATAAAATAAAAATTTCTATGTTTGCAAAAACAAGTGAATTCGGAGTCCTTAGTCACTAATCTAAAAAGCAAATAATGAATGACAAGGTTAACTCCACCAAGCACTAATCACCCTCCTAATAAGTCTTAATGAGCATTGTGAGGTTGAGCACCTTGGAAAGAATTGTAAAGTGTCTTGTGCAAAAAAAAATTTCACCACTTCTCTTTAAAAACAAAAATGAAAATCTTTATGTGCATTGAAATTTGTGGAAATAAAGTTGTTTATGTTCAATTCAAGTTATGTTCTTACAATATATAGTTTCATGTGGTTTGATTTATACTCTTGTATACTTTATCAAAACACACTTATTGAACACATCATTATCATTTATAATACTTCCACTCATGAGAATTGGACTAAAAATTTCTCTATACAAATTTCTACAATCATGAGTAAATGCACTAGATAGCAACGCATGATCTTTACAATATTTTTGTATACTTGAAATGCAAATTTATTAACACTGTAAACATCTCTTTACTTGATATTTTTGTAATCTTGCTTGCTACTTTTTGTTACAAATTACAAATGAACTTGCAACTTTTATTTCTAACATTCACAACATCTAAATATTTTGAGTTAAACGCTTATTATATTTTGTACTTACAATTTCTACAAGATGTTACAAATTGCTTTCGCTGTGTTAACTATTTATACTCAAGTTGCACTTATCTTTACTAAATGCATATTGTTTTATATTGCTATGACTCCATCCCACCTTCTTTTGATTATAACAAAAGGGGGAGAATAATTGAAGAAATAAAGAAATCTTTTATTTAGGGGGAGTTCATTAGGAAATGCATTCATGTAGGGGGTGTATCCACATAGGGGGAGTATGCATGTTTATAACGCTTAACATTTACTATAAACACTACTTTAATTATATTTTATTTCTTATTGGTGGATTTGTTATTATCAAAAGGGGGAGATTGTTGGAGCTTGTGTTCCACTTCTCTTAGTTTGAGAAATAACAAATCACACTATGTATTTGATCTTGCTTGTGTTTATAGTGTGCAGGTACTATAGTTATATAACCCTATGAACATGATGCTGATTGATGACGTTTCTCTGAAAAGAGAGTTAACGCCCCGCGTTAGTTGTTAATGCCCCGCGTTAACTTCCGTCGAGAAGGAATCCGTCGAGAAGGAATCCGTCGAGAAGAAATGTCGTCGAAAACGAATCCGTCGAGAAGCCAAAGACAATGCCAGGCATTAGGTCTTAACGCTGGGCGCTAGCCGTTCGACGAAATGAGATGCCGCACGATGAAATGGCGTTCGACTAAATGAGATGCCGGTCGACGAAACTGCGTTCGATGAAATGAGATTCCGTTCGACGAAATTGCGTTCGACGAAATTTGATGACGTTTGACGAAATGAGATGCCGTTCGACGAAATGGCGTTCGACGAAATGAGATGCCGTTCGACGAAATGGCGATCGACGGGATGAGATGCAGTTCGACGAAATGGCGTGCCAGCTGTTTAAAAGGAGAACAAAACTCAACATCAGCGTTGACTTTTAACGCCCGCGTTGAGTCCACAAACTGCCACGATCTTGACGGTTGTGCGATTTCAGCCACGGCAGTGCACGTTCACTAACGCCAGCGTTAACTCTTAATGCCACGCATTAGCTCTCGTGTCTATTTAAAGACCTGATTTCGTTTGCTCAAGTTAGATGCATTGAAGCCTTCATTCTAGAGATCTGAGAGAGCATTTCATTCCAAATTCAGAGAGAACTCTCAACACCAACATTGAGGAACAAGAGTGAGAAGGAGATTTCCAACGACAAATGTGAAGAAGGACGCTCGCTTCAACTCCCACGTGGTCATGGTGTATCTTCATCATCTCCTTCAGCGCTCTTCATTCTAGGGAGTCTTTTGTTCTGATTTTATCTTTATTCATTTATATTTTCTTGTAACGGTAGTGAATTCGCCGCCTTGCGTGTGGCGACTAGGTCCTTGTGCGGCTTAGAGGATAATTCGCCGCCTTGTGCATGGCGACTACGTCAAGGGTAGATCTAGGGGGTGGCTAGAGGCCTTATCTGGGGATAGATAGGCTATAGCCAACCGGTCCTTAGGAGAAGGACCGGTGAAGGAACAAAAAGTGATTTTCAAGTTGTCGCCTCCAATTTCAAGCGTTATTGAAATTTTATCCTTGTAATCATTTTTGTGAAATATAAAATTGTTTTTTAGTGTATCTAATTATTTTGGAATTGTATTTTATAAAGAAAATCATTTTGAATATTTCTGTAAAAATACTTTTTTCTGGAGAGATAACGCCCGACGTTGACTCTTAACGCCAGACGTTAGCGATAGAGCAAAAAAGTTTTTATGTTATTTAAAATCTGTCAGTTTACCTAAAAAACAGTAAACCCCTTATTCACCCCCTCCCCCCTCTAAGGGCGCCATCAGATTCAACAAATATGTTCATTTCATGTTTGGTAACTTTATGTAAAATTTTGAGATTTCAAAAAGGTTAAAATATCTTTACATTTTTGAACTTAAACTCATATTTATACTTATGCTTTTCATGCTTTCAAAAGGATGATTCTTGTAATCTTCCGCTTGCTTACAACTCTTATCTTTTTATTTGAAATCTCTTATATACTATGCTTAAACTCTTTATCATTTCATATATTACAAAAGCTCGATCATGATTTATAATTCCTAAGGAATGACTCCTTACTTACCTTACCCCACCTTTTTTTGATAATACCAAAAGGGGGAGATTAATTGAAGAAATCTAGAGGAGAAATCTAGAAGATTAAGGGGAGACTAATTCATACAATCTATCATTTTAGAGGGAGTAAAACAAAAATTGCATTTATGTAGGGGGCATTAAGATAGGGGGAGTATGCACATTCTCATGCTTATTAAATACTATAGTTGCACTTTTATCTCGCTTATCATATTCTATAAACACCTTTGTTGATTTCTTGCTAAGAGGATTTGTTATTATCAAATGGGGGAGATTGTTGGACATGTGTGTTACATCCCTTTGTTTGAGAATGACAAATCCCATATTGTATTTGATCTTGCTTGTCATGTGTTTATAGTGTGCAGGAACTATAGGAGCAATACTCCACAGGTAGCTAGCAGCTTCAAATCAAATTCTCTGAAGGAGAGCTACCGCCAGTGCTAGGGATACCGCCTGGCGCTAGCTCGAGTTCGTGCACAGTGCCACGCCGCGATGGTTTCCTAACCGCTTTTTCAATTGAGCCCGATCCCATGTGATGTAAGTGAGCATTTTTTGTGAAATAGAGCTTGTGGGTTCGCCGGAAACCACCACCTCCAGCGGCTACACCACCGTTGATCGATAGCCATCACCTCAACAGAGGTGGCGACGGCGGTGGCAAGTCAGGGAGGTGGCTCAGTCGCTGGGAAAATGAGCTAGAAAAGGCCCCATCTCGAGTCAATGTTAGCAGTTGGCTGCTTGGGGAAGATGAAGGAGCGCCGTCCGATCTAGAAGAATTGTTAGTCACAAACTAGATGATTATTAGATATGATTTATATTTTTTTTGTCAGATAAAATGCAGTATGTTCATGAAATTATTGGAGGCCCTTAGAGCCCCGAACAGAAAATATGCCCTGAAGAAAAAATGTAGCCAAGGCTCTAAACTAAATTTATAAATTTGTTTCAGGACATTTGGAGCAGTAATGCTCCCTAGGAACCCATTTTGGTGGGACATGTCCTTTGGGTGACCTAGTCACATTTTCTTTAATTCCCATTGATCGTGACCTCATCATGAGCTGAAATTTTGGCTATGGATGAGATATGAATAGAGACCACCCCTGACAATATTTCACAACTTTTGGACAACTTTTCTAAAGTTTTGTTCAACATTTCATTTTCCATTTGTGGCCTAGATCTAGGGTTATAATAACTCAAATCCACTCTAATTTTCTGTGGATGGTAGATTAGGTCAAGAATAGTCCATGATGAAAATTTATGGTCATTTGGACCACTGCATGTTGGTGTAACATGCATGTAAAGGGGAAGTTGGTGTGCATATAATACTATAATGTAGTACTAGATTTACATGGGATATAAAATCAACTCAAAGTAACCCAAAGTTTGGGCATAAGGATAATTTGATTATGCGTAGTCTCTAAACAAAATTTAAGGTCATTTGGACCTATGCATGATGGTGTATTACATATGCATGTGTACTTATAGTGTAAGTGACTTGTGTGCACTTAGCCATGTTTAATGTTTTGTGAATTGATAGGTATTCCCTTGGTCAATTCTTATGAAATTCAAAAAATGCACTAGATATCATGAGATATTACATCTCAGGGAAAATCATGAACTTTGGGGTTGATTTCCCTAGGAAATTAGGATTTATGTGATTTTGTTACATTGAGCTTAAATGAGTATTTTAGGGTCAAAAATTTTTGAAATGCTACAAAACTCTGGGATTCACCTTTGGAGGGTGTAATTACACTATGTAAATTTCATGGGGATTTTTAGTGATACAATAGCTCACTAAGTAGTAAATAGTTGAGTTACCCTCATTTATTTTATCACCCTTATGTATGAGTATTTGAACTCGAAATTGTATGTTGCTGGATATGTAGACTTTATAAATCATTATTAGCCTCTGGGAAATTATTTGGATTTAATTGATGAGTATATATAGTGGTTCCTTCACAAAGTGAAATTTAAATGTCTCACTTAATTAATTATAAATGCTGGTCAAACTGTTCTAAAAAAGTATGAAACCGGGTAGAGGGACTTTTGAGATCATTAGTAACCTCTGGAAATTTTATGAGTATTTACTATAGTTCCTTCACAAGTTGGAATTTGTTTGTCTCTTAGAGTAATTAATATAGCTCGTCAAATAAAGTTATAAAATTATAAAACTTGGTCAGCAGACTTTTTAGATCATAATAATGTTTTGGTAATTTTTGACACATTTATTCTTTAATGATTCACAGTAGTTCCTTTATAAAATGGAGATTTATCATCTTCCTTTAATAATTATTATTGTTGGTTAAATGGAACTGGAAAATTATGAGACTTAGTCAGAGGACTTGTTATATCACCATAATTCCCTGATAATTTTGTTGTAATTATTTCATGACGATTTACAGTAGTTCCTTCACAAAGTGGAAATAGTGGGCTTATATTATTTAATTAATTTAGATGATGTAAAGTTAGAAAAATGCCAAATCATGTTGATGTTCATCTTAGAGTTATACAAATACCTGAAAAATTTATTTACAGCATTTGGATGAATAATTGTAGTAGACCCTTCACAATGTTAGGAATAGTACCTTGATTATTTAATTAATTTTCTAGAATTTTATTAGGGAGAAATTATAAATATTTGCGGGACATTGTTTTGGGTCATAAAATAACCCAGTAAATTTTATTAGACCCATTGGGCCATGCTAGTTGACATTTGATGTACAAATTGATGGTTTTTCCTAAGTATTAAGAAATTTGATTGTTAGGCCCAAACATAATCATAGTCAAGTAAAGAGGATGGAAATTAGTAATTTATCATTGGTACAACTTTTGGGACCATATTTGAATGTATATTAGCTATGAGAACCATGTAGCTCCCATGTAGGTCATGTATCATGCTTGAGGACAATTTGATCTGCGGGTAGTAAAAGTGAAATAATTGATCTAGACCCCTTTGATCTTCCCTCACACAATTATTAAGTCCTGGAACATTGGATACATCATAGATTGATTGGTAGATCAACCAACTAGTGTCAGCACTTAATGTTTTGGCTTGGAGTGCGTTTAGTAAAATTATCAATATGGGATTTTGATAACAATATGTTAAGGGATATGAACGGAGATCCACCAACAACTAGAGGTCATGATTAATATCAGAATGTGGAACCAATAGAGATAGATTGAGTGATGACGTGAAGATGTGGTTAGTCACTAAGAAAGGGCAAGGATTGATGTTCAATTGAACATCGTCTCTTCCCTGTCCCGGTAACTGTAAACCACCTTATGAAGATAGAGTAACTAGAGAGGAAGTGGGTATACAAGAATGAGTTGCTACTAACAAGATTAAATATCTTGAGAAAGGGATGTTTGAGATGTCACCCCATCATACCTCCTAGTACCGTTGCGAGCCCTTCACCGGTTAGCCCTCAGGAATTCCAAGGTTCACCCTAAAATTCTAAGTTCGACTAAATGATAGACAAGAGTAGTTTAGGTAGGATAACTTGATAAGATAAATCTTGTTCCAAAATATGGGGTGGAATGGAACAAGGACTTGTTGGTCCTGCGAGCCGGGGGCTCGGAAGTTATGCTATCAGGACAGGTTTATCCTGGGAGCGGTAAGCTCAGTGTTATCTAAGGAGGACTGGATAGTCCGGCGAGTTGGAGGCTCGGGGAAATACAATTATGATATGTTACTTATCAGATAGTACACAGATGCCCTGTGTTTTCTGAGGGGCGTACATAAGGTCTAGCTTGGGAGGTGTCATACTAGCCTAAGAGTGGAGGACCCGATCCACTGCCCTTGTTTGCCTCAACGGGGTACCTGACTTGACACACTCGAATAGATGGAACTTACAAATGGTTTGTACGCATAGATGGTGATTACTTGGGCTTCTTCTTTTTGTTTTATAAATAAAAGATAACCTTTATATTAAGAGTTTAGAATTGGCGGATATTTTCGAAGAGTCTCGCAAGTACTCCTACTTTGAGAAATTAACCGTTATCCTATCGATGGATAGAAGTAACGATCTTTTTCTTCTTTCGGAATATTGACAATTACGCTTCGGCTACAATGCCGAATTCTATTGAATTGAATAGTAGAAAAGGAGAGTTTTGCACTAAATGAGTTTGAAAAGCTGTGTTTGAATTTTTAGTCCAAATTAATCATTTGATAAAGGCAAGTATACCTTATCGCAAGTAATACAGGATATTTTTAGAAAATATCGGGATCGTATATTTCCGCGGGTCGTGTTGATTATGCTACTTCGAGGGACGAACTATTATTTTATCGGAATAATATTTTTAGTTGATTTAACTAGAGTTCTAAATGATAAAATGCGAAAGATGATTTAAGCGATTTACTAGAGTTCTAAGTGATGAGAAATATAGCGCGCGACGTCGAATTACCTTGAGACGAAAATAGATTTTTCGTAGAATTAAAAGTGATGACTTTTCAAAATATTAAGATGACTTGGCCGTGGAGGTTCCATAATTATGAACGCTCCTCTCTCGAGGGTACGCCCACCTGAGATTATGAATATTCGACCGAACTCTCGTTCTACAATCGAATGTTCTTAATACTCGCTTTATGTTGCGAACCCCGCTATTGGGTTTTTATTTCCAATTCGGGAGAGTCACCTCGTCCTCTCTCGAGGGTAGAGCGCACTTCTCTTTACCCGTGAGTGATCAGTCCGTACACACGAGCCTCTCGGCTAACTAGGTACGAAAACGGAAATGAAAACCACACATCGATTATGTGGCTCCACTCAACGTGATTCTCGGGTAAACCTTAAGCGTTAATTATTTTAGAAAGAGATGTTTTAATTTTTATAGAAAAACTATTTTTGTGTCCCAATGCTCTTCGACGTCGTGCGCTAAAGGAAATTAGCCACTCATCGGAATGGAGACGGCATTATCGGTTGAAAAATACATGTTTGATAATTAAAGCGGATATAAGCGGATAAAAAGGAAATAAAAAGACTTATATAAAAACAGTAATAATATCCGTCCCAACCACCTTAAACAAGTGCTAAAAAGTTCTTAGCCTCTTATTTAAGAAGGGGGTGGTATAGAAATGAAAAGACTTATAAAGGTGCAGAAATAATATCCATCCCAACCGACTTAAATAAGTGCTAAAGTAAATTAGCCTCTTATTTGAGAAGGGGGTGGTATATAGCAGTTATATAAAGACTGAAATAAAAACTAAGCTACAAAAAAGGAAAATACTATCTCATACACGCACACACTCTAAAAGAAACTGAAAAAGAAAGCGTTTAAAATGAAAGCGATAAAATAAAGCGAAAAAGAAAACGATAAAACTATTTTATGAAAGCTTGTAAATCTAAGCTATGAAAACAGTAAACCTAGATTATGAAAGCAATAAAACTAACTACAAAAGCAATAAAACTAAATTATGAAAGCAATAAAGCTAAACTCATATACGCACACACACTAACATTAATAAAAAGAAGATGATCCAAATGAGAAAAACATCATTTTATTTCTGAAATCAGCATTACAACTAGACTAGGAAGACGAAAAAACTACAAACGAACTTAAACTGAAATGCAGAAGAGAAGCTCACAATCACTCAAAAGAACTCACAATACAACAAAAACCACTCAAAATTTGGATGAAAATAACTTCAGCCGAGCCCCTCTATTTATAGGGAAAATTTGAGTTTTACACGCCCTAGGTCACGGGCGTGACTTGAATGTCACGGCCGTGACTTAGGGCGTGACATTTGCTCGGCTGTATTCGCCGCCTTCTGGAAGGTCTGGCCGTCAAACATGGCTGCACACGGGCGTGACTTGGTATGTCACGGGCGTGACTTGGTGAGTCACGGGCGTGACTATGGGTGGCTGATGTCGGCAGCATGGGTGCGGCTTCGAGACGTGATGCGCTGGCGGCTCACGGGCGTGACTCTGCTGGAACACGGGGTGACTTGTAGAGTCACGGGCGTGACTTGATCAACTCTTCGAGATTTCACCTGAAAACGGCTGCCAGCTGGAAATTTGGCTTTTAAAATTACACGCCCTTGGTCACGGGCGTGACCTCGGGCGTGACTTGAGCGATTTGTCGGGATTTGATCTGAATTGAGCCGTCCCGTTGATATTTGATCTTTAAAATTACACGCCCTTGGTCACGGGCGTGTCTGAGGGCGTGACCTGTGACAATTTTGCAAAAAATTGCAAAAACAAAAATAAAACTAAGTTAGAAACCAGAAATAATAAAGAAGCAATTTATTCATTAATTTACATAGAAAATTCACAATATTAATTAAAACTATACTAATACTTATACCAAAAATACATATTTTTTATTACTTATCAAATACCCCCATACTTAAGCTTTTGCTATTCCAGGGCAAAAGTAAGAGAGATCTATACGGGATTAACATAAGTTCTAATTTTTGGCTATCGTTTTATTTTAATCATAAGAGACTGAAAAATAAAAATTCGGAGTAATAAGAGTTAAGTCCTAAATTATGCAAATGATTTAAGTAGAAGAAATGTCCTGGCCAAAAGACTTCTTAATTAACCAAATAGCAAACAAAATTGCAATCATTAGTAAACGAGATTAGATCGAAATTATAATAACCTTTGTTTAAAGAAACATAAAGGAAAAATATAAGTTACTAATTATGCTCTCAAATGATTTTTTGAATTAAAACTAGAAACAATAATTTGGTTAAGGGAAAAGGGGGTAAAAAGCCTTGGCAAATAGAAGAGTACTTGGATTAGGGGTGATGAATTGTATCATCTCACCCCTCTTATAAAGTTTCCTTTGACTCCCATCGTTGGTGTACGAGGGACGAGGGAAAATTGACCTTTTTAATTAACCCAATGCCTGTGTTTACGGAATTTGCAATTCCCATTGACATAGGATTTCTTTTAACAAATATTGGGTGCCTATGTTTACGGAATTTTTGTATTCCCATTGACATAAGATCTTTTTTTTTTTCTTCTTGTGTTTTTGCCATGCTAAATTGGTGTATACAAGGGGTTTTCAAGAGAAATTCTAGAATAATAAAAAAAAGTTTTGAGAGCAACCTTAATAAGTTGAATATTCCTAGATTCCTGAAGACATAAAGTAGGGATAATTGCAGTCTAAAGTTGTTTTGCTAACATAATACACATGTCTCTATTTTAGCTAGTAGAAGTAGTGCTTGATAACAAAGCCTCTATTTAAATTAAAAACACAAGATATTCTTTAAAACTTAACCCCGAACGTTTAAATCTATCGATCTTAGATAAACAAACAAATAGTAAAACTAGCGATTATGAAAATCCACAAACATATACTCTCGAAACTAAATGCTTTAAGAATAAAAGTAAAGTAGGGTTTATTATTTTTGGAGTTTTTTCTTTTTTTCTTTTTTTTTTTTTCTTTTTTTGTTTTTTGTTTTTTTTTTGTTTTTTTTTTGTTTTTTTTTTGAAAACGGGAAATACACCCCCATACGTAAAACCCAACATTGTCCCCAATGTTGTAATGTAAGTATGAAGAAGGGAAAATAACAATGCAATATATACAAAAGGAAAAAGGAAGCAAAAAGGCTTCCCTGAAGTAAAGCTGGCGGGGTCGGAAGAAACCCTGCAAAAATAGAGAAAAAGCATAATAAAAATATTAGATAAATATGGGGTGCCTCCCACGAGCGCTTTGTTTACCGTCGCGTAGCTTGACGCATTTGGCGTGGTGAGATTATAAATTGGGGAGGGTTAAAGATTCTGTGTGTCCGTCCACCGGATCGCCCGCAAGATATAGTTTTAAACGGTGGCCGTTGACTTTAAAATCGCCTTTTTCGGGGTGAGAGATAAGAACGGTCCCATACGGCCAAACCTCTTTGACTGCAAAGGGGCCGGACCAGCGGGATTTGAGCTTACCCGGAAAAAGACGAAGACGTGAATTATAAAGAAGGACAAGATCGCCCGGCGCGAAAGTTTTTGGAAATTTAATTTTTCGATCGTGGTAGAACTTAGAACGCTCCTTATAAAATTTATTACTCTCATAAGCGTTCGCACGCCATTCATCGAGTTCATTGAGTTGGAATTTCCTATTCTCGGAGGCTAAGTTCGAATCGAGATTTAAAAATTTTAAGGCCCAAAAAGCGCGGTGTTCTAATTCTACCGGTAAATGGCACGCTTTGCCGTAGACTAATCGATAGGGCGTACAACCGATAGCGGTCTTGTATGCCGTACGATACGCCCATAACGCGTCGTCGAGTTTTGAGGACCAATCCTTCCTATTTAAAGAGACTGTTTTTTCCAGAATGCGTTTTATCTCGCGATTTACTACCTCTACTTGGCCGCTCGTTTGGGGGTGATAGGCGGTGGCGAGCTTATGCGTGACGCCGTATTTAGATAAAATTTTTGAAAACTGGGCATTGCAGAAGTGCGTGCCCCTATCACTTACTATTGCACGGGGCGTGCCAAAGCGAGAAAATAATTTTTTTAGAAAATGGACGACGACTCGCGCATCATTGGTGGGCAGAGCTTGCGCTTCCGCCCACCTAGATACATAGTCGACCGCCACTAAGATATAGTGATTATTAAAAGAAGGAGGTAGGGGGCCTACAAAGTCTATGCCCCACAAATCGAAAATTTCGCATTCTAAATAAAAATTTTGGGGCATCTCGTCACGACGGGAGATGTTACCCGACCGCTGGCAGCTATCGCATATACTCACAAAAGTGTGAGCATCCTTAAAGAGAGTGGGCCAATAAAAGCCTGACTCTAACGCTTTCCGCGCGGTCCGGTTGGCTTGATAATGCCCTCCAGCCGGCCCCTCATGGCAGTGTCGCAATATTTGCGCACCCTCCTCGCTGGAAACACACCTTCGTATCACTTGGTCTGCGCAGACTCGAAAGAGAAAGGGGTCCTCCCAAAAGTAGTTTTTTAAGTCAGAGAAGAATTTCTTCTTCTGCTGAGTCGAAAAATCTTTTGGAAGGACCCGCGCGACTAAATAGTTCGCGTAATCTGCGAACCAAGGGGTAGAAGAAGTTTTGGTATTATTTATGATGAAAAGGCGCTCCTCAGGAAATCGATCGTCTATTTCGGGTTCGACGAGCGCTTCTGCGACGGGGTGTTCTAAACGTGAGAGGTGGTCGGCTGCTAAATTTTCAGCCCCCTTCTTATCCCGGATCTCTAAGTCAAATTCCTGTAAAAGGAGGATCCATCGAAGTAAGCGAGGCTTAGCATCAACTTTGGCCAAAAGATATTTCAAGGCGGAGTGATCAGTGAAAACGATTACATGTGAAAGGGTTACGTAGGGTCGGAATTTATCAAAAGCAAAGATGACGGCGAGAAGTTCCTTTTCCGTTGTGGTGTAGTTAGCCTGTGCGGCATTGAGTGTGCGAGAAGCGTAATATATTGGATGAAAATATTTATTTACGCGTTGGCCTAAGACAGCTCCTACTGCGATATCGCTCGCGTCGCACATAATCTCAAACGGAAGACACCAATCTGGCGCCACCAGAATTGGAGAATTGATAAGTTGCTTTTTAATAAAATTAAACGCCTCTACGCAGGCCGTGTCAAAAATGAATGGGGAATCTTTTTCCAGGAGGTGAGTTAGCGGTTTGGTTATTTTAAAAATCTTGAATGAACCGCCGATAAAAACCTGCGTGGCCAAGAAAACTTCTAATTGATTTGACGTTCGAAGGAACAGGAAGTTGTTCAATTATAGCGACTTTGGCCTTATCGACCTCCATCCCCTTGGAAGAAATTTTATGGCCGAGGACTAAACCCTCTCGGACCATGAAGTTGCATTTCTCCCAGTTCAAGACTAAGTTTGTCTCCTCGCACCGTTGGAGGACTCTATCTAAATTTTTTAAACAATTTTTAAAAGAGTTTCCAAAGACGGAGAAGTCATCCATGAAGACTTCCATTATGTCTTCTACTAGCTCGCCAAATATTGCCAGCATACATCTTTGGAATGTAGCTGGCGCGTTACAGAGGCCAAACGGCATCCTCCGATATGCGAAGGTGCCGAAAGGGCAAGTAAAAGTCGTTTTTTCTTGGTCCTCGGGTGAAATAGGGATTTGGAAAAATCCCGAGAGACCATCAAGGAAGCAATAAAAAGGGTGACCGGAGAGACGCTCTAAGATTTGATCAATAAACGGTAACGGAAAGTGGTCTTTTCTGGTGGCATCGTTTAGTTTTCTGTAGTCGATGCACACCCTCCAACCCGTAACAGTACGAGTCGGGATTAATTCGTTATTCGTGTTTGCCACGACTGTTATACCGCCCTTTTTCGGGACGACTTGTACGGGGCTTACCCACGTACTGTCGGAAATAGGATAGATAATCCCCGCATCAAGGAGTTTAATAATTTCAGTCTTAACGACTTCCCGCATGTTCGGGTTAAGTCGTCGTTGAGGCTGAATTGTTTTGCGGGGGTTTTCTTCGAGAAAAATTTTGTGGGAGCAGAATGAGGGGTTAATTCCCCTGATATCGGAAATTTGCCATGCAATTGCACGGCGATGTTTAGATAAAACTTCAACCAATTCGGATGTTTCTGAATCAGTTAAAGTAGAAGATATTATAACCGGAAGCTTTAAGTTCGCGGCTAGAAAAGCATATTTTAGATGGTCGGGGAGTTGCTTAAGCTCCAAGACCGGAGGTTCTTCGTAGGAAGTGGAGATTTTTAAATCTTTCGAGTCGAAAGGCTCGAAAGGCGAATCTGGCGGTAATTCTTCTAAAGGAGGTTGATTCGCCAGATCCGAATCGTCTATCATTAAGGATAGCAATTCTGAAAGAGAAGAACACTCGTCCACAAACGCGGATTCCAAATTGAAACAGGAATCATCATTCGATAGTGAGTTCCGCATGGAGGGGTTGATATGTAAAGTAACTTCGTCGTCTCCAACTCGAAGGAGGAGGCGACCGTTACTGACATCGATTAACGCACGGGAGGTTGCGAGAAAGGGGCGACCGAGGATGATGGGTACCTCGACGTCCTCCTCTATGTCCAGGATGACAAAGTCTACCGGGAAGATAAACTTGTCAACCATGACCAGAACATCTTCCGCTACCCCGATTGGGTACTTTACCGAGCGATCCGCGAGTTGGATGCTCATTTTTGTCGGACTCGTGACGCCTAAATTGAGTTTTTTGAAAAGAGAAAAAGGCATCAAATTGATGCTGGCGCCTAAGTCTGCAAGAGCGTACTTTATTAACATATTGCCAAAGAGACACGGGATGGAGAACCGTCCCGGGTCGTTTAGTTTTGGCGGCAATTTGTTAAGGAGAACAGCCGAACATTCCGCATTAAGGGAAACACGCGAAACATCCTCGAGTCGCTTTTTATTAGAAAGCAACTCTTTAAGATATTTCGCATATTTCGGCATTTGGGAGAGTGCCTCGCAGAAGGGGACGTTTATTTGAATTTGTTTTAAAATACGCAAAAATTTTTGATAATTTTCGTCCTCCTTCTCTTTATTAATTTTAGACGGGTAAGGAATTCGAGGACTCGAAACATTTGGCACAACCGGAGAAGCTGGAGCAATTAGAATCGAAGAAGAGGGTGGAGGGGTCGGAGGCGAAATGCATACCTTAGGCTCAACCCGCAATGGAGAGACGACCTCCTTGCCGCTTCGAAGGGTTATAGCGTTGGCATTTTCCCTTGGGTTTGGCTCTGTATTCCCTGGTAAAGCTCCGTATGGCCGCTCGGAGACCATCTTTGCAAGTTGTCCAACCTGGTTTTCCAAGCTTTTAATCGATCCGGTAAGATTCCGGATATTTGAATCGTTGGACGCGATGTACTTAGACAAAATATCTTCGAGCGGCGAAGGTTTTGGAGGAGGAGGCTGGAATCCCTGCGGAAATCCTTGCGGAAATCCCTGAGGATTCATATTTGGGGGCCTCTGAGCATTGTTAGGATTGCTCCAGGAGAAATTAGGGTGGCTCCTCCAACCTAGATTATAAGTATTACTATACGGGTTGTTATTAGGGTTGAAGGGGGGCCTAACCGGATTACCGAGGTAATCCACCGATTCTTCAAAATTATTATTATTAACTGACGGGCGAGTAATACTGGATCCTGTATCTTCCAAATTCGGCCGGGCATAATATGCCATGGTCCGGGCCGGGGCCGCATTTGGAATTGGATCGCCCATATTTACAGTATCTCTGATTGACTCTTCGGGGGTTTCGAGTAAGTTTTGATCACGAGATCGGATGCGCTCACGAAGAGTGCGCTCGATTTCGGGGTCAAAAGGAATAGTCGAATCGTCCGAGGAGTTTCCTCGGGTCATAAATTAAAAAACAATATTTTTGGATTTTCTGTTTTATTATTATTATATTTTTTTTTTTTTTTTTTTAATATAAGTTTTTATATTTATATAATTTTTTTTTATTAGTTTTGTAACCTCTTTTTTTTTTTGTGCCCTTTTTTTTTTAATATATAGATAAGGAATAAAATTAATAGCAGTTCCTACTTTCAAATAACAACACAAACGTCCCCGGCAACGGCGCCAAAAACTTGGTGATTACTTGGGCTTCTTCTTTTTGTTTTATAAATAAAAGATAACCTTTATATTAAGAGTTTAGAATTGGCGGATATTTTCGAAGAGTCTCGCAAGTACTCCTACTTTGAGAAATTAACCGTTATCCTATCGAAGGATAGAAGTAACGATCTTTTTCTTCTTTCGGAATATTGACAATTACGCTTCGGCTACAATGCCGAATTCTATTGAATTGAATAGTAGAAAAGGAGAGTTTTGCACTAAATGAGTTTGAAAAGCTGTGTTTGAATTTTTAGTCCAAATTAATCATTTGATAAAGGCAAGTATACCTTATCGCAAGTAATACAGGATATTTTTAGAAAATATCGGGATCGTATATTTCCGCGGGTCGTGTTGATTATGCTACTTCGAGGGACGAACTATTATTTTATCGGAATAATATTTTTAGTTGATTTAACTAGAGTTCTAAATGATAAAATGCGAAAGATGATTTAAGCGATTTACTAGAGTTCTAAGTGATGAGAAATATAGCGCGCGACGTCGAATTACCTTGAGACGAAAATAGATTTTTCGTAGAATTAAAAGTGATGACTTTTCAAAATATTAAGATGACTTGGCCGTGGAGGTTCCATAATTATGAACGCTCCTCTCTCGAGGGTACGCCCACCTGAGATTATGAATATTCGACCGAACTCTCGTTCTACAATCGAATGTTCTTAATACTCGCTTTATGTTGCGAACCCCGCTATTGGGTTTTTATTTCCAATTCGGGAGAGTCACCTCGTCCTCTCTCGAGGGTAGAGCGCACTTCTCTTTACCCGTGAGTGATCAGTCCGTACACACGAGCCTCTCGGCTAACTAGGTACGAAAACGGAAATGAAAACCACACATCGATTATGTGGCTCCACTCAACGTGATTCTCGGGTAAACCTTAAGCGTTAATTATTTTAGAAAGAGATGTTTTAATTTTTATAGAAAAACTATTTTTGTGTCCCAATGCTCTTCGACGTCGTGCGCTAAAGGAAATTAGCCACTCATCGGAATGGAGACGGCATTATCGGTTGAAAAATACATGTTTGATAATTAAAGCGGATATAAGCGGATAAAAAGGAAATAAAAAGACTTATATAAAAACAGTAATAATATCCGTCCCAACCACCTTAAACAAGTGCTAAAAAGTTCTTAGCCTCTTATTTAAGAAGGGGGTGGTATAGAAATGAAAAGACTTATAAAGGTGCAGAAATAATATCCATCCCAACCGACTTAAATAAGTGCTAAAGTAAATTAGCCTCTTATTTGAGAAGGGGGTGGTATATAGCAGTTATATAAAGACTGAAATAAAAACTAAGCTACAAAAAAGGAAAATACTATCTCATACACGCACACACTCTAAAAGAAACTGAAAAAGAAAGCGTTTAAAATGAAAGCGATAAAATAAAGCGAAAAAGAAAACGATAAAACTATTTTATGAAAGCTTGTAAATCTAAGCTATGAAAACAGTAAACCTAGATTATGAAAGCAATAAAACTAACTACAAAAGCAATAAAACTAAATTATGAAAGCAATAAAGCTAAACTCATACACGCACACACACTAACATTAATAAAAAGAAGATGATCCAAATGAGAAAAACATCATTTTATTTCTGAAATCAGCATTACAACTAGACTAGGAAGACGAAAAAACTACAAACGAACTTAAACTGAAATGCAGAAGAGAAGCTCACAATCACTCAAAAGAACTCACAATACAACAAAAACCACTCAAAATTTGGATGAAAATAACTTCAGCCGAGCCCCTCTATTTATAGGGAAAATTTGAGTTTTGCACGCCCTAGGTCACGGGCGTGACTTGAATGTCACGGCCGTGACTTAGGGCGTGACATTTGCTCGGCTGTATTCGCCGCCTTCTGGAAGGTCTGGCCGTCAAACATGGCTGCACACGGGCGTGACTTGGTATGTCACGGGCGTGACTTGGTGAGTCACGGGCGTGACTATGGGTGGCTGATGTCGGCAGCATGGGTGCGGCTTCGAGACGTGATGCGCTGGCGGCTCACGGGCGTGACTCTGCTGGAACACGGGCGTGACTTGTAGAGTCACGGGCGTGACTTGATCAACTCTTCGAGATTTCACCTGAAAACGGCTGCCAGCTGGAAATTTGGCTTTTAAAATTACACGCCCTTGGTCACGGGCGTGACCTCGGGCGTGACTTGAGCGATTTGTCGGGATTTGATCTGAATTGAGCCGTCCCGTTGATATTTGATCTTTAAAATTACACGCCCTTGGTCACGGGCGTGTCTGAGGGCGTGACCTGTGACAATTTTGCAAAAAATTGCAAAAACAAAAATAAAACTAAGTTAGAAACCAGAAATAATAAAGAAGCAATTTATTCATTAATTTACATAGAAAATTCACAATATTAATTAAAACTATACTAATACTTATACCAAAAATACATATTTTTTATTACTTATCAATAGAGTTGAGTGGGTGAGTTGCATCATTGCATTGCACAACATGACATATCATCATTTCATAAATAAGACCTCATCGTATAAATTAGTATGAGCTCTTTTATACGATGAGTTTACCTTAGTACCGAATCCCTTAACTTATATGTTTCTATGAACATCCATATAAGTTAAGGTTACTTTTTCTCTTACCTTACTTAAAATGCTACTATGCTTACTACTTGCCATTCTTTACTTATTTCTCTTACGCTGTTTGAGTTATATATAGAACTGCTAGTATACCTCTTATCCTATAGTAGTTTATCTATATTGGCTTATATATGCACATGCTTTCTAGTTAGTTCCATGTCACCTGCTTTGTTTTTACCCCTTGTTATACTCCACTTCGTCCTCCCGCACGATGCCTATGAGTCGTGGGGGGAGGCAAGGATAAAATGGCTTAGTCTTTTTGACATAATGGTCGGATGTGGCCGTAACACCAGGGGTCCGAGGAGCTGGAGCAGCAGTACGACCAACAGGACATGATGGGAAGACATGAGGAGCAGCTGCAGTGCACTACTACTACTACCCGACGACAGTTTGAAGAGTGCTTTCTTAGCTTCTGCATAGATGTAGAGTGAGAGAGCGCGCTTTTACTTTAATTTGGACATGTACCCGGCACAAGCCCTTACTCTCTTTCATTTGAGCTCATTGATGGACTATATATTTATGCTATTTTGATATGTATATGTGTGATTGTGGACTTGCTTATCCTAGTTTATTCTCATCTCTTGTTGGCCTGGTTGATCGTTCTTTCCAGCAGGATCAACGTTTTGCGGAGATGACTAACTCGTGTGTTGGTGTCACCGTAAGACTGCGGTTCTGGGCGTAAGATCCAGGAACTCTGTAATGAGGAGGAGAGGAATCTTACAACTGATATCACTTGAACAAACGATCCAATAAAAAAGAAGTTCACAAAAACTTTGGGACACCCCGTTCGAGCTAAGTTTGAGGACAAACTAGCAGCAAAAGCAATGGTGTGCCCATGTGTAAAATCACACAAAATAGTCCATTAATCAATGAGTTTGGACAACCCAACTAGGACACCATTTTGGTTTGACGTACCAAGACGATTTCATAGCGTATCCTAATCTCAAATAAACCTCGGGTATAGACTGGCTAAGGCATGATGATGACCAAAGTGATTAAGGGAAGAGTTTAATGGAAAAGTAGCTTCATAAAGCTTAAACTCTGATGTCCCTAATTGTCCTATCAAGTGATATTATCACTTCTTACCCAACGGATAGGACCATCTCAAAGAGATTCGGTGCATGAAGTCTATTAGTGTGATAGTAGGAGACTCATAAACTTAATCTTTGAACCAACGACCAGATTACTTTGAAACAATCATCGTGAAAAATACCAGAGGTCGGATAAGGATTCGAGTTCAGAGAGGCCCATATTTGGCTTGCCCACATAATGACCTTGAGAAGGCTGTTGTAATTGGTAACCTTGAGTGTTGAAATCGGCAACCGATCTCTTGAGTTCGGATCCAGAGGGGTGTAGCCAACACTTACTTCTCCCTTACTGAAACTATTGATTGTGGCTGAAGAAAAGTGAATAGACCCAAAGCTGTAGCGAGGAAGTCCCGCCACACACCCGGAAGATCTTAGAGAGCTTCCCCGCCCAAACCAGTGCTCAACCGGGCACTTTGGAGGGCAATACGAGCCAACAAAAACTAGCTAGGAGGAGAGAGCGAAAAAGATCAGGTCTCCTCCAAGGTGCCCTTAAGGGTCTATTTATAGTTTTTCTAGTCTGGTCTGCAAATAGCATAGATCTGCCTTTTAGTTTTACTAATCGCACCCAAAATTGGTCTGCTAACAGCCAAACTCCGTTGCTCTGAAGGGCTATTGGCTGCCCACAAAGGGTATCTAGGTAATTTCCTCACTAAAGCCTTCTGTGCTAGTGGTCCGTGAAGGCACCACTTGCCAGACTTCTCGCACACTAGACTCTCTGGGCTCCATTGGGCGAGTGGTCCATAGGGGCACCACTCACTAGATGCTTGGCTCGTTAGGCAAGTGAGGTATCACCCTCACTCGCCTGACCTCCCGCGCATTCGCACTCCTAAGCGAGCGAGTGCTTTGCGGATGAGGTTCGCACTAGCCCGGAGGCTTCCCTGCCTCTCCTGACTTCGGTGAGTGATGTCCCAGCACTCATGGCGAATGGTCTTCTTAACCTACCTTGCATGCTCTTTGACCCATTGGGACCCGGGGACCCACTCGACGAATACGGGGTTGTACACAATCCCCGCTCTTTGCGAGTGAGTTCTACGCTCGGAAAGAAAAGTCAAACCCCTGGTATTCGGTGAGTGCCTGCTGACCTGGAGGGAATCTTTTTGGTGGGCCCCACCCCTCTGCTTTATATATATATCAGGACGATGCCTTGACGGTGCCCATTTTCTAATTATTATTTCTCTTTTTGGCCTTTGAGCTCTCGTCATCTCAATGACGTTCATGAGGCCATCGCCGAGACCGCTTTCACAAAGTCTGCTGGAGCGTCTCGCCGCTGCTCGGGAGAAGAATACCTCCAAGACCGCTCGCTATGCCCCCTGGCTCTCGACGAAGAGGGACCCAACCTTGCCCTATCAATCTAGAAAGGACAAGGCGGTTCGGCGGGACCCTTTGGCGATTGAGTCCGCTTCAGGGACTCCGCCCCCTTCGCGCAATCCCACTTGCAACATCGCTGAGGTAATATGATGTAGTTTGCTCTATGGTTGATGTTGTGATGCGTTGCCTCAATATTCAAGATCACTCGCAGGACACGTTGGGGACAGGAGGCAATCCCGAGACCAGCCTGGAGGGTGCTGACGTGCTCCCATCTATTGTCGAGGATGTTCTGCTGGCCCAGGAGTCCTGCCCTCCCGCCACTCTCGGTGGGACACCTGGGAAGAGTTAAGAGAATTGAACAGTAAAAGGCTAGATGAAAATCATCACCATGTTAATCATCAACTTAGGATTGAGATAAGGAAAGCTAGAAAAACAAATAGATAAGATAAATGCTGAAAATCTAACACTAAAGAAAGAGCTTACAAAGGCTTTACCTTTGAATATTCACTCAATTGGAGGAGTCAAAAACTAAAGGATATCTCAGAGAATCTCTCTAGGAGATTCAAATATCTTGGATTAGGAGCAGATCCATCAATCAGCAATAGATCTTCCAGCAAACCTGCATGGGAAAATCCAGTAGTATTTGTTAGATCTAGTGAGAATCAAGTAAATGAAAACAGTGAAATTTGTGAAGAATTACATGATCATCCTGATAAAGTTACAGTATTCAATATGGTGAACATTAATAATCAACAAGGAATATTAGGCAAATATTCTTTAGAAAAATTCATAAACAACAATCAATTTTTGAACAAAAGGAAATATGCGTCGAATAGAAATCGACGCAACTTTGAAGTTACGTCGAATCCAATTTGACGGAATTCTACAAATGCTTTGACATCAATTCGAAGCAGGTTTGAAGGTGCATCGGATTATACTCGACGCAACCAATGTAACATCCCCAATCCTGCTAGACCCATTGGAAATGTTAGGGCATAGTGGTGAGATGAGTGGCCACTAGGGCCTTAGGCTAGGGTGGAAATGGCTAAGTGCACACCAAAGCTCAAAAACCAACCTAGCCCTAAGCCCCTCAATTAGGTCAATTGACCCTCAATTGTCCAAATTGACCTCACATATGTTGCCCAAACCACTAAGGGAGACCAATAGGATGGAAATTGCACTTGGGTGGGACCCAATTGCATGAAATTGACCAAAGTCAAACTTTACCTAATTTTGGTCAAATCTACACCCTTTGATTAAATTAAACCAATTGGGGCACCACCATGGACAAACCAATGTTGGGTGATGTCAAGGGACCCATGACCCCCATGTGGGGTCAACCCACTCACCTTGTTGACCAAAGTCAATCATGGTCAACATAGCTCATTAAGGAGAATTCTAAGCCTAATTTGAATGGAACCCATCAATTAATCAATTATTTATGGACTTAAGACACACCCTTATCAGCCTTGGACTGAGCCCAAACCATGGGTTTGATTAACCAAATGAGAGGGGGGACCAAAAGTAATTAAAAAGGCAAAAGTTAAAGGTTAAAGCAAATCCCCCTCTAACACTCCATCTCCAATCAGTGTTGGGCACTCCACCCTTGATTGCTAAGCCTCAGAAGGAGACCAGAAGGCCCAGCAAGGGCAGGGGTGCAGGAGGGTGGAAGCAAGGAGCAATCCGAGGAAGCTTGATTTCAAAACCAGCTATAGAAACCTCCCCACCTCATTCCAGCCACGCCATCAGCTTCAGAAGGGAGAGAGCAGTCGAGAATGACACCTGGAGCAAGGCCATAGCCGGAGAATCGAAGTCGGGAGCAGGCTTGCCGGAGCAAAGCTTAACCATGGTGAACCGCCACCGGAGCCGCCGCAACGCCCCAATCACGGTTCGTTTCTCCTCCTCTCCCCCATGCTAGCTTTCTATAACAAAACGAAGAAGGATCGAGCTCAATTGAGCCCGAATCCATTCCTTAAAACCGAGCTTTTTCGCTCGAAACGGGAAGCCTGGGATCGCCGGGAACCGCCGCCACTGGCCGCCATTCGCCGGTAAATGGTAGCCCCGACCTCCACGAAGGTGTCGGTGGTGTTGGCCGGTGGTGGTGGTGGCTGGATCGCCGGCAATCTCGGTCGCAACTTCGCCCAGCACGGCGCGATCTCAGTAGTTGGCTGGAGGAGGAAGACGACTCCCTGGCCGTGAGATCTGCGTCAAGATCCGTGCGCGCCCTTTTTATATGAATTAATTTAATGTCTTAGGGATTATAGTTCTCTTTTTGGTGCAGCCTCCTTATAGGTTTAATTAGGGGCACTTAATAACTGAATTAGCAAAAGTGCCCAACATGAAAGTTGTAGGCCTTGTCCTTAGCTTTCATTAGGGTTTGAGTTTAGGTCATTTCGTGACCCACAGCTCCCTGGGGAGATGTTTTACTAGGACTGGTCCTACACTAGGACAGCCCACTAAAATATTTATCTAGACTAGATCTCTCAAGCTTTGAAGCTGAGATTTTAACCATGGGTAGGTATACCCTAGGGGTACCCTCTGCCCAAAGATCAATATTTGTTGGGCACTTTTGCCTATAGTTTTTGTGGTAATTAAGATATTTAAATAATGTTGATTTTTGAAGCATATGAAGTCCAAATGACACCAAATTTTGGTGGCATGCTCTTTAGTTCATGACTAGTGCCTGCCTAAATTTTCACTCCATTTGGAGTTGATTTGATATGGAAAATGGGAAACCCTAATGAGGGCCCTTAAGGGTCAAATTAGGGTTTAGGCTATTTTGGGGAGTTGAGTGGGTTGGCCTCCTCCCATCATGATGGTTATGTAGGTAATGACATATAAGTGCATGTGACACCCCCTAATGGAGCATTTGGAGCCATTAGGGTGGTGTGTCCTAAAACCCTAAGGGTAAACCCTTAGGGTTGCAAATTAGGGCTTGTGAAGGACATAGGACCAAATGTGCTTGCCTTGGCTCAGAACTTGGTAGACATGTTTTTAGGAGCATGCAATGGCTTAGATAATTTAATGGGAATATTTAGAGTCATTTATGTATTTTTCTCTTATTAAATGAAATTGCCACTATTTCCTTAAATAAATAAAATGCATGGTCAGATAACCTTGTCTGGTTATGATATTTTAACAGTGGATGAATTGGGATGATAATAGGCTATGGTAATTTTAGTAGGATTTATTGAAGTGTTATTTCTTGTGGAGGAATTTTTAAGTGCTTACTAGCTTAGAGGTATTTAATTATGAAAAATGTCAAATCATTGGGCAAAATTATGAAACTTGGTTATCTGTCATTTTTTGTTGATATATGCCCATGATAATTATTTGGAAGCCTGTGGAATTGTATTTCATGTACAACATGTAGAAATTGGTATTTACTACACTTGGATGTTAAATCATTTTAATTAGTCAAATCATATGGTAATGATATAAATATTTGGCAGAGGACTCTAGACCCCCATTTGAACTCTTGGTAATTTTTATAGATATTTCAGATGAGAAATATTATTTTTCCTAATTATAGTGGCATTTTGGTAATTATACAACTATGAGGATTTAGTAGGCCACATGACATCCTAGGGTCATGAAACTCAGTAAACCACCTTGTTATGGAATATTACCTTACTGATAATTTTAAGGTAGCATGTAGAAGCATTTTGAGGAAAGATCATGTGTAATTTGACTTAAGGCCTTAACTTCTTTAATTAATAATAAATACCAAATTAATATGGAAAATTATGAAAATTGGAACACACCTTATTAAGGTCAGTGGGAGTCTAGTATAATTATACCATATCCTGGTGATGAGTTTTTAGAAGGATCCCCTTATGGGGTTTGAGGTTAGTTCAACTTGGTGGTCTGCGTTTAGTAAAAACCAGAATTTCGATTTTAAGACAATTCAGACCCATAAGTAGTGTTTAGAAGTTATGTCCATTCAGTATTTGATTCATAGTTCACACTGATTCAAGGAGGGTCAAACCTAGGATTAACATTGAGATTGTGCTAGGGTTGGTGTATGAGGTGTGGAGGTACGTCCAACCCAATTGGGTGGGACGGGTGTTGAGCTAAGTCACTTTAATTATATGATATAATGAGGGGTGAACTAAATGTTAATCACCAACTAAAGTAATTGTCTTGAGAAAGAGGATGGTGGGGTTGAGCCCATTGAATCCTTAGTACCGTTGGGGGCTCCTTTACGGGGTATACCGCGGGAAGTCTAAGATTCACCCAAAACATACTACTAACTTAATTGTAGGCAAGAGTAGCCTAATTAGGTCAGCAAGCTATTATGGACCTCCTTCGGGAAGGAGATGTGTTGGAGCAACTTGTGTGATAGTCCCTGAGCCGGAGGCTCGGGTGGACTTGGTGTCACCTGTTACTTATGCAATTAGTGGCGATTCTTCGGTACTAGGCTAGTCGTGTCACCGACGGTAGTACGTTGACTCAGGTGAGGGTGAGGTTTAGAGGGCCGGTAAGATTGAGTACCGAGGTCTGGAGGACAATCCCTAATAACCCACCCCGACCTTAAAGTCTGGTGGATTCCAGCAAGAGTACGCATGGGCTCTGTTGTTGTGTTCTTAGCGTTGAGGCGTACGTGAGGTCTAGGCTTTGAAGTGAGCATACCCGCCTAGGATGTGGAGTACCCAATCCACTGCCACCGTGAGCCACGACGGTCGGTACCCGAAAGGTTGGCTTCCTTTCTAACAAAGTGGGAACTATAAAGGTCTGTGCGCATAGAGTCGTGTGGGTGAGTCGCATTGCATAAACACATTAAATCATCATAAGCATAGCATAGCATAACATACACATTAACATACCCCCCATCATATAAATTAGTATGGGCTCTTTTATATGATGGGTTACCTGGACATCTTAACTTATATGTCGTATGGGCGTTCATATAAGTTAAGGTACAAATCTGTGATGGTAGATTAGTTTTACTTACTTCACCGCATATTTTTTTTATTACTGTTTACTTCATGCTCTACTTTACTGTCATTTATTTGCACTATACTGCTAGCTAATTTTACCGATTTACCTTTACTTGCTAGAATAGTGCCATGTCACCTCTTTCCTTGTTTATCCCTTGTTGTCCTCCGCTTCTTCCTCCCGCTCGGTACCTAGGAGTCGTGGAGGGAGGCGAGGACAAAACGACTTAGTCTTTATGACTAACGGTCGGATGTGGCCGTAACAGGAGTCCGAGGAGACGGAGTTGTCCCGCGCGCAGCTGGACGAGATGGCAGGACCTGAGCAGCGGATGCAGCGCACTACCACGACGTCACAGGTTGACGACTAGATAGTTAGATTTCAGCTTTGAGAGTTTGTAGTTTTCGCATGTTGTAGAGAGAGAGTACTCATTTTGGATATGTATCAGGCTTAAGCCCTTTTTGCCTGTACTGTCTCTTTTTGGACATTTCTGTTTTCATTATATATCTATATGATGTTGTGACATGTGGACATGCCTTTGCCTCCGTACTTACTTTTGGCATATATTTACTTATGATCGTATAGCCGGCAGAGTCGGTGCTGAGCGGTGTTAGCCAACCCGAGTGTTGGAGACACCGCAAGGCAGCGATTCTGGGCGAAGATCCACCTCAACCGTACGATGCGGGAGAGGTTCCAGTTTTTCATGTACCGGAACAGGTTTTGAGAAAAGAGATCTTACAAATGGTATCAGAGCTACGAACGATCATAAGAGAACAGTCCACAACATACTCGGTCACCCCGCTCGAGCTTAGTTTGCGGACAATCTAGGCAGCGGAAGCTATGGTGTGCCCATGTATGGAATCACATAAAACAGTCCAATAATCAATAAGTAGGATCAAAATTTTTAACTAAATCCCTATCTTTTGTAGGCCCCAGTGAGCAGGGAGCCTCAGGTCAGTATCCCTCCCCCTCCGACTACCACTACTTTTTAGCAGTCAGAGTTGGGACAAACGTTAGCAGCCATTTTAGAGACCTTCAGGGCCCAGTCCATCCCGGCACCACTGCCAAACCCGGGAGCGAACTGGTTGAGCACCTTTAGAGGTCTTTCCCCACAGACCTACTGAGGGACAGAGGATGCAGTGAAGACTGAGGAGTGGTTGGACACCATTCAGGAGATGCTGGCCGGCATCGGTTGCCCGGTCGGCAAGGCAGTATTTTTGGCAGTGTCAGCTCTTGATGCACATGCCAAGAGGTGGTGGAAGTCACTGCTGGAGACCACTTACAGAGATAGGGAGTACTCGGATATTTCTTGGGACGAGTTTAGTGCCACCTTCCTGGGCCACTTCATATCCAGCACGGACAGAGATAAGCTGGAAGAGAGGTTTCTGCACCTCACTCAGGGGACACGCTTAGTGATTGAGTACCAGAGGGAGTTCTCCCATTTAGCCAGATTTGCGAGGTCTCATGCCGCAGACGATCGCACTCTTGCGAAGAGATTCTACAAGGGACTTCGAGACCCGTTGAGGCAGGCACTCTTGTTTGTTTCTGAGGGCAGCCTAACTCAGATTATCGAGACGGCAAAGAAGCTGGAGGCAGATCAGATCAGAGTGCAGGGCGGAAGGAAGAGGTCAACTGAGGCCATGTACAAAGGGGAGAGCAGCAGAGGCTCGCAGCGGGGCAGACTTATGAGGCACCGGAGGGGTGGGGGACGTCCTCGTCCTCAGATTGCACCAGTACAGCAGCCCCAGCCCTTACTAGACCCACATCCCCTACGTACCTGGGGGCCCCAGAGATTTGACGACCGGGGACGCGCTCCAGCAGTGTGCTTCGAGTGCAACCAGCCAGGTCACATCAGGGCCCATTGCCCTCGTCGATTCCCTCCACCACCTCCTCCACCACCACCAGCACCTCCGGCAGCCCCTCCAGCACAGCGGGGCCGAGGACGGGGTCGAGGCAGGGGGTATCACGGCAGAGGTAGGTAGCAGGAGCAGGTTTACGCCTTGGATCTTGCACAGCCAAGGAACCCGGAGGAAGTTATAGCAGGTAATTTAATGCTTTCAGTACTTTAATTTATTACTGCATTTTCAACCTTCTAGATTAGAAATTGAACAAACAATCCACCTTCCCCAGGCATTATAGTGGTATGTGGCAAGCCCGCCCACACCCTATTTGATATTGGTGCATCACATAACTTTGTTTCTGAAGACTTTGTTAAGGGCTTGGACCAAATCCATTATTACACGGGACCCACCAGGAGAGTGCGCCTCCCAAATGGATCAGAGATCGAGGCGACGGCCAAGTGCACCTTGAAGGTGACCATCGACGGCCTAACACTCGATGCTCCAGCTTCGGTGCTGAAGCTCGCCTTCGACCTTATCTTGGGCATGACGTGGCTCACTTGGAACCACGCCCAGATAGACTGCCAAGCAAAGAGAGTGGTGTTGCGGTACGATACCACCTTCGCGACGTTCGAAGGTATTAGACCGATCTCCCGCTCTTCTTTATCATCTGTTCAGGTAGTCAAGGCCCACGAGCAGGGCGATGAGGTATATCTTGTATGCTTCGAGATGGCGGAGGTGGAGGCCTCCTTATCAGACATTCCCATAGTACGGGACTTCTCCGACGTATTCCCGGAGAAGTTGTCCGGACTGCCACCGCATCGAGAAGTAGATTTTTAGATTCAGCTGGTGTCAGGAGCGAGGCCCGTGTCTCGGGCACCGTACCGCATGGCACCCAAGGAACTGGCAGAGTTTAGGGTGCAGTTGAAGGAGCTGGTAGATGCGGGTTTCGTCAGGCCGAGCTCTTCGCCTTGGGGAGCGCCGGTATTATTTGTGAAGAAGAAGGATGGAACGCTCAGATTATGTATAGATTACCGGGAGCTCAATAGGTTGACGGTACGGAACACCTATCCGTTACCGAGGATTGACGAGCTCTTCGATCAGTTGCAGGTAGCTCACTGGTTCTCCAAGCTCGACTTGAGATCAGGATACTATCAGCTGCAAATTCGAGAGGAGGACATACCGAAGACAGCTTTTAGTTCCAGGTATGGATTGCATGAGTTCACAGTGATGCCCTTTGGGCTCACTAATGCCCCCTCAGCATTCATGAGCATGATGAACAGGGTGTTCGAGGCCTTTCTCGACATCTTCGTCATCGTGTTCATCGATGACATCTTAGTATATTCCAGGACGGAGGAGGAGCATGTTGGGCATCTGGCCCTAATATTGAGGAAGATGAGAGAGCACCAGATGTATGTGAAGTTCTCCAAGTGTCAGTTTTGGCTACGGGAGGTGGCTTTTCTGGGACACATCATCAGTGGAGAAGGACTGGCAGTGGATCCGGCAAAGGTGCGGGCTGTTCAGGAGTGGCCTCGACTACAGTCAGCTTCAGATGTGCGGAGCTTTCTAGGATTGGCGGGCTATTACCGGAAGTTTGTGGAAGGGTTCTCCAAGATTGCCCTTCCGCTCACTTCTTTGACCAAGAAGGATGCCTCATTCGTCTGGTCTCCGCAGTGTGAGGCGGCCTACTTGGAGCTGAAGGGCCGACTCCCCTCTTCCCCCATCCTTGCCCTTCCATCTGGGAAGGAAGGATTTCAGGTTTACACAGACGCATCATTTCATGGGTTGGGAGCAGTGTTGATGCAGCATGGTCATGTGGTCGCGTACGCTTCCCGTCAGTTGAAGGTACATGAGAGGAATTACCCAGTGCATGACCTCGAGCTTGGAGCGGTCATCTTCGCCTTGAAGACCTGGAGGCACTACCTATATGGGGTTCATTGTGAGATCTTCTCAGACCACAAGAACCTCAAGTATATTGATACGCAGAAGGACTTGAACCTACGTCAGTGGAGGTGGTTAGAGTTCTTGTGCGACTACAGTTACACATTGCATTACCATCCAGGCAAGGCCAACACCGTAGCAGATGCTTTGAGCAGGAGAGGAGGTACACCAGGAGCAGAGAGCCGGGTGATGGCTATGGAGCTGACTCAGGCATTGGAGGACATGCACATTTCAGTTGTATCCAGGGCCGACCCTGAGACATATACGGAGTATCTAGCGTCCTTGAATATTGTCTGTGATATTCGGGACCGCATTCGGGAGGCACAGTTGCAGGACCCTGCCTTGGAGCTAGTATTCAGATCGTTGGTGGACGGCGTGGCAGGGGACTTTTCTTTGAGGGAGGATCTTATTCACCATCGAGACCGAGTCTACATCCCAGCTAGAGGAGGTATTAGAGAGGAGGTGCTTAGGGAGGCTCATTGCTCCCAGTATTCAGTGCATCCAGGGATCACGAAGATGGCAGCAGACCTTCGGAAGGTCGTGTTTTGGCCGGGGATGAAGAGGGATATTATCCAGTATGTGACGCACTGCGAGGGCTGCCAGCGCGTGAAGGCGGAGTGCAGGAGCCCGGGAGGAATGTTGCAGCCATTACCAGTGCATGAGTGGAAGTTTGAGGAAATATCGATGGACTTCGTGCATGGTCTACCTCGCTCCCGCTCTGGGAATGACTCGATATGGGTGATAGTGGACAGGCTGACGAAGGTAGCTCGGTTTATTCGGTACGGAAGGAGGGGCCAGTCGGTGACCTTGTAAGGGTGTTTGTGGAGCAGGTGGTCAGATATCACGGGGTGCCCAAGACGATAGTTTCAGATAGAGACGGACGCTTCACTTCGAGGGAGTGGAAGGCGGTTCAGGCTTACTTGGGATCCCGGTTGACATTCAGCACGGCGTTTCATCCACAGACTGACGATCAGACTGAGCGCACCAACCGGACTATGGAGGACCTTCTACGTTTGTGCATTTTAGATACCGGCAAGCCCTGGGAGAGACTGTTGCCCTTGATAGAGTTTTCCTATAACAACAGTCACCAGGCTAGCATTGGGATGGCACCTTATGCCGCATTGTATGGGAGGAAGTGCCCCACACCACTTTCCTGGATCCAGAACGAGGACCCGAGGTCGTTAGGTTCAGATTATATTGAGGAGACGGATGCGCAGGTGAGGCTGATCAGGGAGCGGATGCTGGAGGCCCAGAGCAGACAGGCGAAGTACTATGATGCGAGGCATCGTATGGTGGAGTTCCAGGTGGGAGAGCGAGTGTTCTTGAAGATTCGGCCTATGCACGGGGTTTCTCGAGTGCGGGGGCAGAAGAAGCTCAGTCCTCGGTACGTGGGGCCTTATCTGATCCTGGAGCGGATCGGTCCTTTGGCGTACAGGCTGGAGCTACAGCCAGAGTTGGAAAACCTGCATGACGTCTTCCACGTCTCTTCGCTTCGGAGATCCCTGCTTCATCCTGAGCAGCATGTTACATCTACATCAGGCCCGGTGGCGCCCGATCGGTCAATCCTACTAGAGCCCATCCGGATTGATGATACGGAGGTCCGAGTCCTGCGGCGGAAGAGTGTACCGTTGGTGAAGGTGTTGTGGTCCAACCACGGACGAGAGGAGCACACATGGGAGCCCATGGACCTCATGCAACAACGCTACCCGGAACTCTTCACTTCAGGTACAACCTAAACCTCCTTGCAAATTTCTTTTTACCTTATATTGCGTAGAACCCGTAGACCCGATCTTAGGCTTCGTTTGGTTCGGCGGCGGCGGATCCATCCGGCGGATGGAAACGGAGAAGCCGAACTGGAGGGGGGAGGTGGCTGCTCCAAAAGGAGCTTTTGGGGGCGTTTCTCAAGGCGGGCGGGTGGAAACGGAGCAAACGCCGCCGGAGGGGCATTTGTTTTGCCGCCTTCCGGCGGCGTTTGCCCCAAACGGGGCGGCGAAACGCCGCCCCAAACGAAGCCTTAAATTTCGGGGACGAAATATTTTTTTTGTTTATTAGGATTTGTAACATCCCCAATCCTGCTAGACCCATTGGAAATGTTAGGGCATGGTGGTGAGATGAGTCGCCACTAGGGCCTTAGGCTAGGGTGGAAATGGCTAAGTGCACACCAAAGCTCAAAAACCAACCTAGCCCTAAGCCCCTCAATTAGGTCAATTGACCCTCAATTGTCCAAATTGACCTCACATATGTTGCCCTAACCACTAAGGGAGACCAATAGGATGGAAATTGCACTTGGGTGGGACCCAATTGCATGAAATTGACCAAAGTCAAACTTTACCTAATTTTGGTCAAATCTACACCCTTTGATTAAATTAAACCAATTGGGGCCCCACCATGGACCAACCAATGTTGGGTGATGTCAAGGGACCCATGACCCCCATGTGGGGTCAACGCACTCACCTTGTTGACCAAAGTCAACCATGGTCAACATAGCTCATTAAGGTGAATTCTAAGCCTAATTTGAATGGAACCCAACACCCATCAATTAATCAATTATTTATGGACTTAGGACACACCCTTATCAGCCTTGGACTGAGCCCAAACCATGGGTTTGATTAACCAAATGAGAGGGGGGACCAAAAGTAATTAAAAAGGCAAAAGTTAAAGGTTAAAGCAAATCCCCCTCTAACACTCCATCTCCAATCAGTGTTGGGCACTCCACCCTTGATTGCTAAGCCTCAGAAGGAGACCATAAGGCCCAGCAAGGGCAGGGGTGCAGGAGGGTGGCAGCAAGGAGCAATCCGAGGAAGCTTGATTTCAAAACCAGCTATAGAAGCCTCCCCACCTCATTCCAGCCACACCATCAGCTTCAGAAGGGAGAGAGCGGTCGGGAACGACACCTGGAGCAAGGCCATAGCCGGAGAATCGAAGTCGGGAGCAGGCTTGCCGGAGCAAAGCTTAACCATGGTGAACCGCCGTCGGAGCCGCCGTCACGCCCCAATCACGGTTCGTTTCTCCTCCTCTCCCCCCATGCTAGCTTTCTATAACAAAACGAAGAAGGATCGGGCTCAATTGAGCCCGAATCCATTCCTTAAAACCGAGCTTTTCCGCTCGAAACGGGAAGCCTGGGATCGCCGGGAACCGCCGCCTCCGGCCGCCAGTCGCCGGTAAATGGTAGCCCCGACCTCCACGAAGGTGTCGGTGGTGTTGGCCGGTGGTGGTGGTGGCTGGATCGCCGGCAATCTCGGTCGCAACTTCGCCCAGCATGGCGCGATCTCGGCCGTTGGCTGGAGGAGGAAGACGACTCCCTGGCCGTGAGATCTGCGTCAAGATCCGTGCGCGCCCTTTTTATATGAATTAATTTAATGTCTTAGGGATTATAGTTCTCTTTTTGGTGCAGCCTCCTTCTAGGTTTAATTAGGGGCACTTAATAACTGAATTAGCAAAAGTGCCCAACATGAAAGTTGTAGGCCTTGACCTTAGATTTCATTAGGGCTTGAGTTCAGTTCATTTGGTGACCCACAGCTCCCTGAGGAGCTGTTTTATTAGGACTGGTCCTACACTAGGACAGTCCACTAAAATATTTATCTAGCCTAGATCTCTCAAGCTTTGAAGCTGAGATTTTAACCATGGGTAGGTATACCCTAGGGGTACCCTCTGCCCAAAGATCAGTATTTGTTGGGCACTTTTACCTATAGTTTTTGTGGTAATTAAGATATTTAAATAATGTAGATTTTTGGAGCATATGAAGTCCAAATGATACCAAATTTTGGTGGCATGCTCTTTAGTTCATGAGTAGTGCCTGCCTAAATTTTCACTCCATTTGGAGTTGATTTGATATGGAAAATGGGAAACCATAATAAGGGCCCTTAAGGGTCAAATTAGGGTTTAGGCTATTTTGGGGAGTTGAGTGGCCGGGTTGGCCCCCTCCCATCATGATGATTATGTAGGTAATGACATATAAGTGCATATGACACCCCCTAATGGAGCATTTGGAGCCATTAGGGTGGTGTGTCATAAAACCCTAAGGGTAAACCCTTAGGGTTGCAAATTAGGGCTTGTGAAGGACATAGGACCAAATGTGCTTGCCTTGGCTCAGAACTTGGTAGACATATTTTTAGGAGCATGCAATGGATTAGATAATTTAATGGGAATATTTAGAGTCATTTATGTATTTTTCTCTTATTAAATGAAATTGCGACTATTTCCTTAAATAAATAAAATGCATGGTCAGATGACCTTTTCTGGTTATGATATTTTAACAGTGGCTGAATTGGGATGAAAATAGGCTATGGTAATTTTAGTATGATTTATTGAAGTGTTATTTCTTGTGGAGGAATTTTTAAGTGCTTACTAGCTTAGAGGAATTTAATTATGAAAAATGTCAAATCATTGGGCAAAATTATGAAACTTGGTTATATGACATTTTTTGTTGATATATGCCCATGATAATTATTTGGAAGCTTGTGGAATTGTATTTCATGTACATCATGTAGAAATTGGTATTTACTACACTTGGATGTTAAATCATTTTAATTAGTCAAATCATATGGTAATGATATAAATATTTGGCAGAGGACTCTAGACCCCCATTTGAACTCTTGGTAATTTTTATAGAATTTTCAGATGTGAAATATTATTTTTCCTAATTATAGTGGCATTTTGGTAATTATACAACTATGAGGATTTAGTAGGCCACATGACATCCTAGGGACATGAAACTCAGTAAACCACCTTGTTATGGAATATTACCTTACTGATAATTTTAAGGTAGCATGTAGAAGCATTTTGAGGATAAATCTTGTGTAATTTGACTTAAGGCCTTAACTTCTTTAATTAATAATAAATACCAAATTAATATGGAAAATTATGGAAATTGGACCACACCTTATTAAGGTCAGTGGGAGTCTAGTATAATTATACCATATCCTGGCGATGAGTTTTTAGAAGGATCCCCTTATGGGGTTTGAGGTTAGTTCAACTTGGTGGTCTGCGTTTAGTAAAAACCAGAATTTCGATTTTAAGACAATTCAGACCCATAAGTAGTGTTTAGAAGTTATGTCCATTCAGTATTTGAGTCATAGTTCACACTGATTCAAGGAGGGTCAAACCTAGGATTAACATTGAGATTGTGCTAGGGTTGGTGTATGAGGTGTGGAGGTGCGTCCAACCCAATTGGGTGGGACGGGTGTTGAGCTAAGTCACTTTAATTATATGATATAATGAGGGGTGAACTAAATGTTAATCACCAACTAAAGTAATTGTCTTGAGAAAGAGGATGGTGGGGTTGAGCCCATTGAATCCTTAGTACCGTTGGGGGCTCCTTTATGGGGTATACCGCGGGAAGTCCAAGATTCACCCAAAACATAATACTAACTTAATTGTAGGCAAGAGTAGCCTAATTAGGTCAGCAAGCTATTATGGACCTCCTTCGGGAAGGAGATGTGTTGGAGCAACATGTGTGATAGTCCCTGAGCCGGAGGCTCGGGTGGACTTGGTGTCACCTGTTACTTATGCAATTAGTGGCGAGTCTTCGGTACTAGGCTAGTCGTGTCACCGACGGTAGTACGTTGACTCAGGTGAGGGTGAGGTTTAGAGGGCCGGTAAGATTGAGTACCGCGGTCTGGAGGACAATCCCTAATAACCCACCCCGACCTTAAAGTCTGGTGGATTCCAGCAAGAGTACGTAGGGGCTCCGCTGTTGTGTTCTTAGCGTTGAGGCGTACGTGAGGTCTAGGCTTGGTAGTGAGCATACCCTCCTAGGATGTGGAGTGTCCGATCCACTGTCACTGTGAGCCACAACGGTCAGTACCCGAAAGGTTGGCTTCCTTTCTAACAAAGTGGGAACTATAAAGGTCTGTGCGCATAGAGTCGTGTGGGTGAGTCACATTGCATAAACACATTAAATCATCATAAGCATAGCATAACATACACATTAGCATACCCTCATCATATAAATTAGTATGGGCTCTTTTATATGATGGGTTACCTGGACATCTTAACTTATATGTCGTATGGGCGTTCATATAAGTTAAGGTACAAATCTGTGATGGTAGATTAGTTTTACTTACTTCACCGCATATTTTTTTTATTACTGTTTACTTCATGCTCTACTTTACTGTCATTTATTTGCACTATACTGCTAGCTAGTTTTACCGCTTTACCTTTACTTGCTAGAATAGTGCCATGTCACCACTTTCCTTGTTTACTCCTTGTTGTCCTCCGCTTCTTCCTCCCGCTCGGTACCTAGGAGTCGTCGAGGGAGGCGAGGACAAAACGACTTAGTCTTTATGACGAACGGTCGGATGTGGCTGTAACAGGAGTCCGAGGAGACGGAGTTGTCTCGCGCGCAGCTGGACGAGATGGCAGGACCTGAGCAGCGGATGCAGCGCACTACCACGACGCCACAGGTTGACGACTAGATAGTTAGATTTCAGCTTTGAGAGTTTGTAGTTTCCGCATGTTGTAGAGAGAGAGAGAGTACTCATTTTGGATATGTATCGGGCTTAAGCCCTTTTTGCTTGTACTGTCTCTTTTTGGACATTTCTGTTTTCATTATATATCTATATGATGTTGTGACATGTGGACATGCCTTTGCCTCCGTACTTACTTTTGGCATATATTTACTTATGATCGTATAGCCGGCAGAGTCGGTGCTGAACGGTGTTAGCCAACCCGAGTGTTGGTGACACCGCAAGGCAGCGATTCTGGGCGAAGATCCACCTCAACCGTACGATGCGGGAGAGGTTCGAGTTTTTCATGTACCCGAACGGGTTTTGAGAAAAGAGATCTTACAACCAACACCTTCGTCCACTTTATATCTACGCAATTTTGCAGACACGTCGAATTCCTTTCGACGCAGCCATATAGATGCGTCGACTTCTACTCGATGTATGTTTCAAAAAACTTTTCAAGAAATTTCAATTCTAGATTCTCTCCTGCAAACTCACTCTTTAATTCTAAATATTATTATTGCTGTAAAAGTGGACACAATGCTAAAACATGTTGGTTTAACAGACTGCCACTCTACCATCTTAAGGGGTATCATGAAAGGTCTGCTTACACTTTCATTTCACCATTTCAAGGTAGAAGCAATGGGCCCAAGGTAATCTGAGTTTCTACTGATGTTTGAGTTACATGTGCAGGATGAATAACATAGGACAATCCAACTAAAGGAAGGGTAATGTAGATATAGTGGACTTTAATTTTAGTTAAAGGAGTTACATGTGCAGGATGTACCTTTGACCTTCTTTCTGGAGAAACAGAAGCAGAGGTATCTGACAGAGAAATAAAAGAGGTGCTGAAAATAATCAATTCTTCAAAGGAAAAACCAATTCACCTGAAGAACATTAATCTCTCTGAAAAGTATCGATTCCTGACAGATATTGTTGGGAAAATACTGTTATGCAAAGTCTCTTCCCATATTGTCATATCCAGAGCCATCTATTCCACCAAACCAAGCCTTTCAATCACCTCCTCCCTCATTAATTCTCCCTCCCACTAATACTCCTACTTCCTCCATTATGCCAACCTCTTCTTCTCTCAATATACATACTATAATCCTTCAGGTAGTACAGATGGTCACTAGCACAATCTCAATATGAATAAACACATTTTCAAAATTTAAACAACCTTTGAAACCATGCAAACACAGTTTGGTGAGGTCACTGTCTCTATACAGTCCTTACAGTCAAGAAAGTCCTCATCTGTGACTAGGTCATTCATAACCTCCCATGCTCATGAGGTTAAGAAGGGGGAGAAACAGAAGTAGGATCATGTGGATCAGGTTGATAAACAGGGGGAGATTGAGATTGAACATGTTGGACATAGTGCGCACATTCAGGGGGGAGATTGAGATTGAATGTAACATCCCTATTCCTTCTAGACCCCTTGGGTTAGGGTTAGGACTTAAGTTGTGATTAGAGGTCATGGTATGACCCTAGGTTAACTTGAACTTAGGAAAATTGTTATAAGCACCCCAAAAGTGCACAAGTCAACCTAGGCCAATTTATTTCAAATTGGACTCTCCAACTCAAATTGAGCTTACCAATAGGTTCCTAACCCTAAGAGAGACCCAAGTGACCCAAAAGCCTCATCATAGGGTCACCAGTTTTGGCCAATTTGACCAAATCAGCCATAGGCAAAAATAGATTAGCATAGGTCAATTCAACTCAAATTGGGTCAATTAGACTTCATATGATCAAATTGACCCCACCACTGTATTAAAAACCCTAATTGGGGTGCAATGAACCCAAAAACTCCATCATGAGGTCACCAATTGGCCCAAATTGACCAAAGTACCTTTTAGGTCAACATAGGTCAATCCTTCACCAGTAGGTCCAATTGACCCCCAAAACATGAAATTGTCTTCACCTCCAGTCTGACAACATCATAGGGGACACAATGGACCCAAAAGCCCCATCATGGTGTCACCAACTGGCCCAACTTGACCAAAGTACCCTTTAGATCAACATAGGTCAATCCTTCACCAATAGGTCCAATTAACCCCCCAAAACAAGAATTTGACTTCACCCCTAGTATTATAACATCATAGGGGACGCAATGGACCCAAAAGCCTCATCATGTTGTCATCAATTGGTCCAATTTGACCAAAGTCAACTTTCCCCCAATTTTGGTCAAAATCACACATATTGGCTTAAATTAGTCCAATTATGGCATCACCATGCCCCAATCAACCTTGGGTGGTGTCAAGGGACTCAAGACCAACACATTGGACCAGTCAACCAATCAAATTGACCAAATCAACCCCTAGGTCAACCATGGTCAAAGTTGAGCCCTAAAGAAGAAATTAAAAGCCTAAACCAAATCTAAATAGGCTAAGGCCTTGCCCAAGGCCCGTCCAGCAAGCCCACAAGCCAAATTGTTGGAGCCTATGTTACGCATCTCTTGGTTTGAGAATAACAAATATCGTGTTGTATTTGATCTAGTATTTTGTGTGTTTATAGTATGCAGGTTGTACATGAACTATAGCTACACATCCCTATGAATAGTTTGCTGATTGGAGATGACTCTCTGGAAAGATAGCTAACGCCCCGCGTTAGTTGTTAACGCCCCGCGTTAACTTCCATTGAGAAGAAAACCGCTGAGAAGGAAGCTGCGTTCGACGAATGGAAGCTGCGTTCGACGAATGGAAGCTGCGTTCGACGAACGAGGAGCTCCGTTCGACGAAATTCCCTGCGCTCGACGAATTTGCGCTCGACAAGCTGCGTTCGACGAACGAGAATCTCCGTTCGACGAACTGAGTCTGCGTTCGACGAATTTGAAGCTCCGTCCGACGAAAGTGTTTCCGTTCGACGAAATTGTTCCGTTCGATGAAAGTTTGTTCTGTCACGTTCCTGGCGGTTTGCACGATCCTGATGGTGGCAGTTTTTCCGTTCGACGAAGGGTGCGTTCGACGAAGGCGAGTTCGACAAAATCAGTTTCGTTCGACGAAAATTTGTTCTGTCACGCTCCCGACTTTATGCACAATGTCAGCAACTGCCGTACACGATTCACTAACGCCAGGAGTTAGCCTTAACTCACGCGTTAGCTTCCGAGGCTATTTAAAGTACAGCCCCTCTCATTCCAAATTGAATATAGATGATTCCAGAATTCTGATACTTTGGAGAGAGGTTCGTGTACAGCAAATTAAGAGGTCTCCCTTGGGCTAACATGAAGATCTAAAGAAGATTTTGAAGGAGAAGGTCTACAACGCATATTCCATACGAAGGACGATCGTTTCAAGAACGTCAACATCTACATCGACTTCGTCTTCACCTTCAGAATTTTTTGGGGAGTTTCTCTTTACTTATCTTGTAATCTTTTATTTTTCCTTTTGTAATTTATGTGGAGAAATCGTTCGGTGAGAACGTCGGATTCCGGGAAGGATTATGTGGGTAAATTCGCCTTGTGTTGGCGACTAGGTCCTTGTGAGGCTTAGGGGGTAATTTGCTGCCTTGTGCGTGGCGACTAGGTCAAGGGTAGATCTAGGGGGTGGCTAGAGGCCTCATCTAGGGATAGATAGGCTATAGCCAACCGGTCCTTGGGAGAAGGACCGGTGAAACAACAAAAAGAGTTTTTACATATTTTCGCCTTGATTTCTAGCGTTATAGAACTTAAACATTTGTGTATTCAATTTATTATGAAATAAAATCATGTCTCTTAATGTTCTATTCAATTTATTTTATTTCCTCTTTGAGAATGTTTTAATTTCTATTTCCATCAAAGTATTAAATTTAACATTTGTATAATTATCTTTGAAATACAATAATAATTTTCATTATCTCTGATGTTCTGGAATTGTATTTCATTTAAGATTTCATAAGTAAAATCACTATGGCAATCTTTTTATTCTGAAGAATATTCTCTGGAGAGCTAACGTCCAGCGTTAATGTTGGAGCATGCGTTTCGCACTCCTCCAACAAAGTCCCTTTTGTATTTGATTCTATTTTCATTAATGGTGTGCAGATAACAGGTATGTGATATTCACATTGCTGCTGGAGCTAAAATTGCATGTGGGAAAATTTCACTGTCGGAAAATTCCGACAGCCACTGTCGCCCAGGCGACAGCAGAGAAGTTACAACTACTTCCCTCCACGGCAGATCAACGAAAGATAGTTTTGCGCTGTCGGAATTCCGACATCGATGTCGCCCAGGCGACAGCTCCACGATTCCACCAACTGCCCACGACTTCACCCACGACAGCGGCAGTTTTGCGCTGTCGGAAATCCGACATCGATGTCGCCCCAGCGACAGCTCCACGATTCCAGCAACTGCCCACACGACGGCTCGACGGCACGACCGAGGCAGTTTGGCGCTGTCGGAAATTTCCGACAGTGACTGTCGCCCAGGCGACAGTGAAAGTCTATAAAATGGTGCCTTTGGTTCGTGCATTCCAAGCTTTGGAGATTTCCAGTCCCTACCTGAGTGCATACGAAACAGAGAGCTCCAGAACCTCCTCAACTCCTAATTGTGTAAAGAAGGATTGAAGATTGAAGACGAGATCGGGCGCGCTACTCCATCAACGATCATCTCGAGGCTTCAACAATCCATTCAGAGATCTGAATTTCTAGGGAGTTGACTTTTTCATATTGTATTTCATTTACTCATATTTCATTTTGTATTGGGGAAGAAATCGTCGTCTTGCGTGCGGCGTCTAAGTCCTTGCGCGGCTTAGGGGAAAATCGCTTCCTTGTGTGGAGCGTCCAAGTCCTTGCGTGGCTTGGTGGGAAATCGTGGCCTTGTGCGCTACGTCTAGATCTTGAGAAGATCTAGAGGTTAGGCTTGGGCTTGGTCTTGGGAAAGACAAGCGATAGCCTTCCGATCCTTGGGAGAAGGATTGGTAAATCAAAATATTGTATTTCCATTTTATCATTGTGCCTTGATCTTAAGCATTGTTAAGATCATTTTTATTTGTATGCAAATTTCATGATAAATAAAATTATGATCTTTTCACTAATCGCAAATTTGTTTGCTTAAATTTTTATCTTAAAAATTTGTGCTTGGTGTTATACATAAATTGCATTGTTGTAAAATTAATTTTTAAGAAACTTTTATTAAAGTGAAATTGTCTTAAAATTATTAAGTAAAAATTACAAATTTAAACACACCCTTATTCACCCCCCCCCCCCCCTCTAAGGGCGTCATACGATCCAACAAGTGGTATCAGAGGTAGGTTACTCCAAAACGGTTTTACCACCGGGAGTAATGGCGCACAACGATCACGCGTTCGTTGAGGGGCAAGGAATTAGTAGGCCACCACTTTTCACGGGCACAGACTACAATTATTGGAAAACACGTATGCGTTGTTTTCTAATTGCTTTAGATATAGAAGTCTGGAATATGGTAGAAACTAGTTACACTTCTCCAACATTTGTTGTAGGAGATGTAACTATGGAAAAACCCAAAGACAAGTGGGATGAAAATGATAAATTAAAATGCAAAAACAATGCAAGGGCCATGAATGCCTTATTTTGCGCACTAGATCGCACCGAGTTTAATAGAGTCTGTGCTTGCGATACTGCTTTTGATATTTGGAATCTTTTGGAAATTACTCATGAAGGTACTTCGCAGGTAAAGGATTCAAAGCTATTTCAATTGGAGTCAGAGTTCGAAAGATTCAAAATGGAAGTGGATGAAGAAATTGACACAATGTACACTCGATTCACTAAAATCGTGAACGATTCAAAAGTGTTGGGTAAGGTCTTTTCAAATGGAGATTTAGTTAGAAAAATCTTAAGATCACTTCCCCCGAAGTTCAATCCAAAAGTGACTGCAATTTCTGAGTCACATGATCTTAAAACCTTACAATTGGAGAGTCTCATTGGGAATCTAAAAACCCATGAAGTGGAGTTGAAGATTCAAAGCCAAGAATATAATTTGGAGCCTAAAAAGAAGAGCTTGGCGTTGAAATCTAAAAAGGAATTTGAGAGTGAGACTGAAGAAAGTGATGAAGATGAAGAAGGATTGTTTGTGAGAAATTTTAAGAAGTTTATGAGAAATCCGGAGAGGAGAAACTCATTTAAAAAGTTTTTCAAAAAGAAGGATTTTGCCTACCAAAAAGGCAAAGGAAAAATGGAGAATGAAGAGGAGCGTCCGCCACCGGAGTGCTACCATTGCAAGAAGATTGGTCATATCAGAAGCAAGTGCCCAAAGTATCTGAAAGAGCAAAAAGCAAAGAGGCACGATAAAAAGAAGAAAGTGTTAAAGGCAGAGACTTGGGATGATTCTTCGTCTGGTGAAGAAAGTGATCCCTCAACACAGGAGGAAGAGGAGGCTAATCTATGCTTGATGGCAAAAGACAGCATTACATCTGAAGACGACTGCAGTGTCCAAAGCGACACTGAGGTAACGCCTCCATCTTATGAAGAGTTATATTCTGAATTTATGAAAACATGCAAAGTTTTAGATAAAAGCTTAAAGAAAATTGATTTTCTAAAATCTGAAAATGAAGGTCTTTCAAAAGCAAATAAAAAACTATCAAATAAGTTGGAATCTATTGGGAAAGAGAAGATTTTTTGTCAAGAGTGTGATCATTCTTCGACAAGGATAAAAGAACTTGAAACTACTATTTCTAAGTCCGATCAAAAATTTGATCTACTTGTAAAAGAGAAAAGGGACTTAGAAAAAGTTGTTAAAACTTCTCATTCTCAATTAGATAATTATAAGAAAATTTTTGCAAATAGATGTGGCATGATAGTAAAAGAAAATTCAATTCTAAAATCCAAAGTAAATGAGTTGATCATGGCAATTAGAAAATTTGGTGTTGGGAAAAAATCACTGGATATGCTATTAGCCAACCAATGCCATGGTACAGCAAAATTTGGACTAGGATACATTTCTGGAAGCTCTGGAGGCTGTCGGAAATTTCCGACAGCTACTGTCGGAACCGGCGACAGCTCCAGGTTCAGAAATCTTATTTCTAAAAATACAAATTTTTCTAAGTCCACACATAAAGATGCTTCCACCAGCAAGAGTCCAGAGAAACCATTGAAAAATGGTTCCTCACCATTCATTGTGTGTGCCAAATGTCATCGATTTGGTCACATCTCGGGCTCATGTTGGAAGAAAGGAAAAGCTACTGTTAAACAAATCTGGGTACCTAAGGCGTCCACCTATACAATGGGATCGACCACTTGGGTAACCAGATCTTTACTCTCATCATCTTTTTAGGTATGCGTGCAGGCTAGGAACAAGAAAGACGTGTGGTATTTGGACTCTGGATGTTCAAAACACATGACGGGTGATAAATCAAAGTTCCTTAGCCTGGAGATGAAGAAAAGTGGAACAGTGACATTTGGAGATAATGGAAAGGGTAAAGTCAAAGGCATTGGAGTAGTAGGTAACGAAGAATTTAAAATTTCAAATGTTTTATATGTTAAAGGTTTGAAACATAATTTAATTTCTATTAGTCAACTATGTGATAAAAATCTAAATGTTTTATTTGACTCTAGCTCAAACCTTTGCAAAATTATTGATTCTAAAACAAACGAAATCGTACTTACTGCACCAAGAATAAACAATGTCTATACAATCACTTTTCATGATTTATCTCATTCTACACTTAAATGTTTCATTTCAAAGAATGATGAACTTGAATTATGGCATAGGAGACTAGGACATTCTAGTGCTAAACGCATAGTAAAGCTTTCTAAAAATAAAATAATAAAAGGATTACCAAATTTGAATGGAAAGCTATCCTCATTATGTTCACCATGTCAAAAGGGAAAATTTACAAAATCATCTTTTAAAAGCAAAAATGTCATTTCTACCACTAGACCTTTGAATTTATTACATATGGACTTGTTTGGTCCAATTTCTACACAAAGTCTAGGAGGTAGAAAATATACGTTTGTTATTATTGATGATTATTCTAGATTTTGTTGGACTTTGTTTTTATATTCAAAATCTGATGCCTTTGATGAATTTGTAAAACTAATTTCACGTATTCAAAATGAAGTTGATCTGAAGGTAAATTGCATTAGATCAGATCATGGAGGAGAGTTCGATAATGAAAAATTTATTTCATATTGTAATGATTTTGGGATAAAACATGAATTTTCCGCTCCACGCACACCACAGCAAAATGGTGTAGTGGAGAGGAAAAATAGAACACTCCAAGAATTAGGACGTACTATGCTTTGTGAATTTAAATTGCCAAAATATTTTTGGGCCGAAGCAGTTAGTACGGCATGTTATATCATTAATCGTGTCATGATTCGTCCCACATTACAATTAACTCCTTATGAAATTTATTTTCAAAGAAAACCAAATGTATCTTACTTTAAAGTTTTTGGTTGTAAATGCTTTATTTTGAATACAAAAGATAACTTAGGAAAATTTGATGAAAAATGTGATGAAGGAATTTTCATTGGTTATTCTTCAACTAGCAAGGCCTATAGAGTTTATAATAAGAGAACAAAAATAATTGAAGAATCTATTCATGTTAGGTTTGATGAGTTTGCTTCATGTGTAGAAAGGAAAATTACAGGAAAAGAAGATGAACTCCTTCCCTCGGTGGAGAATGATGAAGAAGAACTTGGAGAAAATGAAGAAGAAAAAGGAGAAGAAAGAGAAGAAGAAAGAGGAGAAGAAGATAGAGAAGAAGAAGAAAGAGAAGGGTATGTACCTCCAACCGAGCTACAATTCTCAAAAGATCATCCGCAAGAACTTGTTATTGGAGAACCATTATGTGGGGTACGTACGCGTTCTAGTTTAAATGAAACCTTTTCAAATTTATGTTTTGTCTCAAATATCGAACCAAAAGATGTTGCCACCGCTTTAAATGATGAATCTTGGTTTCTAGCTATGAATGAAGAACTTAATCAATTTGAAAGAAATAAAGTTTGGATTCTTGTTGATAGACCTAGTGATCATCCAGTGGTAGGAGTCAAATGGATTTTCAAAAACAAATTAGATAGTGACTCTAGGGTCACTAGAAACAAAGCTAGGCTTGTAGCGAAAGGATATAATCAAATTGAAGGGGTAGATTTTGATGAAACTTTTGCACCCGTAGCACGATTGGAAGCAGTTAGAATTTTTGTTGCATTTGCTAGCCATAAAAGATTTAAATTATTGCAAATGGATATTAAAACTGCATTCTTAAACGGGTTGATTAAAGAAGAAGTTTATGTTGAACAACCCCCAGGATTTATAAATGAAAAATTTCCTAATCGCGTATATAGATTGCTAAAAGCTTTGTATGGTTTAAAACAAGCACCACGAGCATGGTATGATAGATTGACTATATATTTATTACAAAATGGTTTTAAAATGGGTGGTGTTGATTGTACACTCTTCATTAAGCAAGTAAATGATGATTTAATTGTTTTACAAATTTATGTTGATGATATTATTTTTGGAGCCACTAATGAAGAGTTGTGTAACTATGTTGTAAAAATGATGGAAAGTGAATTTGAGATGAGTATGGTAGGGGAATTAAAATATTTCTTAGGATTTCAAATTGTTCAAAAACATGATGGAGTTTTTATTAACCAATCAAAATATATTCATGATGTCTTAAAACGATTTGGATTTGAAAATCTCAAACAAGCAAATACTCCTATGAGTGTATCTTTAAAATTAGGAAAAGATGAAACTGGAATATCAATAGATCAAACTTTATATAGAGGCATGATAGGTTCACTTTTATATTTAACTGCTTCTAGACCGGATATTATGTTTTCAGTTTGTTTATGTGCTAGATTTCAAGCCGATCCCAAAGAATCACATTTAAAAGCGGTAAAAAGAATTTTTAGATATTTAATTGGCACATCTAAACTTGGTTTGTGGTATCCTCATAGCGATGATTTTACACTTTTTGGTTATTCTGATTCTGATTACGCCGGTTGTTCACTAGATAGGAAAAGCACTAGTGGCACTTGTCACTTTTTAGGCCCTTCACTCATTTCATGGTCGAGTCGGAAACAGAATTCTGTTGCCCTCTCAACCACCGAAGCCGAATACATCGCACTGGGTAGTTGTTGTGCACAAGCCCTTTGGATGAAACAAACCTTAGAAGACTTTAATATTAAACAACAAACTATTGAATTATGGTGTGATAATAAAAGTGCAATTGATTTAACACACAACCCGGTCCATCAGGTCTAAGCATATTGATGTGAGACATCATTTTATTAGAGATCATATTAAAAATAACCACATAAAAATTTCATTTATAGGCACGGATAATCAACTAGCGGATATATTCACTAAACCTTTACCGGATTCCCGTTTTTCTATGCTTAGGCTAGAATTGGGAATTCTAGACATTTCACAATGAATATATCACTTTTTAAAGCCTATAACAAAAAAAAAAAATTTTATTATCACAAAACATAAATAATGTAAATACAAAAATGCCAAAAATATAAAAACCAAAACATCAAAAACTTTAACAAAATTCATCATCATTCATATTACATCAATATTGTTCAAATAAAAACAGTAGAAACAACTTAAGGATCAAGTTCATTAAACAAAAACAGAAATTTAAAAGAAGTTCACTGTCGCCCAGGCGACAGTGGATGTCGGAATTTTCCGACATCTCCCAGCAGCAGCAGCAACACAAACCTACTCTGAATCTTCATAACCAGCCCCGCTGCTCTCTGGACAATCTTCTGGAGGTCCTCGTCTCACGGCTTTGCCACGGCGAGTCTGCCTCACCGATTGGCGTGGCGGCTCCTCGTCCGGAACTTGCCATTCTGCCTCCTCCTCCGGCGTTGGCTTCAACTTCAGACCTTTGACAAGAAACTTCATAAATTTCTGCATTCGACTACGATCCTTTTTCACTTCCTTTTTGTGATCCTCTAACGAATCACGCAAATCATCAATGGATTCCCTTAGTGATCCTGCCCTAGAAATGCTCGGCTCTCTAATCTCAATTCCCGGTTGAGCTTTTCTAAGCGGCTTCTTCCCTTTCATTGAACCCGTGAAATAAATTTCCGGATAACAATCATCAAAATACGAGTCTTGCACAATCCATCCATACTTCTTATAAAGTACACGCTGAATTACCAACCCCATTGGCAGCGTATGCACCTTCACCCATCTTGGATGTTTCAATCTGTACGTATACCTAATCTGGGATAGTATGAAGTCTGCCATATCAAAAGGCTCATCCTCCATAATATAGTACGTAAAGAGGGTCAACTGCGCAGTAATGCTTCTTGTGTCTCCACTCTTCAACATCACCGAATTCCTTAATATATCTTGGACTAAGTAAGCATCCGGTGTAAGTGAGGTAACTTCAGTGGTAAGAGTTTTCTTCTGATTCCCATGTAAACTCATGTTTACTAGGGTCCAATCTCTATCCTTCCGATAATTCTCCACTATATCAGGCATATTCTCACTCATCACTAGTCCAAATTCCTCTCGTAGATCAACATGTGTTATTTCCACATGTTGACCTTGGATCCTTGATCTCACACCTCCATCCAATTCCGTAACATTTGGGTCTTGCAAATGGTTATAAAATTCACGAATTAAAAAGGATGAAAACCCCTCTGGTGAGATTATTGAGAGAATACCTGCCTTCGCAAGACGATCATAAATATGATCATGTTTTGGCAAATCAAATTCGATGTATTTGGACACCCCAACAATAGCCTTCTCCACTCCGGAATAAACTTGATATGAAGTATGTGCATCTTCTGAAGTACTCTTTCGAGCTTTGGAGCTGGAAGCCATTCTACAATAAAATACAAAAATTTTGCTTAAAACAGATTTTTTATTGTGCACTGGAACACTGTCGCCCAGGCGACAGTGGCTGTCGGAAATTTCCGACAGCCCTCCAAGTGATTTTATCTCAGAATTTTTCCTAAAACTTCCCGATCTACTCATACTAAATGTTATTTCAACATCAAGTTTTAAAAAAAAATTTTAATCTATTTTTTTTTTAAATTATCAAATTCTACAAATCTTTCACTATTCAACATCTTCCATCTTCTTCTCTAACCTAGATCTACAAAATTTTTTTTGCAAATACACAAATGAAAACCTTTATCACAAAATCAAGAGAAATTTCACAAAGCTAGACATTTAAGCAAAGATCCACCAAGATCCTATAGTTTTAAAACTAGATCTACATTTTATTCAAATCAAAAATTTCTAAACCTCCACCATTAATCAAAAATCAACATGAAAACTATTTTTTCCTTCTTCTCTACTATCAAAATTAAAAAGCCCTAAAAATTTGGAGTTAAAAACACAAAATCAAAAAAAACCCATACCTTGGATCTAGGGTTGTCGCCGACTTCCGACAGCCTTCCTCTCGTTTTTCACTCCAGGAAATGATGCACAATGTGTTTTGACTCGGTCCCCAGCCTTATTTATACTTTTGGCTGTCGCCCAGGCGACAGTGAGTGTCGGAAATTTCCGACAGCTCCAATTTTTGTAAAAACTTCAATTCTGGGTCCCTTTGATGATTTACAATAGTTATATGTCATTATTAATGCTTCACCTCATGAATTGATGACAAACCATGTGTTATTTATTCAAAAAAAAAATGACTTACATGTTTATATGATTTCATTTCCAAGCTATCATCGTATTGACACTTCTACTTAGTTGTATAGACCATTGGAAATTGTTTTCGCATGCCTCTAAGTATGAGAAATTGTTTATCTATCATAATGAACTATCACGTTCACTTCTTTTGATCAATACGTATGTCGTTTTATTTAAAATATACATGGATCATATTTGTTTTCACATAATACAATAGCATTTCTTAAATACAACTTTCAACATTGATTTGTTAGCACAACAAAATATACACCATCTTTTGCGATTCAAGTGAATTCGGAGATCCTTGGTCAATTAAAAAAAAAACAAAAAAAATTTCAATATATCAAAATTACGATATCACAACATCTGTGATAAAACAAAAAAATTAAAATAACGACAAGGATACTCCACCAAGCACTACTTACCCTCCTGATAAGTCTTAATGAACATTGTGAGGTTAAGCACCTTGGAAAGAATTGTAAAGTGTCTTGTGCAAAAGAAACATGATTTTCTATTCATCATGTGCTATATCTTCGACGTCAAAGTTGCCTTTATATGCTTTTATTATGTTATACATTTTAATGATCATGTAAATAACTTCATATGTTTGATCTAAGTATCACATTTACACATCATTATGTTATATAAACATTCATCTCATGAGAATTGGACCGAAAATATTCCATATATCTATAGACTATTGTGTCTTTCTCTGATACTTTCAAATGACCTTACTCATATTGAAGTTATTTTTCTTTCATATACTTCATATGGCTATACCGTCACTTCATGGGCTTATTCATACTATGGCATATTCCTATTATTTCATGGACTTCAATTATTACCATCAAATTGCTTCCGCTTACTCTACAATTCTATATCCTATCCCTTAAAAGCTACTCTTTTATTTAATATTCACTTTTGCTAATACCAAAGGGGGAGAATTTAAAGTATAAAAAGAAAAATCACAAATCTATCACTCCTAAATATTCCACCTACACATTACATCATATATTTAAGGGGGAGCATATATTAAGGGGGAGCATATATTTAGGGGGAGCATTCATTTAGGGGGAGCCTTCACCTAAAAGGAGAGTATTTATTTTAAAAGAAATATATCAAGGGAGATTATTTATTTTAAGAGAAATATATCATGTTATATTTGTGCACACACCAAATGTCTAAAATCAACAATCTAAATAGACATGTTTTCTTTTTATACGGATTTGTTATTATCAAAAGGGGGAGATTGTTGGAGCATGCGTTTCGCACTCCTCCGGTTTGATAATAACAAAGTCCCTTTTGTATTTGATTCTATTTTCATTAATGGTGTGCAGATAACAGGTATGTGATATTCACATTGCTGCTGGAGCTAAAATTGCATGTGGGAAAATTTCACTGTCGGAAAATTCCGACAGCCACTGTCGCCCAGGCGACAGCAGAGAAGTTACAACTACTTCCCTCCACGGCAGATCAACGAAAGATAGTTTTGCGCTGTCGGAATTCCGACATCGATGTCGCCCAGGCGACAGCTCCACGATTCCACCAACTGCCCACGACTTCACCCACGACAGCGGCAGTTTTGCGCTGTCGGAAATCCGACATCGATGTCGCCCCAGCGACAGCTCCACGATTCCAGCAACTGCCCACACGACGGCTCGACGGCACGACCGAGGCAGTTTGGCGCTGTCGGAAATTTCCGACAGTGACTGTCGCCCAGGCGACAGTGAAAGTCTATAAAATGGTGCCTTTGGTTCGTGCATTCCAAGCTTTGGAGATTTCCAGTCCCTACCTGAGTGCATACGAAACAGAGAGCTCCAGAACCTCCTCAACTCCTAATTGTGTAAAGAAGGATTGAAGATTGAAGACGAGATCGGGTGCGCTACTCCATCAACGATCATCTCGAGGCTTCAACAATCCATTCAGAGATCTGAATTTCTAGGGAGTTGACTTTTTCATATTGTATTTCATTTACTCATATTTCATTTTGTATTGGGGAAGAAATCGTCGTCTTGCGTGCGGCGTCTAAGTCCTTGCGCGGCTTAGGGGAAAATCGCTTCCTTGTGTGGAGCGTCCAAGTCCTTGCATGGCTTGGTGGGAAATCGTGGCCTTGTGCGCTACGTCTAGATCTTGAGAAGATCTAGAGGTTAGGCTTGGGCTTGGTCTTGGGAAAGACAAGCGATAGCCTTCCGATCCTTGGGAGAAGGATTGGTAAATCAAAATATTGTATTTCCATTTTATCATTGTGCCTTGATCTTAAGCATTGTTAAGATCATTTTTATTTGTATGCAAATTTCATGATAAATAAAATTATGATCTTTTCACTAATCGCAAATTTGTTTGCTTAAATTTTTATCTTAAAAATTTGTGCTTGGTGTTATACATAAATTGCATTGTTGTAAAATTAATTTTTAAGAAACTTTTATTAAAGTGAAATTGTCTTAAAATTATTAAGTAAAAATTACAAATTTAAACACACCCTTATTCACCCCCCCCCCCCCTCTAAGGGCGTCATACGATCCAACAGTTAAGACTTAACGTCAGGCGTTAGCAACAGTAAACAAAAAGTTTGTTTCAATTATTTAAAAAGGAATCTTCAATATAATCTTATCTGGAATATTTAAATATATTTTCTTATAAAATATTCTGAAACTTCAGTTGCAAACTCTAATATTTTTAATTAAGATTTAAATTCCATAAAACCCTTATTCACCCCCCCCCCCCCCCCCCCTCCTCTAAGGGCGTCGTAAGATCCAACACGTGGTATCAGAGCGTAGGTTATTCCAATACGGCTTCACAACCGGGAGTAATGGCGCTTCATGATCTCGCATCTTCTAGAGGGGATAATTTTTATGAAAATGAAAAATCATTATTTCCACCATTATTTATCGGTGAAAATTATAATGGGTGGAAAACACTTATGGAAATATTTCTTAAAACTTTGGATATTGAAGTTTGGAATATTACAATTAAAATGCCCCCAAGTATTTTAAATAAGAATGAAATGTTTTTAAATGCCAAATCTATGAATAGTCTATATTGTGCTCTAGATCAAAATATTTTCAAACTTATTTATACGCTTCCTACTGCTTTTGAAGTTTGGAAATTTCTTGAGAATACTTATAGTCTTCCTTCCACAGATGATGAACAAGAGGAATTCGATATGGATCCAAGAGAAGAAATCGACGAGGACTCATTCTTGGAGGAAGATCAATCTAAGAGAGAAACAATATTGAACTCAATTGATGGCAAAACATCAAGCAAAAGAGAAGACGGAAACTATAGCAAGGTAAGAAAATCTAAATCTTCTCTTTTAGAAGCTATTTCTATTTCTACATTTTGTGTGCTTAAATTTGCTAAACGTAAAATTTCAAAGTTAGAACATGCTAATTCCAAATTACGTTTAGAAAATAAAACTTTAAAAGCAAACGCTAAAGTAGAATCTTATATTGATGTTTCAAATTCACTTTCATGCTCTTTAATTGAAAATGCTAAACCCTGTTTTGATTATAATTCTTTTAAAGAAGAACTCAAGATTTTAAAAAGGGGTCTTTTAAATTTAAAAGAGCATAATGAAAAATTGATAAAAGAAAATGATAATTTAAAGGATAAACTAGAATCATTAAAAATGTTTATTCAAAACTTTTCATATAATAAAACATTCATTATTTCTAGTTTATCAAATTATCAAAAGTCTATGGTTCTGTTGCGGAGGCAAGTGCCCTATAGCCGAAAAAGTGTGGTCCAGAAGCTACAATTCTCATATCTTATTTTGTGTGTGCAATTTGTATCTCTATTGTTTGCATGTATCGCATTATCTTTAGACCTAAGAATTAACTTGATATCAACAAGATGAAATCAAATAGAATTGTCACTTATTTCTAGGTCTATGAAAATTCAAAACTCTATGTATGAATACATGCAATTCAATCATATATTTGTCCAATTTTACTTAGCTTTGCACTATGTTGTCCTAACTCATCACACTAGCATTATCACTTACCATAAGAAGAAATCAATATCCATGCTAGTTATATCTTGCAATGCTAAAGTAATTATATCATTAAAATCTGAAAATCATATTTTCCTTTATAGTTATTTGCATGAATAAAACTTTTCTAAATGGATTTAAAATCAACAATCTTCGATAAAATTGTAAATCAAAAACTAATCATGAAATTATAACACAATTAATATATTTAAGGCTTACACGCTTAGTATGTCCATAATCAATAAACATATGACATGTGTCTCACAATAGCGAGGGCGTAGGATTGTGTGCATTAGAGACCTAACCTCTAAGTCATGTCTTGTCCTTAACCGGGGAGGGTTCCAGTGGGGCCTTGCGAGGTACTGGGGGGAAAGAGTGCTAGGTTGAGCGTCGTCTTTTGTATGCATATGGGATTAACATCCCAACCTACGGCATGTGTGCAGCTCCTCATGCCCATCCGTCACTTAGTACGGGGCTAGAGTGTAGTCATGTTGTTGAGGTATCTTGATCTTAGATATACTTATATTATATTCAATGCATGATCATTATCTCACTCTTTATACATAAATCATGCATATTTGTTTTTGTTCTAACATTGCATCTTGTGTTTGCATATTTTATTATTTTGAGCTTTAATGATTTTACCAAATACAAGTACTTGAAAAATCACTAAAAACATGTTAAAAGAGCCTTCAAATCTAATCAATATACTCTAAAATTTCAACTGAAGGAATGTCTCTTTATACTTCAAAAGAATCATAAAAAAGATTTTTCAAAACATCAAAATTTAATGTTCTGTTTTGGCGTTAAGAAGTTAATGTCTGGCATTAGCTCCTTTGCTCCAAAATATATTTGTTTTGTTTTGAATTATTTCTGGTATTATTTTAATATTTTGTGTGTTTTAGTTCTCTGTTTGTAAAAAGTTTTCTATTTTTTTATTTCCTTTAAAACAGAATTATATTTCTTTTAAAAAAATATTATTATATGTATTTTCTCATGCATTATTTCTCTGACATAGAATATCATTTACTGAAAGAGCTATTAAAGACTTCTATGTTTTCTAGAGAATATATATAAAAAAATAAATACAAAATTTCAAAATAATTTCAAAGAACAAAAATATGTTTTTCTTTATGTGTGTTTATTGTTTTGTGCATATATAAAAAAAATTTCAAAAAAAGAAAATTTATAAAAACTGATTGTTATTCATTGTCATTGTCAAGGATGATTAATTATATCAATTAAAGATTAAATACAATGTTTAATTTAACTTTCAAGTTTCTTAAAAGACATTGTTTTGAATTTATCATGCCTTGAATATTATCTTGTTATGTGCAATGAAATTGATTGTAGATAAACATGTGTAGAAATGCTTAGCATGCCTCTAAGTATGAGTAATGTATTATGTTTTGATAATGATTCATTCACTCACTTATTTTTGATAACCTACATGTGATTACAATCTCATTCTTACATGATTGTGTAGTGCAATAACATAAATAATTAAAATGCTTAAATAGATTACCTACACAACATTGAATTGGTTATTACAATTCTTTGTCTTTCATGCACTTATTCTTTAGAGAAATGTGGTTTAAAAATACTATGTTTGCAAAACAAGTGAATTCGGAGTCCTTAGTCACTAAACTAAAAAGTAAATAATAAATGACAAGGAAAACTCCACCAAGCACTACTCACCCTCCTGATAAGTCTTAATGAGCATTGTGAGGTTGAGCTCCTTGGCTAGGAATTGTAAAGTGTCTTGTAGCAAACATTTATACATCACTTCTCTTAGTACACCGGATCATAAAAAATTGAAAATAAAGCTAAAAAGTATAAAAGTGATCCCCCAAGCACTACTTTGCACCCTGATAAGTCTTAATAAGCATTGTGTGTGCAAAGCACCTTGGTAGTTGTACTATTGATTCATGTGCATTGAAATATTGTGGAAGTAATAGTATTTGTGTATTTTAATGTTGTGTTATTTCATTATATATGTCATGTGTTTTTGATTGATTCACTTGTATACTCTATCAAAACACTACTTTGTACACATCATTATCTTTCATAAAACTTCTACTCATGAGAATTGGATCCTAATGCTCATCTACTCAAATCTCTACAAACTTAAGTAAATGCACTAGATAACAAAGCATGATCGCTACAATGTTTATGTTTACTTGAAATGCAAATTTTATTACATTGTAGTTTGTGTATCTTTTCTTGATATTATGAAATCATGCTTGCAATATTATCTTAATGGAATAGCATCTCTTCAATCTTTAGCTCAAACATCAACTTTTCAAATTTAAAACTCGTTATCCTTTATATGATTTTATCTTCTAAAACTGATGTTTATGTTTAAGAGTGCTTATTATATTCTTTTGCTAAGTTTACCACTTATGCTCATTCATGTCTATTATTTTTAACATCATGGTTTCAACAAGTGGTATCTTAAAATAGAATGCTTACTTTATCATGTTAGCTATGTTGCTTACTACTTTATGTTACACCATGCTTATATTTTTCTCAACAAGTAGTATTTAACAAGCTTTTGATTGCATCCTATTTTTCTTCTCGACATAAAATATATTACTCCTTATTATACATACTCACTCCTAAACCATCTTTTGATTCTACCAAAAGGGGAGATTAAATTGCATAAATCTAATATTTAGGGGGAGTGCATTATAATAATATTAAACAAAAAAGGGGTATATTTGTAGGGGGAGTAATCATATAGGAGGTGCATACACTATCATATGCTCGATCATGAAAATCCTTCAATAAGTGGTTCCTTACCTATCTTAAAAGATATACACTCATCCCTACCCACTTTTGTTAATAACAAAGGGGGAGAAGAAATTGAGAAATCTAGTAAAATAGATATTTAGGGGGAGTAAATTATAAGAGAACACTTATGTAGGGGGAGGACTTCATATAGAAAGAGTGTGCAATATTTAGGGGGGGGGACTTCAAATCTATCATGCTTTTAAACTGTTATTCATGCATATCTTATTACCGCAATTATCTATAAACACAAATGGTTTTAAGTTCACTAATTTCTCGTACAGGTATTTGTTATTATCAAAAGGGGGAGATTGTTGGAGTCTATATTCCGCATCTCTTGGTTTGAGAATAACAAATACCGTGTTGTATTTGATCTAGTATTTTGTGTGTTTATAGTATGCAGGTTGTACAGGAACTATAGCTACACATCCCTATGAATAGTTTGCTGATTGGAGATGACTCTCTAGAAAGATAGCTAACGCCATGCGTTAGTTGTTAACGCCCCGCATTAACTTCCATTGAGAAGAAAACCGCTGAGAAGGAAGCTGTGTTCGACGAATGGAAGCTGCGTTCGACGAACGAGGAGCTCCGTTCGACGAAATTCCCTGCGCTCGACGAATTTGCGCTCGACAAGCTGCGCTCGACGAACGAGAATCTCCGTTCGACGAACTGAGTCTGCGTTCGACGAATTTGAAGCTCCGTTCGACGAAAGTGTTTTCGTTCGACGAAATTGTTCCGTTCGACGAATGTTTGTTCTGTCACGTTCCTGGCGGTTTGCACGATCCTGATGGTGGCAGTTTTTCCGTTCGACGAAGGGTGCGTTCGACGACGGCGAGTTCGACAAAATCAGTTTCGTTCGACGAAAATTTGTTCTGACACGCTCCTGACTTTATGCACAATGTCAGCAACTGCCGTACACGATTCACTAACGCCGGGCGTTAGCCTTAACGCACGCGTTAGCTTTCGAGGCTATTTAAAGTACAACCCCTCTCATTCCAAATTGAATATAGATGATTCCAGAATTCTGATACTTTGGAGAGAGGTTCGTGTACAACAAATTAAGAGGTCTCCCTTGGGCTAACATGAAGATCTAAAGAAGATTTTGAAGGAGAAGGTCTACAACGCATATTCCATACGAAGGACGATCGTTTCAAGAACGTCAACATCTACATCGACTTCGTCTTCACCTTCAGAATTTCTTGGGGAGTTTCTCTTTACTTATCTTGTAATCTTTTATTTTTTCCTTTTGTAATTTATGTGGAGAAATCGTTCGGTGAGAACGTCGGATTCCGGGAAGGATTCTGTGGGTAAATTCGCCTTGTGCTGGCGACTAGGTCCTTGTGAGGCTTAGGGGGTAATTCGCTGCCTTGTGCGTGGCGACTAGGTCGAGGGTAGATCTAGGGGGTGGCTAGAGGCCTCATCTAGGGATAGATAGGCTATAGCCAACCGGTCAGTGGGAGAAGGACCGGTGAAACAACAAAAAGAGTTTTTACATATTTTCGGCTTGATTTCTAGCGTTATAGAAATTAAACATTTGTGTATTCAATTTATTATGAAATAAAATCATGTCTCTTAATGTTCTATTCAATTGATTTTATTTCCTCTTTGAGAATGTTTTAATTTCTATTTCCATCAGAGTATTAAATTTAACATTTGTATAATTATCTTTGAAATACAATAATAATTTTCATTATCTCTGATGTTCTGGAATTGTATTTCATTTAAGATTTCATAAGTAAAATCACTGTGGCAATCTTTTTATTCTGAAGAATATTCTCTGGAGAGCTAACGCCCAACGTTAAGACTTAACGCCAGGCATTAGCAACAGTAAACAAAAAGTTTGTTTCAATTATTTAAAAAGGAATCTTCAATATAATCTTATCTGGAATATTTAAATATATTTTCTTATAAAATATTCTGAAACTTCAGTTGCAAACTCTAATATTTTTAATTAAGATTTAAATTCCATAAAACCCTTATTCACCCCCCCCCCCCCCCCCCCCCTCTAAGGGCGCCGTAAGATCCAACACAAATGACCACCTAAACCCCTCTGAATTTGAATGTAGGGATTTCATGGAGGGCAAATTGGGAATTTCACCGCTTTGAAGGATAAAGAGGAGGAATGCAATGATTGGTTGCCACTTGGCACCTCCTCCTCATTCCCAAAGGCAGCCACAAGAGTTCCCATACAGGGACTGCCCTCCCATTACTACAGTCGTCTTCTATCAAGGGAGGAGCATTCAAGGGCCTTAGTCGACCACCACCTTCTGAGTTCTCCCCTATACAACCCTCCTCAGCCCCAATCAAAGCCTCCATTAGCTGCAGAAGGTGGAAGGCAGTCAAAATCGAGCCCTGGATCAAAGAGATTGATGGAGGAATGGAGAATCGGCATGGGCAAGCATGGAGCATGGTCGGCCATGGCAACTCAGGGAAATCCTCAACCTCAAGCCCATTAGAGGTCCGGTTTCTCCTCATCTCCCCTTGTGCTAGCATCCTAGATCCATTAGGAGAGAAATCGGGCTCAATCGAGCCCGATCTAATGTGAGAAAAATTGGAAATTTCAGACATTTGAGTGGTGGCGGGTTCGCGAAAACCGCCACCTCCGGCGGCCAAACCACTGTCAATCGATAGTCGCCGCCTCAACGGAGGTGGTGGTGGCGATGGTCGGCCAGAGAAGTGGTCGGATGGCCGGGAAAGTGCGAGAGAAGGCGGCCCAGGTTGGGGCAATCTCCATCATTGGCGGGAGGTAGGAGATGAGCAGGAATCGTTGGATCTGCTTTGAGATTAGTGCAGGATCATATATCTGCAAACCACATAACTTAATTATTTTGTACTTAATATTACCTTAACTTCAAACAAAAATTAGGTGCCCTTAAATGCAAAATTGGGAAAAAATGTTAGAGACAACTTTTGTATATCTGAGGGTCTACTTTAATTAGGAATTGAAATCAAACCATTTGGTGCCCTACAGCACCATGTAGGATAGTTTTGGAATAACTTTTAAATGGTTAATGATATGAGGTTGAAATTTTGTAAATGCATGCATGTACCCTAGAGACACCTTCTGTACAAAAATGAGAATTTTTGGACAATATTTTTCTATAGTTTTAGAAAATATTTAATAATTCATGCTATGAAAGTTGATAATTTCAACATGCAAGTTTTGTCTAGTATATATAATGGTGTGCTAATAGCACGGAGAGTATTTTGAGTATATCTCTCCAATTATTGGGTGAATAGGGCTGAGATTTTAAGCATAGATATATATTACCTATTTTTACCCTCGGTCCAAAATTATAATTTTTGGGAAAAATCTTCTCTAGTTTTTACAATAATTTGATAAATCATGTATTTCTAGTATACATGGCTAGACAACATTAAGTGACCCCAAATTTTGATAGATAGTAGTGTAGGTCACTATAAGCCTCTGGTAAAAATTTGGGATCAATTGGCTTTGTGCATGTGAAGGAATTCCACATGCATGTAATGGGGAAATTTTTGGTGTGCATATAGCACAAAAATGTAGATCTAAATCTACATTGTTAAATTAACTCAACTTGACCCAAAACTTTGGTGGCATGTTAATTAGACCATAAATAGTCACTAGTAAAAGTTTGAACCCATTTGGGTTCATGCGTGTGAGAGAAAGTCGCATGCAAGACCAAGGTGACTTGGGAAAAATGAGTGTGTATTATACACTTGCTATTTTGTTGATATAAATTTATTCTCTTGGTCAATGTCTACCAATTTTGGAACATACATTTTGATTTATGAGATCTATCATCTCAAGAAAACCCAATAACATTTGGGTTGATTTCCCTAGGAAAATAGAGTTTTGGTACTTATGTCGCATTTGACATAAATGAGAAATCTAGGGTCAGAAGGCTCTGGAATTCACTATAGGAGGTGAAATTACACTCGGGGGAATTTACTTGGAATTTTTAGTGATATTATAATTCACTATAGTACAAATACCCAAATTAACCCTAATTAGCTTGTCCCACATTTAGATGGGTGAATGAATTTAGTATTACATGAAATTGGGTAATTAAGCTTTTAAGACCAATATTTATGTTTTGGGAATTTTATCAAAATTTATGGTGGAATATTTTATTATGTTTCTTCACAAATTAAGGCTTTATTTGGCGTGGCGGTGGAGGGTGGCACCTGCGGGTGGAGACGGGCGGTTGGGACCGGGGGGAGGAGGCGGGGCTCGAAAAGCTCAGTTTTGGAGCTTTTTTCATGGCGCGGCGGGTGCAAACACAGTAAACACCGACGTCGGGCGTTTATTTACCCGCCTTGCGGTGGCGTTTGCCGCAAACGCCGCCCGCCACCGCCGCGCTAAATGAAGCCTAAATATTGATAGTCTCCTTGATTAATTCTTTTTGCTGGTCAATTTTATTTGGAAAATTATGAAACTTGGTCAGTAGGCTCATTTGACCACAATAATGTCTGGATAATTTTGTCATATTTAATCTCCGACGAATTACAGTAGTTCTTTCACAAAGTGGGAATTTAATATTTTTCTTGAATAATTGTTATTGCTGGACAATTGACTTAAAAAATTATGAAACTTAGCCGGTAGTTTTATGATGCCACCACAATGCCCTGTAAATTTTGTGGTAATTATTCTATAATTGTTTCTAGTAGATCCTTCATTAAATGGAATTGTTGGGCTTATATTGTTTATTTAATATTATTGACATATCATTGTTAGAAAAATACCAAACTTTGCTGATAATCATTTTAGAGTGACACAATTACCTGGAAAATTTATTGGACCCTTTGGGCCATGATAATTGACACTTCATGTGCAAGCTGGCGAATATCTTAAATATAAGGAATTAAATTATAGACCCAATATAATTTAATTAAAGAAAAAGAATGAAAAATCTTAATTTTGACATCATTACAACTTCTGGAACTAGATTGGACACATGTTAGAGGATCATGTAGTCTCCCTTTTTAGTCTTGTTATCACACTTGAGGACAATTGGGTCTGCAAATAGTAAAACTGAATATTTGACCTAGACCCCCATCTGATCATCACACATAGAATTGTTAACCCCCCCCCCCCCCCCCCCCCCCCATCATTGTGAAGGCATAGATTGATTAATGGATTAACCAATTAGTGATACTAGAAGAAAAGGGGTTGGGTGCGTTTAGTAAAACTATCCATTCGGAATTTGACAACGATATGATAGGAGAGGTGAGGAATGACCCAACAGCAAGTGTAAGTGGTGATTGATGTATGAAGTTGGAACCATTAGGTAGGGATTTAGTGATGACACGAAAGAATAGTCGGTCACTAGGAAAGGCAAGGTTCGATGTCCAATTGAACATCGACACTCGTCTGCCCGAGTCATTTGGTAATCTACCTTAGGATATTAGAGCAATTAGAGAGAAAATGGGCATATAAGAATAGGTAGACACCAATAACAGTAAATATCCTGGAAATGGGGATTTGGGCTTCAGCCCATTGTATTCCCCAGTACCGTTGCGAACCCTTCACCAGGTAGACCTCGGGAAGTCCAGGATTCACCATAAACTGCTAAGTATAACTAAACGATGGACAAGAGTAATAAGTAGGAGAACTTGATAATTAAACCTCGTCCCAAATTTGGGACGGAACGGTACAAGGACTGGTGGTCCTGCGAGCGGTAGGCTCGGTATTATCTAAGGAGGACTAGATAGTCCTGCGAGTGGTAGACTCGGTATTGTCTAAGGAGGACTAGATAGTATGGCGAGCTGTAGGCACTTCAAAATATAATAGAGGTGTGCTTATCAATTAGTACACGGATACCCTGTTGTGTTCTTCAGGGGCGTACAAAAGGTCTAGGTCAGGAGGTGTTTGACAAGAGTCTAGAAGTGGACATGCCCGATCCACTTCCCTCGTTTGCCTCAACAGGGTACCTGACTTGTCATACTCAAACATAGGGAACTAACAAAAAGGTCTGCACGTACAGCGACGAGTGTGTGAGTTGCATTATTGCATTGCACAGCATAGCATAACAAGACCTAATCGTATAAATTAGTATGAGCTCTTTTATACGATGAGTTTAATGTAGTGCCAGATCCCCTAACTTATAAGTTTGTATGGGCATTCATATAAGTTATGGTTACTTTTGTAGCTGTTCTTGGATCTAATTACTCAGCTGCCATTACTTTTACTCGGTTATTTTTACTATTAGTTCTACTTACTGTTTACTGCTCATTATTACTATTTCAATGTTTCTTCAAACTGATATATAGTAAAATTGCTAGCGTAGACTATTAGTATTTGTTCATATACTACTGTTAGTATATCCACCGCCACATGCTTTGTTTTTACCCCTTGATGTCCTCCGCTTCATCCTCCCGCTCGGTGCCTAGGAGTCGCGGGGGGAGGCGGGGACAAAACTGGCTTAGTCTTTTTGACTACCAGTCGGATGTGGCCGTAATACCAGGGGTCCGAGGAGCTGGAGCAGTAGTACGACCAGCAGGACGTGATGGCAAGACCTGAGGAGCAGTTGTCGCGCAACACCACTACCCGGCGACAGATTGACGAGAGTTTGATAGCTTCCGCATATATGTAGAGTGAGAGAGAGTTTGTTTACTTTATTTTGGACATGTACTGGGCATAAGCTCTTACTCTCTTTCAGATTATTGTACTCATTGATGAACTTGTATTCATTTGGATATATATATAAATGTGTGATTGTGGACTTGTTTACTTAGTTTACTTCTTATCTCATGTTGGTCTGGCTGGTCATTCTTGTCGGCAGGATCGGCGTCTTGCGAAGGTGACTAACTCGTGTGTTAGTGCACCGTAAGGCTGCGGTTCTGGGCATAAGATCCGGAAACTCTCTGGTGCGGAAGAGGAATCTTACAACTGGAATCACTTGAATAAACGATCTAATGAGAAAGAAGTCCACAAAACCCTGGGACACCCCGCTCGAATTAGTTTGAGGACAAACTAGCAGTGGAAGCAATGGTGTGCCCATGTGTAAAATCACACAAAATAGTTCATTAATCAATGAGTTAGGCCAACCCAACTAGGACATCAATCTAGTTTGACGTACCAAGACAATTTCATAGCGTATACTAATCCAAAATCGACCTCGGGTATAGAACGATTAAGCCATGATGATACCCAAAGTGACTAAGGGAAGAGTCTAATGGGAAAGTAGCTGCTTAAAGCTTAAACTCTGATGTCCCTAATTCTCCTATCAAGTGATATTATCACTTCTTGCCCAATAGATAGGACCGCCTCAAGAGATTTGATGCATGAAAAGTATTAGTGGAACAGCACGAGACTCGCAAACATAATCTCCAAACCAACAACTGGGTTACATTGAAACAATCACCGTGACAAATACCAGAGGTTGGATAAGGATTCGAGTTCAAAAAAGGCCGATTTTTGGGTTGCCCATATATTAACCTTGAGAAGATTGTGGTAGTTGGTAACCTTGAGGGTCTAAAATGCGTAGAATATCAATAGGTCTCAGGATGGAACTCCAAGTCTAGAATTGTATGCCCCAAGGATTGAATGTGTATCTACGACGAATATATCATAATGTATCAAAGAAACTTAGCCCAAAATGCACGGGGGCTAATCCTTTTATTTATTGGGCTAGTTTGGTACCAACTTGGGTTCCACAGTGCGGGCAATGTCAAGCTAGTTTCTTGGGACAAACAAATCATGTCAAGGGATATATGGATTGGAACCAAGTCCCTGCAAGTTAGAATTATTCGTCGGTGACTGGTACCTTCTCCCGTGGCTCGGACGCCCGCGGTGATTGTCCTGATGAGTGTATTCGCCATCAGATGTATTCGCCAATTGAAAGAACTGAAGGCCGCGTGTTCTAACTGTTGGAGCAAAATCTGTCACCCAACTTTCCACACGCAGCGTTCGAATCGGAGAGAGCAGTGAAGAGTGGAGACTGCAATCAACCGATTACTAACCCGCTAGGGCTTGGCGAACAGGGCACAGAAAAGAGAACGTCGCTAGCAGCGGCGGACACCAGATTTACCCGCAACGGCGAATACCACTTGTTATGGGCAATGTTATTCCACAAAATTCACTATTACAAGTGATTACAGGGACAGGCACGATAAAAAGGTAACTGAGTGACCGAACTTGTCACCGCACCCACAACGAGGCAGATTCTGGTGCAAGTTTCATGTCCTTTCAAGCACTCATGGCCCCCTTTTATACTTGAGGGTAGGCTGCTCAGCCGATTGGGAGCATTTAATGTTGCACTAAATGCTTAGCTACTCGGGGTACACAGAGTCGGGTAGCGGGAAGATAGAGAAGATTCGCGTAGGCACAGCACGATGTAACCACACGACCTATTACCGACTGAGGGGGAGAGGGGTCCGGGCGGACTCTGAAAGGCACCCGCCACGGCCTCCCTGGGAGCTGCTAGAGAACTATTCGGAAGAGCGCGCGAGCACTTGGCGAATGACCGCACGCACTTTGCGGAGAAGGATGCGACTTCCTGGATAGTGACAGCATATTTTGCCGAGTGTTCGCTTGTATCCTTTGCAACCGGAGCGAAGAGACGTTGATCGTGGTCGCAGGATTTGGGTTAACACTAAGGGTGTAGATGCATGAGGAACTATAGTGTGCATCTATGATCAAGTAAAAAGAGATATGGATAGTAAAATGAGCCTATGACACATGACTCGAGAGTAGGTTCCATGTAGAAGTTGTCTCCATAAGTCCATCATGTAAGCATGAAGTTGTCTAATAGTGTGGTCTCCCTGGTGAGCAAATTGAATAGACTGTAGAAGCTAAAATTTGTATGGATTGTCTTTCTGAGTGAAGTACTATCACGGATGAGTCTACATGGCAACATTGGTGGCATAGGACTCCAATTGGAGCATGATGGTCGATGAGACGGGCTAAAGGATGACATGTTTATCATAGTTTGACGTGTCTAATTGATTTTGGAAGTCGAGCTCATGCGAGCAAGATCAATTGCGAGAGTTGAAGCAGCTGAATTCAAGTCAGGCAGTCAGCAGTTCAATTGAGACGAAATTGTTGTTGGTGTGAGAATGACAAGGTTGGAATGACATTTGGAACCGGAGTACAAGAGTTGAGCGAAGGAAGTTTGTGGAATCAATCGATTATTGATAAATAATTTTTCGCTCGATCAAGAGATCGCTCGGACACTATGTTGTGTATATCCCAAAGAGCAGTATAAAAAAGAAAATAGAGGTATACAATAATTCAATCTACAAAGTAGGACTGATGACGCATGGGCTAAGAGACATATTAACATATATTAACAATTTTGACTTGAATCAAGAATGTCTAATCATCCTGGTAAAGTAATGGATAAGAAATTAAATCAAGAATATGTAATGCACACACAGAGAGAATAAAATAGACTCGTAATTGTGCAACTGGACTCTTTCCCAAAACCATGAACTCAAATCAGATCTCACATGAACAAATAACACCACTGTAAACACGAGAGAAAGTAATCACACTACCAAATGAGGAGCCTGAATGATGGCATGTCATCTAAATGTTGTATGTCTTCTAGCAAAAGCTCACGCTCCACCTGCCGCCGTGTAGCTTTCATTACTGCCTGCATGGATGGAAATAAAGAGAGGAGGCACTATTATTATTATTATTATTATTATTATTATTATTATTATTATTATTATTATTATTATAAAAGAAAAGCATATAACAGAAGAATGTGAAGCTGGAAAGAAGTAAATTTCTCACAATTGTCTAGCTTTAAATCTCTACTTTAATTGCGCGAGACATCATCGACAATTACTTAGAAGCGCTCTTCAGCCTTGAGCCTCCAAAAGCCCCACTCTCAAACCATGTGCCCCTTCGAAAAAACAATGGAGGCCAAAAATTCAAATTGTGGATAGTTTGGCTTCTTCAAAAAAGTTTAATAGGCCTTTCGTGTCCACTTCATCGATTCTAGAATGAGAACATGGTTGCGAGGGGTCATTTCCTCTTGAAGAGAAGAGAACAGTCGCGAGAGCGGGTTGCGGAAGTGAGTTGGCGTCGGACCGTTGTTAGCTGCGGGGAGAAGGGAAGGGAGGATCACTCGCTCTGATACCAAGATGTTACGAGCCTTTGATTGAGAGCGGGTGTGCGGTCTTACGATGGAGAAATCTCGGAGAGGATCATCGCGACCCATCCTCGACCTAGCCTTCTCAATGGCGGAAGATACAATGGGAGACAGGCTCGGCCGAGAGAGGAGGGAAGAGGGGAGGCATGCACAACCCTAGCCCTAGCCAAGAAGATGAGGGAAGAAGGAGAAGATTCGAGAGAAAGGATTAGGATTTAATTTCTCATACCATCAAGCCCACTCTCCCCAACCTATATATAGTGAGAATAACAGTGCGCGACAAATAAAGATACAATGTACCAGAAGATACGCATCCTCCCGAGCACGCATCGTCACCTCCTGCATGTGCCCATAACACGCCAGCACTCCTTGAGCCTCCAAAAACACCGCTCTCAAGCAACGTGCCTCTTCAAAAAAACAATGGAGGCCAAAAATTCAAAGCGTGGATAGTTTGGTTTCTTCAAAAAAGTTTAATAGGCCTTTTGTGCCCGCTTCATCGCTTCTGTGAATACCAGAGCATTCTGCAGTTTCTTCTCCCTAAAATCGCGAGCACCGCGGCCCTTTCTCACAAAGCTTCTGCTTGTCCAGGCATGCCGCTCCCGAAGCGGATCACTCTGCTCAGGACTCCAGCGATCGTCCCTTCAGAATCGCCATGCTCAAGCTTCCAATGACCGTCTTCCACTCCAACCGCTCAAGTGCTTCGGAATCTCCCTGCTGTAGAATCCGATGCTCCTCTGCACTTAGAATTTATAATCTCCCAGCTCTAGAATCCACCGATGCTCCTCTACTCTTAGAATGAAACCACTTAACTCCTTTGAGTCCTCTTCATTGACGCCAGACGATCAACACATCACAGCATCTTCCCCCTGGGTAAGACCTCTACTTCTCTTCTTCCCTTTTATTGGTTTCTTCAAAAAAACACGATCGTTGTTCGCTTACGGTTCTCACTGCTCTTCCTCGGACTCCAGACTGCTCTTCCTCGGACTTCAGATCTGCTCTTCTTCGACTCCATATTTGAACTCTGGCCCATTCCCCTGCAGTATGTTTGCTCTTCCTAACTGCTAATCTTTATCTTTTTGATCTTCTCATGCCCACTTCTTTATTTTTACGCTTTCCTGAAGCTCAATTTTTTTCTTCCTCTGCTGAAGCTCACTGTTTCTCCATTTTCCCATCAAGACCATCGTCCCCACATCCGTGGCATCCTTCACCAAGTTTCACCAGTCAGGTCCCTATTACTTATTTACTTCTGCACGAGTTCTTTCACATCTTAGCAGTTTCCATCTTAGCTTTTTAGTTTGTAGAAGCAGAAGTAGAAACAGCTCTAAAAAACGATGATATTTCATTGTAGTAGTATGTGATTTTTTACCGTTATATCAAGTTTTTCAATTAAGTTCTATTCCCAGAACTTATTTTGCGTTTGAAATTTTGGCTCTACAGCTTTACCCACTTGCTTTGAACTTCTGTGAAACATATTCATTGGTTCAATATAAGTGATTCTCTGTGTTATTTGCATAGGGAAATTGTTTTGCTCATTGTATTCCCCTTTTCTATTCAGTTGTCCCTTTTATCTTTATACTTTTCCCCGGTGCATTAATAATTTATGGTTTTCCGTAGAGATTTTTTTTAATTGGAATAAAGTGAAAGTACTGTATTGTGATGGAACATCTTTAGCTGGTGATCTTGATAATGAAGATCAGGTTGTCATCATAGGATGAATTCTACGCAGATCTGTGGACCTCTATTTGAATTTTGTTTGCAAACGCCAGTTTGCACTTTATGGAAATACTGAAATTATATTTGTTTGATAGAGAATGAAAACTCTTCTTCAGAGGACGACAAGTACTGTATTACGATGAATTCTACCCTAAAGGAAAAGCAGATCAATCTTTCTTATAATATTGCATGATTTAAGTGCCACAAGAATAATGTTGAATTGTAAAATCAGCTATTTTTTGTTGGAAAAAAACAGTTCATTTCTTTACAGACCTAGATACACACAGAAATTATTTTACCCAGCGTCACACCGCGAATGATTGCCGATTCTGGATTCGCTCACAAAATAAACAATGACAATAAATGAAGAATCTACCACTATTTATAACAGGAGGGGGCGGTTGAGCACTGGGCGTGAACGGCTATGATTGGCGGTTACGCCCGATATCCTAAAACACTAAATAAAAGTCCAAAAAAAATAAAATAAAATACACATAAATAATACGACGATCCGGACGCGCACGCGGCCTCGGATCGCCGATCCAATCAGCGCCTCCTGCACGAATATACGAATGTGGGTCCCGCCGACTGGTGATCTGTAGCCCAGTGTCGATCCCCTTGACTGAAAACATTCATCTCCGATGAATGGAGATGATTGTACAGACGTCGAAGATCGGGGGAAGTCTATCAAGCTCCTCCGTGGATATCCAAGTATCATCAAATATGGGGCTTCCACTCAAGTGCACCATGTAATGGCAAGAAGGGTCGTCTGCGGTGGAAATGCACACATGCGCCACAATATCAGCAATGCGCTCACCTCTCGTGCTGGTGGATCCAGAAAAACCGGTGGAATCTTAGGTGGTGCGGACAAGTCCGCAGGTGTCCAAGGTGGTCAGGGGAAGGGTCAAGCTGTAACAGGGAGAATGTAGGAAGTGGACCAAGGTATGGATCCCTATGCTCGAGAGCTTCAAAGTACGGAGTTAAATCATCAGTATTAAATACAGGATGAATACTCATATCTGTTGGGAGGTTGACATCATAGGCATTTGTTCCAATTTTCTTTATAATCCTATAAGGGCCAATTCGTTTCGGTTGTAGCTTCTTAGCGACTCTTTTGGGATCCTCTCCATGCGAAATCGGATCATGACTGGCTGGCCTACCCGAAAATGTTGCTCACGTTTGTGTTCATTTGCATGTGTTTTATATTTACTGCTAGCAATTATCTTCCGAATCAATTCATGCAGTTCATGTATGTGATGAATGAAGAACTCGGCGGACTCAGGGCAAGGTCAACAGGCTTCCTAAGCTCATAACCTGACACTATATGGAATGGACTCATGCCAATAGACCTATGGATGGAACTATTGTATGCAAATTCAGCTACGGGTAACACAGAATCCCAAACCGACGGGTGATCACCAACTAGACACCGTAACAAATTCCCTAAAATCCAATTAACGACCTCAGTCTGGCCATCAGTCTGTGGGTGATAAGAGGTAGAAAACTTCAAAGTCGTACCCGTCTTATGCCATAACGTTCTCCAAAAATAACTCAAAAATTGAACATCACGGTCAGACACTATGGATTTGAGTAATCCGTGTAACCAAAAAATGTCTCTCATGAAAGGGCCGCCACATGAGCCGCATAAACGGTCTTGTGGCAGGTTGTTAGAGAATATAGGAAAGCCTATGTAAAGGCCCATATATTAGGCCCATTTATCTTTCTCTCTTTTAGTCCCACATCTCCTGTATAGGATTTCTTCCTCCTCTCTCTTCCTATATATTTGTACTCATACTTGTATTTATCTCTCAAGTGAATATACTACAAGGTTTTATACCATTTCTCTACATGGTATCAGAGCCCTCGGTCCAACTTTTGCGGTCTCCAATTTTCTGACCGCCCCCCCCCCCCCCTGCTGCAATCTCGCGGTCTCCTTTTCTGAGACCGCTCCCCTGCTGCGAACTCTGCTTCCAGCATTGCCCCTCCCGTGCATTACCTCTTCTTGGCTTTTATAGCCTGCATACTTTGGCCCGTGGGACCCACCTCCTTCTACCTCCCGCACTTCTGCTCTGCTCCGCAAAGGCTCGAGCGGTCTCTTCTGCAAAGGCTCGAGCGGTCTCTTCTTCCGTAACCCTTCTCTACTGCCTACCAGCGATCTCCTTCCCGCAAAGGCTCGAGCGGTCTCCCGTAATCCTCCTCGCTGCGATCTCTTCGCCGCGAGCTCTTCTTGCGGTCTCCAACCGCAACCCCCCGTGCTCCTGCGATCTCAAGCTCCTCCTGTGTTCGCCAAGACTGCTACTCTACATAGCGCTGCTCCACAGCGCTGCTTGGTTCTGTTCGCTGCTGCTGCGATCTCCTCTATCCGCCGCGATCTCCTGTGTTCGCCAAGACCGCCGCGAGCTGCTCTGCTCTGTTCGCAGAGACCGTTGTTCCTCCAGAGAAACCTCTGCGATCTGCTCTGCGATCTGCTCTGTTCGCTGCTGCTGCGATCTGCTCTGTTCGCCGAGACCTCTGTTCGCTGTCGTTGTTCCTCCAGAGAGCTTCTGCTGCTCTAGCCGGCTTCTCTTCCAATGGCCCTCGACGATTCCTCCTCCACTACCATTCCGTCGCCTGCTCCGACTGTGGTTCCTATCTCCGATGTTCGTGACGAACTTCGCATTACCACTATCTCCCTTACCGGGAAGCGTAACTTTGTGGAATGGGTACACTCGGTGCGTCGAGTCTTACAGACCAAAGGACTCCTTCATCACTTAACCCAGGTTACTACTGCGCATACTGCTGACTGGCTTAAGGATGATGGTCGTGTCCAAACGTGGCTTCTCAACTCCATGGACTCGGAGCCGTACAGGATGGCTATGTATCATGACACCGCCAAAGCCATGTGGGATGAACTTCATGCCTTCTACTCTGGGCAGAACAGTCTCCAACATCTGTATGACATCATATCTGACCTTCAGAACCTTAAGTCTGGCGCGCCCGATGACATGCTCTCTCATGTCGCCAAGGCAAAGACTCTTCATGAGGCTTGGCTTCAGCATCAGCCTCCCACTCTGGATCTCGCTATTCAGCGATCACAGAAAGAGGCAGTGACCATTGATATGCTACTCTCTAGCGTACCTCCTCATCTACATAGCGTTCGAGCTCAGATACTCTCCTCTACTACCACACCGTCTCTGTCTGTTGTCTGCTCCATGCTTATCAAGGTCACACCTCCATCAGAGGCCCTACAAAGTTTTTCTCCGGCTCTTCTCCAACAGCCGCTCCTTCCAACACCTTCTCCTGGTTCCTCTGCTCGCGGTGGCCGTCCCCCGTCTCAGGGACGAGGCCGAGGTGGCCGACCTCCTTTAAAATGTACTTACTGTGGCCGTGACGGTCATCGTGAAACAACTTGCTACCGTAAGCATGGTCTCCCTCCTCATCTTGCTGCTACTTCGGCGCCTCCTGCTGCGTCTTCCCCAGCCGATCAGCCTGGTCCTACCCGACAGGAATATGATGACCTACGCTCCCAATTCCAACAGCTTCAAGGCAGTCTTGGCCGTTCTCCTGGCTCAGTTGCTTCTTTCTCTACTGAAGGTATAACCTGCCTATCTCACTGTTCTCATTGGATCGTAGATTCTGGAGCGACGCATCATATCACCTCCCAGAAACCGCCTCAGTATAAACAGACGTCTCACCCTCCGTCTATTGTTGTTGCAAATGGCGCTACTACTCCGGTTGCTGGTGCTACTGATCTGCACCTCACTCCCACTCTAATGCTCTCTTCGGTTCTTCATGTTCCGGGCTCTCCTTTCAACTTACTCTCTGTAAGTCGTTTGATACAGGACCTTGATTGCTGTGTAACCTTCTCTTCCTCTTCTTTTGTTTTTCAGGATCGCCGCACACGGAGTATCATTGGTAGCGGTAGGCTGATGAATGGGCTCTCTCTCTTGGATCTCCCACCTACCACTCTCCTGACTGTCTCCACAGCCGACTGGCATCGCCATCTTGGGCATGCTCCTCTTCCAGTCCTCCGCAAAGCTCTCCCTGATGTACCTCTTCACGAGTTTACCTGCGAAGCCTGCATCTACGGCAAGCAACATCGCTCTTCCTTTTCCCCTTCATGTACCCGGAGCACGACTCCGTTAGCTTTAGTACATTCTGATGTATGGGGCCTTTATAAGGTCCCAAGTATTAATGGCTATCGTTACTTTGTAACTTTTATTGATGATTATTCCCGTGTTACCTGGTTATATTTACTTCATGATCGCTCTGAGCTACCATCTGTGTTTCGTGCCTTTGTGACTGAATCACGGACACAATTCTCCACTACACTTAAAATAATTCGAACTGACAACGCTCGCGAGTACACTGGCCGCTCCTTTTCTACTCTCTGCACAGAGTTTGGCATAATTCACCAAACCTCTTGTGCTTTATACCCCCCAACAAAACGGCGTTGCCGAACGAAAAAATCGTCACCTTCTGGATGTTGCTCGGGCACTCATGGTTCAAATGCGGGTTCCTACGGAATACTGGAACTTTGCCGTCTCCACTGCTTGCCATCTCATTAACCGCATGCCCTCCTCTGTTCTTAACTTTGCCACTCCCATGACACTACTCTTCCCCTCCACTCCTCTTTTTACTCTTCCACCTCGCATTTTCGATTGCGTCTGCTACGTCCACCTTCTTGGTCCGCCTATCGATAAACTTGCCCCACGAGCTGCCAAGTATATGTTTGTCGGCTATTCCCGGACCCAAAAAGGATACGTGTGCTACTCTCCAACAACCGGCAAAACCATTGTCTCACCTGATGTTACGTTCTGTGAAGATCAATCATTCCACTATCCCTCTGTTCCAAGCACATTACCCTCCACTACTGTTCGTCCCTTTGTTCCGACGGACGCTACACCCTCGCCATCTCTGCCCCCTATGGTACCTTCACCATCTCCATCTCCTGAACAGCCTCCTCCCATCATTCAAGTATACTCTCGTCGTAAATCTAAGGATGGTCCCCGTCAGACGCCCTCTGCTACCAATGCCTCTCCATCAGCGGTTGATCCGGCCTCCGCCTCTACAGCTCATCCGATGGCAAACCACGTGTCTCTCCACCGGCTATCTCCACCTCTTCACCGGTTTGCTACCTCTCTTTCTTCCATTTCCCTCCCTAACTCTGTGCAAGAAGCGCTACAGCATCCGGGGTGGCGTGCTGCGATGGAGGAAGAGATGGTCGCTCTCCGCGCTAATCACACTTGGGAGCTGGTACTTCTTCCTCCTGGCCAACACTGTGTCAGCTGCAAATGGGTCTTCGCTGTCAAACAAAATGCCGATGGGACTCTTGACCGCTTAAAGGCTCGTCTCGTTGCCCGCGGTTTCACTCAACAACAGGGCTTGGACTACGATGAAACCTTCTCACCTGTAGCCAAGTTAAACACGGTTCGTGTGGTAATCTCCGTTGCTGTCCACCGCCGTTGGCCTCTTCTTCAGTTAGATATCAAGAACGCCTTCTTGAACGGTGATCTACAGGAGCCAGTGTATATGTACCAACCTCCCGGGTTTGAGACCACGGGGGAGTCTCGTGCTGCCTATGTTTGCCGCCTTCTGAAATCTCTCTATGGCCTCAAACAATCTCCGAGAGCTTGGTTTGAAAAATTCTGCAAAGTCCTACTGGCATTTGGTTTTCGACGGAGCTCTGCTGATTTCTCGCTATTCATCAAAGAAGGACCCACGGGAACTGTGATCCTCCTTGTGTATGTTGATGATATCCTGATCACTGGGGACGACATCTCTGGGATACAACAACTCAAGGAGCATCTGAACTCGGCGTTTCAAACGAAGGATCTTGGCAATCTTAGATACTTCCTCGGAATTGAAGTCGCTCGTCGACCCGATGGGTTAGTCCTGTCCCAACGGAAATACTGCATTGACTTACTTCAAGAGGCAGGTTTCTCTGGCTGTAAACCTGCAAATACCCCTATGGATTCAAACCAAAAGTTATGTGCAGCTGGTTCTGAGACTGATCAACTCCTTGAGAATCCAGAGTACTACCGTCGTTTGGTTGGGAAGCTGATTTATCTTACAGTTACTCGACCAGATATTTCGTTTGCCGTCGGCGTTGTAAGTCGCTTCATGCACACTCCGAGGACTTCTCATCTCCAAGCTGTTGAGCGCATTCTCCGATACTTGAAAACTGCTCCTGGACAAGGCCTTGTCTACAAACCATCCACCTCGCCATCTCTTCTTGCTTACTTGGATGCTGACTATGCTGGCTCTCCTGATGACAGGCGTTCCACGACTGGTTTTTGTACGTACTTTGGTGGACATCTTATAACATGGCGTAGCAAGAAACAGGTTGTGGTTGCTCGCTCCTCGGCTGAGGCTGAATATAGAGCTATGGCTGCTGTCGCATCTGAATTAACCTGGCTTGAAGGACTTTTGGGAGATTTAGGTGTCAAACTCTCCTCTCCGGCAACTCTTCTTTGTGACAGTCAGGCTGCTATTCATATTGCCAAGAATCCTGTGTTTCATGAGCGGACAAAGCATATTGAAGTTGATTGTCATTTCATCCGGGAAAAGGTTCAGTCAAAGAAGATAGAATTGGAACATGTCTCAGCTGCAAAACAAGTTGCTGACATCATGACTAAAGCTCTTCCTCGGCCATTATACCACCAGTTTTTATCCAAGCTGGGTGCCTACGACTTGTACGCTCCAGCTTGCGGGGGAGTGTTAGAGAATATAGGAAAGCCTATGTAAAGGCCCATATATTAGGCCCATTTATCTTTCTCTCTTTTAGTCTCACATCTCCTGTATAGGATTTCTTCCTCCTCTCTCTTCCTATATATTTGTACTCATACTTGTATTTATCTCTCAAGTGAATATACTACAAGGTTTTATACCATTTCTCTACACAGGTAATAAAGTTAGTCATCGTCGAAAATCGGTCTACCACTACAAAATAGAATCGTGTTTCCTCATAGTGCGAGGAAGGCCTAATACAAAATCCATGTTGATATCGACCCAAGGCTAGTGTGGGACCGAACGAGGAGTATAGAGTTAAGTATTTTGTTTCGAACCCTTCGTTGTCTGACATGTGTCGCAGTGTCGCACAACACGTGCCACATCCTTTTTCATGGCGGACGAATAGAAGCGATCCTCAACAAAAGCAATCATCTAATCTCTGCCAAAGTGGTCAGCTGCGCCACCAAATTGCATTTCCCAAATCAAGAAGTCCCGGAGGGATGTCCCGGGGATGCAGAGACAAGATCCACGATATAGGTATCCCTCAACAATATCAAACCCCTCAGTGGGCTCAGGAGGATCTCTCAAAAACCCTGAATAGATTCACCAAAATCAGGGCAGGTATGGTAATCACTAGACAAACGATCAAAACTAGTCGCGCTAGCACTCAGTGTGCGGAGTAGGGCACTTCGTCGACTGGGTGCATTGGCAAGTTTATTCTCAACACCTGTAACGCCCCTGAATTTTCAGGAATTATTTCAATCCTTCTTTGACGTCATGTTTTACGTAAGGGCGTTACGTTAGTGCGAAGTTAGCGGTGCGCCGTCGTTTGCGCGTTCGTTTGGTCAATTCGACCAAATTTTGGGGTGTGCCGGATTTGGGAAATTTTACGTTAATAAATTAAGTTAATTAATTTTAGAAAGACTCGTCGAAGTTTCGTTGCGATCCGAGCGTTTTTACAGCCCCGGTGATTTTCCAAAGATTTATATAATTATCGTTCGCCGTGAACATCAGAAATTTATATCTTGAGTTTGGCTTGTCGGAATTTGATTTCAACTTCTCCGTTGGATTCGTAGCGCCGACGTTTGTCTTCTGTGCGATTTTTGTTGGAATCGGTGACCTTTGGTTCGGCCATTCTTTTCTTATTATTACTATTATTATTATTATTATTATTATTATTATTATTACTATTATTATTATTATTTTTACTGTGAATCAGCTGTCATCCATTAGCAATCCACTAAATATATATATATACATATATAATTCTACTATTCTTCTTCCTCCCTGATTATCGAGCCAGAGATTTCGAGAGAGAGAAAGAGGGAGCATGTGAGCTTCCGTGGAGCTTCCGAACGCCGCCGCCGGAGCTCCGGTGCACGAAATCTTCGTCGGAGCATAGATTTGGAAAGCTCTCGCCGTGCTCTTCGCGTGCATGGTATGTTTTGTCCGTTTCGTAGATTTATGACGCTAGGGTTAGCGGCCCTAATTTCGTATTTTGTCCAAATCTTCGTAGATTCTTCGTGTTTAAGCCGTGTGTGAGCCGATCCTTGGCGTGGAGGGCTTGAGGGGCCGCTTTTCGGTGGTTCGAGTTAAGGCAAGTGGTGGTTTGCACTTTCCCCTTTTTTCTTGTGTTCTTCTCCAGAACACTTTTAAACTCTCTTTATATTTGGTAATTAGTGTTGGTTTACCTTACTTTAGTTGTTGTTATTTGAGGTTGTGTTGGTAGCCTAGGGCTGGTCTTGATAGAAGCGAGAGTGGTCGGAACTAGGCACATCTGGGTAATCTGTATAGCCATCTTATCGAACCAAATGACTTCATAAGGATGTGGATGAGGCTTAGGGGTCACCTGCATCCACTCTAATACCCGTTGGGCTACAATGTTCACGCAACTCCCGCTATCAATGGCTAGCTTGCAGGGACCGCCTGGGCTGGGAAGGTATAAAAGATCATCGTACGATGTCAGTTCTCATCAGTATGCGGGGTGTAAAGGAGATGGCGTATAACACCTAACTCTAGGGAGCACTCAGCATCGCTCTCCCAACCGTCCTCGACGGTAACAACAACCTCCTCATCGGCGATCTCCTCAGCATCAGCATTGTGTTCGCCTTCTTCAACTAATAGATTTCTCGTGGGACATTAAGCCTCCACATGGCCCCTACCCGAGCAAAGATAGCACTGGATATTCCCCGAACTGGAGGACGTGGAACGTCAGGTGGCGACAGCCTTGCCCTTCGTATCCGTGGGAACACGAGAGGGTCCTGCACGGGTGGTAGAGACCGGTGGTGGCCTCCTAAATGTGGACCCGTCTGACCTAGTAGAAGTCCGACGGGTACCAGTGAGTCGCAGAAATTGCTCATACTCGAGGGTCATCTGATAACCTTGCTCTCCGTCTCCAACCAGTGGGGAATAAGCTCCCTACGTATCTCCGATCTCAATCCAGTACGGAACCGGGAAGCAGTGGCACTAGTCTCATCTGGTAGATCACTCCTCATTGCTAGATCATCAAATTGAGACATGTACTCCGCTACGGATTGCGTGCCCTGGCGCAACGCAAAAAGCTGATCTGGCAACTGATCCCGATAGGAGGCGGGAAGGTATTTTTCCTTCAATTGGCGTTTCATGTCTTCCCAACGGATAATAGGACGGTATCCATCTCGTTGTAGAGACCTCTCTAGGCTGATCCAGAAAATCTTGGCTGGATCGACCAACTTCATTTTTGCAAATCTAACACAACGCTCGTCGCTCATATCATACCACTCGAAGTAGTGGTCCATCTCCTGAAGCCAATCACTAAAAATCTTCGGGTCAAGCTGATCATTGAAGGTGCGGGCATTAATGTGTATGCAGCGGGTAATATTGTCCTCAGCGTGTGGTGATCGGTGTAACTCAGGATATTCGTCAAAGTAATCATCTGGCCCGTAGCCATAACGGTCTTGTGCTCTATCACGAGGAGTTGGGAGCCGTGGTAGAGCAGGTGCATGCTGACGGTCTCGAGCGTGATCGGGAGGTCTCCTCCGGTGTGGAGCAGCAGGCTCTCGAAGTGGAGCGTCCTCTCGTGGTGGCTGATTCCTAACACACATTTTGTGGCAGGAGGGCAACCTGTTCTTCCTCAAAGGGAACATCAGGTGGAGTGGGTGAGTTATCCCTGCTTTAGGAAGTGGAATGCTCTCGCTGATCCTCAAAGGCGCCGACGCGGGTGCGAAGATCCACATATAGTGCAGCAGCAGTCAATTGATTGAATCGATCAATCATCAATCGTTGGAATTCCGGAGGTGTCATTTCAGAATTGGAGGTGGTGGCTCTCTCGACGGTAAGGTTCGGGTCAGACATGGATTGAAGGTAAAACCTACCACTACGTAACATGCAAGTGGCCCTAACAAGGGCTCTGATACCAAATCTGACAGGGTGGGCTATGTGACGGGGGTGTGCTGACGCTAATGCAATCATATGTGGTGGAAGCCAGACGAATTCAACAATGCCAACCTAAATGATGCATGCACAATTTTAATTTAATCCGGAAATAAAACTTAACATGATGAATACGCATAGCAAATTAACACAATGTGAATTTTAATTTCAAGTACTCAAGCAAAATCACACTCACTTCTACGAGGAGTGCTTTCCAATACTACTTTACAAATGGCAAGCTCATAAGACTAAAAGAAAAATAAACAATAGCACAATAAAGTTATTCCACAAACACATACAAAGTATTCATCCAAGTAATTAACAAAGAAAGAGGTAACACGACACAATAATACTCACAAACAAGGGACATCCAGTAATAGGCAGTTGGAGGCGGGTAGTTGCTGCGTGGAGTTGAACCCGGTTGCAGAAAATGGTGAAATGGCGGCGTTGATGGAAGATTACAGTAAGATGCTACTCACTGGAGGTGAGAAAGACTTAGATGGGGCTGCAGTAAAGTGGCAGTGGAAATAGGGATGTAGATTGCGGCTTTGATGGTGGCTCCACGACAGAGAAAGGGCGAGGAGGAAGAACAGAGGGGCTTTTGGTGGTTCCACATGAGGTTGGGGGTCGAGCACTTGCGGTTTTGGGCAGGGGTATACAAACTGGAGGAGACTGGTTAGGGTTAGCGACAAACAGGGGAGGAAGAAACACAGTGGGGGAACGAAGGTGGGCCTGCGGTTTGTGCAATGGAAGGTGATATGCGTCTCCCGTGAAAGAGGCGATGAACTGTCAGAGAAATGGGTGGCTAACAGTCGACGGGAAAGAAGATGGACAACGGCTTTGGCAATGGCGATGTTGTTGTGCAGGAGAGGACTGGTCGTGACCGGTAATGGCGTGAGCAGTGGGAGCGAGGAGATGAACAGTGACGGGCTCGAGCAGTTACACGCTGGGAGGGATGAATGGAGGCGGTTTTAACAGAGGCCGTGCGATATAGGGAACGTTTCACAGAATAGGAAAATAATCAGGGAAAAAGAAAACGGGAAATTAAAAGAAACCGGGACGTTTGTAACGCCCCTGAATTTTCAGGAATTATTTTATCCTTCTTTGACGTCATTATGACGTAAGGGCGTTACGTTAGTGCGGAGTTAGCAGTGTGTCGTCGTTTGTGCGTCCGTTCAGTCAAGTTGACCAAATTTTGGAGCGTGTCGGAGTTGAAAGATTTTGCGTTAGAAAATTAAATTAATTAAGTTTAGAAAGGCTCGTCGAAGTTTCATTGCGATCCGAGCGATATTAGAGCCCCGGTGATTTTCTAAAGATTTGTATAATTATCGTTCGCCGTAAACTTCAAAAAATCTATATCTTGGGTTTGGCTGGTCGGATTTTGATTCCGACTTCTCCATTGAATTTGTAGCGTCGGCGTTTGTCTTCGGTGCGATTTTCGTTGGAATTGGCGACCGTAGGTTCGGCCTTTCTTTCCTTGTTATTATTATTATTATGATGATGATGAATGGCTGTCATCCACTACCTCTTATATATACATATACATACATATATATATATATACACACGAGTGACAGGCACGGGGCTCCGCCCCTATTGCCAAGCGCGACAATACCCAGCCGGCAACGGCGGGCTTCGCCCGCCCCCGCCGGAACATATACATATGAGTACTCAAAATGAATTTTATGAATTTTCATCATTATTTTTATTATAGGGATATAGTGTAATTACACAAATAGCCATTATATTTTATAAATTTCCATTTTTTTTCATAATATATGTTAAGTCATTGGAATAAAAGAATGATGCTATATTTGGCAATTTTGAATGTTGCACCAAAGGCAACTTCTTGTATATAGTAGTTAAAGATATATATATATATACGAGTGACAGGCACGGGGCTCCGCCCCTATTGCCAAGCACGACAGTACCCGCCGGCGACGGCGGGCTTCGTCCGCCCCCGGCGGAATATATACATATGAGTACTCAAAATGACCGCACAGAAAATTTAGTTAATATTTTATAATTGTTTTTTTCAAAAACATTTATATTTTAACAAAAAATCATTTTAAAGTAGATCTAAGAGGTCTAATGATAACCTACCATAGTAGGTGTAGGAGATCTACTAAAAACTTTTGGATTTTATGAATTTTCATAATTATTTTTATTATAGAGATATAGTGTAATTACACAAATAGCCATTATATTTTTGGAATTTCTATTTTTTCATAATATATGTTAAGTCATTGGAGTAAAAGAATGAGGCTATATTTGGCAGTTTTGAATGTTGCACCAAAGGCAACTTCTTGTATATAGTAGTTAAAGATATATATATATATTATTATACTATTCTTCTTCTTCCTCCCTGTTTATCGAGCCAGAAGCTTCGAGGGAGAGAAAAAGGGAGAGAGCGTGGTTTCCGTGGAGCTTCCGACTGCCGCCGCCGGAGCTCCAGTGCACGAAATCTTCGTCGGAACATAGATTTGGAAAGCTCTCGCCGTGCTCGTCGCGTGCGTGGTAAGTTTTGTCCATTTCATAGGTTTTTGGCCCTAGGGTTAGCGGCCCTAACCCTCCTTTTGTCCAAATCTTCGTAGATTCTTCGTGCTTACGCCGTGTTTGAGTCGATCCTTGGCGTGGAGGGCTTGAGAGGCCTTTTTCGGTGGTTCGAGTTATAGGCAAGTGATGGTTTGTTTTTCTTTTTTTTTTCCTTGGCATGTTTGCTCCAATCTACTTCTCTTTTCTTAACTTTTGTATCTTGGTAATTAGTGTTGATTGGGTTACTTACCCTAATTGAAGTGTTGGAGTTGAGGTTTGTGCTGGTAGTCCAGGGCTGGGCTTTGATAGAAGTATGTTGGATTTCGTTAGAAAATGAAAGAAGAGAAAAATTGTGTGCTAAGTCAAAATCGACGGGTCTTCCCATCGATCGACGGGACCGCCCGCAAATCGACGGGACCGCCCGCAAATCGACGGGACCATCCCGTCAATTTTTGGTCTTAGCTGGGAAAATTCCTTTATCTGTTTTCTAAGTCGGAATCGACGGGTCTTCCCGTCGATCGACGGGACCACCCGTCGATCGACGGGACCACCCGCCGATCGACGGGACCTCCCGTCGATCGACAGGAACCCCCGTCGATTTTTTTGCCCTTTTTCCCTTGTTGGAGCCTTTTTCCTTGTCTTGTTTCTCTTCTCCTCTAATGCAAGTGCAGTTTTGTCTATGATCTTTCTTGTTGTTCTGATAGTTTCCTTCAGAAAAGTTATTTTCTGTGTATTCTCAGAAATCAAGTTTCTTCCTATGTATTTTGATTTCTGTTGTATTATAGACTTGTTCAGAAATTCTCTCTGTATTTCCAGAAATTTCTCTTTCTGTCCAGAATTTATTAACCTTTCTGTCCAGGATTTCTGTCCAGAACTCCAAGGTTTTCTGTGTAATCTGCCATTAATTTCAGAGTATTTAAACCCTTCCAGACTCAGTTTCCTGTGTATGGGATTAAACCTTAGAGCTTTCTATGCAATTTGTTTTAACTTTCTCAGTGAGGGGTAATGCTTCTTCCTCACTGTCTTTAGTAATTTGGCTGGATGTAAAAGTTCTCTTATTGGTTATGGGCTGCAAATAGCAGTCTTTCTCCTTGACGACCCTTTTTCCTGAAGCTTAGTTATGCTAGGCTCTCCTGTTAGCTGTGCTCTTCAAGCAGCGGTAGTCCTCTTTGGCTTTTTTGCTGAGTGACTGAAGGACCTTTTCAGTCCTCTCCTTCTTTCTTGTATGCCCAACCTGTCGAGTTTAGGTTAGTGACTATTATTTTTCCCTTGTGGATCTTGTTTGGCTTTCTTGGTTCCTGCTGTCATTCCCTTGAATGTAGATAGTGTCTATAATTACATATTTAGTTATGCTGCAGGTAATCTGTTAAGACCTCCCTTGGTTTAGAAAAGATTACTCTTCTTAAGAGTGTTTGTTTATTTCTTCTGAAGTTTTTTTCATGTGTTTTAAAGTTGAGTTTGAGCTATGGTGGAATGTTTTGGTGGTTGAAAGAAATTTTGTGAAAATCTCAAGTTAAAATCAGCATCCCGTCCCGTCGATTGACCTTCAATCCCGTCGATCGACGGGAGAGGGCGGGCATTTTAGTCTGTTGATCTTCTAAGTAAGAATCGACGGGACATCCCGTCGATCGGGCTCCCGTCCCGTCGATCGGTCCCTCTTCCAGCCGATTTGTTTCTTTGAAGCCTCCCGTCGACTTTTGTTAAGTCTTCCCGTCGACTTTTGATAGGTCTTTCTGTCGATTTCATCGCATATCCCGAATTGTTTTACCAAAAATGTAAGTCTTTTTTGTCAGGGCATTTTCGCTTATCTTAAATTATGATGTTGAGTGTTTTGAGTTCATTTGTTGAGACTTTAAATGAAGTTATATTTTATTCGCCGGAATCATCCCAATACTCGACTGGATCATCTTGATCCAGTTTCTTTAGGCTCTAGTTAGCATTTTGAGCCTCCCAACCATTTCTATTATGACTAATAGGATTGTTTCCTCTTGTAATCCAAGGTAATTTTCCATTGTCGTGTGCATGGTATATGGTTGATCATGTGGTCATTATCTGAATGGTTAAGATAAGTGAAAGCATGGGTTTCTTTCTTTTGGAATTTTATTCCTTCATGATTCATGTATAACCCTCCTTGAATGTCAAACCAAGTATGTTATTGATAAGTATAAATTGGGAATAATTTCTTTTATACTGCAGTGTGGGTGAATTTATTAGGCCCCCACCACAGTGGTCTTATACTGGAGTGTGGGTGGTATTTCAGGCTCCCACCACAGTGGCTTCTTTTAGACTGGGGTGTGGGTGGTATTTCAGGCTCCCACCACAGTGGCCTTATACTAGAGTGTGGGTGGTATTTCAGGCCCCCGCCACAGTGGCTTCTTTTAGACTAGAGTGTGGTTGTGTGGGTGGTATTTCAGGCCCCCACCACAGTGTTTTATACTGGAGTGTGGGTGGTATTTCATGCCCCCACCACAGTGGCTTCTTTTTAGACTAGAGTGTGGGTGGATATGTCAGGCCCCCACCACAGTGGATATTGATGGATTTGTTTTGAACTGGAAGGATGGGTAATGAGAACAATGTGGTCCTCCATCACAGTTCTTTTAGTAGTGGTTGGTAGGACAATGAGGTCACCACCACGGCGCCTTTTTATATTTTTGGGTTGCGAAGTCCCTTATACAGCAACTTTCTTTATTTTGATGGCCACCGTTTATGGGCTTGCTCCCATGTGAGCTGGTGTATTTGTTCAAGGTGCTTATGCTAAATCTGTGATTACTCCTGGCTAGTTGTTATTCATGTTGCGTAATAGCTTTCATTCTTATAGTTGTTGTTACTTGCGCTCTTTTGGGGCTGAGGCATTCTTTTCTTTTGAGTGCCCCAGGTTCAGGTTCAGGTCAGTAGCTGCGGCAAGCGATAGAGCTGCTGTGAGTTGCAGTTGTCCGTTGCCTCCTCACTGTTGTGAGGTAGTTGTTTCTTTGTTTTAGCTTTAGTTATCCAGTGTTAGATTACTTGCTAGCTTTTCTGCTGACTTGCTGGTTATTTCTCTTGCTTGCTCTCTGGGAAGTTTTATGTTAGGTTGCATGAGTTATTTATGTATAGCAAATGACATTCTTGCATAGCATGATTTTATGTAAATGTCACCTACTTTGAAGATCATAGAAAAATTCTTTTCTACTTATACTAAATCTAGCGATATGCATATCACTGTTGGGATGTTCGATCTTCATGAAGCACTGATACTTCCTTGAGGGTCACGTACCCGTACCGGATACGTATCCGATACCGGTACGTACCCGATACTCAGGATACACCTGTTATTCTAGTCTGTAGATACACTTGGACTTGGTAGATTGTTCTACATATTGTAATCAGAGTGTTTTTCTGAAGTAAAACAAAAGACTTCTGCGTGTCTTTAAGAAAAGAAAAATTACCCAGAAATGCATTTAGCGGTGCTTATTTATTATATTAACAAAATGTACTTCAGATTTAAGTGTCCTTTTTCGTTTAAACTATAAAGAATTTGATTTAAATTTTATCATTTTGTTTTTTACTATATATTTAAAGATTAGATGTTTCAGATTGGTACTTACCAGAAGTTGAAGATGTGTGAATCTTCAATAATCGGGAAGAACAGGAAGAAAATGACTGATAAACATCCTTAAATTTGAAATGATTATGAATATTTTTTTGTTTGAAAATTTCATATTATATTGCATTAACTATGAATTTGTATTTCAATTGGCGATTTATGCAATTATGTTTGCTGTTTTATTATTTTGAGGACTTTAAATTACATTTGTTTTATTTAATATACATATAGATTTATTATATTTAATTATACATGGACTTTTAATTATATATATAGATTTATTATATTTAATACAACGTATCCTGCCGCACTCGTATCTTTATTTTTTAAATTTTGGCGTACCGACGTACCAGATATGTATCGTACCCGGTACTCGTACCCGAATCGGTGCTTTGTAGAATGAAACTATATATCCGCTGCGTATGTATAGATTTCTACTTGTGGACTAGTTGATCCATTGGACCGAGGGACACGGTCTTAAGCTAAAAATATAAATCCTCTATTTAACTCAAACAAATTTATGTCTTTTATAAATTTTTGTGAGTAGTGGTTGTCTGAGCGTCTGTAGTTGTCCCATGCATGACATGGCATCATGACGCGTATTTTCCCCTTGCTCTAATAACATTTATTTAATTCGTGAGAAAAATGCGGGTTGTGACAGTTGGTATCAGAGGGAGGTTAGCCGGGTTGCTGGGATAGTCTGGTTGGCCAGGTTAACCACCTGGTGAGAATCGTTATTCATTGCATACACCCACTTATGGGTCATCGGTAGATCTCGGCTGAAGCATGGACACTACACTCATAAGCATTAAAGAAGTATACGGGGCATATTATGTAGTATGGGATGCATAATGTGTCTGTATTTGGATCCTCATAGGTGACAACATGCGACTGTTATGTAGTATGGGATGCATAACGTAGGTCGCATGCGTGTCCATTAGATTTTCATTTTCGTTACATGCGATAATATGTAGTATGGGATGCATAAGATCGCATATGTACGCCACTCATAGCATGCATTAAGGCCTTTTTTAGACTGCATAGCACTGCATGCATTGCATAACATTGCATAAGCACATGCGCCAAGCTCGAGATTTATATGATGACATATGTACACTCATGGTTTTAAAAGAAAGATGTTCAGCCTTCATGCATGCGGAAGAGGTGCACGAGGGATTCAGGGGTGATGATTTATCATCCTGAATATAGCGAAATATCATATATATATATATTATAACTTTTCCCAGAGCAAGGTAACAGCAAGAGCAAGTATCTATTCTTTTCTGATCTGTATCGAGATAGGAAATTCTAGTTCCTAGCTGTTGTGTCTTAAGCTAGGTGTAGATGAGTGGTTCGCTCGCAATTTTAATAGTTGACTCCAGAGCGTAGTGCGTCGGAGTCGGTTCTCCGGTCGGAGGAGGAATCCTCAGGTGCGCGCAGTGAGGCAGCGATTGCGGAGTTGCGTCAGAGTATCGAGGCGTTGTCAAGGCAAATGATCATGGTGCAGGGCTGCAGGCGCAGATTCGGACTTGGATGGCGGCTACTTTTGGGCAGCAGCCTAGGGTGCAGAACCCTGTTGTGGGTCAGGTTGCGGTGTCGAGGAAGGAAAGGAGGAAAGTTGATGATAATGGCAAACCTACTCCAAGTAAGAAGGGCAAGCATATGTGTAGTTTTTGTGGCCGTGCGGGCCACCCGTTCGAGAAGTGCTTCATGAGGTTGGGCGCGCAGAAGCAGTCTCAGGAGCTTGCGATCCAGGGTGCACCTAAGGGAGATCTTGCTTGCACCTTTCGCCAGAAGAAGGGGCATGAGGTTGCCTTCTGGTGGGAGAAGGTTAGATCGTGTTTTCCAGTGCGGTCAGAAAGGGCATTTGAAGGTTAATTGCCCGTAGTTCCAGCCCTCGTTGCATACGGTTCCCTTGCAGACTCTACTGTCACAGCCGCAGCAGCCGGGCAAGGAAGAGGTAGAGCTAGTTGTGCTGACCAAGGAAGAATCCCGATTTCCTGCTCTGGCGTTTTCAGGTTAGGTTTTGACCTAGTTTATTAGTTGGCTTGCGGTTGTGGATTTAAACGTTCGTTTAATTTGGTATTGCGGGTGTGTAGTTTTTGTGGATTTTTATAACCTATTAGTTTTAAAGAGATCTATTTGCTGATTATTGTTGATTAATCTTCTTACCATGGTAGTACTTCCCTGCATTTTACTTATCTCTGTAATTAGCACAGCATTAACACTATATATTGTGTTTTTGATCAATGTGAAAACATTGTTTCTTATGATCAATTGATTCAATGTCTTCATCTCTTATTAAGAAGTATCTTTTACAGCTGAGTTTATCTTCAATTCTCAATATTAAAGCAGAATAAGAGATCACTCTTGATATTCTCTTGCTAATTAGTTGCTTCCAATATTTATCTGCCCTGCACTTCACAATAACTTAAGGAAAAGACAAATAAAGTATATAAAAAATAAACCCTACCATGGGTGAAGGACATTCACAAGAGCGGACAAGAACAGACGCAGCCTGTTTGTATGTGGGCGCAGCCTATAAGAGAGCAATCGAGCATGGGCGAAGCACATTCACTCCAATGGTTTATCGTATATGAATGCTCTCTGATAGACTAATTGTTCTAATTTTAGATCTTCCTCATTGTGCTAATTTACTAATTTTTATATATCATTTACCACGTAGCATTATTGCTACTAATTTGATTCATGCTCCCTTGGGTTTTCATTTAAACTACCTGTTCTAGGTTCAAATTTGCATGTAGGCTCATCGCTCCCATTAATATTAATGCTTTTAATTATGCCAATTCACCTATCTACAGCTCCGCAAAAAAAGACTAGCATAGGGGCAAAGTACCGTCACGATCGTAGTTAGGGATATGCACGAAGCCCCGTGCCTGACAGCACCGCAATAAAAAGTCAATCATAGGGGCAGAGCTCTGTCATGATCGCAGTTAGGGATAGGGATTATGCCCCGTACCTGACGGCTCCGAAAATAAGTTCAGCATAAGGGGGCAGAGCCCCGTCAAGTTACAGTAAGGGATAGGGGTGATGCTCCGTGCCTATCACTCATTATCTACATGATGTAAGGATGCCATCATATTCAAGATCAAGGCTGATCTATAATGTCGAGAGAAATGGATAAATTTACTCACATTGAAGTCCATGTATGAAGCCTGCATGGTAAGCCATTGATGATCCAGCAGCTTGAAAGTGATGCAGTATAGAAGATCAAAGGCTCGCTTTTCTTCTGCAACACAATTATGGATCATATATTCAGAAAATAAAAAAAAGTATGAATAAAATAAAATAAAAACTTAAATTTCCTTTTGAAAGGCTAATGCTTTTCATCTAGGTCTTCTGCACATTCTGGAAGACATGTTTCACATAAACCCAATTCAATAAGACACTTACGGAAAGGTCTTCCTTTTTTGTTGAATTGCTAAAATTCTCATGTCAACATCATGACTGAAACAAAGGACGACCTTTTTTCCCACTTTCTTTTTCTTTTAATCATGCAGAAATATAAGAAGACCTCGACAGTACCAAACTATTTTTATTCACGGTAAACAAAATCATATCAATAAGCCATCAATTGTTAGCTAAGAAACCATGGCACGCAAACTAAATAACTTAAGCAGCAATTTGATAAGTGGCAATGCATTAATGAAACAGTTTTGATTCCTGAATGAAAATGCCAAAAGAGGCCCAATTTAGCAAACCAATAACTAATTTGCGAGCTAAACAGGGTATAATGACCAAAAAATGCTTTCCATTAACCATAATTATTTTTCTTTATAAAGCAAAGGTTTCTCCAGATTGCAGGCAAGAATCTATCACAAAACATGAACATGGAAGGGTATGCATACCCGCAAGTAACTTTAAGAATACTGCTCCCATCATTGTCCTTGGTTTTGCTGCAAGTTGCCATGCTAAAGCATAAGTGATGAACGTCAAAGTAATCAAAAAATTTAGAAAAATAGTTTTGATGGGGTTCCCTAAAAAATCAAAGTGGTCGGATTGGAGCAACAAGACCATGACCATGATCGGCTTGACGAAACGATTCCAACGGGCTAATTTCGCACGATTCCGAGTTCGTTGGACCCCTCAAACAGCCCCAGGAGTGAAATATGGAGGAACCAACCCGGCCTACCGGCCTGGGCCGGACTCCTACCTCACACTAGGGCCGTGCACGGCGCTAGCATGAGGAAGCAAAATGGGGGCAGAGGCCGCGTACCTCCTCTCCTTCTTCCTCCAAGAACTTCAAAAACCACCATTAATGATGGCTTGAGCCCGGATCTTTGGGAACTAATAACTTTTCAACCGCTCAACGAAACTGCGATCTGAAAGAGACGCCCGATTCCTCTCGGAAAAGCTACAAGATAGGCTATTCAATCGAAAATTGTGGTAGAGTTTTGGCTGGGTGGCCACTACGCCCAAATGCCCCTTTAGTCGATGATTGTCGGAGCTCCAGACCTTCGATCAAGAAACTGTCAACACCGGCGAAACCGTGGCGGCACGAAGCTTCCCTGAAACTTTCAACAACTTTCGAGCACCTTTTCATTTTTCGGGCGAGGCGGTGGCCGCCGCCGGCCGCCACTACTCCGGCGAACCTGATCGGGCTGCCCGAATCCGCACGGGGGAAAAGTCGTCTGACAATCAAAATTGGTGATCCTACGCTCCGCGTTGAGGCACCGAAAAACCACTGACGAAAGCCCGCTAGCACCCTCGTGCGTCGCTCCCTGATCGCGCACATAAGCATCGCTCCGGTGCACGCTCCGATGAACACACCGCACAAGTGCGCGCTTCAGAGAACACACAACTATAGTGAACAAGTCACTTTGGTGCCTGCTCCGGTGAACATGCCGCTCTAAGGAACACGCAGTTAAGTGAACGCGTCGCCCCGCTCCAGTGAACAAGCGGTTATAGTGAACACACCGCTCCGGTGCGTGCCCCTGTGCTCTGCGCTCCGCTCTCCTGAGGACGCTCACATCGCTCCAGTGTGTGCCCCCGCACTACGCAATCCTAAAGACACTCACACCGCTCCAGTGTGCGCCCTCGCGCTCCGCTGTCCTGAGGACGCTCAAACAGCTCCAGTGCATGCCCACGCGCTCCGCTCTCCTGAGGATACTCACAATGCTCCGGTGCGCGCCCCCGCACTCCTCTCTCCTGAGGACGCTCACGTCACTCCAATGCACGCCCCTGCGGTCCACTCTCCTAAAGACGCTCTATCACTACAGTGTGTGACCATGCGCTCCGCTCTTCGGTGCGCGCTCCCGTGTCCCGCTCACCAGAAGGGGCTCCGCTCTCCAGAAGGCAGTCCTCCCACCAAAAGGCGCTCAGTTGTCCAGTGCGCGCCCCGCACTCAGCTATCTAGAAGGCGCTTCACTCACAAAAAGACATTCAACTCTCTAAAGGGCGCTCCACTTTCCAGGACGAGACTCGTGCCACTCTTCCGAACATATCGCAGCAAGCTGACATCCAGGACGCTCCCTTGGGTGCAGCTCTCCAAATAGTGTCTCTGACGCATGCAACCATCGAAAGGCTCTTTTAGAACGAGGGGTGGCATGTCACCCTCATTAAATCAGTTGTGTACTCTGACAATATTGCTAGTGGATTTGTCTGTGCTGGAACAAGCCCCGTGGTTTTTTTCCTTTCCGGGTTTTCCACGTAAATATTTTGTTTTTGACTCTAACTTAATTGTGTGTGTGTTCGGTTGACTGTCGAGCTAAGATGAACTTAATCTATCAAACTCGGAAAACATTAATCGATCAACAAGTTTAAAGGGTCTTACAAAACTAAATTTTGATCTAATCAATAAGATAAAAGATTGGAAAGATTATGGGGGAAAATATATATAAAAAAATTAAGGCAGTTCGTATTATCAGTTTTTGAAGAAAGACGTAAGAATACACACCGGATTGTAGATCAAGCATTTGTACTAGCATAAATGTTATATTCACTCCAGCAACAGCAAATGGGTACTCCCACAAGGATCGGTTACCTTCTCGCTTCCAGAGAAGATCATGGAATGATTTCTGAATAGAAGAGTATTAAAGTAGTCATTACTGAGTGCTCATTGAAAAAGCAAAGAAGTCAAAATATTTGAACACTGGCATGTGTACGAAGTAAAAGGTCAACTAAGTCTATTAGTGGAAGACTTCTTCAATGTTCCAATTCATGAATATAAGAGCCGCATCTCTGAGGTTTCGTGAATATATATATATGTACTATTTTTTTATTACAAAAACAAAAAATGAATCGGTCAATAATAGACAAATTAATTAGCTCTAAAGGAAACTATTAGGCCGGTCCAAAAAGCTCAGGCCCAAAAAGCCCTTTCGTTTAAAGTCCATTCAGGCCTGAGAATAGGCAGGCCCAGGAAAAGCCCAATCCAGGCTTGGAGAGGCCTAAAAGGCCTTATATTCCTGCAGGTCATAGCCTGGCACCCAGCTCGGGCCAAGACTAGGCGCGGCTACCATGCCTAGGGTTGTTCTACTGTGCCTAGCGTTTGGCGCCCACACCTAGCACAAATGCCCACCCATCAACTCAATAACTTTCTAACCATTGGGTTGAAATTTAACGCCTAGAAAGAAGTTGGAGTTGCTCAGTCAGACTAAGAGGCCTTATTGGGCTTTTATTTAAATGTATTTAAGTGATTTTATGAATTTACAAAATTGAATATTTAGAGCGATATTTGGGTCAAGAGTTTCAATAACTATTTCATCTAGTTCTATAAATAGATCCATTTCAAGCTCAAAAAAATTGCAATTGTCCATTGCTCTCAACTTTCACTCTCAGTTTCAGGCTGTTACAACGTTTCCACACATTTAAGCTCAAACTATGAAATAGTCTAATAAAAACATCCCAAAATTCATGTCAAGAGCAAAGCCAAGTGCAGGCATTGTGCAAAAGAGAAACATGACACGAAACATTAAATCTTGTTTGGAGAAGCAAGTCAACCACAAATAAACTCTTTGAGGCACAACTAGATGTACAATCATGTGAGGCAAAGAGAATTCCAAATGAAGATAGACATCAAACATATTACTCACCTCTTCATAAGAGTATTACATAGACAATCCTGATTGGATTAGCTGGATAAAGTAAGAAGATCATAAATTAGCCCCGCCAATCATCATAAGTTCACCGGAAAAAAAACTCATACCCTATCCACACAAAAATTGTACAAATGGAATAATCTCTCACTTGTTTATTGAGGTGTTCGCATAAAATATGTATATATAGGCAATGTTGCACGAGGACGGAAATGAGATATGAGATACGATACAGATATGAGAAACGTGATTTCCAAAAAACTAGGATATGGGATGTGTGTTTGAAAACTTACACTTTATATATAAGTGCAAATTAATCTAAAGACATGTACGACATTCACGTCTTTTTCATTTTTGTATCACTATATCTCACATATCATAGATTAAATGAAAATAAATCATATATTAAATGAAAAAAAATTTGTGCCACAAAAACGTATCATATATTAAATAGAAGCCGTGAATAAAGTATATAACCAATTGAATCTCACTAATCATTCAACACTACTTCTTTCACATATCGTTCTACATGTCACCAATGCAAAACACATAATTTGTGGACATTTTTGAGCACATTCGGACGTATCCAGTAATATAAATGAAAGTATCTGTGAGTATCCAATTTTTTTATCTAAAATTAAAAGAAAAAATTTCCGAGAGTTTCGAAGACGGGTTTTCTAGAGTTTCCGAAAGTTTCCTGACTCCTAAATGTTTCGAATATAATACGTAAGGCCGTTTTAAGTATTTGTGCTCCATAGTATATAGATACAAAATAATTCGGGTTTACACAAAAAACCATTTAATGCACACATATATATAACTACAATGCTCCCCCTCATGTTGGTGAACATATAGCACCGAAAACCAACTTGTTACATACGTACTGAATTCTAGTACCCCTTAATGGTCTTGTTTATGAGATCAGATGCTTGATCATTGGAGCTAACGAATGATGTATGAATTTTCTTAAACTCCACCTTGTATCTGATAAAGTGACGGTCAATCTCGATATGTTTAATTTTTTCATGAAATACAGGATTTGAAGCAATGTGAATTGCAGCTTGTACACACAAGGTATGTTTATAAATTACACAATACAAATGTAATAACATGATTATAATGAAGTAATGAACACAGTTTTGTATATAAATAATTAAATATTAAATTAAGTAACTAATCTATACTTTTATGATCGTTTGGGATCGATGGTATTCATCTAATAGTTTCATAGCACAAAACATACAAAATGCGTCAAAACAAGGGCACAAAAAAGAGGCTCTGAGAGATGGACGAAATGAAGCATGAAACAAATTATTACCGCTCAGTCGCTTAAAGGAAATGGAAAAAATATATTTTTAACACTCATGCTGATATATCGGCCGCAAGATATTTGGCGATATTTGAAAAAAAAAGTGACTTTTTGCTTAAAATGTCAATGTCATGGTGTTTTTTACCTCAAACCTTTGTCGACTAACATGTCGGACTTGTCGACCGGTATCTACAACACTGACTGAGAGCAAATCCCAACTCGGTTAATGATTACTTTAGACACATCTACTCACATGTATGTAGCTACTATCATTGCTCAATACTCGGCTTCAGAACTCGATCTTGCAACTACTGTCTATTTTTTTCTTTTTCAGGAGACCAAATTCCCTCCAAGTGATGTAATATCCTGATGTGGAACGTCTAATGAAGGAGATCCTGCCCAATTTGCATCAATGTATACAACAACTTGTAGATGACCTCGATTCTGAAAGAGCAAGCCACTACCTAGTGCACCTTTTAAGTGTCGAAGAATCCGGACCGCCACTTCCCAATGTTCTTCGTTAGGTGCACTGAGAAACTGTCAGACCACACTAACTGCGAAAGCGATATCTGGTCACGTAACAGTGAGGTAGTTCAGTTTCATAACTACTAGACAATATCGTCGGTCTTCATAAAGCTCCCCCTGATTAGGAGAAAGTTTAAGTACAGGATCCATGGAGCATCAAATGGATTTGAGCCTAGCATGCATGCTTCTAATGTATCAAGCACGTATTTCCTCTTAGATATAAAAAAAGTCCCTCTTGTCCCTAAGCACTTCAATCTCTATAAAATATTTCAATTTTCCTAAGTCTTTGGTGTGTAATTATTAGTGTAGATTATTCTCCAACTGACATATACAAACTTCATCATCCAACATATACAATTAACATAATATTATTCCCAATTTGGTTGTAAGATAGAACACGGAATGATCGGAACTACTCCACATACTAAATTGTATGACATTGGAATTGAATTGACTGAACCAAGTGCATGGTGATTGTTTCAGACAATAGAGGACTTCTTAAGACAACATACCATATCAGTCTCCCCTAGAGAAATAAAATTTGGTGATTGCTCCATATGTACTTCATCCAAATCACTATTTAAGAAGGCATTCTTGATATAAAGTTGATGAAGATACTGATCATGGATAGCAGTTAGACTCGGAAAGATACAAACTGAGGCAATTTTGGCAACTGGAGAGAATGTGTTAAGGTAATCAACACCAAATATCCAAGTGTAGTCCTTTGCAACTAAGTGAGCCCTCAATCTATCCACGGTGCCATCGAAAGAGCATTTGATTGTATAAACCCAGCAACAACCAATGGTGGACTTCCCAGCAGGAAGAACTATATCACAAGTGTCATTCGAGTCTACATTTCCTCAAGAATAGCATGTAACACCTAATTCATGAATTAAAAGAAATTTTCGATGCCAAGAAAATAAAAATACAATGTCATGACTTTTTTGGATTTTTTTCATTTGCTCATTCAACGTATTGTTTTCACCGGTTATGCGATGAACTTTCACGACGGAATATTTAGTTGTTTATCCGGAATTCTGTGACCAGCTTTGTACATGCCTGTCGGTCAATGCGGTCAGCCTCTACAGTGACTGCCTAAACCGCTCGAGACTTTTCAGCAGCCATCTTAAGGAAAAAACAGAGACCAGGCTCCAGGCTGACCGTCGGACCGCGCGGTTAGAGTCGTCTTTCTTTTTCTTGCTAAATGCACACTGTGTAACCTCTCATCTCTGCCAGGTTCTCCTGTACACCGGGCAGCCCGTACTTTTGGATCCTACCTATTCGGGCAGGCCCCCACTAGTATATATATGGGTGAACAGTACTCAGAAGGGACGCTGATTCGAATCCTCAAGCTTGTCACTTGTAGTTGCAGTCTCGAATTTAATCTATTCTCGGTCACCTGATTGTCGGCTAGACTTTTCTTCTCTCTTGTAACTGCATCCTTTGATCTACAAATTGTCCGCAACAAGTGGTATTCGCCGATGCGGGCAAGTTTGGTCTCGCCTCAATGCGGCCCTCTTTTCTGTGTCTTTTCAACCAGTCTTCAGCCGAGAAGTAACCGTTAGCTCGCAGTCTCTCCCTCGGTGTCCCTTAGCGTGAAGTTGTGGGGGTGCATTTTGTGCATCAACAGAATGAACACGCGACCTTCAAATTTGAGTTGTTCGGTGAACAAGTCGGTTAAGAATATATGACCGCGATATCCAGCAGTGTCCGCCCGCAGGGGCCAGAGCCAACCCAAGTGGTGCGGTCACCTTAGAAGCTCTGGAGTTTCGTTTCGAGCAAGCTCGCCGCGAGACCGCCCAACAGATGGAGGCCATACGCAGGCCCCTGTCGCGATTACCCAGTGGTTAGCTCCCCAGACCGTCGTAACCGCGACTCCTCCGGCTGGTCCGCACGTTCCTTTTGAAGATGCTCCAGCCCCTGCAGTCCACCCAGTTGTCCAGCCCGCAGCTCCTCTGCGGCCTCAAGTCGAAGAGTTCGCAACTGCTCGCCGCGACTTCATCAGTGCAGCTGCCCAGGGAGGTCCGGCAAGAGTGATGAACTTCCAAGAGAGTTATGCTAACCCTCCAACTGATGACAGGGAGGAGACATCTACTTTTTCTGAACAGGTTCGTTGGGAACCTGTTCCCAATGGATTCAGAGAGCCTTGTCTGCCAGTCTTCTCAGGGAGAGATGATCCAGTCTCTCATCTGCAAGTTTTTGAGTCAGCCATTTCAATGAGAACCCTATCAAATGGCATCGGATGTAAGCTTCTTGTCACGCCCTTCGACGGTCAAGCTAGAGAATGGTTCTACAAGTTGTCACCTCAATCAATTACTTGCTTCGCAGATCTTCAAAGAGAACTTCTTTTGAGGTTTGTTACGTCAAAGAAGCGAAATAGTGGCCTGGCAGCTCTCTTTCGCATTAAGCAAGGAGATAGTGAGACTCTTGCTCACTTCGTCGACAGGTTCCAGGAAGAAATTTTGGGGATCCAAGATGTGGATCCTTCTCCCTATCAAGTTGCTCTTGTCAGCGGCCTTCGGGAAGGTCCTTTTAAATTTGAAGTCAACACCAAGGAACCGGGTTCCTACCAAGAGTTGATTAGCATCGCCAACCGCTTTATAGAGGGTGAAATCTCTAACCCTGGTTATATTTCCTCTTTGTCTGAGAGAGTCAATCAAAAGACTTTCATTGCTTCAACCTCCGCTACTCCTCAGCGCCCTTCGAGGCCTCCTCGTCAACACTTCCATCCACCAGCCCAAAGGGGCAGAAATTACCGTCGCCACCGTCCTCAATATAATCATCAGCAATTCAACCAAATTAGGTCTCAGATGCCTATTCAAGCCCAGCAAGCTCTTCAGTATTATCAGCCCCCACCTTCAGTTTTCCAACCCCAGCAGCAATATGATGACTCCCAAGAGTCATTCACAGAACTCATTCTTCATATGAATGAAGTGGTTCAGATCATTCAGAGCAGCCTTACTATAAGAAACCAACCCCGATTAGGTCCGCATCAGAACTCGAAATTCGGCCCTTTACTGTGAATATCATAATTCATAAGGGAAGAGGTCATCTGACCGAGAACTGCCAAGCTCTTCGGATGCTCATTGAGAAGTTGCTGAAGGAGGGAAAGCTTCAAGAAATAGTTCTCCGGAAAGAGGGTGAGAAGCCAGTTGCTCCCAAGGGGAAGGATGTGTTAGAAATCCATTGGGAGTGTGAAGAAATGAATGACATTGGTCTTCTTGGCAACGTAAGTTATGAGAATGAGTGTGTAGATGTTGTGACCAAGGCCTGCTAGGCCGTCTCTTCTGCATCCATGGGGGGACCGGGCTCGAGTCCTCCCGGAAGGCTAGCATGGCTCGGGTCTTACGTTCTGAAGTAGCAGTCGCCGCCTCCTCGGCTCCTTGCAAAAGAACTGTCATCTTCAACCAGGATGACTTCCCTCCAACTGCCAACCCTTTCAACGACGCAATGGTCATCAAGGCGGTCATAGAGAACTACACGGTGGAGAGAATTCTGATAGACAGTAGCTCCGTCAATCTTCTGTTCAAGCCGACCTTTGAAGCTCTGAAGACCGGGAAGACTCTCCTTTCCACCGATGGACCTCTCGACGGCTTCTCCGGAGAGAGCAAGGAAGTCGAAGGAAGTGTTACTCTCTCAGTAACACTAGGAGGAGTAACCAAGCAGGTTCTGTTCGTCGTAGTAGATGCTCCTAGCAGATACTATGCAATTTTCGGGAGGCCTATTCATAATGAGTACCAGGCCATTGTCTCCACCTTCCATCTCGCAATCAAGTTTGTCATACAAGGAAAGCAATTCAGGGTCAGGAGTGACCCAAAGCTCGTCAGGGAATGTTATGTAAAGACGGTTAATGTTACTGAATCATCTCCTCCCCGAACTGAAGGTAATGTCGATCTGCCTATGCTTCTAGCTGACTGCTGTGCTGAAGTTGCAGAGGAAAAAGGCGAAGAAGAACCTACTCAAAAGAAGGAGAAGGATGGAGCTCACTTGGAACATACTCAGGTTATTCAAAGTGTCCCAGTTTCAGAAGAAGATGGAGATAAAGTGCTCCATCAATGCAAAGCTGTCCAAGGAAGAGAAAATGGAGCTGAAATCTTGCCTCCTTGAGAACCTGGATGTATTCGCTTGGTCAGCGGATGACATGTCAGGAGTTGATCCGGATGTCGCCTGCCACCACCTAAACATTGACCCAAGTTTCAAGCCTATCAAGCAAAAGAAGCGTGCGGTGGCGGTGACTCTTACCCGGCCTATCAGAGAGGAGGTCATCAAGCTTCTTAAAGCTAATTTAGAAATTCAGTACCCCGAGTGGGTGTCAAACATTGTAATGGTTAAAAACCTTGGAGAAAAGTGGAGAATGTTTATTGATTTCACCAAGCTTAATAAAGCATGTCTTAAAGATTGCTATCTCTTGCCTCGGATAAATTCTTTAGTTGATTATGTGGTAGGGTATTCATGCATGAGCTTCTCAGATGCATTCTCTGGGTATCACCAAATACGAATGCACAAGCCTGATATCCCTCATACTTCTTTCATTACGAACGATGGTTGTTTCTTTTATCGCGTAATGCCTTTTGGGATAAAAAAATGTTTGCGATACTTATCAACGAATGAAAGACTTAGTCTTTAAAAGCAAAAAGGAAGAAATCTTGAAGTCTATGTTGATGACTTTTTAATTAAAAGCAAGATGTTTTTTACTCACATAAGTCATAAGTGACCTCGTAGAGACATTCGATACTCTACGAGTCTTTAAAATGAAGCTCTACCCCTTAAAATGTGTCTTTGGGGAAAGTAAAGGAAAAAAGTTTGGGTCATCATCTTACTCACAAGGGGCTTGAACCAAACCCAGATAAAGTAAAAGCAATTCTTGATATGGCGCCTCCAAAATCACCTAAAGAGGTTCAGCAATTAGGAGGAAGAATGACAGGTCTAAGCAGGTTTATATCTCGCCAGGGGATAAGTGTGCACCGTTCTTCAAAACCTTGCGTGGAGCATCGAAGTTTGAGTGGACACAGGAGTTTGATCTAGCCTTTGATCAGCTTAAGAAGCAGTTAACGTCAACTCCGTTACTTCAAAGCCCTCGGGAAGGGGAAGGGTTATTTATTTATCTTGGTGTTGGTTCGAATGCAGTAAGTTCAATCCTGGTCCAAGAAGAGAAAAAGAAGCAGTACCCGGTTTACTATGTTAGCAGGATTCCGAAAGATGTTGATACCAGATACCCTATCCTTGAGAAGCTAGCCTTAGCTCTCATCATCTCAGCTCGAAGACTCCGGCCTTACTTCCAGGCTCATTACATTCGAGTGGTCACAGACTTGCCTCTAAAAAATGTGTTAGAGAAGCCAGGGCATTCCGGCAGGTTGGCCAAGTGGGCTATAGAACTCAGTGAATTTGATATCTCTTATGTGCCAAGGATGGCAATCAAAGCTCATGTCTTGACAGATTTCATGGTGGACACAGCAGAGAGCAGTGCAAAGCAGGGGGTCAGCGCACCCTTGGTTTGGATTATTTATGTGGATGAAGCTTCAGGCCGGAATTCATCAAGAGCAGGTGTTGTTTTGATTAACCCAAATGGGGTCGGGTTAGATCAAACTTTAAAATTCTATTTTCCTACTACTAAGAACCGGGCAGAATACGAGGCACTTCTCGCTTGACTCAGATTTGCGAAAGAGTTGGGTATAGAAGATGTTGAAGTCAAAACATACTCACTAGTCATGGCATCTCAAGTAAATGGGACTTTCGAAACCAGAGATCCGATTCTTAAACAGTATTAGCTACTGGTGATGAGTGAGATTGGTAAATTCAAGAGCTTCACAACTCAGCATATACCTCGGTCTGAGAACTTAGAAGCAGATGAGTTAGCGAAGTATGGACTTCTATCATGAGGGACTACCTCAGAGCTCTTTCATCCAACAATTGAGGAAAGAGAAATCATACAGATAGACCAGCATCCCTCTTGGATGGATCCTCTTATTCTCTACCTCTCAACTGGAGACTTCCATCAATTAGTACAAGATAAGAAGCGTTTCAGGTTAAAAGCAACTCATTACTATCTTCTCTCAGGGATTTTGTACAGGACTTTTTTATCACCTCTGGCAAGATGTGTTTCAGAAGAAGAGATCCTTATTGTGCTTCGTGAAGTTCACTCCGGGGAGTGTGACAATCACTCAGGAGTCAAAACACTAGAGAAAAGGATTTTGAGACAAGTATATTTTTGGCCTCAGATAAGGAAAGATGCTGAGAAGTTTGCAAAAAAGTGTGTGCAGTGTCAGAAGTTTGCTCTTTTACAGCTCCAGCCAGCACAGCAGTTAAGATTCATCGACCCCTAAACCGTTTGCAGTTTGGGGGATGGATCTTCTTGGGCCCTTTCCAATGGCAAGTAGGCAACGTCGTTTCATCCTGGTTATGATTGACTATTGCAGCAAGTAGATTGAGGCTAAGGCATTAGCCAATACTACCACCTAGATAGTGAACATTTTCATCTGGAGAGATTGTTTGTCGGCGTGGTATTCCTATGGCAATTATTACCGACAACAGTCCCCAATTCAACAACTCATAGTTGAGAAACTTTTGTGACCAGATAGGGACCGAGTTGTGATACGCCTCAGTGCATCATCCTATTAGTAATGGACAAGTTGAAGCCGCAAATAAATTGATTTTGAACCTCCTGAAGAAAAAAGTTGAGAACATCCGTGGCAAATGGGCAGAACAGTTACCTTCAATTCTCTGGACCCTTAGAACCACTCCATCTTTAGTTACTGGTGAAACGCCTTTCAAACTCTCCCATGGGTCCGAGGCTCTCATAGTCTCATTGCAGTTGAGTTCGAGGTGATGAGTCCAAGAGTCTTGTTATCAAAGCAAGGAGGTGATGATTCGATGGAGACAAATAATGAAGAGATGAAATGCAGTTTTGATCTCATTGAAGAGTTGAGAGATGAAGCACTAATCAGACAGGAAAAAGTTAAAAGAAGGATGGCAAGACATTTCGATAAAAATGTCAGAATAAAGCAGTTCATCGTTGGGGACTTCGTTTTGAAAAAGGTTGATGCATCGACAAGTTCTAGTTCAGTTGAAAAATTAAACCCTAACTGGGCAGGACCATTTATTATAAAATAGGCATTAAAATGGTGTTTACAGTCTTCAGACTTATGATGGGGAAGAAATATCCAACACCTAGAGTGGTGATGATCTGAAGCAATTCTTTTCTTAATAAAAGTTTTTTCACTCTCTTCTGCTTCTTTATTATTGCAATCAAAATACTGACACTTTTTCATGTTTCTTGATTACAGAATTTGAACAGTTTTTGCGAGATTGAATCTCACCAAGGAGATATCGTCGGATCCTACTTGATCCCTCATGAATTGTAGTCATGAGCGTAATACCACCAAGACCACGTGTAGCAGGGAGATTTCGCGTCGTGTAGTGGGGGCTCGACCAATCTTGTACGGTGGATTTTAGGATGATGGATCTCTGTCGGCATCTGACGCACCTCTGCATCAAAGAAGGTCTGAATAATTATTCAGCTCTACCGTGCATCGATGAGGATATCGTTACAGCTTTCATGACCACTCTGAGAAAAACAATGTTGTTATTTCGCGCACACCTGCCCAATTGGTCATCTTAGTTTGTAACCCTCGAATACTCCTTGGCATTCAGAGAAGGAAACTTTTGAGTATGGGCGGTCAGGAGCATTTGACCGCCCTCTGAGCCCTGTAACATCTAAGGGCGGTAAGAATTCACGAGTGATCATTATGGATCACGCTTGGCAAAAGAAAATGATTTTTGAGTAGGGGCGGTCAGGAGCATTTGACCGTCCTCTGAGCCCTGTAACATCTAAGGGCGGTAAGAATTCGCGGATGATCATTATGGATCACGCCTGGCAAAAGAAAATGATTTTTTGAGTAGGAGCGGTCAGGAGCATTTGACCGCCCTCTGAGCCCTGTAACATCTAAGGGTGGTAAGAATTAGTGGGTGATCATTATGGATCACGCCTGACAAAAGAAAATAATTTTTTGAGTAGGGGCGATCAGGATTATTTGAACATCCTCTGCCCTGTAACATCTAAGGGCGGTAAGAATTCGCGGGTGATCATTATGGATCACGCCTGGCAAAGGAAAATTTTTGAGTAAGGGCGGTCAGGAGCATTTGACCGCCCTCTGTGTTGCCTAGGTGGACAGTATTGACCGCCTAGGTTGCCTTTTAAAAGGGTTACTACAGTTTTGATGACCTCTCTGAGGAAAGCAATGTTACTATTATTTCGCGCACACCTGCCCAATTGGTCATCCTAACCTGTGGACCTCTCATTATTACTAGTTATTGTGAATACAGGTCATAATCATTTTTTGGACTTCCCTATGAATTGATAATTCGGTCAGAGATATTATTTGGGCTTATCATTTTTTGGATCTCTCTATGAACTGACCATGCGGTTAAAAGTATCATCTGGACTCATCATTCAGGCCTATGTAAATCTGACCGCAAGTTGTCTCCTCAAAACTATCTTAGCGGGCATGGAATATTATACTCTGAAGTTTAATTATGTTCTGCAGCCAAATAAATGGTGACCGCCTGACCGCATTCATCCTTATTTTCTAAATGATTAAGTCGTGACTTCAACAAGATATGAGACATTACTATCACCTATCGCAGTTTATCTCTTAAGAAGGGTTATCATTATACATAATGGGAAATTTCACATTATATATTGGTGGTCATCCGAACCATTAACCACGCGATCTCGTCGATCAAGGAGTCATTCATAGCAGGATTGTTGGAAATCAGAGATATTAATCATTTATGTTATCATGTACAATTGCGGTCTTCGTTACGCTTAACCGCCTGATCGCTCCATTCTCATATAATCAATTATCGAAAAGCTAAATGATTGTGACCGCCTTATCTATGTGGACATGCAAGATGGTTCTTATAAAATTGTTGTCAAGTCTCTAAAATATCATGTATAATAAATGCGCAGACAAAACAATATATGGCCGCGCGGACAAAACATTATATGGCCGCGCGGAGCTATATCAAATGAAATATAATCGAAAATGGACATAAAATATCAAACCGCGGCAAAAGTAACTAGAAAGGTAAAGTTATTGCAAGATAAGTAACAAAAGTATCTTTTCATTCCTTTTAAAAAAAACACCAGTTACAATGCTTTATGTTCGCACGGTTAACAAAAAGGAGACCGCGCGTTTTGAGAAAATAAAAATTACATCTTAAGATAGACCTTTTCTAGCTGCATGTTCATTTGCTGCTCTATTTAGACTTTTTAGCCGCCGGCTCGTCCGACGAACTCTCAGTCTTATCCGCAGATTTCCCTAACCCTTCAATCGAACATGAGGAAGAGCTTGAGGTAGAGTGAGTAGCAGTGTGATCGCTGAGCCCCCTGACCGCAAGATCTCATATTCTCCTTTTTCTTCTTCCTTCTCAACCTCTTCCTCCTCATCTGACTTTTCATCATCCACATCGACGACTTCGATTTCTTATTCTCCTTCTTCTTCTTCACCTTCACCCGAGACCGTCATGACCGCATCTGGATCCATGTTTACCAGGTTTGGATAAATGTCCGCAAAGCTAACATTTTCAAATCCTTCTTTGAAAGCACCGCGGGCTCTTAGGCGGTCAATCGTCTCTTCAGAGGTTTCTTTGCGGTGCTTGAACATCTCCTTCTGAAACCTCAGGTTCGCCGGGTCACAGGCTTTCTGCAAGAAAGAGTGTTTAGTATATGCGGTTTAGATTATAGTTAATCGCTCAGACCGCAGGTCAGCTCTTTACCTCTAGTTCCTCTCCCAAGTCGGCAAAAACCCTCAAGGTCTGCGGAAAGAGTGGCCCATATAATGATTCAACACAGAGCTCCACGACGTTGCTTGTGCGGCCATTGCGGCAAGGTCCTCTGGTGGAATGTTCCTTAGCTCCTCCAGATTCTTTCTCCCATAAAGAACTGATGTGACCGCGCTTGCGCGACAGTTAACATTCTCATTCTTCCAAACAGGGAGGGAAGTTGAGACTGTGACGTGTTTGCCTTTTTTATCCCAGTGCAGCAACGGCTTGCCATCAAGATCTTTAAGACCCTTGCCCGCGCCGACCATGAGGTAGGGTTCGTCAGAAGAGCCTGCTTCCTCAGTATCTTCCTTGGCCTCTCTCTCTCTTTCTCTTCTCTGCCTCATTTCTCTTTGAGATAGCACCTCGCCTTCTGGTCATTGCGGTTTGTTTTGGGGAACTTTTAAGGTCGCTGAGGAAGCAAGAGGAAAAAAAAATTTAGTGAAATTTGCGGCTAATGCAGTTATCTTAAGCTTGTTTGCAGGATATGACTTACTTTTCTTAAAAGTTACATCCTCGACTACCGACAGTAAGGGCAGATAGTGAAGAATATCTAACCACTCGTTGGCAAGGCATTCCACAATCATCGTCTCAATTTCAAATAACTTTGGCGATTTGAATGAATTATCTTCGCAGCCTTGAGGTCGCATAGGCAGACCGCCGAAGTCACCTTCAAATATCAGAAATCGTTCGGTCCAATTATGAATCTTATTCCGCAAATTGACGATCTTCATCCCACTGTAGCCGACGTACAGAAGACCCTTGAACTCTTCTTTCTGCTTTCCTTCTTTTATTGACCGCACCAAGAAGACGTTCCTAAAAATATTCATAGTGAAGCGGACACGTTCTGACCGCAGGTAGATCACAAAAGAAAACAATGCCGCAATTGAGTTCGGTGGCAGTCGGTCGGGGACCACCCCATAATGGTCGAAAATCGTAACAACTTCCTAGGGGAATGGAAATTTAAAACCATAGTCGAAATGGTCTACAGGGATTGCGATCAGGTTCTCTGCTCCAGAGTTGATGCCTTCGTTTTCCCGCGGAAGCCTCGCGATCAGCTATGTCTATGCTCCGCAGTCAGGAAGGCTTCAGCGGCATCTACTCGCAAGGCTACCATGATTGGAGATCGCCCTGACTTCTGTTTCGGCCGCATCAACATATATTTCATTTCCATTCCCGGGTCAGCGCTATTTATAGAATTTCAAGGCAAACCCTAGCAAGATGAAAAGCAATCTGACCGCACGGTTAGAGTTCAGACCGCGCGATCCTAATGTCTATCAACTCTAACTCAGAAGAAAAGCATGGAGACAATCAAGCATTCAACATCAAACCGCATTAACCGCAAAGAACATTCATCACAGGCATTTAAGAGGTAATATGAAGTAATAAAAAATATATTGAAATTATTACTAACATCTGTTCGCAGAAAGTCAAAGCATTACAAATATTACAAATTCTTCCAAGTATGAAAATAAGAAAAAACTACGGTAAAGGGTGATGAGTCGGGTGGTCTCGTCCAATATGCACCGCATCCTCTTGCATTTGACTAATGGCAGTGAGCACTAGCGACATATAGCGATTAGCTTGATAAGCTGACCGATGAAGCCGTCTCTGTCCACTCGATCAAGAGGAATCAAAAGGACTTCGGCCGGAGCCACCCGCTCGCCATGCTGACCTACAGGAATGTGGGTCGACGTGTTCGCCTTAACCGCAGGACCTGATCGCCTTATCTTCTCGATATCGATGGTTAGAGATGAGGCATTATTTTTGTAGTGTTGAACATCTGTTTCCAATATACGGATGTAGTTAGCCTGGACCCGCATCTCCTTCTCAAAAGCCGCAGCTTGGGCTCTCACTTGTTCCTGAATGGCTCCTTCCCTTTCCCACATCCGCTCCTCAAGGGCTCTCTCCCTTTCCCGCATTGTTCGCATATCTTCGATCATGGGACTCAGAATCTCCCTCAAAGATGGCGCCAATGGAGGCGCGGGCACAACCACATCTGCGGTAAAAAACATAACGACGCGGTAAGAAATAGTTTGTGTTTAAAGTGAAGTAACATGCAGGAAAGACGAATATACTTTCTATTTATAAAGAAGGGAGGTCGCAAATATGCGAGGACTCAACTTCTTGGGTGACAGCGGGAAGTGCGGTCAGAGAGGGGCGGATAGGACGCCTTAACCGATCGGGATCCATAAGTTAAAGTTGCTTCTTTCGCGACCGCTCCCCTTCTTTCCGCCCTCATTTCAGGTCGTCGTGGCTTATCGGGAGAAGTGCTAAGGGTTAACCCACGAAGGGGGATGTGAATTGTCTACGAAAGAAGAATCTTCCAATCTATGAAGGCCAGAAGACCTATTGCGTGTGAAGATCGTCCTAGGGTGGACGTCAATGTCTAACCAAGAGGCCAGAAGGCCATTGCGTATGAAGATCGTCCAGGGTAGACATAGGAATTTTGGGATAACCCCAGAAGGGGTGGACCGTGGACCCAAGAATAAGATGAATCGATAGATACCCTTAACATTTTTTTGATTGAACGAAATTAAAGAAAAATGAGAATATAATAGAAAGATGAGAATAGAATGATACAAACACCGATTAAGAAGATGAAATTTGCAGAAAGATCAGAACTAATGAAAACATAAAAGACGAACAAAAAATTAAGAAAGAAATGATATGGGAACTGACTATTTAATGATGAATTGAAAATGAGCAGAATAAATTAAGCACGAACTAGACGTGATTAGAAATTAAGAAGTAAAGAAGATCAAAAGATTGAACATGAATGAATATAAAAATAAATGAAAAAAATGCAAAATCGGTGACTCAAATAAAAGAACTCGAAGTACTCTAAGAACAAAATAATAGAAAATATAAGAATTTAGAATATTACTACATTATACAACTTATTTCTTGTTACCAGAAACTATTTACATAGTATTGTACGTCCATTTACTGCACTTTAAGAAGATTATGCATATTGTTACTCACTTTTCTTATTGGCTTGTACAGCTGTTAAAGAAGTAAAGTACTCATTTAGTCATATTGTTTATGACTAACCACGTAGTTGTCTCAATTTTTTAGGAATCTGAATAAAGAGATAACTTGACTAAAGTGATCCAGGAGCGGAAGAATTGAACAGCTATATATTATAACACCAGGTACGTGTCGTTATTTATGTATGGAACTTAGACATATCTTACAATGCTTTTAATGCAAAAGAAAAATTATTATTATGTGCATATTTGGTACTTATTGTGACGCATTTCCGTGTTGCGCTAAAATTAAATTCAGAACTCAGCTTCATGATATCGAATTTAAATTGTGGCGATCTGCGGGCCGTTACATAGCATGCCTCCACCTAGAGTGATACAAAGCATCAGACAATGTTAAAGGAATAACAACTAAAGAGAGGGAGCTAACAAATGCACAATAATTTGGAGACAAGTGATCATAGGAGACAAAATGTGATATAGGGTGAGTAGTGGTACATGTGCAACAAGACTTATGTATGGCAAGAGTGTTCATCAGAAGGTGGTGGGTCTTCTTCAAATGGCCGGGAATCGTCGACCACATAGGTGATTGGTAAAGTTGTGGCATCCATAGGCACTGTAGCAGGTTCTCGGCGATGTTGATACTGTCGTTGAAATACCTTGGGAGATGGAGGATGCAAACCCGTATCAGCAAGAACAACAAAATCATATGTAGAAGGGGTATGTATCAGAGTTTAGACTAGAAGAACTTCATGATTGAATTGCACAGTAACTGGAAATTATTAAAGAATGGGTGAACTGAAAGAAAGTGGCGTTGGCTGAAACAATGATTTGCAAGGAGTCCCGAGGGAAAAGAATGGTGAAGGGAACTTGGTGATGTAAGACAAAAGAAGTATATGGTTGACAAGATTGCATGAGGTTAACCTTGCATCATCCTAAAATGAGGAGTATGTTTAACCAAGTGTCGATTCTTTCTCTCTACAATATCATTATGTTGAGAAGAATGATGGTATGAGGATTGGTGGACCATGCCATTATTGTCATGCGATGTCATAAAATTTAGGAAAAATTTGAGAGAAATATTCACGAGCCTTATCGGGCCAAAGAATACGAACATGAGTATTAAATTGGATTTTGATTTCAGCAAAAAAAAATTGAAAATGTGAAATAACTAGCAACGATCTTTAAGTAAAAATAATCATGTCATCTTAGAATAGTCGTCGATCAAAGTAATAAAATATCGAAAATCAAGTTTAGGCGTGATCCGACTAGGTCCCCAAATATCAGAATGAACTAGAACAAAGATCGCATAAGCACGCCTATTAACATTGCTGGGAAACAACACAAGATGATGTTTTCCGAGTTGCATGACTCACAGTCTAAAATCCAAAGATTTGATAAAGAGGGAACCAATTTCAGAAGACTAGATAATCATAATGTCCCAACTGACTATAATTTGCAATGTTGAAACGGAGATAATGAGAGCAGTCGGCAAAGAAGAGCCAACAACGAGATAGAGACCCATGTGGACTCATGTCATGTACCAATCACCTTCTTGGTCTACGAATCATGTATGCAAACAAAAGATGAGAAGGTCATTATACAGTTATGTTGTTGAATGAGTTTGAATCGAAATGAGTTTATATGGAAAAGTGGGAACAAAAGGGTATAATAAAATGGTAATGAGGATAAAGGTATGATGTTGCCGATACCCTGAACTGGGAAAATGGATCCATCAGCAAGAGTGACATGAGTGGAAATGTGGTATTTGGGTATTTGATAAAAATTAGTGGTACTGCCAGACATATAATCTAAAGCACTTAAATCAAGAATCCAGGTAGGAGATGTTGATGATTTAGTCACAAAGACTGAAGATGATGCATCAGAGGCTGGTGGAACATTGACATCAATGAGTGTAGGTAATATATGCATAGATTAGGATGGTCTGTCCTGATGAAATAGTAGTGGTGGCAATATAAGCCCAGTGATGAGACAAAGGAGAATCAGGTGTAGCAGTGGGAGCACTTAGGACGTCCTCGACCACCTCAATATCCCTGTCCAGAGTGGCTGCCATGACCACGTCCTCTAGGAGAGGTGATGGAAATAGCAAAGGAAAATCAATCAGGAACCCCATCTATCATGACAGGTGTCATTGAAGATGCTCTAGTCACTCGGGAGTAGACATCAATGAGTGTAGGTAAAGAGGCACCTCCTATGATCTGAGACTTCAGAGAGTCCAAATCAGATTTGACAATGTGAAGGAACATAATCGCCAGTAATTTATCATTCTGTTCATATTGAACATTGACATCAGGTGAGACTGGAAGAAGACCTAAGAAAACAGTAGTGAAAGCTTGAAAGTTTTCAATATGTGTATTAATGTCTGAATCTGGCTGCTTAAGTTGGAATAATTACCAATGACATCATAAGCTCGAGTAATGCCGTTCAAGTAGAGGCTCTTGGTTTAAGTACAGGTACCATGATAGGTAAGGAAGGCTTTAAAAATGGGCATTAGCAATGGATCAATCGACTGCCAATGTAAGGCGAGAAGTTGAGCATCCATCTTTTCTAAGCGGGTGATACGCATATTCTATTCAGTGATTTTTCCCTGCTTTCTGCATGATTCATAATGATAATTTACTTATTTTATGCTTGATTTGGCTTAATTCTGGTCTTGATTTGTGCTGCATGAAAATCATGTAGGTGTATTGATATTGATTTCAGTTTTGGGGATTTTCTAGTTTGATTAACTCTATATGCAATTTTCTCCACGCATGGTGTGCGCTTTGCGCACGCACGTGTGTGCGTGCTTTGTAATTTAATTTGATGACCTGGGCTGATTTTTGTGTAGATTAGGATTTGGGTGTGCGTTTTGCTCATGCGTCCGTGGCAGTCTTTTCATTGTCCATGTGTGCTCTTGGCTTAAAATTCAAGGTTCTTTTGTCGGGCGTGTGTTTTGCTCACGCACGCCCATGCGCGCATTGTGGATGTGCGTGCGCGGTCATTTCATTAAAATGTTGTTCTCTGTCGTCGGGCATGCGTTTTGATCACGCATGCCCGTGCGGCCGCGCATGCCCATCTTCTGGGCGTCTTCCTCTTTCTGCTACATTAAGGCTCACATTCGTGCACATAATAGCGAACGGGGCGTGCGTGCTTATTTTTCCTGAACCTATTTATATGAATGTTGGGGTTTCTTTTGTGGATCCGAAATCTGGAGCTCGTCCAAACACACGCCTCTACTCGCCTTCCTCCTGGAAATTCTCCCTCAGCCCTCCCCAAGCGTTCTTGAGCTCCTCCAAGTGGATTCCAAGCTTTCTCCTTCGTTCTCAAGGGTTTCTCAAAGTGATTTGAGGTATTTGCTGCAATTTTGGAGCTCTAGGAAGACAATGTTCATCGGTCTGAAGAGTGGAAATAGACTCAAGAGAAGGCAGGTGAGAGGTGGTGACAGCCTCTTGGAGATTCAAACCGTGCTTCCTTTCCCTCTCTACGGATAAGACTCTTGTTCCTCTCCCTGCCGGATGACATTTTATTCTTGGCTTCTTGACCATTTAGATTGTGAGTATTGTCTTACATGATGTTGTAATGAACTTGAGCTTGTTAATGCATACTTGCTTCCATAACACTTATGAAATGAATACTAAGTTAGTTAGATTTCTTATCTTATGTTATAAAATAGCTCTCTCCAACATGATTGATTCCTCTTGACTTGCTAATGGCATCAAAATCGTCGGATGCTATCATTCCATGTTGCATGCGGATACGATAATCCCCGAGTGAACCACTCACCGCTTTTATTACTTGCGGTCGGTATTCTTGTCGTGCATCAGCGGGTCATTCTTTTTGGCGATTGCATCAATTCCTTTCTCCAAGTGCTCTTCCTGACCTTGGCCCATGAACCATATCTAGACGGCAACGGACCAAGAGGTGAATTCCTCCCATTTTGTTTCTCGGTAGTGATGGAGTGATGGTGAGTTGAAAGTGATGAGATTTTCAAGGTCATATTGGTTGAGGTGACAACAAAATTTGTAGACATATTGAAGACCAGTACTGTGTTGCAGCTGGATAGCTAAATTTGAACTCGATGGTTGCATGGAGGGGGATCATTACAGGGACTACTGAAGAAATCTAGTACTAAGATCCACTACATGAGCTTCAGAATGTCGTAGAAGATAGATTGGAAGGAGACGAAGCCAACCCAAAGCCACAAGGAGGCAGAGAAGTTCACGGCAGGAGTTCTACGAGTTCGACGGAGCAGTGGATCGCTGGAAATAAACCAGCGAGATAATCGATCACTAGAAATCGAGAATCTGGAGCAGTCAAAACAGGAAATTAGGATCTCTGGAGTACTCTATAGCGGGAAACTGGGCCGCTGGAGCAATCAACGAGCGGGATCGAACACCTGGAGACATGGTCAAGCAGAGAAACTAGAGACGAAAGTGCGGAAGGTGTCGACCAAGGCTCGTTAAGGCGCTTGAAGGAGTAAACAAGGGCTCAGAACCCTTAATTGGACGTGATGAGAGATCTGTTGAGGGGAGCTTCTTTGCTAACCTAGCTCTCTGATATCATGTACAAATGGAATAATCTCTCGCTTGTTTATATACAAGTGCAAAATAATTAGGGTTAACACAAATAATCTTTCATATATATCTGTACACACATATCTAACTATAACAAAGATGATCCAAATAAGTGCAAAAACATGTAGAATAGTTCAAAAGGTTTCACAAAAAAGTGCAAGTAAATCACATAACTTGTGCCTGAGAATATTATTAAGTATTTTTGTCAGGTAATCAAACAAGGAGAAACAACAAATACAGTGGTATAAAATCTAGTTAAGGTATCTGGCAAATGATAATGGTCCTTCAACTTACTGGGAAAGTCCTTGAAAAGAACAGTAAATTTTCCAATGCTATGAATCCTCCACCCCTGCAATCATTGCCATAAATTCTATCATCAATATCACCTAAATATAAACAAGAAATTGACTTAGAAATAATCTCAAAGGACAAGTTTCAATACCTAAAATCTGTAGATGGGTCTTTTCCTTGCCACCCCATTTCCTTCCATTGTTCAGATATTAAACCATGTAATTCAACATCTGGAAATGCTACATACCAAAGGGCTCTTAAGGCTTCCTAAAAATTTAAACGTTTTAATCACTATTATTGTCATCAAAAGCTTAAAAGCTTTAATGAAGTTTAAAAACTTGTACAACTTAAACTTCTCACAAAGAAACAAAATATATTGATAGTGAACAAAATAATGCGGGATAAGATAATACAAGAACTTCCCTAAATTAATAACTTGACAGATGACAGCTCCATTATATTCCCTAACCCACATTTTCACTGACATGTAATCCTAAAACAAAGAAATTGCATGCTAATCTTTCAATGGCTTAATAGAAAAGACTTTATGATGGAGGATTGCACCTTAGCAATACAACTACTGTCATCTATTTGTTCATTTCAACTGTGGGGTAGAGACTATGAATTCTTCTCAACTATTTATGTAAAAGCATTGGTCAAATAACTTTAGTTATGAGTAATAAACTACTAATCAAGTTTAAAAAAATACTAATCAAGTTAACTTGCATCTCCCTCTTGTCCATTCTATACCTTTCGGATTAATTGTTAAACCATCATAGGTTAATTTCCAGTCCCCATTGTGCATACCGAACAGTCCAAGTCTAATTTCTACAACATTCTCCTTAGTAGATACTGATAGAGTTTACGGTAAATTAGGGCAAGACGCTGGGTAGTCCTCACTCCTTTCGATTCAATAGAAAACAGATACAAAATGATGGGGATCGGCGACGCGGACCCGCGGTGAAGCACAAATTTTGGGCCCGTTCGGGACCAATTGGCTACTTATCACATTTAGCGTTTCCAGATTGATGATATGACTCTGTGGATGCGTCCAGATTTTCGTTTACTTACATTTTCATATGTTGTATTGTTATATTTCATTTCATGTAAATAGGGTCCGCCACATCTCTGGTCAATCATAGTCGTCGATGTCGGGGTGCGCTAATATTGTTTTTATTATAAATAGGGAGTATGGGGGCTGCCATCAGGTATTGTTGAATTTTGGAGAAGCTTCTTCCTTGATTCCGGTGATCCCTCCACAGTGTCAACTCTGTGGAGCCCTAGGTGACGACTCCTTAGGTAATTTCTATCTCCCTCCTTGTTCATTTACATTAGCCAACGCCTCTTCCCTCCCAAAAAAACCCCAACCGATCCTCTCATAGCCGCAAATCCACACGTCCAATCTTGCCTCTGCTGTTGTCGTTCTTCCTCCACGCCAAACCGCCCACCCGTGAGCCCCCTCTGCGCCGTCACTGCTGTTGTCAACTGCAGCTGCAGTTTCGCCGGCCCCTGCCAGCCCCAAACCCTGTTTTGCCACTGCATTCCCAGCCACCTGCCAGCTCCTCCAGATCCCTGTTTTCCCCCTCTAAACAGGGAAAACCTGCTCTGTTTCCAGCCTCCATATCTCTGTTTTCCCCTCTAAACAGAGCAAAGCCTGCTCTGTTTTCCAGCCTCTAGCTCCCTGTTTTTCCCCTCTAAACAGAGCAAAACCTGCTCTGTTTTCCAGCCTCCCGATCCCTGTTTTGTTGCTATTTCCCGCCCCTATATAGGGCAGATCGGCCTTGTTTTCCCCAGCCAGAAAAGCCCCCTGTCCCGATCCAGCACCTCCCAAGTATTTGGAACCTAGGTTTTAGCCACCGAAATCACTCCTAATTTCAGATTTTCCACGTGACAGCAGCCCTAATAATTTTGTGAGTTTCATTTGTATTGGAGTTTGATTTCAGCATCTTTATATGGAATGTTTTATTTGTGCTCGGTTGGATGTCTAGATTCGTGGTGTTCTTGATATTCTCTGATTGCACGAAAGGATCTATTTGTTGCGCGCTCTCGCTTTGACCCATCACGCGGAGGAAAAACAAAGGCCACTCGCTTAAAAGAATTATTTTGGCGTGTTTAAAATTATATGTGTGTGATTTAATCCTTCATTGCTATGTCTTGATTCCGCCGTTGGGTCTTGCATGTGTTATATATAGTATTCAAGGATATAGTAAAATTATTTCCCCACACTTCACCTAGGATTGCATGTTAGTCGTACACCCACGTAGCCTACCCTACATCACAAAACATGCACGAGAATAAAGCCTAGGCTTCTTTATATATAGGAGGGGTCCATGTTAAAGACAAATACATAGCAAGCCTAAGTAGGGTAAATCATTCCGACCCCGTGCTTGAAGGGTGTGCACAACATGTATAAACCTGTGTGTATCGTTGGCCAGGGATGGGATCGTTCGTGCTCGTATCAACACCTACGGTGTCCAAAATGGCCTTGTCCTCAAGGTCGAAGTCTGGGAACTGTAACTAGGTCTCCCCGTCCAGGATCCACGAAACTTCCTTTGTTGGTAGTCCCCTCCACTGGATGAGGACTTGTCGTACATGTTGATCCTGAATTTCCACGATGTGACATCCTAGCACCGCTTCAGGCTCATAGCGGGGAATGGACTCGACCATCAGCCCATCGGGTAGGGTTTCTTGGAGGGGGTGATCACCCAACGCCCTTTTTAGTTGGGAGACATGAAAGACTAGTTGAATGCGGCTATCAGAAGGCAGCTATAAGCGGTAGGCCACCTCTCCTACTCCAGGATCAAGAAGGGGGTCAAAGTAGCGGATAGATATCTTGGGATGTAGGCGGACGGCTAAGGAACGCTGGTGGTGGGGCAGCAATTTGACGAACACCTTCTCGCTCGGCGAGAATACAACGTCGCGGCGGTGTTGGTTGGCCTGCTGGACCATGCACTGCTGAGCACGAAGAAGATGATGCTTCAGCTGGCGGAGGGCCTCATCGCGATCTTGGAGATCAATGGCCAAGGCTAGCACTTGTCACTCCCCAAGCGCTGAACGAAAGCTTCGGGAGAGGTCGCCCATAGACCACCTGAAAGGGGGTCCATCCCGCGGAGGAGGTGTTGTACCACAACTCCGCCCGTGCAATCCAATGTGTCCAGTGGCGGGGCTGCTCGGTAGCAAAGCAGCGCAAGTATGCGGTGACGCAACAGTTGAGAGCCCTTGTTTGCCCGTTTTCTAGAGATGGTAGGTCATGTTGAAGCGCATTTTGGTGTCCTGCAGTCGAAACATCTCTTGCTAGAAAGTGATCATGAACACCGGATCGCGATCACTGGCTATGGACCGGGGAAACCCGTGTAAATGGGCCACTTCCCCTCTAAAGATCCGGAAATCAGAGTTAGCAATGTAGAGGTGCTTGATAGGTATGAAGTGCTCATACTTAAAGAGACGGTCCACCACGACCAGGAGGGAGTCATATCCCTGAGAGCGGGGAAGTCGAGTACTGAATTCCATTGACATGTCCTCCCAGACTAAGTCGTGAACCGAAAGGGGTAGTAGAAGCCCGCCAGAGCTAGAGTCTGGTACTTGGCCTTCTGACATGTTAGGCATTTGGCGACGAAATGTTGCACTACTCGCATCATGCCCCACCAGTACAGAGTGGAGGCCAATCGTCAATAGGTAGGTATGCGTCTGAGTGACCTGTTGTAGAGGTAGCAAGAAACTCATGGAGGAAACGAGGAATCCACAGCGATGAATCTACGACCACTAGACATCGCAGTATTGAAGTTGGTCGCCAACTAGGCAGAAAGGACGATGCGATCCTGGGCCCTACTGCAGGTCTAGGATCATGGTGGCATAGTGGGGTCCCTCCGCACCTCGGCAGTGATGGCATCAACATCGCACCACCGTGAGTGGGATATCGCCAACTGAGTATCATTGATGGCCTTGCACAATATGGCGTCTGTCGCGGTGTTCGCGGTCTCCGTCTTGTACTCAATGGAGAAGTGATAACTCAAAAGCTTGGCGATCCAGACTTGTTGTGCGGGGGTTGTAACCTTTTGACTCCAGAGGTGTCGCAGACTGCGGTGATCGATCGGACCACAAATGGACGGCCCAGTAGGTAGGAGCATCAATGCTGAACGACCAAAACTAGCACCCAGAGCTCGTTGTCGTAATCCAAGGCCGCCGCTCGTCGATCTGTAAAGGCCTTGCTGAAGTAAGCGATGGGGCAGCCCTCCTGCATGAGGACGGCGCCAACCCCGTTCCCCGAGGCATCACACTCAATGATGAAGGGCATTGTGAATTCGGGCATGCTGAGAACGGGGGTGGAGACCAAGGCCGGGTCGTTGGACTCCACAGGAACGGCACACCCTTCTTGAGGAGGTTGGTAAGCGGGCGCAGAATCGCGTTGTAGTTGCGGATGAAGCGGCGGTAGTACCCCGTAAAGCCCAAGAAGCCTCATACTACTCGCATGCAAGATAGTGTCACCCATTGGAGGGAAACTGCGACCTTGGTCGGGTCCATGGCTAACACGGTGGCTGAAATGATATGGCTCAAGTACTCGATCTGTGTCCGACCAAAAAGGCACTTCTTCTAATGGGTCACGAACTTGTGATCCGCGAGGAGATGCAATACGGTCATCAAGTGGTCGAGGTGGAGCTGACAGGAAGAGTTGTAGACCAATATGTCATCAACGAAAACTATAACAAACTTACGTAGGTGTGGGCGGAACACATCATGGTAAACTAGAACGTCGCGGGTGATAGAATCTGTGATCTAGAAATAATCAAGAGATTAGTCGTATTGCCAACGTAATATAAACTATGGGGTCGCACGTTAAGAACGTACAAAAATTGGATAAATGATTGTGTTCGTTTTTACTTATATTGGATATAAGTGAAGTACCAAGACTAAAATTACCTTTAATTAATTAGGAAACAATTAAATAATGATTGGAGTAATTGTATGTCGAATTGGATTCGAAAGAGGATGTTAAACGACTATTCGACACATGTTGACTTGTAAACTCGACGTATGTCGACTTGGCGTGAATGTATCATAAATATAGACTTTTCCAGATATTATTCGGTGTACGTGACTTGTGAAGTCGACGTATGTCGAGTTGAGAAGTAGTCAGATAGTACTTCGGTGCACGTCGACTTATGAAGTCGACATACGTCGACTTGGTGTGCGTTTATCAAAGTTTCTATATTATGTGATAGAACTCAACGCATGCCGACTTATAAAGTCGACATACGTCGACTAGTAAAATAGAACTCGACGCACGAATTTCTCCCTTTCAACGCACAGATAAGCGGTTTATGAAATTGCTATAAATAACGTCTTTTGGGGTTTTTCAAGCACAACTTTTGAGTATGACTCTCACAACTTCAGATGAACCTGCAGCAGCATCTTCTCCGGGAACGAAACTAGTATTTCGTGGAGAAGAAGGGACGGTCATCTTCCATCCCGAGTTCGTTGGACGTACTGCGAGGTGTTTCCGGCGTTCGTGTGGATACTCGTAGAGACGTAGATCTCGTTCTACTTTGTGGTTCTCACACGAAAGTTATTCTTCTCGAAATCTGATTTCGATGCAGGTATAATCTCGATTCTTGATTTATTGGTTTTTGCATGATCATTTCAATGGGATTCTTGCTAGTTTTTCGTTGCGCATTAGATGCCTAAGAAACCCAACAGCGGGGGGCGTTAGTCAGGCCAAAAAACATGAATAAGAACTCATAGTGGTCATCATGGGTGTAGAAATCCGTCTTGGGCATATCTGAAGCCCGACCTCAAATCTGATGGTAGTCCGAGCGGAGGTCCAATTTGGAGAAGTAGGTCGCGCCCTGCAGTTCACCCAACAACTCTTGGATAAGAGGAATCGGGTACTTGTCGGTGATCGTGAGCTTGTTCAGCTCCAGATAGTCCATGCAGAATCTGCAGCTACCATTCTTTTTGTGCACCAGAAGAACGGGGCTCGAGAATGGACTGGCTCTCGGTTGAATGATACATGCACGTAGCATCTCCACCACCATCATCTCCATGGCGGTTTTCGGAGCGTGACCATATCGGTACAGGAGAACGGAGACCATTGTCACCCCGGGATGGAGAACAATGGGGTGGTTCGGGACTCGTGTTTGGGGGAAGCCCGTCGGGAGTGGTGAAGAGGGAAGCATGTTTGTCCAACAAACATTGGATGTCTTGGTGCTGGTTAGTCGGCAGAGCGGGCACGTCTGTTTCCATATGCCACAGAAGAACTTGAAGCTCAAGATCGACGGTTCTGAGGATTGAGCGCAGGGCGGACGGTGAGCGGGCTAAGGGAGAGTCCCCTTGCAGAAGGTGGGAAGCCTCAGTGACTCGAAGGCCATGGTGAGGCGACCTCAATTATGCTTGACTTCACCCATAGTACGTAGCCAAGCCATGCCAACAATGACGTCAAGACCGCCCAGTCAGAAGACATAAAAATCTGCAATGCCCAATTATGAACCCATGGAGAGGGAAAGGCCCACGTTGTGGGCAGTCGTGCGATTGCGGCGTCTGTCGCCAAGGAACACGTGAAACCTCGGGCTGGTGTCTCTGGAAGTTATAGCTTGGCTACGAGGTCTTGGGAGATGAAATTGTGGATCGCCCCGCTTTCGATCAAAAGCACCGCGGAGCGGTCGCAAAATGAAGTTGCCAGCTTCATAGTACAGGCACCGGTCATATCGTTCACCGAGTAGCATGTGACATCGAGGCGGTTATATGATTGCTTTCAAGGGTTAAGGAGCCATCAAGGGTTCTTCTTGTTCATTGCTTTCAAAGTCGAATGTGAATGCAATCATTTCAGGGTTAAGGATGGAATCTACAAAATGTATGATAGCCTTTATATGACTTTCATTTGAGATCCTGGCACGTAGATGATATTATCTTTGGGTCTACATACAAAAAATTAAGCAAAAGATTTGTTGTTTTAATGCAAAGCAAATTTGAAATGAAGGCATGGGAGAACAATCTTATTTTCTTGGGCTTCAAGTCAAGCAAGATAGTGAAGGCATCTTCATTTCACAATCCAAATACACTAAGGAATTGATAAAGAAGTCTGGAATGGAGAGTGCCTCCACTATGAAAACTCTTATGGCTACCAATGTTGTGATAGACAAAGAAGAATCAGGCAAACATGTGGATCAAAACACCAATAGAGCTATAATTGGTTCACTTCTCTATCTCACAGCATGTTGACCAGACATAATGTTTGCTACATGTATTTGTGTTAGATTTCAGGTTGCTCCCAAAGTGTCTCATATGATTTTTGTCAGAAGAATCTTGAGATATCTTAAGGGAACAACACAGCTTGGCCTTTGGTATCATGTAGAATCTGGTTTTGAACTAATTGGTTTCTCAGATGCAAATTATGCAGGTTGTACCCTGGATAGGAAAGGCACCTCAGAGACTTGCTAATTTCTTGGGGCCAGACTAATCTCATGATCTAGTAAGAAACAAACAAATGTTTCTACATTTACAACTGAGGCAGAATACATCTCAGTTGTGAGTTGTTGTTCACAACTTCTATGGATACAAAATCAGCTGCTAGATTATGGTTATAACTCTAACAAATCAACAATCTACTGTGATAGCTCCAATGCAATCTCTATTGCATTTAACCCTATATTACATAGCAGGACTAAGCAAATTGAAATTTGGCATCATTTCATCAGAGATAATGTAGAGAAAGGAAAATATTTCTTAGAATATATTTCTACTAGATCGATCTCTTCTAAAACCCCTTGATGAAGTGAAGCACACATTTTATTCGTGCCTTAGGAATGCTAGATGGAACTAGTTAAAATTTAACTCAACGAAATTGTTCCCTTAAGACAATATTCGACGTACGTCAAAAAGACTTTTCGACGAATGTTTACTTCTAAGTGCATACGTCGAACTCTAGAATATATATGTGTTGATGTGTCGAAAAACTTTGAGTATGGGTCGAAATATGTAGGTACTATGCGTCGGCTTCTTCTGGACATGCGCCCTTAGGTTTCGACAGACATTTAAGAGACAAGATATTCCTTTTTCAAATCCTTTGTCTTCCCTCGCTTTTTCTCCTTCATTTTCTAACAGTTTTGTAGGTATCTCCATGGCACCAAAGATTAATAGCGGTTTTGATGTGGGTGTGGACTCATTCTCAGTTACCGCCCATCAGTTTAAGCAGATCTTACAGTTGCTTGTTGATTAGGGCTTGACTAAACTCATTTCTTCTCGCTCTCGGATTCTAGCTTCAGAACTCTCTGCTTTTCACTCCTCTGTTGATCTATCTGAGGAGGGTGTGATGTCAGGCACCATTAACAACTCTCTAGTTAGGGTTTCCGGCAAGGAAATATCCAGCTACATTCGATTTTCCAACAGGAGATACTTATGAGAATCTAACTGAGGATGAAGTTAATGATGTTTTGAAGATTATGAAATTTTCTGGGCGCAAGCCAACCAATTTGAAGAAGGTTGAGGTTTCTAAGGAATACAGGTTTCTGGGTGACCTAGTTGGGAAGGTCTTGTTGTGCAAGGTAACGGCTCATGATGCCATCCCCCGAACTCAACTTCAAATTATGGGGATTCTCATTCTCCAAAAGAAGATTGATTGGGGAATGTGTTTGTTCAAGCTGATTATGTATAGGATGCAGCAATGTGACATTTTCTTTGGAAGCATTTTGAGTTTGGTTTTTCTTCACTCCTTCCCATCTGTGTGCACCTCTGAGGGTGTTCACATTCCCCCTAGGAAGAGGTTGTCCATCAAACTCTTTGATAAGTGGACACGTCATATTCTCAAGTCTAAGGCATATTCTTCTCAACAAGCTTTGGACTCCTCTCAACTTTTCCTCTCCACCCCTATGGAAATTCTTGAAATTCTACGCTTGGACATCAAATTTGAGGCTCCCAGGGACTTAGTGACTGCTATGAGTTTAGCCAGATTGTGCGCCCATCGACTTCAGCTGACTCAGGAGGCCTACTTCATCACAGGAACAGGACTCGGGAGGGGTGTACCGAGGACACCCAAAACCCGCAGATCTGTCGACTGCCTCATCCAAAAATGTCTGACTGATGCGCACAAGGTTATGTTATAACTGTAATGAGAAGTATACTCATGGACATCGGTGCAAAAGACTTTTTTATCTACACATGGAAGACGATGATGAGGGCATCGAGTGACATTGGTGTCATCATTAGTCTCCCTTGAGCTTGAGGTCAAACTCTTTTTGCACGACGGGAGAGATGTTATGGGCTTCGTGCCCAATTATGTTGTTGTGTCCTTATTATGTTATATCTTTATGTTCAGTCGATATCGTGTCATTATGTATGTTGTGTCGTTGTATTTGTATTTGTCGGTGGGAGACTTATAAGGTTTATACCCCTTGTATCTTTTTTAAAGGCTCTTGGGCTAGTGAAAACGCATGCGAAGAATCAATTATATTTCCTTGATCACTTGATGAGATTGTGGTAGCGCTCTCCTCCCGAGCCTACCCCGCCTAAGCAGTCGCAGTTCCGACTCCACTGTATCATTCTCCATGGTCGTGCCCGCCTCCGCCATCCTCCGACAATACTACCAAAGTTATGGGAGGAGCCTGTAACACATTAGCCCTAGGTGTTATATAAACCCTTCTTACCTTGTATGAGAGTTATCTTGGAAATATGATGAAATTGGAACTCTCTGGGTTTTCTCTCTTCTCCTCTTTCTCTCATTTCCCTCTTCTCCCTCGCGGAATAATCCCTGACTATGTAACATTATGTTCTTCATGTGGTGGTGTTATAGGCCTCTCCCGGAGGATGTCAGAGGAGTGGTCGAAGGCAGAGATGACGGCGGAGGAGGATACAGTGGAGCCGGAACCGCGGCTGCCTAAGCGGGGCTGGCCCGAGAGAGAGAGAGCTACCAAGATCTCATTTGGGGACAAGGAAATAGAATACTTCATTTCCAAAATCATTTAAGCATACACATGTTTTTATATAGGCTTACAAGACACGAAGCACATAATTACTAACTCCTAACCTCTAACTGCTAACTCCAAACTACCACATAATTAAACCTCTACAAAAATAATAACAGAGAACGATGACAATAATAAAAGACCATAAAAGATAACTAGGCTCATAACATCACTCCCGAACTTCAAACTGAGCTTGTCCTCAAGCTCGAACAAGTCTGGCACTACTTGAACGTCTGGCTCCTTGATTTCTCGCCATAACAACACCCGATATCGTGTCACTGTAGTGGAGACCACAGCGAGTGGTAGACCGTCATCGTGCTCACAGATGTCACAACGCGTTGCAGGAATCTGTCGTGGTGTGGGCGCTAGCTGAGGAGAGACTGTCAGTCATAATGATTTGAGGTGGGGCAAGTGTGCCCGCTGATTGTGAAGCACGGCAATTGGAAGTGGCGATGTCGGTTGGGGTGGTCACTGGCAGGAATGGCGTCAGAGGGGGCGGCAAAACAGGAGTCTGTGGCCGGAGCGGAGGTGGTTGGATGGAGGTGGTTGGCCCAACGAATGGAAAGGGATCATCCTGCTGAATGAGGACAACAATAGGTGACGGTTGCTGGAGTACTATTGGACTGGCTGGAAGATCAACAGCATGCATTTGGTCAGGTAGAATCACCGGTCGTGGAATGAACAATTGTTTACTTTTGCGTGCAGTGATCATGTCGTCGAGTATGGTGAGGATGGAGGCGGCGCAACTGGACATTGTCCATGCGTGAGAGGCCATCTTGGTATCCCAATATTCATGTCGGAACACCTCAGACGTCATTTGGTAGGATAAAAATATAATTAATTACCAAGTGAAGTAATCATCTAATTAAGGGAATTGTTAAAGGCACTCCATATTTGTCTAGTCGCACCGCAATTTCTCCTAATTTAACCTTAATATTACTCCCCAAAAAACACTAACCGCACAGCACTAACTCGCATCGCCATTTCTCCTAATTTATGATGCTAGACTTCTAAAGGCACCAACACCGGCAGAGCCTTCCGCTCCTCCGGTACTGGCTCCAAAGGAGGGTGTTTCACCATGTTACGCGCACGCGCCCTCTTATTTTATTATTACTGTTTTTTGTTTAAATGTATTAGGTTTGATGTGAGACCCCCTCCCTATATAAGGAGGTGGTTTGGGGAGTTAGGGTATTTTTGGATCATTAGAGTTTTGGGCTCTCATTTGAGAGAGGGATCATTGGAGGAACCAGCCTCCTTGATCTTGGTCGGAGTTCGCTCCGGAGTGTATCTGTGTTTCTTCTTCGATTAATGCAAGCTTTCTCTTGTTCGTATTAATTGGTCCGACCTGCCACCCCGCCCGCTAAGGAAGCCGTCGGTGTTCATTATCGCGCATCGCAGCCTGCCTCGCGTCCCGATTCCGTCGCTGCTCGCGTCCAAGGCGTCCCCTTCCCGTCACCAACGCCTGCCGACAGCCAATCCAACGCCTGCTCCACCGATCCAACGCCCGCTCCGCCAATCCAACGCCTGCTCCGCCGATCCAACCCCTGCGTCCAAGGTGTCCCTGTTTCTGTTAGGTCTTGCGCCTGCTCCGCCGATCCAACGCACGACGCCTGCTCCGCTCCTGTTCGCCCGATCCAGCGCCCGATCCTCCACCTGCTTCGCCCGACGCCTCCACCTGTTCTCCAGCGCCTGCTCCACACTCTTCTGCCAACCCCCAGCTCGGCGCAATCGTCCTCATATGCCAAAGAGCCGGATGGAATCCCGCGTGGAAGCCCTAGAACAATCCCTCGCCACCATCAACTCTCGTCTCGAGGCACAGACCGAGCAGTTCGCCTCGATTCTGACCATGCTCCAGAAATTGCAGCCCTCCCAGCACTCTGGGCCCTCTACTACCTCTGTTGTGGGATCCCCCAGCACCGGGCTTCCCGATACTTCCGCAGTGGTGGAAGTGCCTACTCCACCATACCGTGGACCTGACATGCCTACCTTCAACGGGTCTGACCCCCTCGGGTGGATTGCCCGCGCCGAGCAGTTCTTCGACATCCACCAGACCGCGCCGACACAACGGGTCTCCACCGCACTTATCGACATGGAAGGGTCGGCCCTACATTGGGTCCGTTGGCTCCGCCAGACCTCTCCTGACCTCACCTGGCCAGCTCTCTATGAAGCCCTCATTCAGCGGTATGACGTCCGCTACTCCGGCCCCATGATCGAGCGACTTTGCAGGGTCCGCCACACCGGCTCCATTGACTCGTACATTGATGCCTTCGTGGAATTAGTCACCCATGTCCCCGGTCTTCCCCCAGACCATTACTTGGGGTTCTTCATGAACGGCTTGCAACCACACTTCCGCTCCCGTCTCCGCACTCTCCAACCGTTAATGGTTCACCACGCCATTAACCTCTCCCCCCTGGTGGAGGCGGAATTCCTCGCGACGTCCGGCGACATTCCTTCCCCATCACCTCCCTCTCGGCATCCTTCCTACACAAATTTCTCGACCCATCTGAAACCTACACCTCCGCCACATCCTCTGCCCCGGCAACCAATGATGGGTCCTCGCAACAACCGGCCTGTCCCTACCCACCGCCTGACCAACCAGGAGTACAACGACTTATGGAGCAAGGGCCTATGCTTCCGCTGCAAGCACCCCTACTCTCCTGGCCATGAGTGCTCGGTAAAGGAGTGTCGGGTCCTCATCGGCGACGACGTGGTTGCGCTCTCCGCCACCGACTTTGACGCACTGCTGCTCTCGGACGGACTACTAGACGACGCCCCGGGCACCTCGACGGCATCCCATCCGCGAGCATATCACTACTGACCGGCGGGCGGCGCTCCGACCTTGGGGTCAAGGTCTCTTTTCTGACGGGATGTATTGTTACGCGCACGCGCCCTCTTATTTTATTATTACTATTTTTCGTTTAAATGTATTAGGTTTGATGTGAGCCCCCCCCCCCCCTATATAAGGAGTTGGTTTTGGGAGTTAGGGTATCTTTAGATCATTAGAGTTTTGGGCTCTCATTTGAGAGAGGGATCATTGGAGGAACCAGCCTCCTTGATCTTGGCCGGAGTTCGCTCCGGAGTGTATCCGTGTTTCTTCTTCGATTAATGCAAGCTTTCTCTTGTTCGTATTACACCACCACCGGAGAGCGAAAGAACGAGCGGAGATGTCTCGGATGCTTCCTGAGAATAGATTGTGTGCCCTTTTTGTCCACCATCAGTGGTTCTTTCCGTCCTATGGGATATCCGGCTAAGCTTCCCCGAGCTCCAGCATGACATTTAACGGAGCTAGGAATTTACCAGATTTGTGATTTCTTCATGTTCTCACATTGGGTTTCACAATGTGAAAAATGTGATCCTCAGATTTTTGTATGTCAAAGGAAAAGAGGTTTATGATAAGAATTATATGATTGATGCATTTTTAAAATAGATCATGGTTCATATCTCTCACCTTGCCATGAAACACAGTTGAATTCATGACCACCACAGTTGCTAATACGTTATACGAAAAGAGCGCATAATGAAAGAGATTCGAATTATCGAGCTTCTCTTTGTTATGAAACATCTGATGGCTTGCATCCAAAGAGTAGTACATTGTTGAGAGCCTCAAGGGGAGGCAGTGTAAGCCCTTGGATTCGACATCTTAACAATTTTCACAATTTGCCACTGTTTGGATATGAGAACCGTAATTAAATTCTCTTAAAATTTGTCATTGTTTTACCTACTCCTCTAATATTGGGTTGTGCCCCTTGTGTTCTTAGTATCATCTTCTCTTGTTCCAAATACTAATATGGGTTCTTGGGAATTATCACGGTGGTTTTCTTTCTTAGTTACAGGTTTGATCAAACGCTCCTCAAAGTCAATCCCACTTTTTCATGTCCAATGCATTTAACAAAATTGCGGTGCAATTAACAAATATGGGTGTCTTTAAGAATTCAAAAAAAAGTGGGTTGCCTTTAACAAAGCGGTGCGACTAGCCAAAACTGAGGTGCGTTTAACAATTCCCTTAATTAATTAAAATTACTTTTATTTTATTTTATTTTTAAATGAAAGATAATAATTAATTAATTAGTCAAGTGATTAATTAAGACCAATTCATCAACAAGGCTTGATGAATACATAAAAAGGGGCAACCGGACACACATGGCTCAAAATTATTGCAGCCAGGCAGGCGCTGTCTGCGGCTTGAAGGTGTGCAGCTCGAGACGGGCGTGGGGGCGAGAGTTGATAGCTTTCGCTAGATACAGGCACGATGAAGCGTCTGATGACGAAAAGGATGTTGGGCACGCCTGCTCAGGAGGCGAAGATTCGTTCGCCGGCTCTGGAGGCGGGCGCGGGGCAAGAGACGTTATCCCTCGTTGGATATCGGTACGACGAAGGAGGCACGCGATCTACTTGGACTGCTTACTTTGGGGTCGGCCTGGACTGGATGCAGTGATTCTGAGCTGCTTGCATGGACTGCTTGTTGTGGTGTGTACAGTACGATGAAGCAACCGGATTGCTTGCTTAGACTGCTACTTGGACTGCTTGTTGTGGTGTGTACAGTACGAAGAGGAGTTGTCGAAGGTGGAGTGGGTCGTCGAAGACAATCCAATGCGGGCTGACCGTGAGGAGGATGAGGGCGTTTGTAAAAAAAATCCTTTTGGTGTGTGTGAATGTTGTTGGATCAGGCGGAAAAGAGGAAGAAGAACAAAAGCGCTTTGATACTTAGTTGTTATGGGCCTAGCCCGGAGGATGGCGGAGGAGTGGCAGGAGGCGAGGATGACGGCGGCGGAGGATACAGTGGAGTCGGAACCACGGCTGCCTAAGCGGAGCTTGCTCAAGAGGGAGAGCTACCAAGATATTTGAGGACAAGGAAATAGATTACTTCATTTCCTAAATCATTCAAGCATACACATGTCTTTATATAGGCTTACAAGACACCAAACTCATAATTACTAACTCCTAACTTCTAACCGCTAACTCCCAACTACCACATAATTAAACCACTACATAAATAACAACAGACAACAATGACAATAATAAAAGCCCATAAAAGATGACTAGGCCCGGAGCCCGAGACCCATAATAGGTGGGTTCATATATAATTAGGTCAACACCAAATCCAATAGCATTGTCTCGCGTCAACCACTCTTTCAAGTAACATTATTTGCCTTATTCCAAAAAAAGATGAACTCACACCCACTATAAATTTTCATTATGGTCTTCATGTGATGGGTTCATATATAATTAGATCAGTATTGCATCCTATAGCCTTGTCTAGTGTCGACCACTGTGTTAAGTTACATTATTCAATATTCACCTTATTCCAAAAAAGGGATGAACTGACAAATCTTTGATTGATTTGCACTAAAACTTACGGTGATACATACAAGATGAGAGAAAGAGCTTCAAAAGAATGCTCCATTAAATCTGGCATACTTGTTACCTGTAAAAAACGGCTTATTATGTGCATTTACTATGAAGAGACTTTATTCATGGAGAAGGAAAGAGAACCGCCTATGTTATCAAAGCACCAGACATCAATTGTATCTTTGGTAAACTTTATTCAGATGAGTGCCTGCTTTTTGAATTCTTAAAAGATTGTTGAGTGGAACTATCCACTTCATTTTCTAGAGGGAGAAAATTTACATCTTAAATAATTATGCACAAAAGAAATACAAGCTGGCTGTCTCATTCTAGATAATTCCCATTGATAAGGACCAAAAATAGAAATGGTCTAAAGAATAAAAAACATAGCATGGTGTCTTCACTGTCACTAAAACAATTGCAGGATGTGTTGTTTAATATGTTACCTGGTGCTCCAGCTTTGAACAATCATAAGTAGCATCTATGCGACTTTGCAGCCTCTGCAGACATTCTTCCTGAACCAAAATGTAGGAACAATAATAGTTTACAATTTCCATTTTCCTGGAAGTAATGAAGCTCCAAAGATGCATTGAGCACCGTAAATCCATCAAAAAATGTAAATAGAGAGAGTTTTATTGATAAGAAACATCAGAACAGAAAATTGATCATGATAAAAGGATGTTACTTTCAAATCAGATAGGTAAGATTTATGGTGAAAATGTTATACTTCCATAAGTATGCTTTAGGATAAAATGTTATCCAAAGACAAATATAAAAAGAAAGTTCTAGACTGTTATAATCATCCTCATCATCATTAGCCTTATCCTAATTATTTGGGGTTGGCTTATGAATCCTCATCTTCCATTTAATTTGTTCCTATTGCCGCATTAGCCGTAAGAATTCTACCAATGTTAAATTGTTAATATGGTTTAACCTTTTTGGTTCCTAATCATTCAAAATTATTTTAATTTATCTGGCTAACGAGTGCATTTTCTCCCATCCATGATAATTAAACAAATGGGCATATTTTATTAACATATGCTTACCATATTTAGGTAAGTGGTAAGTGATTACCATATTCAGGTAAGTGATTATAACATAAATTGCAAGTGTAACATACTCCATCTGTCGCACTTGAGTAAATCGAATATGACCTATTTCTTTTCATAATGAGCATGTACAAACGTTTTTGATATACATAAAAAAAAAATTTAATAATTTTATGTCATTTATATAGCTTCTTACTTCAAATGATGTACAAAATAGTACCTGTATGGGGGTAAGCTCAAATGATATTCGAGCATCAATTTCTCTTCTCTGAGCGCAAACACAAGAAAGTCCCTTTCCAATCCATGCAGTTGACCCTGTGAAAATGTTGGTTGAAGCATTTCACGCAAGATGATAATCAATGATTGTTTAGAGCCTCTGTATCAAGTGCATGCTATGTGGTTAATCAAAACAAGAGAGACATTGAATTGTCCAGAAAACTTGATCCAGATAAAATCTTCCAACATCCTTAGGGAAAAGATGGACAGTATTATTACATGTTCAAGTATTATACATGTACAGACCAGATATCAAATAGTTATTGTGAAATAATAGGCAATAGTAATACAAAGTGAGTGGAACGTCAAACATCCACCATTTTTAAGAGACAAATCGAGGGAATAGACAGGTTATCTAATACGGTTCCTGGGAGGAATCCGGCAAGGGGAGGGGCCGGCACTGATGAGAAGAAAGGGGATTAGGGTTGAGAGGAAACTTAGGGAGCAACCCTAATTGCATGCATTCATCCAAGATAAGAAAAACCAAATAACACCTACAACTCATCTTATAACAGCGGGGTGTGAATAACCAAAGTTTTGGGGTGCGAATAGTAAAAATACAAACAAGCATGAAAAACGAAATATTCAAATAGAAGACGTTCCCGCGGCATCCGCCAGCGTACTTGGGCATCGGGCCGACCCCTTCTTGCGCGTGTAAACCTTCCACGGTGTGGCCTCTTCATGTCCGGTCGTATCAATACTCCCGTCTGGAAAATTGTCCTTGTCCTCAAGGATGTAATCTGGAAATTGACGGCGAAATTCGTCCCGGGGCAGCCACGAAGCTTCGATTTCTTGCCGGTTTCGCCAAGCAACTAGAATTTCCTCGGGTTTGGCATCGCTCGGAAGGGGGAGGCGGCGGCCAAGTATCTTGCCCGAATAGTAGAGGGCCTCGCCGGAGTGGTCGATGTCTGCTGGGATGTGGTCCACGGTGGGGTGCTCGCCCACAACCCGGCGTAGCTGAGAGACATAGAACACCTAATGTACACGGCTCCCGCTAGGGAGGCGAAGGCGGTATGTTGTGCCAATGCGAGCGGGGACTTCGAAAGGCCCGAAGAACCACGGGGCTAACTTTGGGCAAGGACGTCGAGCCACCGATAGTTGGCGGTAAGGATGGAGCTTGATGAAGACCTTCTCGCCCACTTGGAAGGAGAGGTCGCGCTGCTTTTTGTTGGCAAAGGAAGCCATTTTCTCTAGAGCCCGGCGTAGGTCGTGTTTAAGTTGTTCGAGGATAGAGTCCCGATTTTGGAGATGGTTGGCAAGGCATTCCACTTGGCATTCCCCTGGAAGGTGGTGGAAGATCAACGGCGGTGGCCGGTCGTACACGGTTTCGAAAGGAGTGGTGTCGGACGCTTGATGGTATGTCGTGATGTAGGAGTATTCGGCCCAACTTAGCCATTTGGCCCACCCACGGGGATGCTCCCCAATGAAACAACGGAGATAGGTCTCCAAGCACCAATTGAGGACTTTGGATTGACCGTCAGTTTGTAGGTGATATGCGGTGCTCATGCAGAGGCGGGTGCCTTGGAAGCGAAGGAGGGATGTCCAAAAGGCGCTCAAAAATAATGGGTCACGGTCGCTCACCATCAACCTCGGGAATCCATGAAGTCGCACTACCCCATTGATGAAGCTCTCTGCCACAAAAGCGATCGTGCGGGGATGGCGGAGTGGAAGGAAATGAGCGTATTTGGAGAGGTGGTCAACCACCACCAAAATACAATCAAAACCTTGGGAGCGTGGTAACCGTGTGTTGAAATCCATGGAAGCATCTTCCAAAAACATTTTCAGAATTGGTAGCGGTTGGAGGAGACTGCCCAGAAACATGGCTTCTTATTTGGCCTTTTGGCAAGTGAGGTGTGTGGCCACGAAGGACTTGACTTGACGGAACATGTGTGGCAATAGAGAGACGCCGCCAAACGACGATAAGTGCGGAAGGCACCGGTGTGCCCCCCGGAGGGGATGCATGGAATTCGCTAGGAGGCGAGAAATGCTAGGAGACGACGGCGCGAGGACTAGGCGGCCTTTAAAGAACAAACGACCTCCCGCAAGTGAATAGGAAGGGCAAGTCGCGGTGTCGGCGATGAGAGCCGTCCGGATGGTGTTCAAGCGGGGGCGGCCTCCACTTCATGTTGGGTGGTTGCCTGTTAGGGAAAGACTACTAGAGAGAAGAAGATCTAGAGAAAGAGAGGGGAGATTAGGGTTAGGGTTGAAAGAGGGAGAAGAACTAACGAGAATAATACTCTTCATAACCCCAAAAGGGGGGCTGCCCGGGTATATAAATACCCGGGCAAGGAGGGGGCCGGCCGGCCCCTCCAAGGAGGGCTGAACCTGCCTGGTTCAGCCCTCGGTCGGCCGGTTCACTGCGTGGGGGCTGAACCGGAAGGTTCAGCCCCGTTGTTTAGCGCGCCTTTGCTCCTTCGTACGTAATGACGCCCCGTAAAGCGTAGCGGGGGCGTAACATTCCCCTCCCCATCAAGAACCACTTTGTCCCCAAGGTGGTAGTCGGGGTAGAGCTCCTTTAAGTCGAAGAAGTCCACCCATGAATTGTGTGCCGGCGACATGTTCTTCCATTTGACCAAAAGCTCGGGCCGGTATTCCGTGCCCCGCGTCTTCCACTTGAGCATCAAAATATCTTCAGGAAGCGGCCGCAGCTCACCCGCCGAAGTGACCTCAGGTAACAAAGTGCTCGGTTGGACATGCGGCCCTACCTTCCGCTTGAGCAAAGAGACATGGAATGTAGGATGGATGCGCGAACCCTCCGGTAATGCCAGGGTGTAAGCTACCGGTCCCACCCTGCTGATAATCTGAAAGGGACCGTAGTAGCGCGGGGACAGTTTCTGGTTGCCGCGACAAGCAACCGACAACTGCCGGTACGGCTGGAGCTTGAGGAACACCTCGTCACCAACAGCGAACTCCCACTCAGTGCGGTGCTTGTCCGCTTGGGCCTTCATGCGATCCTGGGCTAGTCGGAGGTTCTCCCGAAGTGTGACCAACATGCGATCCCGGTCCAACAGAGCGCGATCTACCGCTGGAAGAGCGGTGCTCCCGGGCTCATAGCTGCCCAAGGTAGGAGGAGGCCGTCCGTAGACCACCTCAAATGGTGTCATCCTGCTGGCGGAGTGGTATGTCATGTTGTAACAGTATTCAGCCCAATGCAACCAGTCCGGCCAGCTGCGCGGCTCATCCATCACAAAGCAACGCAGATAAGTCTCGACCCCACGATTAAGCACCTCCGTCTGACCATCCGACTGCGGGTGGTTGGCCGTGCTGAAGTGTAAGCGAGTGCCCTGCAGCCGGAACAGCTCCTTCCAGAACCCACTGACGAAGGTAGGGTCCCGATCAGAAATAATGGCGCGGGGGAGGCCATGCAGGCGAACGATCACTTGAGCAAAGAGTGCGGCCAAAGACTCCCCGGTGTACGGATGGTTGAGCGCCAGAAAATGGCGATACTTGGACAGCTTGTCCACCACCACTAGAATGACCGACTTCCCTTTAGACTTCGGCAGTCCATCAATGAAGTCCATGAATACTGTGTCCCAAATCTGCTGCGGAATCTCCAACGGTACAAGCAGCCCCGCCGGAGAATAGGTCTCATATTTCTGCCGCTGGCAGATCTCACAGTGGCGAACGAACTGCTGAATGTCCCGTCGCATGCCTGCCCAAAAAACGTTTGCTCGCGCCCGCTGAAGGGTCCGGAGCACCCCCGCATGCCCTCCTGTAGGTGAAGAGTGGAACTCATGCATCAACACTGTCTTCCAGGCTGAATCGGCGGGCACGACCACCCGGCCCCGATAGTAAAGCCGACCATTGCACAAGTGATAGCCAGCTGCGACGGTTTCTCCCCGATGTAAAGCCTCCACCAACGGACGCAGCGTGTCCGATCGCCGGACCTCTTCCTGAATATCCTCCACTGAATCGACCAACGGCCCCGAAATATGAGCGAGAGCAGCCTATGGAAGACGAGAGAGGGCATCAGCGACCACATTCTCTTTGCCGCGGCGATACACAATCTCGTAGTCGTAACCGAGAAGCTTAGTCACCCACTTCTGCTGTAGCGGCGAGGAGACCCGTTGGTCTAGGAAATGCTTCAAGCTCTGGTGATCCGTCCGGATCTTAAAGTGGCGGCCCAACAGATATGGCCGCCAAACAGCCACTGCACGAATAATCGCCAACATCTCCTTCTCGTAGGCCGAGAGCCCTAAAGTACGAGGGGCTAAAGCCTTGTTGTAAAAGGCTATCGGCCTCCCTGCCTGCATCAACACGGCCCCAGTGCCGACACCTGAGGCATCCGTCTCCAGAACGAACTCCTGTGTGAAATCCGGTAATGCCAGGACTGGCGTGGTGGTCATGGCCCGCTTGAGGGATTGAAATGCCTCCTCCGCCTCCTCACTCCAGGAAAAGGAGTCCTTCTGCAGCAGCTGGGTCAGGGGCCGAGCTATCTTGCCATAGTCCTGCACAAACCGCCGGTAATACCCTGTGAGCCCCAAAAAGCCCCGCAAGGCGCGGACTGTAACCGGCCGCGGCCAAGTCTGCATACTCTGAATCTTCCGTGGGTCGGCCCTGACGCCCTGACCGGAAACCAAGTGGCCCAAATACTCCACCTCTTCCTGACCGAAGGAGCACTTGGAACGGTTGGCAAAAAGGTGGTGCTGACGTAGTCTGGCAAGGACCTGCTCCACGTGGCCCACGTGGTCTTCCCAAGTCGCGCTGTAGATGAGTATATCATCGAAGAAGACCAACACAAATGCCCGCGGGAAATCTCTGAATATCTCGTTCATGTTGGCCTGGAATGTAGAGGGCCCTCCGGTCAGCCCATTGGCCATAACCAAGAACTCGTAGTGGCCATCATGAGTCCGGAAAGCCGTCTTGTGGATGTCCTCCTGTGCCATCAAGATCTGGTAATAGCCGGAGCGAAGATCCAGCTTGGTGAACCGCTGGGCCCCATGCAACTCATCCAGCAACTCTTCGATATGGGGAATCGGGAAGTTATCCTTGACCTTAGCGCCGTTCAAGGCACGGTAGTCCACACAGAATCGCCAGGACCCGTCCTTCCTTTTGACCAGAATAATGGGAGCCGAGAACGAACTCGTACTAGGCCGAATGATGCCGGCATCCAGCATCTCGCGGACACCGCGCTCAATTTCCGCCTTCTGGATGTGCGGGTAACGGTAAGGGCGAACATTCGTCGGCTCAGCACCCGCCTTGAGCGGAATACGATGATCTCGGAACCTCGCCGGAGGTAAAGTGCGCGGCTCCTGAAAAACATCAGCATAATCGGTAAGTAGTAACTGTAACTGGACTGGTACCTCCGCAGGCGTGGAATCACCAGTCTGGACCTCCCGAAGAATAGCCATCAGCTGTCCGTCTCCGCTCAGCCGCTGCATGCTGTGGAGAGAAACCTCCTTCACAGGAGATGACGTGATGCCCTTCAAGCAAAACTGCTTCTCCCCGTGCACGAACTCCATGGTCATATGCTCTCAGTCGAAGGTCACCCGCTGTAACTGGCGCAACCACTGAACCCCCAGCACCATGTCTGAGCCCCGGATTGGCAACAAGTAGACGTCAGTACGGCCCACATAGCCGTGTATCCGCAGCTCCACTCCCTTCAGTACCCCTTCGCACTGCAGCTTGCTGCCATCCGCCACCATCACGTGAAAAGCAGCCCCCCTGTCCACCTCATGTCCCACCCGTCGTGCCACATCGGGATGTATGAAGTTGTGGGTGCTCCCACTGTCCACCAAAATCGTAACCTTCTCTTGGGCGATCCGGCCCGCCAGCCGTAAAGCAAGCGGGGGAGCACAACCCTCAAGAGCATGTAGGAAGACGCCGAACTCCTCCGACTCCTCCAAGTCCACCTCCAACTCCTCATCTGGAGCCGGCTCCTCGTCTGCGTCCTGCTGCAACATGAAAACCTGTATCTTCTGGCATTTATGGCCCGGCACAAACTTCTCATCGCAATTAAAACACAGCCCTTTCTCCTTCCGAGCCGCCAATTCACTCCACGATAACCGAGTCACGGTCGGTTTGTTACCCGCGGGTTGCTCCCGTCGTGCTGCTGTGGCGGGAGCCGCAGACGGCCTACTCGTGGTACGGGCTCGCTGTCTGTTGAACCGCTCCTCCTGAATGCGCGCCAAAGTAATGGCGTGGTTCAACGAACGAGGCATGAGAGCCTGCACCTCGTCACGAATGTACTCCTTGAGCCCTGATATGAAACAGCTGTAGAGAGTCCTCTCCGACCACTGAACCCGGTTCGCCAACTTCTCGAACTCAGTGTGGTACTCCATCACTGACCCCTTCTTACGGAGCTTCTGAAGAAGGGCCTCGAAGTTCTCGTACTCCAGTGGCCCGAATATGGCCGTAAAGCCATCCACAAACTCTCCCCACGGCACGTACTCCCGTCCCCGCAGGACCCACTGCGTCCACTGGTAAGCGTCGTCCTTCAAGTGGAAGGACGCCAACTGCACCCACTGCCCTTCAGGCACTTCCTGATACTGAAAGAAGAGTTCTGCCTTCTGAATCCATTCCAATGCGTCGCCGCCCTCGAAGTCCGGAAAGTACATGCGAGTTAATCTGGGAGTCAAGCGTTGGGCCCCATGACCCCCTTCCCGTCTTGCGGGCTCACCTTGCTCGAATCCGCCGTAGCCTTGATGCTGACCGTTTCCCCAAGGAGGGGGTTGTTGTTGTCCGACCCACGCTTGGCCAAATCCAGCCATGCCCGGCGGCCCAAACCCACAGGGAGGAGGGAGAAGCCCTCCCCCTTGGTATCCCGCAGGATCTGGAGGTCGCCGGAGCCCAGCCGGCTCCTCCCAGCCTCGACGAAGCCACACTGGCTACGGCCAGCCCTGCCGGCGCTGTCCCTGGCCCGCTCCGAGGTCGGCGAACCCCCCCCCCCTGCAGATCCTGGCGGAATCGGCCCCGCCAGTCCTCCGTATGCCGCTGCCGAGGTCGCTGCTGCTCCATACGCGGCCGTACTAGGGCCTCCGGAACCTTGCCATCCCGTGCCAGGCGGAATCCAGCCCGTGCCAGGCGGAACACCGCTCGCCCGCACGCGTTCGTCATCCGACAGGCGGATGCCACCGACGCCGTCCGCAAGCCGCGCGCCAGTTGCCGCCAAATCGGCCCCCGATCCGGCCGAATCTTCACATGTGGCCTTCCCTTTCAACAAAGCCTTAAACTCTTCCATACGAGCGTCGATCCTTCCTTCCATGGCTGCCATAGAGTCGGTGAGGCCAACCATGTTCTCCTCTAGGGCTTCAATCCGTGAGGACTCTTCTTGAGTGCGAGTGGTCACCATGTCCGAGAGAATGAACGGCTTTGATACCAAATGTTAGGGCAAGACTACTAGAGAGAAGAAGATCTAGAGAAAGAGAGGGGAGATTAGGGTTAGGGTTGAAAGAGGGAGAAGAACTAACCAGAATAATACTCTTCATAACCCCAAAAGGGGGGCTGCCCGGGTATATAAATACTCGGGCAAGGAGGGGGCCGGCCGGCCCCTCCAAGGAGGGCTGAACCCGCCTGGTTCAGCCCTCGGCCGGCCGGTTCACTGCGTGGGGGCTGAACCGGAAGGTTCAGCCCCGTTGTTTAGCGCGCCTTTGCTCCTCCGTACGTAATGACGCCCCGTAAAGCGTAGCGGGGGCGTAACATTGCCGCTTCTTCCCAAACGGGCCGAAAGATTGTCAGGAGTGTCGGGCACTGATTTTGACGGGAGAGAGAGTCGGATGCCCGGTTTGCTTTGTCGGGGAGAAACTCAATGGTGAAATCATAACGGAGGAGCTTGGTGACTCATACTTGTTTTGTCGGCATCGCAATTTTCTGTTGTAGGAGATATCAGAGGCTATGAGAGTCGGTGCGGACCACAAAGGGTCGGCCGAGTAGATATGGTCACCAATGTTGAGCTGCCAAAACGAGACCCATGAGTTCATTTTCATACGCAGAGTGGCTCCGAATGATACTTGAGAAAGCCCGACTATAGTAATCCATCGATCGGCCGGATTGCATGAGAATAGCCCCAACACCGGTGTCGAACGCGTCACACTCCACTAGAAACAGAAGACTGAAATCTGGCATTGCTAAGACCGGTCCTTGCACAAGAGCTTAATTGAGAGAGGCGAAGGCGGCGACCGCCGCGGCTAACCAGAGGAACAGACCCTCTTCTGATTTCTTCAAGAGTGTGTAAGCGGACGCACCATAGCCCCGTATCCTTGGATAAAGCGGCGGTAGTGGCCGGTCAAGCTCAAAAATCCTCGGACCTCCCGATGCGAAGTGGGGGTCGGCCAATGGAGAACCGCCGCGATCTTTTCTTCATCCATCGCCACCCCCTCGGGCCGAAATAGTGTGGCCTAAGTAGCTCACTTCCGACGCACCAAAGGAGCATTTCTTCATCCATCACCCCGGCTTGGCGATCCAGACCATCGGGTCGACGCCGACGAAGGACGGAATGTCAAGGACAAGGGAGGAACGGCACGGCAGAGGGGGAGGGTACGGTTCTGGCTGCGGACGGGGCGGAAGTGCACCGAGAAGGGAACCCCCGTCCAAAAGAGAACCGGAGCCGGAAACGGCGGGGGCGGCGGCGGATGCTTGGAGTTGGTCGATCTTGGAGTTAATGGCGAGGAGCGTGGTTTGCATGGAGGAGAGGAGTTGGTCGTTGATGCACGGCAAGGATACTGCCCGCAAGTAATAAAGTTGTGAGTTTGCACTCTGGTTTATCGTATCACATGGAGCAACGAAAAGGTAGTATCCATCAACATCGAAATCATTAGCAAGTCTAGCCGAAATTATCAAAGGGTTGTGATTCCGCTAACAACTAATTAACTAAGAAAATCTCTAAAACAAACTCATCATTCTACAAAGACATTTCCAAACCAAAATCCGCATCAAAAATCAACAACATCGCAACGTCTACACTAGTAGTTATCATCAACAAGGGAAATACAAGCTAAAATCAAGAGGGCTATACCACTGAAGAAGTAGGAAGAACAAGAGACTACTCCCCAATTTCGTGAGGGAAGTGTGGATTGGTCCTCCGCCTTCCAAAGGTATGTCGTGGACGCGTCCGGGGTCCGAGAGGCGTTGTCACCGACCTCTTATCCCCGTCTACACTTGATCTATCTTTCGGAACTTGCTTCAACTAGTAGACCCACAAAATGGCTTGACCTTTGTTGAGAACTCGCCATGAGAAATGCAGAAACTCATTTGCAATCATCGAGGAATGCTAGAAATCCAAATGGAAGGTGATTCGGAGCTTGGAGGAGGCTTAGAGCATCGATTTCGGCGAGCTAGGCAACTTCCGTGCGAGCTGGGCGGCTCCCAGTTTTCAGGTCTCGAGTAAAATGACCTAAAATATGTTTAAAAAGAAGCTCAGAAAAACAGAAGTGTGTGTGCCGTAAAGCGAACGTGCGTGCGTGAAGTAATAAGCAGCAGACTTTTGGGCGCCCAGGTAGCACACGCGCAAATGCACATGCGCACACGTGCGTGCGAAAAGAATGCACGCACGAATTCGAATTGTCCCAAATTCAGAAAACAAACATGAATGACCACGCACGCATAATTGCATATGCGCGCACACGGCTACGAAATGTACGCACACGCAAATTCAGATCAAGAATTAAATTGCGGGTAAGGGAACAGGAAACGCACGCATGTGCGCCGTAAAACGCATGCGTATGCGTGAACAATTTTGGTCATTCAGTCCCTGAACACACAAAAATCCAAACCTGCAATAGTACATATCCAGAACAAACAGAAATACAGGAAAAACACGAAATAAGGAAATATACAAGATACAGACAAAAAACACATACATTATGATGGAAAAGGTGCGGAAAAATGGAAGAAAAATAGGGTATATGGAACACTCATAAATCGTGTGCGTCCACGAGGCGGCTTAGGTTGTCATCGGCGCTGTCCGCGGAGGAATCGGAATGGAGCCGGGTGGAAGGAGCCATGGATGAAATCGGTACCAGCAGTGCGGTGTGCGGTGGGGCTTGAGGGGCTCGGCGTGCACAGCAGCGGCGAGCGCAACGACGGCGGAATGCGGCTTTCGGTCGAGCGCGACGAGCGCCACAGTGGCGAGCGGGCAGGATTCGTCCCTTGATCGGCGGTTTCAGCGGAGAGTGCAAAAGAAGCGGTACAACCGGAGGCTTCAGCGGGCAATAGGGCAGGTCAGACCAAATAATAGGGTTCCTGGGAAGAATCTGGCAAGGGGAAGGGTCGGCGATGGTGAGGGAGAAGAAAGGGGATTAGAGTTGAGAGGAAACTTAAGTAGCAGCCATAATTTCTTGCATTCATCCAAGATAAAAAAAAAACCAAATAACACCTACAACTCCCCTTATAATAGCGGGGTGCAAATAACCAAAGTTCAGGGGTGTGAATAGTAAAAATACAAACAAGCTTGAAAAATGAAATATTCAAATGGAAGACGTTGTCGCGGCATCCTCCAGCGTAGTTGGGCATCGGGCCGACCCCTTCTTGTGCGTGTAGACCTTCCACGGTGTGTCCTCTTCATGTACGGTCATATCATTATCTCACTACAAAGGGTACGCCAAATCATGTAAAACAAAATGCAAGTGGAATAAACTCTAGAAACCAAATATTATCTATTTTGAAAGCAGTAGATGATTGATAAAACTTCATTCAGAAGAATGTCCTAGAATGGAGTGCAGGATCATCAAGCATATCATAAGCACCATCCAGGCACAAAAGAAGATGAGCATGAAATCCTAAGAAAAAAATGAAAAAAAAAAACCTGATACATAGATGTATGCAAGTAAGTTTAACATATCCAGTGCTGTTCAAATTTAATTTAAGTGAAAATGACCTGATAAATAAAAGCATATCAATAAGTCCTTAAAATATTTCATATTTAGCGGCAGTTCAAAAGTTAGGGATAACTTCTTAAGGATTCTAATAACCTGGAGATATATCATGGACTCAATTTTGTCCCAGTTATACTGCTTAGCTGAAGGCTTTCCCATGCACTTGTAAAGTTTAGATGTATCTTGATGAAGGCAAAGTTACAAGCTCCTATTGCTTACATATGACTTGACTCTATCACCATAAAAAACAAACCAATCAAAATTATTGTACCCATGCTAAATGCATCAAGGTCAACATTCAATATGTGACAGACTAAATCATAGTACTTGAGTTGCAATCTTCCATATGCATATATATGCATTAACTGGCAACCGAAAGAATCATAAATTCGTATATGCCAACAAGCCAACTTAAAAATCTATTTGTTAACATTCTTGAATGGACTTCTTCATGAATGCTACACAGCTTCACTCTAAATGCTAAAATCGTGTCTTCCCACCAAACAGCCACTGTCTCACACTGGTGATATGTAAAATGTAATTAAATAGATACTCTGAAAGCTAAATTCTAGTGCTACAATCTTGTGTTATAGAGCAATTTTCACCATTAATTTGATGCCAAATATGCTCAGCAAAGAATTAATGATGTCATTATCAGATACCTTTTATTTTATTTTTTAATAGAAAAAAAAATACATCTTCCTGAGAATGTTTTTTGGAAATAAATAATTATTGTCAAAATAAACAGCAAAAAGTCCATTGAACCTTTAACTAAAGACTAAAAGAGATGTTAACTTAAATCTTGCCATTAAGACATGCTCCAAATATAATTGCATAAATCATTTTTTCTCCAACCAAGTTTATCTTTAAAATTTATAAATGCACGAGGAGGCTTGCCAAACTTAAAATCATGAAGTGCCTATATAACACTTTTTCTCGTCACTGATCCTCTGCATGACTTTTTTTTAAGTATAGTCAGCTCACATGGCTTTCTCATTAGCTACTATTATTTAATTTCTGCTAAACACCTGACATTCTAGTTTTCATGTCATGTCAATACAAACCGCATTCTTTTAACATTTAATGTATTACCAAACAGGTTGAGTGCTAGGAAGAAAAAAAAACGATGCTACAAAATGCTGTTGTAGAACTCAGTTCTTTTCAAAATTCATCCACCCCTCCCAAAATTCACACTGTACACATACATTGAAAATAACAGGTAAAATCGTGAGTTTAGTCCCAAACTGATGGGAATCGTGACACGCATCAACCTACACGATGATCGGAGCCATCTATTTTGTGTGGATCAACGATCCGTGAACTTTAGTTATTTTTTTTGTTTTTTGATGTATTTGAGCGTCGTCATGATCGGAGAATCATGACCATCCATGTTGACCCATTTGTCTATAAGTAGGAGTTGAGGGCTGATTTGGAAAGCATTGAAAGTTTGAGTGAAGAAGAAATCTTCATTTTGATCACCCGATGTCGAAGCCAGAATCCAAGGGCCAAAGCTTGATAGTTATCTCCTCCCCTCCACCTCCCACACCTTCATCCAGCCGGCCCCTCCCACAACCACCTTCCTCTCTACTTGGTCGGCCAACACCTTCATCCACCCCCTCCACCAGCCACCTTCCCTTTCTCCCTTCCTCCATTCTCCCCTCAAAATCCCCCAGCCGGCCTCCACCACTCTAGCCCCACCAGTAACAGCCAGCAGCCAACCATTTCTCCCTTCCATCTCCAACAGCCGGCAGCACCAATCATCGCCACAAACTTACATATGCCCCCCTTACAAAACCTCCCTCCATCCCCTCCAAAAACTGACCACAAACACCCCTCATTCCCTCCATTTTCAGGTTCTGACGATCACCGGAAAATCACCTCCAGCGACCTCCGTCAAGCCCTCCACTACCTCAAAACCTCTCCACCGTCACCAATTAAATTCCTCTCATTTTCAGTTTTCCGGTGATCGCCGGAAACCACCTCCAGCCACCACCACCACATCCGGCGACCACCTCCGGCCATCCATAACCCCCACCACCACATAACCACCATAACAACCTCCCCCGCTATCTCAACTTCCTAAAAATTAAGCACCTCTCCTAAAATTACTATCCATCCTCGTTTTCCCCACTCCTCCATACACTCTTAGTAAGCGTTTGGTTGGGTTGATTGCCTGCTGTGCGGTTTCCAGAAAACAGAATTTTCAAGAGAAGCGGCATTTGGTTCGGCTTAGGGCTAAAAAGCCGGTTATTTGCTTATGTTGTTTTCTTTTAACTTCCAGCCGCGCTGTGAAGCCTCGTCCAGCCGCAACATTTCCGCGTTTCTCCCCGATACCCTAACCCGCGGCGACCCTTTCTCCTCTCCCGAACGGCGATTTCTCCTTCCACATCGACGTCGGCCTTGACGGCGGCGATCTTATCCGACTCCGCCGCCTTTGGTTTCGCCGGCGTCGCCTCTTCCATTTCGCCCTATTTTACCCGCAATCTTATCTGCTCCTGTTTCTCCCTCTCCACCGACATTGATCTTCTTCGACTTTGGGTAATCACTCCATTTCTTTAGGTTTATTATTCTTTTTTATGGATTCATGTGTGTGTAGCTGCTATGTGTGTGTGTGGCTGCTATGTGTGTGTGTGGCTATGATGTGCTATACACAGCAGCCCCCCCCCCCCCCCCCCCCCCCCTCCTCTGATGATGTGCTGCTTATGTATGTTTGGATTGATGTGCTATATACAGCAGACAAACAGCAGCCCCCCCCCCCCCCCCCCTATAATTATGTGCTGCTATGTGTGTTGGATTGATGTTCTATATACAGCAGCCAAACTGCAGCCCCCCCCCCCCCCCCCCCATGATGATGTGCTGTTATGTGTGAATGTGTGTGAATGTGTGTGAATGTGTGAATGTGTGAATTTGTGAATGTTGTTCCCCTTGACTGTGTGAATGTTTGGATGCTATATTATGAATGTGACTGTTATGTGTGATTGTGTGCCTGCTATATGTGTGTGTGGATGCTGTTTGGTTGAACAGCATGTGTGTGGCTGCTGTTTGGTTGAACAGCATGTGTGTGGCTGCTGTTTGTCTTCACACATGTGTGTGTTGCCGTTGTTTGCAAATATGATTTATGAAAGTCATAGGATTTTTGAATGCAATAGGATTTATTTTCAATAGGATTTAAGTTCAAGAATTTGTTGTAATAGGATTTATGCAATAGGATTTATGCAAATATGATTTTTGAATGCAATAGGATTTATCAAAATCATAGGATTTTTGAATGCAATAGGATTTATGAATGCAATAGGATTTATACATCATAGACTCATAGTTAATTTGAATTTTGGCCTTGCAAAGTTAATTTGATATCTATTTGTACTGTTATTACTTGTTTTTCTATGTGCAACAGCTTCTTGAAATTTCAATATTTTTCTTTGTGATGCATGTGTGTGTGTGTATGTAGGTGTGTGTGTATGTGTGTGTGTGTGTGTGTTTTTAATTGTGTGTGTATGTTTTTAATTGTGTGTTTGTGTGTGTATGTGTATGTGTATGTGTGTTATTTTTTATTGTGTTTTTTTAATTGTGTGTATGTGTGCGATCATACCAGCACTAGAGCACCGGATCCCATCAGAACTCCGCAGTTAAGCGAAAGCTCATACCCCCAATGATTGGGGACTATATGGGTTATGTTGTTGTTGTATGTTGTTGTTATTATGTGTGTGTGTATGTGTTGTTGTGAATAATTTATGTGTGTGTGTGTGTGTTTATGTGTGTGTTTAATTGTGTGTGTGTTTAATTGTGTGTGTATGTGTGTGAAATGAGGAGTATGTATGTGTATATGTGTTGTGTATGTGTGTGTGTGGTGTGTGTCTGTATGTGTTGTTGTGAATAATTTATGTGTGTGAATGTTTACCTTGTTTAAATTTCTAAGGATGGGCAAAACAAAAGATGGTGGGGTGGTCGCTATGGGGGATAATAATGATGTGATGCTCTTCTGTGATATCTGCATAAAAGAGATAGAGCTTGGGAATCGACCAACCACGCATTTTAATAAAAAGAGGGGTGGACAAATGTTATGAAAAAGTTTGAAGAACAGACCGGAAAAAAATATGATAAAGTCCAACTTAAGAATAAATGGGATCATTTGAAGAAAGAGTGGAAATTATGGACAGAGTTGAAATGTGGTGAGACCGGTTTGGGTTGGAATCCATCAAGAAACACTATAGACGCCTCAGACGAGTGGTGGGACGAAAGATTAAAGGTATTTATTAATTAAAATCATTGGTATTTCTTATTGGTATTTTTAAATTTTTCAATGTCTAATTTTAAAATCCTTTATTTTTTAGGTTGTCCCGATGGCAAAGAAATTCTGGTATGCATGAATCCCCCCAGAGTTAGAGGATAAACTGGACATGATGTTCAGTGAGGATAAACTGAACATGATGTTCAGTAACATGATGTTCAGTTCGGTTGTCGTTACAGGACATCATGCTTGCACCCCTCACTCCAGGAATCTTGCTACGGAGTCTATTGATGAAAGAGCAATGTCAGAGGATGAACATGATGACATTGAGATTAGCGGAGTTCCTCATCCAGCTGAGACCACAAATATATCAAAAACAAGCAAAAAAAGTAAGAAAAGAAGAAAGAAAGTTGCTAGCTCGATGTTAGAAGATTTGGCCGAGTCCTCGAAGATCATAAGTCGATGCAACCAGAAGCTACCCAGGAGTTCATCTTGTCCTTTTAGTATTGGGCAGGCACTAGAAAAATAAATCGCGTACTCAGAAGTGCAGTCTAATGAAGACTTCTATGACTTTGCCATCACATATTTGATGGAAACAAAACATTGAGAGACTTTCATATGCCTTCCGGAAGGCATGAACATAAAGTGGCTTTGTAACCGCTATACTCGTGGGGCGTAGTAGGAGACATCATTTTTACTTGCATTATCTGCTTTTATGAACTATGGATGTTATATTTTGTTGTTATGTATTATGTTATTTGTTATGATGTGGACACAATTATGTTTTTTTACTGTTGTACGAACATTATGAACAATTGTTGTTTTCAAATTTACTTTTGTGGTGATAATGATATTGTTTACTACTTTATTTATAATTCTTGGTAATGCATTTTTTTAACCAGAAAATGTCTAGTGATGAATCTGAGAATACCAGAGAAGAGCACGAAGAGCACGAGATAATTAGAAGAAATTATGTTATCGCCCATCATCAAAATCTAGTAGCAGCAATATGTTTTATCTCCGAACACACCTCGTTGTTAAACCATCCAGTTCCATCCATGAATTCAAAGCAAACAGGTGATAAACGGGTTCGAGAGCTACTTCGTGGTACTCGAGTGAGATTTCATGACTCATTCATGATGATTCAAGAAATATTTATGGATCTATTGCATTCTTTGGAAGAGAAGTGTGGTCTTCAGGGAACAAGAAGGACTGCATCCAGAGAAGTTTTAGCATTTATAGTGTACATATTGTCGCATAATGAATCAATGAGAAAAACACGAGAGCGATTTCAGCACTCAACGGAGACAACTAGCAGATTTTTTGCTTGAGGTGTTCGTGCTTTGTTGTAGTTAGCCGCGGAAGTGATTCAGCCATCAGATAGGTCTTTCAGCTGCACTCCGCCAGAGATTATGTATGACAGACGTTATATGCCTTTTTTTTAAAATTGCGTTGGGGCAATAGATGGAACACATGTTGACGCGTGCATACCAGTAGGAAGTCAAGTTCCCTATATTGGGAGAAAGGGCAGACCAACACAAAATGTCATGGCGGCTTGTGATTTCAACATGTGCTTCACTTTTGTTATGGCGGGTTGGGAGGGATCTGCGCACGATAGTCGCATTTTCAATTATGTCATAACTGATCATCGTTATAAGTTCTCTCATCCACCTCAAGGTAAATAATAAAAATTCAGTTCAAAAATTTATTACTTTAAATATTTTTCGTTGTTAAACATTTTTTTATATTCTTCAGGAAAATATTATTTGGTTGATCCTGGCTATCCTCTACAAAAAGGATATTTGAAATCATATCAAGATACAAGGTATCATCTGCCAGACTTTGCCCGTGGTGGTCGTCGAGCAGAAGGACGTCGAGAAATGTTCAATCATGCACATTCATCGCTTAGAAGTGTGATAGAACGATCGTTCGGCGTTTGGAAGAAGAAGTGGGTCATACTGCAGGACATGCCAAGCTATCTCTTTGACAAACAGACAGATATTGTGATGGCCACAATGACTTTACATAATTTCATTCGTCGGCACCCTTCGCGTGTGGATTTTGATTTCAGTGAGTGCGAGCAGGAGGATCGAGATGATGGAGTGGTCACACAAGAGCGGCAAGATACATGCTCGGGGAGATGATCACGCTACGTGATATTATAGCGGATCAGTTGTATGAATCTAGATCATAGACCGAGATATCGGGGGTAACCGGTTCAAGTAAACATTATTGTGTTTGGTATTATATTATGAAAAAAAAAATTCTTATATTTTGTGGGGGAAAAAAATTTCGCTCAAAACTTCTTTTTGTTTCTAAACAACTTTTTCAAAACTCCGTTTTACAAACTCTATTTCACCCAAACAGTTTTTTAACAAAACTCCGTTTTCCAGAATCAGCAATTTTCCTATCAGCAGCTTTTCATCAGCAACTTTCCATCAGCAAAAGCCCAACCAAACAGAGCCTTAATTCCCCTCACGTGGAACCTCCCCTCAACTCTTCAATCGAGCCCCACACCTCCCTATCCAGCCTTTCCCCACCAGCAGTCATGCGTGGAGCAATTTCCAAAACCGAGACCTCCCCCCCCCCTCCTTCTCCAAGCAGCTGGCTGATCCCAGTTCCCTGCCAACCACCAGCCCAAATCCAGCGGCCCAGTTCCTATCGATGAAGGTCGGCATTGCCTCCTGTTGCTGGAATTTAATCCCAGGCAGCAGTTTTTCTGCCCATGCATGCCCAATTTCAGCTATAACTACTGCCTGGACAGTTATCCAGTGAATGCTTACTCACAATTCCAGTTAAGTTCCTCCATCTTGCAGCCTTACTTAGTCCAGAACCCCTTCCAAAGCAAGACCAGCCGCCGGAAAGCTGCTGCCCCGCGCTCTCTGCCCTCCAGAAATTCATCCATCTCTAGGATCAGACACTGGAAGTGAAGACAGCGTCCATTCAGTTGCTGTCCAGCTGCCCAGCCTCTTGAAAAATCCCTCATCAGCCAAAACCGCAGCTCTCCAGGACATCCAGCCTTGAAGTAGCCAAACTCCATCCCATCAAGCTTCCCTGGAGGCCCTCATTCAGCCCTTTGCCACATATCCAGCCCTCTCCCTATTTCTAATTTGTGTGAGTTTTACAGTTTGAAGCCAATTATTTTATGTTGAATTGTGCTATTTCCTAGTCGAGGAATATTTGTTTGTGTAGAAAAGTACAAAATTGGAGAGAGATAAAATAAAAAAATTTATTAATTCTCATAAATATATTGCATCCAAGGCAACTATTATTACATGTATAAATAGATGTGGTGAGTAGTGACAAAATCGTTATCCAAGATGTGGAACTAATGTCTATGTAGCAATGGGCTCAGTTGTATGCCTTTGTATGGGCTCAGTCGTGGGCCTTTGCTGGAGCATACAAATCATATGAATCAAGTTTGGACAAGAACTGGTGGTAAAGTTGGTGTGGTAAGGCTTGGTAAGAATTTGAGCAATCTGTCCGGCCGCAGAAACATGTCTCAAGTCTAGTTTCTTCATGTGCACTTTCTCCCAATAAAATGGCAGTCGACCTCGATGTGTTTGGTGCATTCGTGAAACACGGGATTATTTGCAATGTGGATAGTTTTCTGACTATCACAAAAGAGAGCGGCGGAGAGGAGAGTTTCACACTCAAATCACTGAGAAGACTTTCCAACCACATAAGTTCAAAAACAACCGAGGCCACTGAACGATACTCTGCTTCTGCAGATGATTGTGCAACTACAGTTTGCTTTTTGCTTCTCCAGGTGTCAAGGTGTCCAACAAAGTAAGTGGAGTAACCACTGGTGGATCGACAGTCATCCAGAGAGTCAGCATAGTCAGCGTCCGAGTAGGCAATGAGAGATAAGGATGAAGAGGGCTTATACACAAGCCCTTGACCAGGAGCACTCTTTAGATATCGGAGGATATGCTCAACTTCCTGAAGATGGGGAGTTCGTGGAGCATGCATGAAACGACTGACAATCCCAACAGCAAAGGATATATCGGGTCATATAACTGTAAGATAAATTAGCTTGCCCACAAGACGGTAGTATTCTGGATTTGAAAGTAGTAGGTCGGAGTCTGAGCTATCCACACAGAGCTTCTGGCATCCATAGGTGTATTTGCGAGCTTGCATCCAATGTAGCCAGCATCATGAAGATGATCAAGACAATAATTATGTTGAGATAGAAGACCATCAGGGCGACGAGCTATCTCGATACCGAGGAAATATCTAAGATTGCCCATATCTTTGGTCTGAAAAACAGATGTCAAGTGTTTCTTGATCATGTGTATGTCATTGAGATCATTGCCCATGGTAAGAATATCATCAGCATACACCAAAAGTATCACAAAAGAGAGTGGCTGGACAGGAGAGTTTCACACTCAAATCACTGAGAAGACTTTCCAACCACGTAAGTTCAGAAACGACCGAGGCCATTGAGCGATACTCTGCTTCTGCAGATGATTGTGCAACTACAGTTTGTTTTTTGCTTCTCCAGGTGACAAAGTGTCCAACAAAGTAAGTGCAGTAACGACGGTCATCCAAAGAGCCAGCATAGTCAGGGTCCGAGTAGGCAATGAGAGATAAGGATGAAGAGGGCTTATACACAAGCCCTTGACCAGGAGCACTCTTTAAATATCGGAGGATATGCTCAACTTCCTGAAGATGGGGAGTTCGTGGAGCATGCATGAAACGACTAACAACCCCAACAGCAAAGGATATATCGGGTAATATAACTGTAAGATAAATTAGTTTGCCCATAAGACGACGATGGTATTCTGGATTTGGAAGTAGTAGGTCGAAGTCGGAGCTATGCGCACAAAGCTTCTGGTTGGCATCCATAGGTGTATTTACGGGCTTGCATCCAGAGTAGTCAGCATCATGAAGAAGATCAAGACAATAATTCTGTTGAGATAGAACAAGACCATCAGGGCGACGAGCTATCTCGATACTGAGGAAATATCTAAGATTGCCTAAATCTTTAGTCTGAAAAATAGATGTCAAGTGTTTCTTGATCATGTGTATGTCATTGAGATCACTGCTCATGATAAGAATATCATCAGCACACACCAAAAGTATCATTGTGTATGTCGAGCGGTGACGAGTAAACAGAGAATAGTCGGCGGAGCTTTGAGTAAATTCAATATCACGAACAACACAACTAAATTTGTCAAACCACGCTCAAGGAGATTGTTTGAGACCATAGAGAGACTTTTTGAGGTGACATACAAGGTTCTCCCCCGTGGTCTCAAACCTGGGAGACTGCCTCATGTAAACAGTGTCAATAAGATCCCCATTCAAGAAAGCATTTTTTATGTCTAACTGATGCAACGGACAGAGATATTAAAACACGGACAGTATTCAGTTTTGCAACGGCCGAGAATGTCTCCTCATAGTCGAGGCCTTGTTGTTGTGTGAAACCACGGGCCACAAGGCGAGCTTTCAGACGTTCCACAACCCCATCCGGTTCATGCTTGACTGTGAAGACCCACTTACAACCCACACAGATTTGCCAAGTAGAGGGACAAGGTCCCGAGCTTGATTAGCCCAAAGAGCTGTCATTTCTTCATCCATAGCAGCCCGACACTCAGGATGTTGAAGAGCTTCTTGTGAAGAAGTAGGGGTGGAAATAGTCGACAAAGATGTCGCAAATTTGAGAAGCGCTGGAGACAAGTGATGTAATTAAACATAATTAGATAGATGATGAGCGGTAGAGGCTGGTACCGGATCAGCAGGACGTGGAGAATCATCTGTAGAAGGTAACTGTCGTTGGGCATCCGAACGAGGGTGACGTTATTTGTACACACAAATAATAGGCGGGTTGGAAATACTGTCATGGGTGTAGGTAGAATGGGAGGTGAGTTAAAATGGACAGGAACGGCAGGGCATGGTAGTGTAGAAGTTGTTGGAGGTACCGTAAGTGTGAGTGAAACGGCTGGTCTTCGAGGAAGGTTACATCTGCAGATGTAACAATCTTGCAATCAATGGGAGAACTGAGTGCGGAAATATCCGACGAACATATATTTGGTAGCTCGGGGTTGTGTTATGAAAGGCGCGCCTGAGGCACCAAGCGTACAGGACCTCGCCTCTGCAAGGCAGAGGCGGGCGAGGTGCCCAGACACTCCTAGGCGCACGCCTTGATGAACTAGTCCCCGAATTTATGTGTTCTCTGGATCAAATCTTATTTACTTAGCCTATAGTAGAAAGGATGGTGTCTGTTTCAATTGTATCAAATATTTTTCTACCAAAGTCCTCATTAAAGTTTTCAAATTGTGCCCAGTTCACTGAAAATCAGTGAATCGGGCACCCGGTTCACTGATTTTCAGTGAACCGGTCCCCCGGTTCACTGATTTTCAATGAGTTTGGCACCCAGTGAACTAGACACCCAATTCACTGAAGATCAGTGAACTGGGCACCCAATTCACTGATTTTCAGTGAATTGGGCACCCAGTTCACTGATTTTCAGTGAACTGAGCACCCAATTTACTAAAAATCAGTGAACTTGGCACTTAATTCACGGATTTTCATCAGTGAATTGGGTGCCCAATTCACTTATTTTCATCAGTGAACTAGGTGCCCAATTCACTGATTTTCATGTCCAATTCACTGAATTATTATTTGGCTACTCATAAGATAATAAAAACAAATGAAATTGGGCATGAATTTAAGAGCACAAACTATAAATGAATCATTACAGCAAAGTATACTAGTCATGCGTCTCATTCTTTTGGAAATTGAATATATGAAACCTAATTTTTGTAAGCGTCAAGATGTTTGCAACTACAGAGAGCCAAATACTAGCAATGTTACTCACTGCTCCTTTTTGATAGAGCTGGAAAATTGTGTACACGTCTTGCAATGAAGGCACGAAATACACCAAGTACCTCAGAACGGTCGCGAAGTAAATACAACCAAGTCATGTGACAATAATCATTAATAAATATGAGGAAATAGCAATAACCAGACACACTAGTTATTTTATACGGTCCCCAAATATCATAGTGAACTAAATTAAAAGGAGCAGAGCTCTGAGTACAATGAGATGTAAAAATAAAATGATGTTGTTTGTCATTGATGCAGGACTCACAGGTGAAATTGGGGAGGAAGAGATCGAGAAGAGCTTTCCGTTGAATCGGGAGAGGCGCATGCCAAAAGCGTCGATGTCAATCAACAGAGGTAACAGAGATTAGAGCAGTGGTGGGAACATCCAGAGTGTAGAGCCCATTTGATAGTCGTCATCTACCAAAGATATTTTGGGTTTGTCGATCCTGCACAATAAAGGAAGAAGATGAAAAGGTTACGCAGTAGTCAAGATCTTATGTCAGGCAACTAACAGAGAGAAGATTAAAATGAGAGCCCGGAACATGAAGAACCGAGCGCAGAGAGAGAGAGATAAGTGAGGGGCACGTCCCCAGAACCATAAATAGGGGTGGTCTCCCCATTAGCCACCGTGATGAACTTAAGGAGGGAGGAGTTCAAATATTGAGGCGGATTTTATGCGACCCCCGCGAGCTGGCGGCGGGGTGGGATGTTGTTCAGAAGAGTGTTGGAGAAAGGACGGAGAGACAGGCCATGGAGCATCGGAGGGTGGTTTCATCTTCAACATCATTGAGCACATATCTGAGAGGGAAGGAACCATGGAGGACGAGAGAATGTTTGCATGGACACTCTGGAGATATGGGGGGACGCGGACCATCATCATGGCATGCCCATTGCTTCCTTCTGAGCACGTTGAGCAGCAAGATCCATCGTTGGATGCTGATGTTGAATCTAGGCCTCAACGAGAGTTTTGGATTTCGCAACAAAAGAGGTACGCCTGCTCCCGGAATAAGAGATTGAAGGTCCATAAAAATGTCAAACAGGTGTTGGAGACTGTCCTTGCCAGAATACAAGCAGTGAAGTTCATCCCGCGTAGCCTTTGTCGTCTCATAATGATGGGCGCGGACGATTGGGTAGCAGAATGCAAGGCGAGTTTGAGACTATAAAAGGAAACAAGACGAGAGCAGATGCTCAACCGAAAAAAAATCCGGTCTGTAGGATCGCTGGCTTTGATACCACGTAGAGAAGTACAAAATTGGAGAGAAATAAAATAAAAAATTTATTAATTCTCAAAAATATATTGCATCCAAGATAACTATTCTTACACTTATAAATAGATGTGATGAGTGGTAACAAAATTGTCATCCAAGATGTGGGACTAATGCCTATGTAGCAATGGGCTCAGTCGTGGGCCTTTTGTATAGATTGCTTTAACAGTTTGTAATTGTTGTCGACTTATTTCCAAGTTTTTGAGATGTTGTATATTCTCATTTACTTAGTTATTTGATTTTGAGCTCTCTTGCATCTATACAAACTTCAGGTGTTTTCTTGTTTGTAAGTTTTAACTATTGTGGCATGTCTTTTATTTTGATTTATAAAACAAATTATTGTTGCAAGTTAAAAAAAATTGTCGGGTCATATTGTTGCATTTAAAGTTCACCCATTAGCCACAATAGGACCGCCCAGCATCACCAACTTTATATATTTTTTAAAATCAATCCCTCAAGTTTTATTTGATGGATCTCAGTCCATCAACTTTATAAAGTAATATAGCTTAGTCCCTTCATCATATTTTCCTTAAATGCATAACTAAAAAAGGTAAAATTATAAATTCTGAATGGTTCCATTAAAGTATGAATAATGGAAAATTTTAGAAATAGCCTTTCATTTTTTTAAATAGCACTTATATTTTAAAAATAGCATATTTTTATAGCACCTGATCTAATGCTTGAGGGACGGCGATCCTTCATTTCATAGTAAGAAACATTCTTGTAAGATTTGGTATCTCTATTTTTATGATTTTAATCAAATAAGATATAAAATAACTACAAAAATAAATCTAATTGTATTTGAGCATTCAAATATCTGGACTCATATGAAATATTCTGCTTGTAAATCCTTTGCTCTATATATTCTATATAAATACTCATTACCATTCAATAAAATATAAGTAGCCCATATTTTTTCTCTCTACTGCAAATTGTATTTAGACACAATGAGATAACTATGCACACCCACTCATATAATTAATGCACATATATGTAATGTATATAGGAAAGACATGATGTACTTAGGCATTAGTGAGATTATGACTAAAGATAAGGCACTATGGAGACAAAAGATCCATATAGCCGACCCCACTATAGTGGGATAAAGACTTGAGTGTTGTTGTTGTTGTATATGTAATGTACAGGGTAAAAATTGTAAGTATCTAAAATATTCCTCCCATTACTCGACGTCGTCACTTAAAAATAAAAAAATACAAACATTATATAAAGCAGTGATAATCATTAATGTAGTGTAAAATGCTCCTACAACTCATTCTTATTCCAAGTCCAAAACACTATTGTTGAGTTTATGGACCTGGACCTCTACAGGTGGGGCATATGGACTAGCGGGAGTAGGTAGAGTGGGATGATATGCGGGAGGAATAGGTAAAGGGATGATCTCCAGAGAAGAAGGGGAATTTACTTCCGACGTAGGAGAGGGCCCCCCCTGAAGTGAGGACCCGTAGTAACTCTCGGATTCACGGAACGTGACATCCATGGTGACGAAAACCTTCTTGCTGACAGGGTCATAACATTTATACCCTTTCTGAGTAGGGGAATATCCGATGAACACACACTTGTGCGCACGGGCATCAAGTTTCGAGCGGTGGTAGATGTGGACAAAGCAAACACATCCAAAGACACGAGGTTGTAGAAAGGTAGGTGCCACGCCAAGCATGGTAAGGGGAGTTTCGAAACCGAGAACACGGGAAGGCATACGGTTGATAAGATACGCCGCGGTGAGAACCGCATCGCCCCAGTAGTACTTTGGAAGATGCATGTGAAGGAGAAGACATCGAGCAACTTCCAGGAGGTGGCGATTTTTCCGTTCCGCCACTCCATTTTGAGCAGGAGAGTAGACACATGATGTCTGATGAATGATCCCGTGATCGGCCAAGTATTGCTCGAAAGCCGAATCCATGAATTCCCGACCATTATCAGTGCGGAGAATTTTTATGGGGGTCGCAAACTGGGTGGAGACCATATTATGAAAACGTCGAAACAAGGAGAACACTTCACTTTTTGCCTTAATCAAGTAAACCCACGTGGTACGCGAAAAACAATCGATGAACGTCACAAACCAACAACAACCAGAAATAGACGCAACCGGGCAAGGCCCCCACACATCACTATGTATCAAATGGAAAGGAGCAGTACTGCGAGAAGAAACATGCTGAAAGGAAGTACGATGATGTTTACTAAGGTCACAAGCATCACAATGAAAATTACGAAGTACATCAGATGATAAAACAGGAAATAAATGTTTCATAGAAACGATAGACGGATGTCCCAGCCGACAATGCCAGGACTCTAAGGCGGCAGCCTGATCCGCATGAAGGGCCAGAGGAGAGGAAATCGGGGCAGAGGAATCAAACACGTAGAGCCCATTCACCAGTTTACCAGTTCCAATCACCGTTCCCGTCTTCAGGTCCTGAAAAAGGCAAGAGGAAGGAAAAAAAGTTACGGAACAGTTCAACGAATTGGTTAAATGACTAATGGAAAGAAGATTCCGAGTGAAGTTTGGGACGTGAAGAACAGAGGAAAGGGTGAAGGAGGAGCACGGGATGGAACCCTTTCCGGCAATCGAGGAAAGGGACCCATCAGCGATGCTCACCTTTTCACGACCTGACAATGGAGAGTAGGACACAAAACCTGAGGAAGAGCTGGTCATATGATTTGTTGCTCCAGAGTCAATGATCCAGTGAGTAGAGGGGCGAGTGGACGCAGCATGAGCACCTGGTGGCCCCTGATGGGCATACGAAGACGATGGGGCAGGGGACTCCGGTGACTGTCCCTGCATCAAGCGACGGAAGGCAAGCACCTCATCGGCAGAGAGAGTCAATGTCGAAGTAGGCAAGACAGAAGGAGGCTGCAGCTCTTCAAAACTGTCGGACAGATGCGCGGAGCGGGGCTGAGGAGGACGACCAGAGGTACGGCCGAAACCACGATCTCCACGAGAGGGAGGTCCACCACGGGGTGTAGGAAACCCATGAAGACGAAAGCATGTCTCTCGTGTATGGCGAGCCTTCCCGCAATAGTCACAGAGCAGGTGATCCTTGTCACTGGGCTTTGATTTAGAATCACGAGGTCCCCGAGGCCCAGTTTGGGCCGCCAAAGCAAAACCATCTGGAGGAGGATCTGGAGTCCAAGTTTGTCGCCTATCAAATTCCTGCTGAACCAGACTGAAAACCTCAGGAAGAGAGGGCAAAGGGGAGCGGCCAAGGATCTGCACACTGATGTGGTCGAAATCCCGATGCAAACCGTGAAGGAACTCAAAAACTCTATTCCGATCTTCTCTCGCGCGAACAAGAACTTCATCCTCCGGGGACACAAGAGTGAGCGAGTCGAAATGATCATATTCCTGATATAACTGGGTGAACTCGAGATAGTAGGCCGACGGAGGACGGTCGCCTTGACGTAAGAGGAAAATCTTTCTGCGCAGCTGAAATATCTGGGCAGCATTGCCCCGGCCCGAATAAGTAGTCTCGGCTCTTCGCCAAATATCAGCAGCAGTATCAAGGAACAGGTAGTTGCGGGCAATGGAATCAATCATGGAGTTCGTCAACCAAGACATGACGAGGGAATTCTCCGAGTCCCATTGCGCCCAATCCGGGGAATCTGAGGTAGGGGTGGGTGTAGTACCCATGACATACCCAAACAGTCTCCTGCTCTTCAAAGCGAGGGTAACAGCCCGAGACCACGGGAGATAATTTGTACCATCCAGGCGAATCGTCGTGATCTGAGGAGTATTGTGATCATGTCCAGGACGGGAGAAAACACTGGAGGTAGCAGGGGCCGCGGGAGCACCGGTGGTAGAAGACATAGCGGGAGATCCATCAGTTCCGGCCATGGTAACCACGAAGACAAATCGAGGGGACCGGGAGAACAAAAAAACGCCTAGATAGAAACTAGGGCTGCCTCATATAAAGAGGGAGGAGAGAAAAGAAAGAGCAGACACCGGAAATGGCATCAAACGGACGATTGCATGTCCGGTGTCCAAGAAACGGAATGAATCGAGGTGGAGTCGGACTGACTCCTAGGCGGAGGAGGAAAAAAATGAGGGAAGAAAACTGGAGAGAAACGAAACGGAAGGAGAAGGCCGGAAGAAGAGGCGGAACGAGGCGGACGCGGCTTGCGGGAGACGAGCGAGGCGCGAGCGGCTTGCGGGAGACGAGCGAGGCGGACGCGGCTTGCGGGAGACGCCGGAAGAGGGACGTCTGGACGCGGATCGAGCGGCGCAGGTGCGGATCGAGCGGCGCAGGTGCGGAAACGGCGGATCGGTATCGGGGATGCCCTAAGGCTCTGATACCATGTTGAAATGTCGCTTAAAATCTGAGAGAGAGAATTCCAATACAACATTCGGGTATATATAGATAACCCGTACAACAATAATAATACTACGCAACATAAACATAACGATAACGCAAACTCAACAACTATTAATACAAAATCTATTCACTCATTATAAAGTGATAAAATGATGCTACACAAAACAGCGATAATCGCTATCCAAACTCCATCTCCTCTAACGCCTACCACACCTACACAAAAGAAAAAAAATCATGCATTAGTTCATCATATATGTTTATGAAAAATAAATAATAATAGGAGCATACAAAATTTCAAGGTTTCTTGCAACTCGTTTGTTATGTCTCATTGCACCACATTTGGAATAGAAAATTATGTCATGTCTTCGACTCATCCTTGTTATGCTCTGCTCATTTGCATCCGTTCCTTTTTTTTGGTCTACCAGGGGTTCATCATTGAATAGGTGGTAGAATTTGAGTGATTAATATAGTTGCTCAAGGATTTGGCCCAGTGCTTGGCAATATACTATGATTGTAACAAAGCATATATGTTGATTTCTTGAAGCACTCGGGACATGCAAGGAATTATATATATTTCAGTAATGCATGAAACTTATAGCACCTTCAACTCTATCCATTTACTTAACCACTTTGCACTCACTATTAGTTATTGTTCGCAAGCAAGCGGGTTTGAGCAACTGAACATGATAGAAAAATAGAGGACGAAGCGACTTCACTATACCAAAGGGATAGAGAGGGTTGCCAAAGCTTTCAATAAGAAGGTAAAGATCAGACCTCAACAAGGGGATTAGGTGTGAAAAGAGAATTGGGCTCCCCTGGAGGAAAGCTCACACATAATTAGGGTGGACCCTATGTGGTTAAACAAGTTCTGCTAGGAAAGGCAATCGAGCTCACATTCCTAGATGACATTCTTACTTTTCTTCAACTGAACTCAAAGAATTGAGCCTATTAGTGCTTATGTTTGTTGCTTCCTCCATATAGGTCCGAGAATTCCTAAAGATAAAGTTATTTACTCCACTTGCATACGAAGGGATTGATCACGAAAAGAAAAAAACACTCATTCCGCTCGACAATAGTATATAGGAAATAGTGACAGTGGCACATTCATGAAGGTGACGATCTCATAGCATATAACCCCAAGGTTATAGAACGTCTCTTCCTTTTCTATCTATGAAATAACATAGGATTAGTAGCTTATTAGGCTATTAATGATCATCCATGTGTCTATAAAAAAGGTTCTTCTCAGATAACTTAAAAGAGGGAATGCAAAGACGGACTTCATACAAGGAAAGCACCCTCTTCTTTGTTAATGACCGACCCGGATAAGAAGAAGGCATTGGAAGTGCCACTTCAAAAAAAAGACCAATGAGTTCACATCACTATGTGCCTTTGCCTATCGGTTCACCTCCTTCGTCTATCACCTCACACCCTTTGCCTATCTATCACATCCTTTGAATCCAATGCCTATCAGCTCACATCCTTTGGATCCTTCGCCTATCGTCAACCCTTCAGAATCGAAGGTGCTATAAATTGCATGTATATAGATAAGGTCGTATACGTATTCAAGTGCTTCAAGGAATCAACATAAATGCCTTGTTACAATCATAGTATATTGTCAAGCAATGAGTCAAATCATTGGCCAACTATATAAACCACTCAAACTCTACCACCTATTCGACGATGGGAACCGGGTAGACCAAAAAAATGTGGAAAATGAGGAGATAAGCAGAACAAAGATGAGCAGAAGACATGGAACAATTACATGTTCTAAATGTGGCGTAATGAGACATAATAAAACGAGTGGCAAGAAATTTTGAAATTTGATATGCTCCTATTATTATTTATTTTCCCATTACATAAATGAATTAATGCTTGAATTTTATCTTTTGTTTAAGTGCGGTAGCAATTAAAGATGATCTGGAGTTTGGATATAATGATTGTCATAGTTTCATATAGGAGCATTTTGTATTCCTTTATAATGTGCAAACGACGTTGTATTAATAGTATTTCAGACATGGAACAAGAATAAGTCGTAGGTGCATTTTGTACTATATTAATGGTTGTCGCTGCTTTATATAATATTTGTATTTTTTTAAGGTGAAGACAATGAGTGATGGGAGAAAGATTAAATACTTTCAATTTTCACTTAATATATACATTACATATATGTGCATTAATTATATGGGTGGGTGTGTATAGTTATCTCCTTCTGTCTAAATACAATTTGTAGTAGAAAGAAAAATATGAGTGGCTTATATTTTATTGAACAATAAGGAGTATTTATATAGAATATATAAAGCGTGAGAATTTACAAGCAGAATAACTCATATGAGTCCAGATGTTTAAATGTCTAAATACAATTGATTATTTTCTTAGTTACTTTATATTCTATTTGACTAAAAACATAAAAATTAGAGAGAGAAAAATCTTATAAGAATATTTCTTGTTGTGGAATGAAGGATCACCATCCCAAATGTTTTTAAAATGTGCTATTTTTAAAATATATGTTTTTAAAAAAAAGGCTATTTATAAATTATTCATTTATTCTTATTTTAATGCAACCATTCAAAATTTAACTTTTCCAATTATGCATTTAACAGAAATATGGAGAGACTAAAATATATTACTTTATAAAGTTGAGGAACTAAAATCCATACAATAAAAATTGAGGGTCAGTTCGGTTTGACAGAATTGGATTTGAGGAATTTGAATACATCGATTCCAAAACCTGCAGAAATTGTGGTTTTGCTGAATTCCAATTATGATGTTCGGCTGAAAGATAGAATTGGCCAAAATCCATAGAAATTGGAATTTTTATTCTTCATTCTAATACAAAATAAATAAATCATTACAAGGGTTATTTTTTCCACTGGAATCAAACTACTACGATGAAGAAGAAATAAAAAGAATTGATATCATGGTTCAGTTTTTTTCTACGTCGGAAGAAGAAATTAATGGGTTAAAATATTATTCAAAAATCATGGCTCAGTTTGTTTCTCCACCGAAAAAAGAAATAAAAAGAATTGAAATCGTTGTTGCAGAGGAAGAAGTTCAGGAGTTGATCTTCACACTGACGCCGATGCCGTTTGTGAGTTGTCGTTCCTGCAAAAGAACACGCCGATGTCGTAGAACGCGACTGCAAGACTAGCCGACGCCGGATAACACGACTGCAAGACTAGCTGACGTCAGAGAACACAAATGCAAGACTAGACGACGAAGAAGAACAAGACTGCAAGACTAGCTGACACCGAAAAACACGCCGCACGGCGTCGTCACTGTATCGCCGGAGAAGAGTCGTTGTTGCTTTTGCCGGAGGAAGAAGGGAGGAAGACAGCATCAGGAGAGGAAAGACGGCATCAGGAGAGGAGCAGAGCACGACAACCGGGCTATTTTCCAAAAAACCAGCGAACTAGGTAAGAATTGGGCGCGGGCTCAACTTAAATTCGTAGGTTTTGGTGAATTCTGATTCCGCCGTGAATTCCGTCCTATCGAACGCCTAGAAAAGAATTATTAATACCCAAAACCAAAACCACGGGGCCATTTCCGACAAACCAAACGGACCCTGAGTGACTGATTTCTAAAAAATATATAAGTTTGGGGACTAAACTCACAATTTTGCCAAAATAGACTAAGAAAGTGGCATGTGAGTACTTGCACACACAAAACAAACCCACGCGCACACAAAAAATCAAGCACACACACATGTACTCCAAGTCGAACTAATCCAAAAAGGTGTTTACTTTCTCACTGAACAGTTTTGCTTCTCCATTAATCCAGAAGTCATCATAGATCTGGGCCTTATAGATTTCATTTATTGGCGCACCGCGTACCAAGCTTCAATACTTCCAAACTTGAATGTGAGTTGAGATAAAGGATTACATGCTTTAAAATCATTCCTTCGCCTGCTCCAACTTCTACTAGCTAACTGATCCAATCTGGTATCACGACTTCCTCTGAATAGCTTGAAAGAAATAATAACTGACCTTTTCTCAAATTACTATGCAGACATGAAATCCAGAAATCAGCTCCTGAAGTACAGAATCTAATATATCAACGCAGCTTTATAAACATGGGGAAAACGAAATCACCCTCTTTCCTACTAATTATCTGCTTTCCAACCAAATGTAAAAAAAGCATTGCAATAATGCCATTTTCTATCTATCCAAACGAGGAAACAAACACAACACCCATCCACAGACCAGGAGAAATTCAAAGAATCTACAATAGAACCTCATTTTTGGTGCACTCAAATTCAAAGAAGATGACGTATAAGAGTTAGTTCACAGCATACCAGACGACGCGTTGTAGCTGTTCCCGCAATCCACCCCCTGGATCGTTCTCACAACCACAGAAAATTCACGGTTCTCCTCCATCACCAACCCGCCAACGTCCTACGCGTTCCAGAAAACCGACTATCGCTGATCCATGAAGCAACGATCGAACCTCAGAACTCCCTCCCCATCCAAGCGAGAAATGTCGGGGCGTATTTCAAATTCCTAGGGAGTTGGCAGCTGATGCGATTTCAAAACAATCCAAAGAAAACGGGCTCCTTACTTGGTCAAGAAAAGTCGATGAGCAACGAACCCTAGGATTTCTTCAAGGGTCGAGACGACACAAGAAAGAGAGAGGGAGCAAGAGGAAATATGATCGCCGGCAACTGGACAAGGGGCCGGAAAGGGCTCCTTAGGAGGACCAGGGTTTCAAAGATCGGACGAGAGACGCGCGGGAAGCGGTAGCCTGAGCTCTCTCTCTCTCTCTCTCTCTCTCTCTCTCTCTCTCTCTCTCTCTCTCTCCTGTGCTGTTTTTCCTCTCCCTCTCTTTTCTCTTTTATTTGCCACCACCACCACAACTTTGGTTAAAGTTTTATTTGCCTCTCACTCTCTTCCCTCCAACTTTCCTATGGCGGATGCCGTTTGTTATCTAGCGCCCATATAATTGAATAACTTTTGGTTGTTCAGTTACTTTTTTATTATATAATTGGCGGTTCGCAAACCTCCATGATCGGTGGACAATTTACGACGAAACCCAATGAATCCCGGGATATTCAGGAGTGTACACATGAGTCCAGCGAATATCACTTCAAATATGGAAACGAGATCTTTATCCTCCTTCTACGGTCCTTGTTCGTTTAGAGTAATTTTTTAGTACAAGTAGCATGCACAGAGCTGTGCACGCTATATAACAGTTACAGCCGTAATTTACAAATAAAATGTAAATTACAGCTGTAACCTGAAATTATGTTGTAACAGTAATGTATGTTCTGCAGTATGTAACAGTTACAGCCGTAATTTACATTACTGTTACAGCATAATTTCAGATTACAGCCGTAATTTACATTTTACTTGTAAATTACGGCTGTAACTGTTACATAGCGTGCACAATTTTGTGCACGCTACTTGTACCTAAAAATTTTTCGTTCGTTTGACATGAATTTTTGACGAATGTTACTTGCAAATCAGGTTAGGCCGCTATGTGCAGCCCAAAACTTTAAATAAAAAAACATTAAATAATTCCTAAACAAAATCTCTTGAAGAAGATAGGTGCAAACCAAAAAACACCAACTGCTCTTTCTCGCGACTCACGAACCGTGCTCGCGCGATTAGTAGAACCCTAGGTATCCAATGCCGCGACTGGAACACCTTAGGGTTAGAACTTATGAAACCACCGCCTGCCGCTCTCCCTCGAACGCTGCAACGGCGCTCACGTGCTCGAGTTCAATTCCTCTGCTACTTGGATCAGTGCTGCCACCCCAACCCACCGATACCCTGCCCTGCCCAACCTCCATGATCGGTGGACAATTTACGATGAAACCCAATGAATCCCGGATATTCAGGCACGTCTTCTTGTAGCTTCAGGCCCAGAAAATAATTAATAATTTATTAGAATGTGTTTAGAAGCTGTACACACAACAAAACAAATGTCACTTCTACAGTCCTTGTTCGTTTGACATGAATTTTTGGGAATGTTACTTGCAAATCAGGTTAGGCCGCTATGTGCAACTCAAAACTTTAAATAAAAAAAACATTAAATAATTCCTAAATAAAATCTCTCGAAGAAGATAGGTGCACACCAAAAAACACCAACTGCTCTTTCTTGCGACTCGCGAACCGTGCTCGCGCGATTAGTAGAACCCTAGGTATCCAATGCCGCGACCGGAACACCTTATGGTTAGAACTTATGAAACCACCGCCCGCCGCACTCCCTCGGACGTTGCAACGGCGCTCACGTGCTCGAGTTCAATTCTCCCCAACCCGCCGGCACCCTGCCCTGCCCTCTCCCGCAAGCCTGGGGTAGCCTCGATGCCCTCATCGGCCACCTCAGCGCCGCCCTCGTTGCCGCCCTCGTCGCCGCCTCCATTGACCAGATCCCCCCCCCCCCCCTCCCCCACCGCTTGATGGCAAGTCAAGAAGTACTGCCAATCGTTCGATTATCTTTCTATCTCTACCAGATCGGATGATGTGAACTCTTGCTAGCTTCTCTGTATGCTGCATTAGTTTATGGATGGTCAGTTTTGCTTGATGTATGTGGTTCTGCTGCTATTCATGGTCAGCTCGATCTATGCGTCAAATGTCAAATTAAATCTAATTGTACTTGAATTCCATTTATAGAACGACATTTAAGAAGCCAGCGTTCTAAGATGAATTACAAATTCTGTTTTTGATAGATATAAGATTGAAATTATTACTTACAAATTTATATTTTGGTTTCCACATAACAATTAGGTCTGCACTTATAATATAATGGTATGCCCGTAAATTTGGTTTGCACGTATCCAAATTCGATTTGCACATAACAATCACCGATTTTTTTTTGTCACGGGAGGTATGATAAAGCTGATTTCAAATCTGAGAGTGATTACTTTGTACTCGGCTCGAAATTCAAATTTCTGAATTTAGCTTGACTCAAAATGAAAATTTTGAATTTAACTTGAAATTACAAAAGAGTAATTTTATGTGCATACCTATTTTGGCTACGTGCAAACCATGGTTATGTGCAAACCGAAAAAATTTAGGTGCAAACCAACTTGTTATATGCAAACTAAAATAAAATTTAAAAAAAACACTTCAAATTTAATATCATACCAATTGCTATATAAAATCAGTTTTAATACAAAACTTTTATATACCAAAATCATTCTTTTCCATGTACAAATGTTAGTTCAAAAATTAGTTGCTACATGCATAAAAATATACAAATTTGTGAGATCAATGAATAATCTTACAACAGAACATGAGTTATACTTCAAGTTAATCAATAACTTACCATATATGAAATATATGAGGTGGGTAAACTTGCTGCCAAAATAAATATCATAAAATGCTTTGAATGCTGCATGTTGAAATTTTAATGTTAGTAAAATATAACGAATTAGTTATCTAATTTTTAAATAATTTTAGTAACAAAAAAATGTCATCGTACCTTGTAATCAATCTTCCTTTCAATTTTTTTCGTTGAACTTCTCCCAGTGCTCCGCATTTTCTTCCTGATATCTTCTCCAAAGAGATATTGTAGGAGACAATGGAAAATCGTCGCGCATTTGCAATTGTACAAAATGATTACTATTTACAAATTCGATGTAAACTATCTTGGGAGACGTCGGAGGACGTGAATGCAAAGGTAGAAGCGTGAATGACTGATATCTAGATAAGTGAACAAATGATATGTTATAGCAAGAAGCAACCACTAATCTAATATCAGACATTGTCATCCACTTGTCAAACGGACATGGAGTAACAGTACAATCTAGTGAACTAAGCAGCACCAATCTTCTTTCCTTACCAAATATGTTGCCATACATGCTTTCTCTATTTAGTAGCTCCAATGATAGCTTAATGCATACCTTTGCCCAATCAGTACTGTAGGGATACGACGCAGCCAACTGCACCAAAAGACCGACCAGTTGGTCAAGGCGCCTACCGCTCATTTATAGAGTCGGCTATCCTCGGGCGAATCTACGGGGCAGTCAGTTAGACCCACGGGGGACACACCCTTCCGCTTCGAATAGCACCGCAGCGCCGGGGGCAATTCTGGCACCCCAACAATCCCCCCCCCCCCAGAAACGACCCCGGGGTTTCGAACCCGCAACCTCCCTCTGATACCACTTGTAGAGATACGACGCAACCAACTGCACCAAAAGACCGGCCTGTTGGTCAAGGCGCCTACCGCTCCTTTATAGAGTCGACTATCCTCGGGAGGATCCACGGGGCAGTCAGTTAGACCCACGGGGGACACACCCTTCCGCTTCGAATAGCACCGCAGCGCCGGGGGCAATTCTGGCACCCCAACAAGTACCCATCCCCATTGCATTACTAACCACTTTGTACCCACAATGACCATCTGATAATACATCAATCACATCTGAAACATATTTAGAAACACACGGTGGCATTTCCCTTTGAACAATACATAGTATTCTGCTATCTTTTAATACCACCTTTTGTTTAGATTGTAAGGTACTTGTGGTCTGTGACAGTTGCTCATCCATCAACACATACTCAAATAGAGAGGGATTGCGCTTTGTAGATTTTGCATCTTCCTTGAACTTTTTGTAGCTACCATGTGGTCGACCTTTCAATGTTTTTGATAACGTAGGCTCTAATGTTTGAGTTATTGTTGGATTTATTATATCACGTAATTTCTTCTTTATTTCTTGCTTTTATAAAGTACTTATACTCTTGTATCTCTTCAAAATACCCTCCATCTCAATATCTATTCTACTGTCATTCACAACTTCAACTTTTAAGTTCTCATTAGTGACTTTGTTTTCTAATGTCAATTGCTTCAAATGGTTGTGGATCGTCCAATATGGAAAAGAGTTAGCATTTGACATATAAGCCACTAAATCATGTGCACATTGTAGACCAAATGCATGCCGACTTCTATGTGTACAATTACTCACATCCAAACACCCTTTCTTTTCTAAGAGTTTTTTTTTATCAAATCTAAGGCGGTGGAGGAGACGCTGCCAACAAGTTCAAAGTATAACAGACCACTAAACTCTTTATTCAGTTGAATGATACTTTGCCCAAAGGCTATCCTTATCTCTGAGTGTTGCAATATAAGCATCTGATTCAAGGTCTTCCATATAGTTGTTAGATTTCCAACGGAGACTTCAAGAAAATTTTGTAGGTGACTGTGTCCACTTTTCACACGATTCGTAGTAGAATTATCAAAGTGCAAAAATTTGTCAACCCATACAGCAACACAAAATTCTTTATATGGTTCAAGCCAAGTAGAAAGCACATACAAACATACATCGGGATAATTTCCATTGTATTCTTGCAACATAGAAGTAACTCGATCACTAAACTCAATTTCGGTACATGACTTAACAATAATATGTCATTCAGTCAAAAATTTCTCCCACAGCTTGCCATTTTGAAACATTTTTTACAATTTGCCAAAATGTTCCTACTAATATGTAACTTGCATAAAATGTTTTTTGTTCGTAGAAATAAAAATTCAGTAGAATTCATCAAGGCAATTTCACTATCAGTTACTATCACCTGTGGCATACAATGTTGATCCAAAATTGATTTAAAACAATCAAGTGCCCAAGCATAACTGTCTTGTGTTTCATTTGATATGAAAGCAAATGTTAAATAAAATGTTTGAATGGTTGAAGTTACATCAATAATGCTAAGCAATGATAAGCGATACCTATTTGTCTTGTATGCACAATCCATAAGAAACACAGTATGAAACATTTTACTAAGTTGAACAGAAACTGGGTGAGCAAAAAATAAACTCTCCAAAGCACCACTTTTTTTGGAAATCTGGTTGTAATTAATGTATCCTTGTTCGGTTATACATCTATATAGGAATTGAATATGCGTTCCACCTTGTAATTCTTCTTTTTTGCATTCTCACTCTTTCATTGTATACTGTTCGCAAGACTGTGGAGTTAGAGGATCTTTTTGCTTCAATGTTGTAAGTATTTTCCTTGGCTTAACACCTACAATTTACATCTCATGGACAATGGCCTGCTCATTTGGTTCTAATTTGCCTGCATAGGAATGAGCTTCTAAATGAATCATCTCATGGTTGTGAACCCCACACATGACTTTCAAACTCCACTCATCTGAATGTGCACTTTTTTGACCTTTAAGGGAGAACATGCAACCACATCTTTTTGAGGTGGATTTTCTTTTATTTTGTCTCACCCATCCTTTGTTCCGTTGGTTTTCATGATAATACCAAGCTCTCTCACATCCAAATAGAACTCTAGGTTTAGGCCTACTAATTAATTTGTCTGCACTTTGCATAGTAATGACAAATCCCAAACATTTCGCAATTTCTCTATCCCAACACATCAACTCACTCTTATTTGGAAAAATATGTGATGTGATAAAATGATTGCCAACATCAACTCGAGTAGAGGGATTTGAATCCTCATAGCACAACTGTTTGATATCTACAAACGAAAATTACTACTTCTACTTTATTCGGTTTAAATAGTGAACTGTATTTAAACAACTACGGGCAAGGGATCAAATATTTTTGATACCATCATTCAGAGGTTGCGTGACTGAAGCTCCAGCGATCGAAGATCCAAACAAAGGCGTCTGCATGATTCTACAACAAAGATTAGTACCAAACTATAGATTAGTATAAATTGATGTTAATTGATCTGGTTATATTGTGCAAACTATAAAGATTAGTACCAAACTATAGATTATCATAGAAGCTTAAATGATCTGGTGCTATTGTGCTGCTCTCAAAGCAAACGTATGATCAAATGAGTGATTCGGTGATATTGTGCAAACTATAAAGTAGAGTAATTTTATATATATTAATGAAAAGAAAACATCCAACGAACCCTAATCCATATCAGATCATTCCTGTAAAGGAAGCAAAACTCATATCAAATATATGAAAAAGGGAACACTCAGCGAAAAACGCAGAGGAAGTGTGTGAAAAATTCAAGAACTGGAAGGTTCATCGTTGATATAAGAACTCAGCGAAAAATGCAAAACAGGGGGAGAGAAAGCTTGATCCCAAAGGAAACAATCAGCGAAAAAAGCAGAGGAAAATTGAATAAACTGGAATGTTCTCCGCTGGCATAAGAACTCAGCAAAAAACGCAAAATAGGGGGAGATAAAGCTTGATCCCAAAGGAAACAATCAGCGAAAAATGCAGAGGATCACTGGAAAAACTGGAAAAAAAATTGTAGAGAAAGCTTGATCCGGTGGATATTTACCTCGACGGAGAATATCTGGCGGTAGGGGAAGGTTCACCTCGGAAGGACACACAAGAACTGGTGGTAGGGGACACATTCGCCGACGTAAAAGGCGGAGGAGGCCGGCGACGTGGTGCGAAAAGGGGAAATAGGGTTTCACCCTTCACTTCAGGCGAACAGCACAGGAGAGAAAATGAGGCGGGCTGCACTTAGGTTTTTTGAGGGCTTCGTGATTTTAATCAAATTTGAAGAGGGGCTTTTTTGGGTGGTTTGCACGTAGCAAAATAAGGGTTGCACTTAACACCACTCATTACAAAATAGCTCAATTTAGAGCCAACTCGAAGTTGAATCGGGTCGGCTAAAAATTTAGCAGTTTCTCTATTTATTTCTAATCTGCTCGAAATTAAATTAAGTCAGATCCTTTGTCTACAACCCTTCATCTCTCTCGCTCTCTCATTCTTTTCTTCTCTCTAAGGGCCCATTTGTATGAACGAAATTGGAGACTTGGAATTGATATTCGATGACGAATTCCAATTACAGTGTTTGGTTCTTAAGTAATATTACTAATTGGAATTTGAGTTGAATATTATGGAAATGATTTTAGGCAAAGCTCAATATTTGGCTAGCCATATCAGAATTGGGAGCCGAACTCTCGCTCGTTTATTAACATTCTAAAACCTGATAAACAGGTTCCTCGAGCGCTCGATGCCTTCCTCTTCTACTTTCCAGCAGCAGCAGCAGCAGCATCGTAGAGGCTAGGGTTCCTCCTCGATGATCCAACTTCTTCGCCAAAGATCTTCCTCGATGATCCAGCAGTGGCGCCAAAGCTAGGGCTCCTCCTCGACAATCCGATAGTGGTGCCAAAGCTCGGGCTCCTCCTCAACGATCCGACAACCATCCATAATATTCCCCCTCCTTGAAGATCCGACAACCATCTTCTTCCTTGGTGTTCCAGATTTATCAGATCTGATATCAATAGTTCATTCAAGATCCTTCGGTTCTAAGTGCATCTCCGGTGAGGTATCATGAATCAAAATATTTCATCATCTCTTTAACGATGATCCAAATGTATTTCTCATGTTTGTAAATATTTCTCTTTATATATTTTTGATCATGATCCTCAAATAGACCATCAAGAAAATCCCTTCAATTTCAACCTCTCAGATCTAGCAGAAAAGTACATGATTTTTTTTTTCTGAATTACCTCCCCTTTGAGTTTACATTTCATAACATGCATGCACAAAAATATCCGATTTAATGTATGAAGTCCTCCAAGTAAAACTATGGCCAATTATACTCCGTCCCATTTGATGTGTGAAGTCCTCCAACTTTAGAGCATGTCATGGGGGTTTGCTTCAAGGGTTTATTGTCGGGTCATCTGCAATGCCACCGGGGCAAGCATTTCTTCTTCCCACAGAGCGGATTTTCGGGTATTTAGGGTTTCCAAATATTTCAATTTTGCTCCTCCAGGTCCAGGTAGAGGAAGGATGTGATATTATTATTGTTTATCTATTCGAAGCATTGTTAGCCTGTCCACATTTGATCTTCTTTTTTGCACTTGGTTTGTATTTTTTATGTTAGGCATGTTTAAAAAACAAACTATAGGTTTTTTATTTGGAGGGAATTGAAAAGGAAGGGCTCTAAGGCATTTGATGGTCCTATTTTAGGACCAACCCAAATTTACCACTTCAATATAATCTAAACATATATTAGGTTCGGATGTTGGATCTATCTCCTACATCTAGAATGCAAGCAAACTTCTAGATTTCAAGCATTTGTTTCACATTGGGCTCATATGGTTCCTAAATATTAAATAATATGATTTATAAAATGATGTAATTTATTAAATTTAGTATAATGATGCATGATACCTCTTCTTTGACGAGCTTACATGCTGCATAGTTATGTTTTATTTTCAATTTTATTTTGATTAGTTGATACAATATTTGTCATATATCATCAATGTAGATGTGGATTAATATTAATTGACGAGATGTTAGTGGAAAGCTTGTCAAGTATTGATGTTTTAAGAAATAAACAGAAAATGACTCTTGAAGAGACAGCTATGGTAACAATGGTTTCTGTAGCTACAATGCATATGCAAAACTATACTTCCCAGCAATTTATATGGAGGTCAATGCCAAAGATGTGTTAAGAATAACACTTTTAAGAAATTTATATAGTGGTACAAAAGTAAATTGTTTTAATCAATTGCGCGTGAGTAAACAACAATTTCTTGATCTATGTAATATATTGATTGAGAAAAATTTGCTACATGATACTCCGCATATTTCAGTTAGTGAGTCACTTGCCCTATTTATATATATATTGGCTCATAACAAGAAATTTTGTGATGTGGGAGGGACATATTCGAGGCCCACTGATACTATATGTAGACACTTCCGTTTAGTGTTGAGGGCAATTCTAAAATTGACTAAAGAGTACATCAAGCTACCATAAGCTAGACAAGTGCAAAGGTGGAGATGGTTCGAAGTGAGAAAACTATTTGGAAAAGCTTAATACATTATGATATTCATTTAACTAAACATTTAAATTGAATGTTTTCCTTGCTAATAGAATTGTATTGGAGCATTAGATGGCACACATATTGAATTCATTGTCCCAGTAAAAGATGAAGGTCGATATAGGAATCGAAAATAAGCTATCACAACTAATGTATTGGGAGTTTGTGATCGTAATATGAAGTTTGTGTATGTTTTACCTGGATGTGAGGGTTCATCGTCAGATTCTAGGGTGTTGCGTAGTGCATTGGAAAGATCAGATCGCTTTGAAGTACCAACATGTATAATTTATTTAGTACGACATAACCAATACATATAGATGCATCGTTATAAATATGTAAATAATAGGTATATTTTGTATAGGGAAGTATTATCTTGTCGATGTGGGGTACACTAATGGTCCGGGATATCTTGCTCCTTATTAGTCTACACGCTATCATCTTAAGGAATGGTCCGCACAAGGAAATAATCTCACAAATTACAAGGAATTATTCAATCTTGGTCGTTCTAAGGAAAGAAATGTAATCGAATGAACTTTTGGCTTGTTGAAGAAGCGATGGACAATTTTGTGTCAACCTTCTTTTTTTTAATATCCAAATTCAGGTATTAAATCAAAATGTATTCTTGTACATCCATCTTTATGTTGATAATAAGTTTGAAATATCTAATATTTGAGTGTTGTTCAATTGCAGGTTCAAATCATAAATGCTTGTTGTATTTTACATAATTTTTTAGTTGAAAAGAGATTAGAGAATGATTTTGGCTTGTTGGAAGAGGTTGATGCAGAACTCTCAACTCAAGTTTTTGGTGGGGATAGCTTTGAATATCATAATATTCGTGGACCAGTGCATACAACAACTGAATAGTCAAATTTTAGGGATACTTTGGCAATCAATATGTTCAATGATTATCAAGATCGACAAGATTAGTCGATTGCAATTGTGAGACTTTATTTTTAATATTTAATTATGAGACTTTATTGCTTATTTTGTATTGCAAGTAGTATGTTCAATATTTATTCTCAGTTTATTGTGCATCTTTATTAGTATGTTCAATTTTACATAATCTACAATATATATGAAATATGCGTGTTATTTCTTATTTCTTGACAATGAAGATAATTCATAAGTATGTTCAATGTTATTATTGTTTTAAATACAGTGCGATAAGCATGGACAGATATTCCAAATTTACTACTAAAGGGAAAGAGAAAGAAAGAGAAATAGAAAGAGATAAAAAGAAAGAAAGAGAAGCAAAAAGGGAGAAAAGGGGAGAAAACTTATGGTCATTGGACAATGGATATGGATCGTTGTTTGACAGGTGCTCTATTAGAGCAACAATGATTGGGCAATAAAGCTGTGAATGGATGGAAAGGAATTGCATTCACAACTGCTATCAATGCGTTGAAGGATGATTGCAATGTAATTATTAATAAATAAAAAGTGTTATCTAGGTTAAAAACATGGAATAAATATTATCAGGAGGTTTTTGCAATGCTAAACACTAGCGGGTTCGGATGGGATTGGGATCTTAACATTGTTAAAGTTGATAGCGAAGATGTTTGGGCAAATTACGTTAAAGTATATAAATATTTTCATAGTTGTAGATAATTATTTTTTTTATTTATCATTATGAACATCATAATTTGTGAATATACAGACTCATCCAGCAGTAAAAATATTATCGAGACAAGGTGATAATAAACTGAGCCGACTTGGGTAGCATATGTGGTTATGATAATGCAACTGGATCTAATGTAGCAACTGGGAATGAAGCAACTAATGTGATTGGTTTAGATGACTCTGGTGGTGAGGAAAGCTATTCATGCGGGAAACGTGTTAAATATTCCACTGGTAGTGAACCTTCAAGGAAAAAATCCAACTTCAGTTGATATACTTGCAGATGTTGTTTCTTAAATAGTCAGAAGTCTTAGTAAAGCATATGAATCCAACACAACTAACTCAATCTCAACACATGCATCAATTGCACCAACCCCAACTCCAACTCCAACTCCAACTCCAACTCCAACTCCCATGGAGACCACTACAAAAATATGGGATGAACTGGTGATGATGTCAGAGCTTGCAATTACTAAGAAGCTTAAATCTATGGATCTTTTAATCAACAATCCGCAAAAATATGTTGTTATTATGACAATTCCTAGTGACGTGCAGAAAATATGGTTACTTATGCAATTCAAGGATTGATATGTTTTTGTAAACACATCTTCTAATTTTGTTACTTCACTAGCATAATAAACTTTGTTATTTCAACTTTTGAGTACTATGTATGTTTTTCATTATCTAGTCTTGTATTAACTTTTAAATGTTGTGTTCTCTACCTTCAAACATGATTAATGTTTAGCAAATTAATGTTTAGCCCAAAAACTTAGTTTGGAGTTTTGCTCTCCTTGATTGAATTTCCATGTGTGTGTTGTATAGTTACATATACATGTGCTTATGTGTGTGCATGTATAATTACATATACATCATCATTGCAGGTATGCAATCATGTTAAACATGTCATTTCCTTGTGTTTGTTTCCTTCAATTCTTCTAGTTGAATATGGATTCATCTACAACAGTAAATGTTCTCAGTTTGCATTCAACTAACACTTGTTTTTCAATATATTCTTCTCAGTCATCCATAGTGATTCACACGACCAGTGACTCTGCCGATGAGCGTGATGGTGGTTGGAGAATCTTGGTTTGGTTCAACTCCTACTAGTTTCTCTCTCATGTTTTAAAATACTCTGAGAACTGATTTGATAAATTTATCTTCATAAAAGAGTGACATCTGTACAAAAATTTGATACAGAAGCACGTGGAGATCAGCAGCACGAGATGACAGAGCCGGCCCCTCCATATGAAACCAGCCATGAATACCACAACAATCCCCTAGGATATAATTATAGGGAGAGAGGGAGGCATGAACAGAGACAAAGTGAGAGCAGAAAACCTAGAACCGAAAAGCCTTGTGCCTACTTCAACACTCCTAGAGGGTGCAGACAGGGGGCCAGTTGTTCGTATATGCATGATTCATCGCCATCAGCGAATTCTTACCTCCAGCATCATCGAAGAACATGATGCAACACCAGCAGAGAGGGGCCAAGATAATCAAGTTTGATAGGTGAATAGGTTTAAGAAATTGAGCCATTTCTTCCTCCCACTTGTTTTTTTCTTTTGATTTAGGAATTTTTGTGCATATATTGGTCTTTAATTTTAGTCACCTTTTTAAGTGCACATGGTTAGCTCCTCCCCTATGCATTTTTCTTAGCTTCACTGTCTTTTGTATTTGTGCTGGAGGGGTTTGGAAGAACGAAAATGAAACTCTGGCTAAATTTGGTTTATTGATGATCATCTTCATCATTTGGATAGCAAACATTTAGGAACTGAAAGGTTGATTAAAATAGTGTCTACAGAGCAACTCCAAATCTCAATATTCCCTCATGTTTGCACTGTGCGTGAACATTTTAAAATAGTGTCTACATAATGTTATCTTCTTCATAGTATTTTCTAATTCTTAAAATGAATTTTATTTAACAAACGAACAAAAGAATGATCAATTCTACAATATTCACCAATATTGTTTATTAGGCGAACACTGGAATTGAAATTAGACCAACTCCAATTCTGAATATCGAATCCCAATATGAAATTTCAATTCTGTCCAAACAAATGGGCCCAACAAGATTGTTGCGTGCATCCTTAGTTTTTGAAGAAAAGAAGTCGCTTTTGTTCTTCCATCTTCTCTTTTTGAAAATACAAGATTCTTTTGTACCACTACTGTGAATTGTCTTGAGAAACCCTAATTATGGGATTCAGAATTTGGTTCTTAAAATCTCTTTACCAAAAGATTCAATGATGTGATTCTTTAAGGCCACGTTTGGCGGGGGTGATCCAACACGGTCGTGCTGACGACACCACTGGGTCGCGACCAGGACACGAGGATCAGCACCGCCAAGAGAAATCCCCTGATTTCCAGCATATTTCCATTGTGCGGAGCGGACCGTGGTCGCCTCTGCATGGATTTCCTCCGCGGGAAACCTGCGGCGCCAAACCAGCCTTAAGTCTCCTTATTAAAAGACTCTAGTCCTCTCTAGTGGATTCCTACCTGCTGTAGATGAGAGGATGTATCCAATTTAGGAGAACATCTATAAAGTTTTTATGTCGTATGAATGCTCTACTTTATAACTTAGATTTATATTATTATTTCTTAAATTATATATATGACATAATTTGTGATCTGTGTTGTTTAGCTTAGATTTATATTATTATTTCTTTAATATCTATGATGTTTACCCGGAATTCTACGACCCCGCAAAGTACTCAGCATGATTCATGCATACCGGTCACGACGACCTCAGTTTTTGTTGACCGGCCATGGAAATCAGCAATCATCCTTAGGAAGATCGAGGTCAACCGTTAGTTTGGCGTCGGACCGCAAGATTAGAGTCCTTTTTATTTAGTGCTTTTCGCACACCATGTGACCTATCATCTCTACCCGGTTCTCATGTACCTTGTGCAACCTGTAATTTTGGGGCCCACCCATTCAGGCAATCCCTCACTAGTATAAATATGGGTGAACAGTACCCAGGAGGGACGCAGATTCGAATCCTCAAGCCAAGTTTTTTTCGTTTGTGGTCTCGAGTTTTGTCTCTTCTTGGTCACTTGGTCATCGACTAAGGCAGTCTCCCTCTTGTAACCGCTCCTTTTGATCTATAAGATTGTCTGCAACAAGTGGTGTTTTTCATTGTCGGCAAGTCTTTGCGGCCTCTGTTCTTCTATCTTTAGTCAAACTTTGCCAGCCAGATAGTAATAGACAACTCGCGGTTTCTCCTGCACCCTTTAGCGCGAGTTCGCGTAGGTGCATTTTCTGCACCAACAGAAGGAACATGTGGTCTTCAGATCAGGTTGTTCGGCAAACAGATCGGTTAAGATGACTGACCACGACACTCATCAGTGTCCGCATGCAGGGCCTAGAACCAGTTCAAGCAATGCGACCACCATAGAAGTCCTGAAGCTTAGATTTGAGCAGGCTCACCGTGAGACCGCTCAGCAGATAAAGGCAATGATGCAAGCACTCATTCGATAACTCAACAGTTAGTTCCTCAGAGCGCCGTAGACGCGACTACTCCAGCTGGTCCGCAAGCTCCTCCAGCCAATGCTCCAGCTCTTCATGCTAGCCTGATCTCTTTGCCCATGGCTCATCTGCGGACGTAAGCTGATGAGATCGTAGCTACACGCCACGATTTTTTCAGAGCAGATGCTCAGGGAGGTCCAACCAGGTTGTCAAAGTTCCAAGAAGGTTATGTCAATCATCATGTTGAGGATGGGGAGGATCCTTCCCCTTTTCTGATCGAGTCTATTAGAAACATATTCCTAATGGATTTAGAGAGCCCCGCCTTCATGTCTTCTCCAAAAGAGAAGATTCCATATGCCACCTACAAGTTTTCGAATCAGCTATCTCGATGAGGACCCTGTCATATTGGATCATATGTAAGTTACTGGCCATGACTTTCGATGGAAAAGCTAGAGAGTGGTTCTACAAGATGCCATCACAGTCAGTTTTCCGCTTGTCCGATCTCCAAAGAGAACTTCTCCTGAGGTTTGTTATCTAAAAAAAGAGGAAGAGTGACCCGTCAGTCCTCTTCTAGATTAAGCAAGGTGACAATGATACTCTAGGTCACTTTATTGTCAGGTTCCAAGAAGAGATCCTAGGGATTCATGATGTGGATCCCTCCCTCTACAAAGTTGCTCTTACCTATGTCCTTCAGGAAGGCCTCTTCAAGTTCTAAGTCAATAACAAGGAACTAGTTTCCTATCAAGAGCTAATATGTATGGCTAATCATTTTATAGAGGGAGAAATCTCCAATCATGGTTTCATCTTCTATCTATCCCATCTGGAGATCGCCTCAAGAACTCGATTCTGTCATCTTTTTGGGTATTTTCTGGAGATCTCCTCCAGAACTCCCTGCAGCACATCACATCACCCAGAACCCGAAAACAAGCATACATATGTGTAGTCTTCTCCGGAGCGCAATAAAGCGATATCAACATCACCAATCCAGACCAACCTTGTAACATCCCAAAACCCTAACAGAGAAATTTGCTGCTGGGAGCTAGCCAAGTCGACGAAAATTTAGCTGAATTGACGAAAGCTAGCACTGGCGCTAGAGTTAGCGCCGGCGGTAGGTCTTTCCATCGATTAGTTATGCGTCGAGACCATGAGGCAACCGTCGAGACCGTGAGAAAACCGTCGAGAGCTAGCGCTGGCGCTAGTGCTAGCGTCGTTGGTAGCTTGCGATACAGATCCATGGTTGGGATTTATTCCGGGAATCCTTAGGCCTTGACCAGAGGATGGTTTATCATTATTATTCTAAGCCTTATCTCTCTGCAAGCTTGAGAAAGAGGAAAGCCAAGGAGGAAGAAGAAGGCATCTTCCGCCATTGACGGAGCTCTGAAGCTCCGAATCACGAGCCGTTTATAGATCCACAGAGAGCAGCCCGGTGCGGTCCTTTCCATCCAACTGGAATCTTGGATTCTCGTGATGCCGAAGAAAACGACAAGGGTAACGATCTTCTACTTGGACAAGTGAAGTCCTCCTTTTTATTGGCATGATTGCATGGAAAACCCCCCATCGATTGGTGGAGAAAGGGAAGTTTTCTAGTGGGTTGATCATTTCGATCCCCTTTAGTTAATTGCATATAGCATCCGCAATTGTAGTACGGACATAGGCATTGTGTGTGAAACCCATCCGAACAGGTTAGTCTGGATTGGTGATGGCTATATTGTCGATTGTGCCGGAGAAGACTCTGTGATCTTGTATGCGCTATTTTCGGGTTTTGTGTTCTGTAGGGTACTGCAGGGAGTCCTGGTGTTAACCTCCAGGAAATACCCAAAGTTGTGGGCGGATTCGATAATTTGTCACTACCTCCCAGCTCTAGGGCTAGCGCCGGCGGTAGCTCCTAGGGAGCTGTTTGTTGAGGTATGAAGCCTCCTTTCGTTGATCGGCCTGAGGTGAAGCTGTACCCGCGTCGGACGATTGATGCCGACGAGTTGAGCACGAGCAAAGCTGATCCAAACCCGCCCCCATACCGGATCAGTGAAGAGGTAGCCCCCCCGGTGCACCGTAAGATGTTGGGAAGGGTCCGTAATACAAGGTAGTCTTGACGGCCAAGCTCATGCGAACTCCTTGTTTAAGGAGTTATTAGGTGTGGCTCAGGGAGTACACCGTGAGAGTGACTTGAGAGCACAAAACGTGTGGCCGTGCGTGCCAACGTTGGTGTTGATTGCTTATACATGTGGTGCTTGAATGCACCTTGACAATTTATGCCTATACTGTCTGCCTGCATGGAAGGAGTATCGCCACCCTGTCTATAGGGGTGGGGTCGTTATAATATTGGTCAGCTTTAGCTGACCGGTTACTTATTTCCATGTTTTGGTGGATCGTTCTTGCAGGTGCAGGTGAGCCAAGCGGGAAATCGCTTGCTGGAGCTTATGCTGTGTTGGCCCTCGAAAGCCAACCTCCCCTCTTTTGCTTTCCTTAAATTGCCGGCCCGCGTGCCGATGTATGTTTTGGAGTTTTGAAACATTATTTTAATGTAAGGCTTTAAGGCCATAACTCTATTGTTTCATTCCTGGGATAGTGGACAGTTCTAAAAAATGTTTTAATCAAATGCTTCCGCTTACGTTTTATTTACTCTGGTGTAGTTGTAGCTCTTTTCTGTTTATCACCTTATGATGCCTAACTAGTATGCATAGTATGGCGTGCGGTCCCGGCTGGACCTACTGTTATATTATCTGTACTGGCAGGGTGTTACAATTTGGTATCAGACTTTAGGAATCGATCTGTAGTTTTGTGAATTCGAGGCCGAATTCCTTTTAAGGGGTGGAGTGCACGTGTTGTGCGTTCACCTAAAACGATTTAAAAACTAACAAGAATGTCCACTTAGGAATGAAAAACGGGTTTGTTTGCGGAACCTGAATGTTCCTTGCTTGTTAGTTGTTATGTTTTCGGTCCTTATTCTGTGTTTTGCACGATTATAGGTGACGAGGAGTGCTGCGGGGCAGTCTCAACCCCGTAACACCGCCAAAAGTAGTGCGTCCGCTGAGGTACCAGCGACCACTCCTTCTGCTGAGATGGTTAGATTAGTCGCTGAAGCGGTCTTCGCGATGATCAATAACCAAGCTGCACGGCTTGCACAGCCTACTACTCCTACTCTAGAGGTGGCCCCAGTGCCTGTTACTGCAGTGGAGCATAGAACGGAACCTGTTGTAGAGCCTAGGGTGGAACCGAGAGTGGAACATGTAGCTGTGAGGTGAGCGCGCAACCAGCAATTGAAGCACTTTCTAAGCTTCAACCCTCCAACCTTCCTTGGGACCGAGTCCCCAACAGAGGCCGAGGATTGGATGGAAATAGTAAAGAAGACTCTATGGGCAACAACAACTGAAGAGGTGATGAAACTCACCTTAGCCACTTTCCTTCTGAATGTAGAGGCAGGGCTTTGGTGGGATGAACTGGAAGCGCACAAGTTGGTTGGTAGAGTTATTACCGATGTCTCGATTGCAGAGTTCACAAGTCTGTTTCTCTAGAGGTTTATTCCTTCTGCCCAGCGCCGTGCGTTGCAAAATCAGTTTCCGCGGTTAACTCAAGGAGATCGTTCGGTGGACGACTACATGCATGAGTTCATGAGACTGAGTCGCTATGTGGGATCTTTGGTAGAAGATGAGGAAGCTAAGACGAATAAATTCTACGAAGGCCTTCGAGATGAGTTAAGGCTGCTTTTGGCAGGCCCTATTACTTTTGGCTTCCAGGTTATGGTGCAAACTGCCAGAACACTGGAACTAGATATGCAGAGAGTGCAACGCGCAAAAGGCCTCAACAAGAAGCTGCTAGAATTTCTCGCGTCGACCTCTCAAGTAAAGCCTGAGTTCAGGAAAATAAGAGGAAGTCTAGGTTCGCGGAACCAGCTCCTTCAATTGTATCGTGTGCAACTACTACGTGGGGTCCTATTACATGTTTCACCTGCAGGAAGGTGGGACACAAAGCCATAGTCTGTCGAAGTGGTCCCCCGAAGACAGGAAACTGAGCGGTGGACTATGCTCGTGCGACGGGTTCTTCTTATGCGGAGAAAGGCAAAGGTGCGGAATCTTCTTCTTCCCAGCAACCTACGACCCAGCCGAGAGTCTATTTGCTTGGCCAGCAAGAAGCCATCCGACAAAATGACATCGTCTTGGGTATGAATTAAAATTTAGCTTTTACAGCTTAACGTGATTTATACTGCATGTACGACTATATCTTTGTTGATGTGCTTTTAGGCTTCGTTCTAATCTTCAACTATCCGGCGAGAGCTCTCTTCGATACTGGAGCATTGCACTCCTTCTTGTCTAAGGACTTCTTGTTACGAATCGGAGTACCGTCTACCCTAGTGAAGGATAGCTGGAGGTAGTGCTGCCCAATGGATCTCGGATCAGCGCGGATAGGTTGAGTCGTGTAAAGGTGCGGATTGGGAATCGGGAATTCGACTTGGAAGCATCACTACTACCACTGGCTGAGTTTGACGTAATCTTTGGCATGAACTGGCTCTCAAAGCAGCGAGCATGCATAGATTGCAATCGAAAGGAGGTTACTCTGGTAAAGAACACCGGTGACGAGACCACATTTGCAGGCATGCGAGGAGCAAGCAAGACTCTGATGTCTGTTCTCCAGGTGGTCAAGGCGGTGAGAAAAAGCGGGGAGTTGTTCTTCACGTTGTTGGAGGCTTCGACGCCTAAGCCCAGTTTAAGTGATGTCCCTGTAGTGGCAGAGTATGTGGACGTGTTTCCCAACGAACTCCCTGGGGCTCCACCCCAGCGAGAGATTGATTTCTGTATCGAGTTAGTGTCAGGTGCCAAACCCGTGTCACGCTCACCGTACCGGATTGCGCCAAAGGAATTGGCAGAGTTGAAAGTTCAGCTGCAGGAACTGCTAGAGCAAGGCTATGTACGTCCAAGTTCATCCCCTTGGAGTGCACCATTTTATTTGTGAAAAAGAAGGACAGGAGCTTGCGTCTATGCATCGACTATAGAGAGCTGAATAAGCTGACCGAGAAGAACTGCTATCTGATTCCAAGAATCGACGACTTATTCGACCAACTGGTTGGGTCGACGGTATACTCGAAGCTAGACTTAAGGTTCGGCTATTATCAGCTTTGTATAAGGGCTTGCGATATTCCAAAGACGGCGTTCAGTACCCACTTCGGGCACTACGCGTTCACGGTTATGCCGTTCGGCCTTTCTAACGCGCCGTCGGTATTTATGGACTTGATGAATAGAACGTTCCGAGAGTATTTGGACCGATTTGTGGTCATCTTCATCAACGATATTTTGGTATACTCTCAGTCTGAAGAGGAGCATACAGAGCATCTGCATGCAGTGTTGAGCACCTTAAGGAGGAGTCAGCTATATGCTAAATTCTCCAAATGCGAGTTTTGGCTACCATCAGTAGCGTTCCTTGGTCATGTCGTTAGTGGGGAAGGAATAACAGTCGATCCGTCGAAGATAGCATCAATCCGAGAGTGGCCTGTGCTGAAAAACGTGGCTGAAGTCCGAAGCTTCTTAGGACTTGCCGGTTATTATAGGCGCTTCATGGAGAACTTTTCGAGGATCGCACTTCCTCTCACTAAGCTGACTAAGAAAGATTAGAAGTTCGCTTGGTCGCCTGAGTGCGCACGAGCTTTTGAGGAACTGAAGAGTCGTCTGACCACGATGCCCATTCTATGCTCTCCATATGGAACGGAGGGTTATGAAATATATAGCGATGCCTCGGGGAGCGGCTTTGGTTGCGTTCTGGTGCAGTTTGGGCAGGTGATCGCTTATGGCTCCCGACAGTTGAAGGTACATGAGAGGAACTACCCGGTCTATGACTTGGAGTTAGTGGACGTGGTATTCGCTCTTAAGTTATGGAGGCACTACTTATATGGTGTGAAGATCGACATCTTTACCAACCACAAAAGTCTCAAGTACCTGCTTGATTAGAAGGAGTTGAATATGCGACAAAGGAGGTGGATGGAGTTCCTGGGGGACTACTCTCGGAAATGGGAATGTGGTTGCAGACGCGCTGAGTCGGCGGGCTCCCGCGCAAGCAAGTTGGATTTTGATGCATGATGAACGTCTAATCCGTGATCTAGAGTCTCTGGATCATATCACTTGTGTCGATAAGCGAGTGCCTTCTACTGCATGCTTAAACTTTACGGAGGTTCAATACGATCTTGCCAACCGAGTTCGCCAAGCTTTGGAGCTGGATGAAAGCATGAAACATTACAAGGCGGAGACTTTGGATGGGTCTAACGCTGAATTCTCTTTCGACGATGGTCTTTTTTGGAAAGATACGAGATTGTGCGTCCCAAAAGTGGCAAATTTATGGGAGGAATTGATGTACGAGGCTCACTTTACCAAGTACTCGATTCACCCGGGGAGCACGAAGATGTTTATGGATATGAAGAAACTCTTCTGGTGGCCAGGATTGAAGAAAGACATTGCTCTCTACGTGGCAAAGTGCCATACTTGCGCGTTAGTGAAGGCTGAATGTCAAAGGCCTGGTAGGTTTCTGAAGTCTTTGCCGATTCCGGAGTGGAAGTTCGACGACATTTCGATGGATTTCGTGCACGGGTTGCCGAGATCACAGCATGGAAACGGCGCCATCTGGGTGATCGTAGATCGTTTAACAAAGGTATCGCACTTTATTCCGAATCGGAAAGACGATCCTGTTGAAAAGCTCGCAAAGTTATACGTTGATAGTATCGTACGATTGCACATAGTTCCCCGTAGCATCATGAGCGATCGTGATGGGCGATTCACATCTAATGATTGGAAACTGATCCACCAACTATTGGGTACTAAGCTGAAATTTAGCACGGCCTTCCACCCGCAAAAGTATGGACAGACTGAGAGGACCAATAGGACAATGGAAGACATGCTCCGGATGTGCGCCCTGGATTTCGGAAAGAGATGGGAGGATCATCTCTATATGATTGAGTTTGCTTACAACAACAGCTATCAATCAAGTATAAAAATCGCTCCGTTCGAAGCCCTTTATGGTAGAAAATGTCGTACGCCGTTGGCTTGGGCTGAAATGGGTGACACAAAGTTGTTGAAGCACAAGGATGTAGATGAGGCGAATACATCAATTCAGGCAATACGAGAGCGGTTACTCATTGCACAAGATAGGCAGGCAAAATACTACAATGCGCCTCATCGGAACGTCGAGTTTGCCGTTAGTGATTGGGTGTACCTGATGATCAAACCATTCAAGGGAGTATCGAGGATCCGATGCTTGAAAAAGCTGTGTCCAAGGTACGTAGGACCGTTTGAGATTCTAGAATGCATTGGTGAAGCTGCCTATCGGCTTGCTCTATCTGAGGAGTTAAGCGGGCTGCATGACGTATTCCACATCTCCGTGTTGAGAAAGGCTGTGAAGGAACCTACGCTTATTGTTACGGTTGACGAGGTGCCGATTGATGCTGGGCTAGAGACGAAAGTCAAGCCCATACGCATCGAAGATACCGAGGTAAAACAATTGCGGAACAAAGCCATCCGAATGGTAAAGGTCCGTTGGGACAACTGCGGAAAAGAGGAACTCTCTTGGGAAAGAGAGCAAACCATGATTACGGAGTACCCCGAGCTTTTCCTTTCAGGTATAAATTATATTTTTTTGTACCTTGCTATTTTTATAATTTTGAGCCGAAATTCTGTTAAGGGGGGTGGAGTTGTAACACCCCAAAACCCTAACAGAGAAATTTGCTGCTGGGAGCTAGCCAAGTCGACGAAGATTTAGCTGAATTGATGGAAGCTAGCGCTGGCGCTAGAGTTAGCGCCGATGGTAGGTCTTTCTGTCGATTAGTTGTGCGTCGAGACTGTGAGGAAACCGTCGAGACCGTGAGGCAACTGTCGAGAGCTAGCTCTGGCGCTAGTGCTAGCGCCGGTGGTTGCTTGCGATATAGATCCGTGATTTGAAATCGTGGCCGTCAAATCCAAAGGGTTTTAGATCCGATGGTTGGGACTTATTCCGGGAATTCTTAGGCCTTGACCAGAGGAGGGTTTATCATTATTATTCTAAGTCTTATCTCTCTTCAAGCTTGAGAAAGAGGAAAGCCAAGGAGGAAGAAGAAGGCATCTTCCGCCATTGACGGAGCTCCGAAGCTCCGAATTGCGAGCCGTTTACAGATCTACGGAGAGCATCCCGGTGCGGTCCTTTCCATCATATCCGACTGGAATCTTGGATTCTCATGATGCCGAAGAAAACAACAAGGGTAACGATCTTCTACTTGGACAAGTGAAGTCCTCCTTTTTATTGGCATGATTGCATGGAAAACCCCCCAACGATTGGTGGAGAAAGGGAAGTTTCTAGTGGTTTGATCATTTCAATTCCCTTTGGTTACTTGCATATATCATCCGGAATCGTAGTACGGACATAGGCATTATGTGTGAAACCCATCCGAACAGGTTGGTCTGGATTGGTGATGGATATATTGTCGATTATGCCGGAGAAGACTCCGTGATCTTGTAACGCCGGCGGTAGCTCCCAGGGAGTTGTTTGTTGAGGTGTGAAGCCTCCTTTCATTGCTCGTGCTGAGGTGAAGCCGTACCCGCGTCGGACGATTGATGCCGACGAGTTGAGCACGAGCAAAGTTGATCCAAACCCGCCCCCATACCGGATCGGTGAAGTGGTAGCCCCACGGTGCACCGTAAGATGCTTGGAAGGGTCCGTAAGACAAGGTAGTCTTGACGGCCAAAGCTCATGCGAACTCCTTATTTAAGGAGTTGTTAGGTATGGCTCAGGGAGTACACCGTGAGAGTTCCTTGAGAGCATGAAACGTGTGGCCGTGCGTGCCAATGTTGGTGTTGATTGCTTATACATGTGGTGCTTGAACGCACCTTGACAATCTATGCCTATACTGTCTGCCTGCAGGGAAGGAGTACCGCCACCCCGTTTATAGGGGTGGGGTCGTTATAATATTGGTCAGTTTTAGCTGATCAGTTACTTGTTTCCACGTTTTGGTGGATCGTTGTTGCAGGTGCAGGTGAGCTAAGCGGGAAATAGCTTGCTGGAGCTTATGTTGTGTTGGCCCTCGAAGGCCAACCTCCCCTCTTTTGCTTTCCTTAAATTGTCGGTCTGCCTGTCGATGTATGTTTTGGAGTTTTGAGACATTATTTTAATGTAAGGCTTTAAGGACATAACTCTATTGTTTCATTCCTGGGATAGTGGACAGTTCTAAAAGATATTTTAATCAAATGCTTCGCTTACGTTTTATTTACTCTGGTGTAGTTGTAGCTCTTTTCTGCTTATCAACTTATGATGCCTAACTAGTATGCATAGTATACTGAGAGAACTCTTCCGCGAGTCCATCTTTCCTATCTTCCGAAGACCACCTTCTTTCTGTTCCGAATAGGGTATATACGTGGTCTTTTCATTGGTGTAATACATGTTCCAGTCTAAGATGGTTCACCTAGACATCCGTAGAGATGGTGGTGCTTTTGCCTCGAAGGTATGTGAAACTCAAGGTTGAGGCACTCTAGTCTTAATTGGGAGACCGCCCCGTGGGTAGGTCCTGCCACCGGATAAGTGCAAGCAAAGTGTAATTGATAGCTGCTTGCAGAGGAGATCGACCCGGACCTGTTCTATCAGTTTCTCATCTTGAAATGCTACTCCTCCCCCGAACCGTCAGAATTGCCACACCTTGACCTTGACTTCCAATATCTTCCCTAACATCGCCAGGGTTGACTTCACCTTAGACTTCACATCTTTTTTGTCATGAAACACAAGAGTGAGAATCCACCTTATCGCGGTCTTATGAAAACCAAGTCAACACTACAAACCTGTTCAGATGGGCTTCACACAGTATGCCTATGTCCTTACAGTGATCCGGACTCTATATGCAATTTCTACGGGGATATACCCTATCACCCGTCGGAAGAAACCTATCCACTAATTAGTGGAAATCTTCCTGCTACTTACACAAATCAAAGGACAAGCGTGTCCAAAGATTCAGGAGGAGAATCGTTACCCTTGACGATTTCTTTGACGCCATGAACTTGAAATCACTCCAGATGGAAAGGTTCGCACCACGCTTTCCTTTACGAATTTGAGCTCGACACGATGAACGGCTAGCCAAAAGGATCTCCTTCCTCTTCCCGACCTTTGCTTCCTTGCCTTAGGAGAGAAATTCCAAGTGAGAAATAATGAGAAGAGAACCATGTTTTGCTGCCTTTATAAATATAAGAGCTACCACCGACGTTAGCTTCTTAACGCCAGGCGTTAGCCCAAATGCGGTACAGTCGAACTTATCCAAATCCTCTTACTCCTATTGGCTGGATCCCTAACAGGGCGCATTAACTTCTTAACGCCCGATGTTAGCCATCTCTACGACCGACGAGACCACTCGTCGATCGTAGGAGCTTCACGACGACTCAACAATGGTTCCGTCGAATCACTACCATCGGCATTAACCCTAACGCCTAGCATTAGCTCTCTAGACGAACATTTGAGACGTCGAAAATAGGACCTTTACGACGAAAAGGGAAATTCATCCAGTTATTGGCTTAACGCTTGACGTTAACGCTAACGCATGACGTTAGCTCCTATTACCAGAAATCTTCTTTCTTCTGCTGGGGAAAATTGGGGTGTTTCAATCCCCCTCCCCTTACAGAAAGTTCATCCCGAACTTCCAGAAATAAGAAAGAAAGAAAAACAAAAGTACAAAATATAACATTTGTACCTCAAAGGAACAATCCGGGGAACTCCTCAAGCATGGTATACCCTCGCTCCCATGAAAGCTCCTCACGACCGCAGTTGTCCCAGCAGACTTTGAACATTCTGATCATTTTGTTCCGTAATTGCTTGATTTCAGTATCTCCAATGCGAATGGGCTTGAACTTTGTCGTTAGCCCACCATCGACCGACACTTGAACATCAGCCACAAGCAGTTGAGCAGACTCTTGCACAACCCCCCTTAGTACGGAGATGTGAAACACATCATGCAAACCACTCAACTTTGTTGAAAGAGCGAGGCGATATGCAACTTCACCAACACGCTCCAGTATCGCAAACTATCCAAGGTATATCTTGGACTCAGATTTTTCAAGCGTCGAATCCTTGACACACCCTTAAAAGGTTTAATTTTGAGATAAACCCAATCACCCATGACGAGCTCGACGTTCCTGTGTCTGTCATTATAGTACTTCACTTGCCTATCTTGTGAAATCAACAACCTCTCCCAGATTGTTCGAGTTGTCAAAGTAGCATCTTCGGCTTCATTTCGCTTAAACAGCTTAGTCTCGCACGTCTCTGCCCAAGCCAAAGGATTACGACACTTTTTACCATAAATGGCCTCAAAGGGCGCCATTTGTAGACTCATTTGATAGCTGTTGTTATAAGCAAACTCGATCATATAGAGATGGTCCTCCCACCTCTTGCCGAAATCCAAAGCGCACATTCGCAGCATATCCTCCAATGTTCTATTGGTCCGTTCAATCTGCCCATCATTTTGAGGGTGAAAGGCAGTGCTAAACTTCAGCTTGGTATCCAATAGTTGGCGGATTAGCCTCCAATCATTTGAAGTGAAGCGTCCATGTCGGTCACTTACGAATCTACGGGGCACACCATGCAATCGTACTATATTATCAACATATAACTTTTCTAACCTTTCCACTAAATCGTCTCGCCGGTTAGGAATGAAGTGTGCGACTTTCGTCAATCGGTCCACGATCACCCAAATGGTATCGTTCCCAGGCTGCGATCTCGCCAAACCATGCACGAAATCCATTGATGTGTCATCAAACTTCCATTCCGAAATTGGTAACGACTTCAAAAAACCACCAGGTTTTTGACGTTCGGCCTTCACGAGCGCGCAAGTGTGACACTTGGCCATGTATAGGGCAATGTCTTTCTTTAAACCCGACCACTAGAATAGCTTCTTCATGTCCTAGTACATTTTTGTGCTCCCCGAGTGGATTGAGTACTTAGTAAAGTGTGCCTCCTACATCAAATACTCCCGCAATTTACCAACATTGGGCACGCACAATCGACTGTCTTTCCACAAAAGAGCATCTTCAAAGGAGACCTCGACATTAGACCCATCCACGATCTCTGCCATGTACCATTTCATGCTTTGATCAAGTTCCAATGCCAATCGGATTCTGTCCGCAAGGTCATACTGCACCTCCGTCCAATTCAAACATGTTGTGGCACTTGTTCTCTTGTCAACGCAAATGATTTCTAAGGCCTCCAAGTCCCTGATTAGATGCTCATTGTGCATCTGAATCCAGTTCGCTTGTGCAGAAACCCTCTGACTTAAAGCATCAGCAACAACATTCCCCTTCCCGGGAGTGGAATGAATCTTGAAAGTGTAGTACCCAAGGAACTCCATCCACCTTCGTTATCGCATATTCAACTCCTTCTAATCTAAAAGGTATTTCAGGCTCTTATGGTCCGTAAAGATGTCGATCATCACGCCATATAAATAATGCAGCCAAAGCTTAAGAGCGAATATAACGACCGCTAGCTCAAAGTCAAGGACCAGATAATTCCTTTCATGCACTTTCAGTTGGCGAGAGCCATAAGCAATAACCTGACCATTTTGAAGAAGAACACAACCTAAGCCGCTCCCTGACACATCACTGTAGATTTCAAAGCCTTCAGTACCACATGGCGAACATAGAATTGGCGTCGTGGTCAGACGACTCTTCAGCTCTTCAAAAGCTCATCCGCACTCTGGCGACCAAACAAACTTAGGATCTTTCCTAGTCAATGTTGTGAGTGACACAACTATCCTCGATAAGTTCTCTACGAAGAGCCTATAATAGCCGGCAAGTCCTAAGAAACTTCGGACTTCCGCCACTATAGACAACACAGGCCACTCCCGTATCGCAAATATCTTCGCAGGATCCATAACAATGCCCTCTCCACTTACCACATGACCTAGGAATGCCACCGAGGACAACCAAAACTCACATTTAGAGAACTTGGCATACAACTGACTTTGCCTCAATGTATCCAATACAATTCGCAAGTGAATCACATGCAATTCTTCCGGCTGAGAGTATACTAGTATATCATCTATAAAAACAATAAGAAATTGGTCTCGAAACATTATGTTCATCAAATCTATAAATACTGATGGCACATTCATCAAGCCAAATGACATCACTGTGAACTCAAAGTGCCCGTAACGGGTACTAAATGCCGTCTTGGGAATATCACATTCACTAATCCACAACTGGTAGTAGCCAGACTTCAAATCCATCTTCAAGTACACAGTCGATCCAACCAGCTGATCGAATAAATCATCGATTCGCGGAATCAGATACTTATTCTTTTCTGTCAGGTTGTTTAGTTTGTGGTAGTCTATACACAGACACAAGCTTCCGTCCTTCTTCTTCATAAAGGGGACTGGTGCACCCGAAGGGGATGAACTTGGGCGTATATAGACTTGCTCCAGTAACTCATGCAACTGAACTTTCAATTCCGCTATCTCTTTTGGCGCAATTCGATACGGTGAGCGCGCCACAGGTTTGGCACCTAGCAACAACTCAATAGTGAAGTCAATCTCTCGCTGAGGTGGAGCCCCAGGAAGATCTTTTGGGAAAACATCAGCATACTCTGATTCGATTGGGACATCACACAAACTGGGCTTTGGCTCAGAAGTATCCAACATCGTGAATAATACCTCCGCGCCTTTCCGAACCACCTTGACTACTTGGAGAGCAAACATCAACATCTTGCTCGATCCTCACATACCGGTAAACGTAGTCTCGCATTCAGTATTTTTCCAGGACCTGTACAACCAAAATCCACCAAGCAGTGGGAAAATAGGTAACCGGTCAGCTTTAGCTGACCAAAACTTATAACGACCCCACCCCATTCCCGAGGCTGCGTCACTCCTTCTATGCAAGCAAGCATTAACAACATATATGTATGCGTCTACGCACCGCATACATACTATCATCACAAACGTCGGCACGCAAGTCCACACGTCTCGTGCTCACATGGCACAGTTTCAGTGTACTCCCCAAGTCCACTTCCATCATCAGTACTTTTTCAACTTAGATGGAAATTGAGCTAAGCTGTACTAGCCTACGCTTTCTGACAATCCTTTCCATAAGATGGTGCACCGAGGGGAGAGGATTCACCTTGCCTGACTTAATCATCGTGATCAACTAGCACGATGCAGGTATAGTTTCACCTAAGCCCGGGTCATCAATACAGCCTCACATGCAAATTCAATCAACCATGCGACAACGAGTGCCACTGACACTAATGCCGACGTTAGCACTAACGCCACTCGTTAGCTAACAGAACACGTTTCTATCATCTTTTTTGGGTATTTTTTGGAGATCGCCTCCAGAACTCCCTGCAGCACATCACAGCACCCAGAACCTGAAAAAAGCATACATACGCGGAGTCTTCTCCAGAGCATAATAAAGCGATATCAACATCACCAATCCAGACCAACTTGTCCAGATGGTCTTCATACAGTATGCCTATGTCATTTCTACCGGGATATACCCTATCAACCCGTCGGAAGAAACATATCCACTAATTAGTGGAAATCTTCATGCTACTTATGCAAATCAAAGGACAAGTGTGTCTAAAGATTCAGGAGGAGAATCGTTACCCTTGAAAATTTCTTCGGCGCCATGAACTTGATGGAAAGGTTCGCAGAACGCTTTCCTTTATGAATTTGAGATCAACACGATGAACGGCTAGCCAAAAGGATCTCCTTCCTCTTCCTAACCTTTGCTTCCTTGCCTTATGAGAGAAAATCCAAGTGAGAAATAATGAGAAGAGAACCACATTTTGCTGCCTTTATAAATATAAGAGCTACCATCGATGTTAGCTTCTTAATGCCAAGCGTTAGCCCAAAGGTGGTACAGTCGAACTTATCCAAAACCGCTTACTCCTATTGGCTGGAGCCCTAACGCGACATGTTAACTTCTTAACGCCCGACGTTAGCCATCTCGACGACCGATGAGACCACTCATCGATCGTAGGAGCTTCACGATGACTCAACAACCATTCTGTCGAATCACTACCGCCGACGTTAACCCTAACGCTCAACATTAGCTCTCTAGACAAACCGTTGAGACGTCGAGAACAGGACCTTTACGACGAAAAGGGAAATCCATCGAGTTATCGACTTAACGCTCGACGTTAACACTAACGCCTAGCGTTAGCTCCTATTACCAGAAATCTTCTTTCTTCTGCTGGGGAAAACTAGGGTGTTACAGCTTGACCGAGAATTGTCGAGCTCTTCAGATTCTCATTAAAAGTTGTTAAAGGAAAGGAAGCTTTAAGATCTGGTTCTTAGAAAAGATGGTGATAAACCCGATGTTATCAAGGGAAAAGAATTCTTTGAAGTGTGTTAGGAGTTTGAAGAGGTTAATGACTTTGGCCCTCCTGGGAATGTCAGTTGTGAATATGAGTGCATAGAAGTTGATGATCAAGGCCTGCTAGGCCATCTTTTCTGTATCCATGGAGGCACCAGACTCGAGTCCTCCCGGAAGGCTAGCATGGCCAGAGTTTTTCATTTCGATGTTGCCTCAGCCTCCTCCTAAGCTCCTTTTTGAGGGACTGTCATCTTTAATCAAGATGACCTCCCTTCAACCGCCAACCCTTTCAACGATGTTGTAGTTATCAAAGCGGTTCCTAGAAAACTACACGGTAACAAGAATTTTAATAGATAACGGAGGTTCTGTTAATCTTCTCTTCAAAGAAACTTTTGAAGCTTTGAGGACTGGTAAGAACTTCCTCGCGAATGATAGACCTCTCCACAACTTATCTGGAGATAGGAAGGGGGTCGAAGGAAGCATATCTCTATCAGTAACATTGAGAGGAGTGACCAAGCATATCTAGTTTGTAGTAGTAGATGCCCCAAACAACTACTATGAAATTTTTGGAAGGACGGTCCTCAATGAGTATCAAGCTATTTTTCAACCTTCCACCTAGCAATCAAGTTCGCCATGGAAGGGAAACAGTTCAGGGTCAGGAGTGACCCAAAACTTTCAAGAGAGTGTTATGTCAAGACAGACAATGTCATTAAGTCCTTTCCTCCCTAAGCTGAAGGTACCTCTAATTTTCTTTTGATTCATATTGATCAATGCTCTGAAGTTTCAAAAGTAAAGGAAACAAAAGAAGTGACTTCCCCAGAAGAAGAAAAAGATGACGCTCATCTGGAACCTACCTACGTCACCCAAATTGTCCTTGTTTCAGAAGAAGGTGGAGACAAGGTGTTCTCCATCAATGTGGAGTTGTCTAAAGAAGAGAAGGCAAAGTTAATCACTTGCCTCATCCAAAATCTGGATGTGTTCTCTTGGTCAGTAGATGACATATCAGGAGTGGCTCCTGATGTTGCCCGCCACCATCTCAACATTGACCCAAGCTTCAAGCCAATAATGCAGAAGAAGAGAGCGATGACTCTTGCTCAAACCATCTGAGAGGTCGCCAAGCTCATTAAAGCAAACTTTGTTCAAGAAATCCAATACCCCGAGTGGGTATCTAATATTGTAACAGTCAAGAAGGCCGGTGGAAAGTGGCATATGTGTGTGGATTTTTCTAAACTCAATAAATTGTGTCCCAAAGATTGATACCCCTTGCCTCAGATAGATTCTCTAGTTGATTCTGTGGTAAGGTAATCTTGCATGAGTTTCTTAGATGCATTCTTTTGTTATTACCTAATAAGAATGCATAAGCCCGATATCCCTCATACCTCTTTTATCACAAACGATGGAGGTTTTTGTTATCGTGTAATATCTTTCAGGCTCAAGAATGTTGGCGCAACCTATCAACACATGATGGATCTAGTTTTAAAAAAACAAAAAGGCAGAAATCTTGAAGCTTATGTTGATGATATCTAAATTAAAAGCAAAATATTTTCCACTCATATCAAAGATCATATAGAGACATTCGCTACTCTATGAGCTTTTAAAATGAAGCTTAACCCCTCAAAATGTGTCTTTGGGGCAAGTAAAGGAAAATTTATGAGCCATCTCCTTACTCCCAAAGGACTCAAACCTAATCCCAATACAGTAAGAAACAATTCTTGATATGTCACCTTGAAAATCACCAAAAGAAGTTAAATAGGTAAGAGGAAGAATGCAGAGTGAAACAGTTCTGTTATTCTAGAGGAATGACTAAGATCACACCTAGAGGGGGGTGAATAGTGTGATAGGTGATTTATGAGATAAAAAAATAAAAGCCTAAAATAAGCAATCACAGCAAAGCACACAGAGACACAGAGATTTATAGTGGTTCCCCAAGAATTCGGTACATCAACTTTCCCCACACCTTTCAAGCAGTGTGCTTGACAAAGCAAAACTCATTCAAAACTCAAAACTCACACATAGTTCCTACCTCAATCTTTTACAATAGAAGACCTACACTCAGATCTATAAATAGATCCTACCTCAGATCACAAAGATCTTACACTTATATCACAAAGATCTTACTCTCAGATCACAAAGATCTTACCTCAGATTCATACAGAAATCTGACACTCAGATCACAAAGATCTTACATAATTGTTTATAGAATTACAGTTTTTACAAGAATAGACTCAAAAAGATTAAGACTTGGATCTTGAGTATTCAATAGAAACCTAGCAGTAGACTTCATCTTCCTTGATAGATGGTAGTATATAACTTGTAAGAATAGATCTGGATCAAGTAAAATGAGCAGCAATAATCCTTTCTTAGTTGATAGACAATTGAAAACTTCTTCAGGATCATGATCAATAACACTCTTGAGAATTGAAAAGGATTTTGCTCTTGATGGTAGAATAATTGACTTAAGAATTTTTGCTGTCGAATTTGTATTATGCAGATAAGTAGTTGCAATAGGAAGAGTCTTTCCCCTTTTATAGTGATGCGTATCTTAAAAGGAAATGGAGGAGATCAGGGGATGTGATAATTATCACTGAATTTGAATTTTCAAATATGATTAGAAAAAGGAATATACAAATTTGACTTAATTTGGAATATTCCTCCTATAGTAATAACGATCAGAAAAAGGAATGCACAAATTTGACTTAATTTGGAATGTTCCTCCAATTATAATGATTGAGTAATTGATTCCATAAGCATTTCTCCAACAATTTTAATTCATTAAGGACTTCCATAGGATTACCCTTGAAATGCGCCTAGATTTACGCGAAGAGATTGGAAATATAATAATAACACGCACTCTGCAATTACTTAGAACAAATCCAAATAAGTTGTAGTCTGTCCAGTCGACATGAAGATCATCCCGTCGATCGCCATTAATCCAGTCGATTCCCTGTCCAGTTAACTTGAAGAATAGGTGTCACAACCCATCTCGACAAGGGTCAGAGCGCGCTTTGGGCGGACCGTGATGCCACAGGCATGGGCAGAAAGGAACCCATGCCTGCTAAGGCGGAAACAAATATACTACAATAGTTTTAAAATCATTACTTCTGAAAAGAATTAAATATACTTTAAAAATATGCAGAAGCCACAATGAAAGGTTGATACTCATTCATTCTTTTAATAAAACTAATGTCACACACAGTGCTGAAACGATGAACATGCAATAAGTCACAAAAGTAAAGTGTCATAAATAAAATAATCTGATACATCAAAACATCCTAGGAGTTGTCCACAATACACGAGAAAATGGCTGACAATAACTAATACATGAAAGTAAATCCAACAGTGCTGAAACAAAATACATAGAACCCGCAGATACATTATTCAAAATAAAACCTCCAAGCAAAGCTGTAGCTGAACGAAGAAAACTTAGGGAGCAGACGGCGCGGTCACAAACCTTAAGGAAAATCCAAATAGAAGAAAAATGCCTCAGAACAAGAAAATAATAATAAACAGGCTATAAATTAAGTACGTGCAGAAGTAATTCTAAAGTACCAATTAAATCCTGAAGCAAGCTAGTGAAATTATTAGCCTACTCCGAAGTATAGCCTAAACATTTATTTTGCAACGACATAAGCTGTAATCGATGAAATGCGTAGGTGTTTATAGTGGGTGCACATGGTTCACACTCAAGTTCAAGTTCAAGTCTTAGTAGAATAAGGGTATTTCCTGCTTACCGTGACCATGTAATCGAGACGATGCACCACCTAAACCCTAGTTTCCAAGATTTGCTTATGACACTCAGGAACTAAGAGATCCATGTTTTTCCATGGAGATTTCTATCATAACATGACATACTTATGAGATATGAATTTTGTGTTATCAGATACAGTTAATAACTTAGATACAGGTATAGAGAACTTAAATTCTTAATTTGCAAGCGAGAGGGAATTTCTCCACTTGCCTTAAGGTGAAGCCGAGACTAACAAAATGATGGCGGCGGCTAAACGACGCAAGCAAGACTCAAGGTCAGTATTTAACCTGTTTAGGGACCATGAATTTGACATAATGGGAAAAATACACCAACACAAGCGATCCACTTAACAAGCATAAACATGAAGGGTTAGCAAATTTACCTCCCTCAAGAGTGAGGGGAGAAGGGGATACCACGAGCGAATCAGAGATTTGGCAGCGCTTAGGTGACGGAGACCCTAAATCGGAGAGGGTTTTGGAGAGGTTCCACCACTAGATCCGGCGAGCGGTACCAGAAACACAAACATATTCGGGATTAGACGATTATACGATGAACACAAGGGGGGCCGATGAAATTAGGTCGATCGGAGAGCGAAAATCACCACGAAAAATTAGGGCATAACTAGAAATGAAAGTTTGGCAGAGATCCTTAACCAATGAAACCAGATCTAGGCTCAAGAATCCATGAGGAGGGGTTTCGAGCGAAACCATAGGAGTCCCCTTGAAATCTGCCGGCCGAAACGGAGATGAAGAGGGGCTGTCGACCTTTTTGGAGGAGGAGGAGCCACTGCCAGCCCTCAAGAAGCGGAGGAGAAGGCACAGTTGGCCGGAGGAAGCGAGGGGCAAGGGCTGCTGCCCTTGCTGCCGTCGTCGGCCTGAAGAGGGGAAGAAGGGGCAGCCTTTTGTTGCCATAGTCGGCCAAGGGAGGGGAAGAGGGAGGCGCAGTCGGCGATGGGAGGCAGAGGAGCAGCGGGAGGCGAGATCGGCAGCGACAGCAGGAGGCGGGATCGGCAGCGACAGCGGCTTGCGATGGAATTGGGAGCGGATTTGGAGGAAACAGGAGAACCCTAGGCCGGTCAATTTAATGTGGGGGGGGGGGGGGGGGGCTCGGTTTAGAAGGGAAATAAAGAGGGGAGAAATAAAACTCTTATCTAATTACCAAAATGCCTCTCTTCCTATCTCATTTTTGTTGTTGTTGTTTTTTTTATCATATATACATATTTTTTTTATGAGTTGTTACAATAGGTGGTCTGTCGTGTCTATTTTTCCTTGTAAGAAAATAGATAAACTCAGTATAGATAGTATGTTTAGTCAATTTTTATTATCGACTTATCATCCCGTCGATACTTTACGTTTAGTCGACATACCTTCCCGTCGATTTTGACTTGCAATAATCTGATTTTCTCTGCTTCCTGAATTCAGTAAATCTCCTTGAATTTTCAAACTTGAGTCTTCAAGATAGATGTCAATATGTAATTAATCATATACTTTAGATCATATAACATGAGTAAGTGTTTGGTCTAAGTGACCCCAAGTAACATTCATATATTTAATCATTCATGGATTAAAAGTACATGTCTGAAGCATAATTAAGGATTCATCAAACACATTAAGTTTATTATTATGTTAATGTTCTTCTTCAAATCAGGAATCTTGGGGATCAAATTCCAATAACCTCCCCCTATTTGAAGAAGTCAGAACCTCACATAATAATAAGTTTATAAATAAAAGAGAAATCAAATAGATATAAAATGAGCAATCTAATAGATATTAAAATCTAGTGTTCAAAGGCTTAAGATAGAGTTTAACAATAATCACAAAGTCCACACATTGTTCTCCCTGTTTTAATCACTTTCACGAGCAGCTTTCCTCTTCTGCTTGGAGAAGTGATTCCTTGGCTTTGGTATATATCTAGTAGGGCCTGGATCCTGAGAGTTATTTTTCCAATACAACCTTCTTTTGGTTTCCTGTTCATGATGCTTGTTTATTTCAATTGAGTTGTAGAATATTTCAATATGTAAACCTTTGTTTCCAAAGTCTCTCCAGGTGGAGAGGATGATTTCTTTGTAAATAGGGCTCCATTCTTCATATTCTGGCATTTGATTGATTTCTTCTCTTCACTTTTGCCTGGTCTGCCAGTCTTCTTTAGTGAGAATTGTTTTTCTCTTTTCAGGGGGGCCTGCTTCCATTCTTTGTGGGTTGATAGAATAATGTTTAGGAGAAACATAACCTTCTTCATCATGATATTGATGCTCATAGCTTAACCCCGGTAGATTCATAGCAACACTTACTTCATTTGCCACCCAGACAGCTTGGTCTGCTCCAGATTTCCTAAGGTTTTCCTCCCCCTTTCTGAATTCTTCAGATAGGTGGAAGCACACTTCAACTACGCAGTCAGATAATTTCCTATGGAGATAATTTACTCCATTTTAAATATGATTCTTGGTTTCCAGGAGATAAGCATCGAAGCCCTGATTCTCTTCAACATTTATTCCTTGAAGTATTCTTCTATTTTCTAGAATGTGATTGTCAGTAGTCTGAAGGGCATTTTCCAAATTTTCAGAGGTTATATACTGATTTTTTATTACATCATCCATCTTTCTGTTGGCATCCTGTAATTTTCCAGCAGTGTTCTGTCAAAGAATCTGTAGGACCGAGTGCTCATGTGATTGACATCTTTCTATAAGTCTGGGAATTTCTTCTGCATTTCTGTTCTCAAGGATTGGTCAGACTTGTCAACATAGGCTTCAATGTGTTTTCTCTGATTGTCAAGCAGGGGGTGGATATGACTGATTAGGGAGGTGGAGGAGGATTCATGGATATGACAAGATGGGATGTCTTATGCTTCTACAGATGGAGGAGGGCTTGGTGCATATGTTCCAAAGTTTATATCTTCATAAAGGTAGTCGGGAGTATCTGCCTTTGATGGCTTTGATGTTGATGGCTCACTTGCAACTGCTTTAACTTTGTAGAGGACAACTTCCATTCCTGTGCAGACATATTCCATGGCATGCACTGGTGGAGTTCAGGAATCTTTGAAGAAAGTTCTTGGACATAGTCCTTTAGCTTGGACTCCCCCTTACGATCATCATCATCTTGAGATTCAATTACTTCTGTTCCCCCAATAGAGTCTAAGAGGAGAGCAACTTTATCAGTCGATGTGATCTTCTCTTGATCAATTATCCCTACTTCCTCAGGGCAAACTTCCTCTACTTCAGCTATAACTGTAGTTGTCATGGGTTGTGCACCTGATGGCATGTCAACCTCTTCTTCCAGGGCATCAATAGGAGAGGGGATTGTTACTGTATGTTCACTGGATTCACCAATGACCTCTGTGATATTTGGTGTTGTGGTGGATATCATTGGTGCTACAGACTCCCCCTCAGGAGAATGGGGGCTAAGAGAGAAACTTTTTCTTTCTTCTTATTTGTAGGGCTTTCTCCTTTGCTTCTTGCAGGGTGAGGAACATATTGATCCCATCTCTTGTTTGTGTTGAGGTCAATCTTTTTTAAGTAATGAATGGACATCCCTAGGCTGGGATCCATTTTTGATGGCAGGCTTAGAGAGAGATAAAGGGATATGATTCTGCAAAAGTTTGGGCTATTCAAACTTTGCACTATTTTCTAAAATAGTACTTTACTCTAGTTAGTTTTCTTTACTAAGATGATTCTGGTCATCATAGAGAACATATATTTGGACATTCTGTCAAAGGATCTTGGCTTGCAGATAAGAGTTTTCCCGACGATATCAGCCAATAATTTTCCTTGGGAATTCATTTTCATTCCGTGGAGGGAGCCCTTAGTTTCTTCTACATACTCACATTATTCTAGAGCGGATTCTTTGTCCTTCTCAGTGAATAGCTCTTCAACTTCATCTTATTCCACCAGTGGAAGTTGGAGATGACAGCCCAAACTGTTTGCATAAATTCTAATTGCCCTCCTTCCTACACTTCTCTTGATTCAGGATCCATTAGAACTTATCTTAGCATTTTGGTAGAATTCAAGAAATTCTCGATTGAAGATGAGAGGAGGTTCTGAAAGAAGAAACTCCAATCCAGATGCTGTAATAAGCCAAATTACATTTTGAATTTTGTCACTGGCTGAGTCGAAGCTTTTCCTTACAAGTTCACTATGAATGTTCACTGAGATTTTGCTGGAGGGATCGGATTTTGGCGCCATTGCAAAAGACGAACATCACGCGATCAACGAGAAGGAGGGATGTTGCGGGGCATGAGGTTTGTGATTAAATTATATATCTATTCATAAGCCTTTCTTAAACCATATATTTAGTATATATAACGCAGCTCAAGAAGCGCGTACCTGATTTGACAATTTTGCCTAGTTTAAAGAGCTGATATATGGACTTTTAATTAATAACCAGAATAAGAGTCTTTTTGAATATTTCTGAGTTTAATAGGCACCAAGTTAGGTCGATTGGAGCTTGTTCGCGTCGATTATTTTTGAAGAGAAATTTTGACCATGCACACTTAAGTAAAATATTATACCAACATATGTGAATGCCAAATTTCTGACCTTCATATGATATTAAAGATTAATCTAAGTTCAACATTTCAAGTTCAAATTTAAATTGAGTGAATTTCATTTTATCAAGGGGCTTTGTGAAAATGTCAGCCACTTGCCAATTAGTTGGATCAAATTCTAGACAAATATTTTTTTTTCAACATGCTCCCTGATGAAATGATACATGTTTTCAATGTGTTTTGTTCTGCTGTGGGAGACTGGATTCTTTGCTATAGATATAGCACTTGAAGAATCACAATAGAGAGGTGTCTTCTTAATGTGAACATCATAGTCTTTCAATTTATGTTGTATCCATAGTAATTGTGCACATCAGCTTCCAACAGAAATATATTCTGATTCTGCAGTAGAAATAGCAGCACTAGTTTGCTTTTTACAACTCCATGAAATTAATATTCTGCCTAGAAATTGACATGTCCTAAAAGTGCTTTTTCTATTTTCCTTACAACCACAAAATCTGCATCTGAAAATCTTGTTAGCTCAAAATCACTGCTTTTAGGGTACCATAGACCAAGATTGGGTGTACCATTTAGATATCTCAGAATCCTTTAAGCAGATGTGTAGTGAGATTCTTTAGGGTTCACTTAATATCTGGCACAAACACATGTAGAAAACATGATGTCTGGTCTACTAGTATTGAGATAGAGTAGGTAGACAATGATGCATCTGTACATGGTCACATCAAAAGGTTTCCCTTTCTCATCCTTGTCCAGAGACACATTTGTTCCCATTGGAGTCCTCATTGAGGTTGCCCTCTCCATGCCAAATTTCTTAATGAGCTCTTTGGTAAACTTGGTTTGAGAAATGAAAATTCCTTCCTCAGATTGCTTAACCTGGAGACCCAAAAAGTACTTTAGCTCTCCCATAGTACTCATTTTAAACTTCCCTTGCATAAGGTTAGCAAACCTTTTACAGAGGTTGTCATCTGTAGAGCCAATGATTATGTCATCAACATAGATTTGAACCAACAATATCTTGCCTTTGATTTCCCTAAAAATAGTGTTTTATCTATCTTTCCTCTTGAAAATTTGTTTTCAAGGAGAAAGGTAGACAAGGTCTCATACCAAACTCTAGGTGCTTGCTTTAGACCATAAAGTGTTTACTTAAGAAAATAAACATGATCAGGGCAAGTTAAGTTGATAAAACCTGAAGGTTGCTCTACATAAACCTCTTCTTTCAAATCACCATTGAGAAAGGCATATTTTACATCCATCTCGTAGACTTTAAATCTTTTGTGGGCTGCATAAGCAAGGATGAGCCTGATTTCTTCTAGCCATGCCACAGGTGCAAAGGTTTGATCATAATCAATTTCTTCTTCCTGTCTATATCTTTAGCAACCAATCTGGCATTATTCTTGATAATGACTCCTTGCTCATCTAGTTTGTTTCTGAACACCCACTTAGTTCCAATTATGTTGTGACCATGCGGTTTTGGAACCAGTTTCCAAACCTTGCATCTCTTGAATTGATTCAATTTCTCTTGCATAGCCAAAATCTAGAATGGATCTTTGTTGGCATCCTCAAACTTCTTCGATTTTTCTTGTGAGAGGAAGCTCAGGAATAATGCTTCATTCATTGAGCTGCTTCTATTTTGCACTCCTTGATTGATATTACCAATAATTTGATCAGGTTGGTGGTTTCTTTGAAACTTGATGGCAGTGGTCAATCTTCTGTTGTCTGTTGGAATCTCTTCAACTGGAGATTCTGCTTCTTGCACTTCAGTTGGTTGATTGTCTTCTTCTGCAGAATCATCATCTTGATTTTCTACTCCCCCACAGCTATTTCCACTAAATGTGACGAGGGAGGTTACTTTTCTTCTTCTGAGACTAATATTTTCAATTCTTTGAGCTTAGAGCTAGAACATGTGATAGAAATTCTAGAAGGCTCTTCAAGTATCATGTTGGATCATCAAAGACCACATTAATAGATTCTTTAATAGTTTTGGAATGAATTAAATATATCTTGTAATCTCTGTTATGATGGCTATATCCAACAAAGATGCCTTCAAAGCATTTATCAGCAAACATTGTCAAGTGATGCTTCCCATTGTTTATGACAACACTTACATCCAAAAATCTTGAAGTAGGCCAAGGTTGGCTTCTTGCCCTTCAGAAGATCATTGGGAGTCTTATTATGATTTTTTTTTATTAGTGCTCTATTTTGCATATGACAAGCTGTATTGACTGCCTCAGCCCAGAAATATTATGGTAGTGAGGAGTCACTCAACATTGATTTGTTTGCCTCAATGAGAGTTCTATTCTTTCTCTCAGCAACTCCATTTTGTTATGGAGTTCTTGGAGAGAAAAACTCCTGTGTGATACCTAGACTCTCACAAAACCTTTTCCTTGCTCCAAATTGAAATTTTATTTGATGATCACTTCTGATTTTGACCACTGAACAGTTAAGTTCATTCTGAATTTGTTTGACAAATGTAGTCAAGACTTTTAGGGTATCTGGCTTTTGTTTAAGAAAGAAAACCCATGCAAATCTAGAGTAATTATCTACAATCACAAATGTATAAGACTTGCCCCATATACTGTGAATTGACATTGGGCCAAACAAGTCTATGTGCAACATATATAAACATCTAGTGGAATCCTTCAAACAAACTAACTTGAAGGGGGCCTTTGTTTGCTTCCCCATTTGGAAGCATGACATGGACCTTCTTGTGCACAATTCCACTTGGGACCATCTCTAACCAAGTTTTCTGATAGGAGCTTATTAATGGATTTATAATTTATATGAGCTAGTCTCTTGTGCTATTGAATACAAAGAGATGCCCTACTAGTTGTCATTAAACATATAGGAGAATATAACCTAGAGCAAAGGAAATTAAGACAATATATATTCCCACTCCTAGTACCAGTAAGAATAACTTCAGAATTTTTAGTATTCTTAATGAGACACTTATCCTTGTGGAAAAAACTACATAGTCAAGATCACAAAGTTGACTTATGCTTATCCGATTGTGTTTCAATCCTTCCACATATGCTACCCTTGAGATGGTAACTATGTCATTAGTAATTTTTACCATAACCTTTTGTTTTCCCTTTGTCAGATCCCCCAAATGTAACTTTAGGACCATCTTCTACGGGAGTGAATTCTTTCAAAAGGCTTCTTGTTAAAGTCATGTGCCTGGAACATCCACTGTCCAAATACCAAATAGGAGTTTGATTGGTCTTTGGACATACATGCAAAATAAACTATTTCTTCTCAGGTTCCCAAAACTGGTTGGGTCCTAGATTTCTGTTAGTCTTGAAGAACACATTAGATCTACCTACTCCAGGATTTGCAAAATGGAACTTAACGAGATTGTTTATTAGCTTGACATTGATTGCCCTTGGAACTGTTGGGTTGAACCAACAATTAATTGGAAAGTGGCCAATCTTGCCACAACACCAACATTCAAACTTATTGTATCTCCTTTTCATACTCTCAAAAGGAACATGGTTCCTTTGTGTGTGAGCAGAAGGATATTTAAAGGAGACTGAATTGCACTACATGTGATGGTGGTATTGGTTATTCCCACCCACAACTTTGCCTTTGAAGTCAGTCTTCTTCAAAGATGCCTTCCCCTTACTAGATACAAGGGATCCATGTTTTCTCATGATGATCTCTTCAAGAGGTTCCTTTGATGCACTTTGCACATCCTTCATTCCACTTGTGGAGTACTCATTTCCGAGGTGTCCATAAATGGATTCCTGATCATACTTGTTGGACGGTGAAATTACCTTCCAAAAGTTGATCTTCTTATCCATAGGTTTTCCCGATTTACCTTTCTTTAGGAATCCTAGGCCTCTTCTATGAATGGAGCAAAAGCCATCAATCAGAGGAAGAATAGTCTTAGGTTTGGAGAAACTGGATACACGCTTTCTTTTAATAAGAAGTTTGTCTTCCAAATCTTTGATTTTCTTATCCCTAGATATCAGGGCACTAGATTGATCTCTAATTTTCTTTAGAGATTCAACCTCTCTGGTTAGGACTTTGCATAACTTGAAAGTGCAGAATGTGCCTCTGAGAATCCTCTAGAGGGGGTGAATAGAGATTTAAAATATTTCTATCCTAACTGTGTAAACAATAAAACAAACTAAGGAGTTATGTTCAAACAAAATCACAGGCAGACTAATATAGTGCAGGAAATAAAATGCTGAAGAAAAGAATTGGGACAACACAGAAAAGCACAACACAAACACAAGAGATTTTATAGAGGTTCCCCTAAATATGGGTAGTCCTCTCTTTTACTACTTGGTAGGAATGCACCACCTGTGCCTGAGTCTTTTGATAAGGAGACTCATAGAACCGATGATCTTTTGATAAGAAGATCATGAACCAACCAGATCTTTTGATAAAGAGATCTTGAACCACAGAATCCTTTGGAAGAGGGATTCTAAGAACTCTTTTACAGGTAAAGAGAAAGTGAAGGAGGAAGAGACAGAAGGAGAATTCTATTTTCAGAATTCTGTGAAGCATTGTGCTTCATATTTCTCTTTTCTGTATCTGTGAATAATGAATCCTTGCATTTGATTGAGATGTTTTGTAAGGATTATGAAGCTTCAGATCCTATCTATTTTCTTCAATTCAAAACTGGCTGCTGTATAGTAGTGATGAGAAGCATCCTTTGTTCTTCTGATCTGAGAGAGAGAGAGAGAGAGAGAGAGAGAGAGAGAGAGAGAGAGAGTGAGAGCAAATCTTCTGTTTTTATCTTTTAGGGTTCCATGAGGAAGAAAAAGAAGCCGAAAACCCTAAATGACAGCTGTGAGAAATTATAATGAGTGCTGTGTCTTTCTCTCTGCAATCTTCTTATTTATTGTCCCTCAATTTGGTTTGAATTCCTTTCCTCTTCCGGAATGTCCTAAAAAGGCAAATCATTGGACAATAGCTCTTCCTTTCCTCTTTTAATTCTCGACCCGTCCACCAACTGTAATGCCCCTTTCCAAGAAACCTTTTCTGTCTTCTTGAATGCTCCTTTCTATTTGAGGAAATAATTAAGTCGTTGGAGAACGGTCTAGAGCACTGTGTGCCATGATAGAGAGATTCAAAATGACATCTGAAAGGTTTCCTTTTCAGACTGTATTCGACGTAGCGTCGAGTTCTCTTTCTCTCTTATCGACGCACCTTCGATTTCTTATAAGAGCAGTTTCGAATTCATTCTTGCTCTGATTGAACTCTGCTTATCGACGTTACGTTGAAACCTTATTGACGTAACCGTTGAGTTGAAGGCTTGACTCAGAACCTAATTATCCGCGTCGAAATGTAGTTGACGTTGCGTCGACTTTAGATGGCTTCGACAAATTCTTTCTTCTGCGTTGAGTTGAAGTAGAAGCTGCGTTGACTTCTCATGATACTTCGACATATCCATTTCCTCTACGTCGACATCCTTTCGATGTTGCATCGACTTGATCTAGTTCGACAGAAGGTTGAGTTATTTAGACTTATAGTCTAAGCAGCATCGACATCAATTCAATGTTGCGTCGATTTCTATTCGACGCAATTGTTAACTTAACCCACATTATGCTTGCCTTGATCTGGTCTTGTCACCCTAAGTTAAGTGAGATATCATAAGACATCTAATGACCATATTACCCTCACTATACAATGGGTAATTAAATCCCAAGAGATAAAATCACTTTAGATAATTTGTTAAGTTAAATCCAAGGGGTTTTCCCAATAATCTCCCCCTATTTATCTTAACAAATTTTACAGATTGGTTAAAGTGATTTTACATATTCCTTTTACATAATCAGAAAATACATTCAAGACAACATAGACATAAGAAAATGACAGACTGAAATCACAAGCTATTTCATTCAATTGTCAAGAAATTATATAGATCTCCACAACTGTTTGATTCCAGGAAGTACAAAGATTTACATAGTACCCGAGCTTCATTGCTCCTTCTCAGGAGTCCTTCTTTTCCTTGAAAATACTTTTGGAACAACCTTCTTGGAGCAAACTGCAGGGGCTCATCCTCTTCATGGGACATTGTTACTTCTTCTACAACATTGTCTTTGGGAAGCTCCCCCTGAGTTTGAGCTTTTAGATCAGCAATATCAACAGCTTCCTTGGCAATCTTTGCCACTTCATCCATCAAATTTTCATCCTGAACATCTGGGGCAGGCTCCCCCTGATTAGATGCAGCAATTTCCACTTGATTCTCTGAAACTGTCTCCCCCTGAACATTTGGACCCTGGAAGAAGGTCACTTTCACAGGGGCTTCAACATCTTTCCCTTTATTAAGGCCATTATCATATAGTATAGGCCTTTCTTCCTCCAAAATATTTTCTTCCTCCAAAATATTCTCCCCCTTCTTAACCTTGCTAGAAAGAAGGGTTAAGAACTCCTTGAACACAAGGGAGGAAGACATGTAGTCCTTAATGCCTTGGAGGGATTCTTTGGAATCTAGCAGTTCAACCTCCATTTGTGAGTATTTCCTGTCAAACTTTCTGGCTTGAGAGGCTAATAAATTAGCAAATGTAGAGGAGACCAAGCCAACTGCCTTAGAGATGACCTGCTCAAGGTCAATTGGAGGGATATGAGAGGTAGATGGAGGAGGTGATGGTGGGAAGTCTTCTTGGATAGGGGAGAGAGCATGGTAGGTTTCAAGGGAGATATGGATTGGTGGTGGTGGAGGTGGAGCAAATTGATAGTCTAGGGTAATAGTGGATGGTTGTTGTTGAGGAATGTGAGGTGATGGCTCTAGGACTGAAGTAGATGGAATGGATTGAGGGATTTGATGTTGTTGTTGTTGTTGTTGAGGAGATGGTTGAGCTGTAATATCATCCCGAGGGTGATCTGGAACAATGTCCAGTGGAGTTGGAGAGGGAGGAGGTGAGGCTAGAGCTTGACCAGGCTTCAAGATTTGCCTGGTCCATTTTGAGAATATTCCTATATTTATTCTCTTTCTAGGAGGAATAGGCACTCCTTTTGACTTTCACACACTAGGATAGTGGTGAAGCAACACCTGACTCATTATCCTCATGTAGCAATTTTCTTTGTGGGCATATTTGTGCCCAATCATCCTTAGGAGGCATTTCCCCCAATTTACCCTTTTTTTAAGAACTAGAGCTCCCATAATTTGAAGCTGTTGCTTTGGAACAACATCATGTGCTGAGATCTTACATAGTAGCACCTTCCCTACTATGTATGCAAGGAACCTATATTCTTCCCCGAGATCAATCTTCTTCAGATTGATGGGCTTGTCCTTCTTGAGCTTCATAATCTCGAGAGCCTCCTTGATCTCATCCCCTGATAACTCATCTGACTCACTTCCAGTGGCTAGATCAAAAGTCTGATTTAGAATTTGCTCTGTGATGAATATGTCTATTTTAGAGATTTTTCCACTGAGGGAGCCATCATCCCCTATCTGCACAGTCTCTTTGAACTCATTTAGATCTATATCAAGTATCTTACATCCAGTAGATATCAGTTTGGTCAGAGAAGCATCCTAGAACAAGCCAAGAATGGCTTTAAAGCTGTTAGCAGCTGCACTGAAAGAGTCGATGTCCACATCGAAGATGAAGTTCACTTTTGGTGGAGCCATCTGATTGTTATCACCTGCAATCACAAAGAGAAACGAGAGAGAATTAGGGAAGAAAATGCGAGAGAGCTGGAGAAGAGGAGAGTAAGAGAGCAAAGAGAGGAAAATTTAAAAGCGTAACGAACTCGACGCTGAAGTTGCTTAAAAGAAGATGATTCGTCACAACTTAGGGTTTAGGTCGACGCACCGTCGATAAAGATTAGAATTTGGTGCGTAAAAATAAGTCGAGAATGCTTCTAGAAGCACTTCAGCGTGCACGGTTTATATCAACGTTGCGTCGAATAATATTAGACGTTGTTCAACAATCCTTAAGTCGACGTAGTCCTGTCAACGCTACATCGATTTTCAATCGACACAACCTTGACTTTGGCGAGCGACCAATAAGGCGACGCATGCGTCGATATGAACTTGACGTTACGTCGAGATCTATTCGAATTATCCACTCTGAGTGATTCTTGACGCTAATTAACATCGAGTAGAGTTCGATGGTGCGTCAATTTCTATTCGACGCACTTCTAAAAGAATAGATCCATTTTCTTAGAAAATTATTGTTATTTTTCCCAGCAATTTTGATTATTGAAAATAAGTTTATGATATTAGATTTATGAACTGTAAGGAAGAATCAAGACAAAAATTACTCCCTTGGATGAATTTTGTTCCTTATTCAAGACCTACATCTTTCTTCCCACTCCATTTTCTCCGGAGTGGGACCCTTCCCAATCCTGCACAAGTAGTTCAAACATTAGAAGGGACCCAGGTTACCTTGGGCCCTTTGCTTTTACCATTATAGGGTTCATTGAAAGAATAGAAGGGTCTTTCATGATATCCTTTTGGATGATAAGGAATAGGTTTCCCAAACCTATTATTTTGATACTTGAAATGAGTATAGAATGTATCTAAATATAGGAGATCAACAGAATGTCTTATTATCCTAGGTTTTGCTTTTACCTTTTGATTGTTTAGTTTTTCTATATTATTCTTCCCTTGAGATTCCTTTTCTTTGTTGAGATTTATTTTATTAACTCTAGTTGTTTTCTTTGGTCTATTAGCTTCCCGACCCTTAGTTTTTGCACTATCACATGATTCATAGTCACTAGTGTTGGACATGTGTGTCACATCCCTTTGTTTGAGAATAACAAATCCCATATTGTATTTGATCTTGCTTGTCGTGTGATTGTAGTGTGCAAGAACTATAAGTGCAATACTCCATAGGTAGAAAGCAGCTTTGAACCAAAAACCTGAACTAAAGCAGTACCACCAGCGCTAGGGGTTACCGCAGGCGCTAGCGCTACCGCCTGGCACTAGCTCAAGTTCGTGCACAATACCACGCCGCCGACGGTTTTGTAACCGCTTCTACATGAACACTACCGTAGGCGCTAGGAGCTACCGCAGGCGCTATCTCCAAGTTCTATAAATTGATGGATTCTCTCCCGTTTTGGCTATCCATCACTGAGAGAATACAAGTGCCAAAATTCCATTGCTGTTATGCTGCCGAAGATGGATCTCCCACAAAAAGCTTAAGGAGAATTCTGGAGGAGGACTACGTCATGCTACATCCGAAGGACGATCATTTCGACCTCGCTCATACTACAACGATCCTTCATCTCCAACTTCAGAAGATCTCATATAGGGAGTTTTTATTATTGTTATCATTATTTTCATTTCATTCCATTTTGTAACCGTATAGAGAATTCGCCTTGTGTTGGCGACTAGGTCCTTGCGCGGCTTAAGGGGTAATTCTCCGCGTGAGTTGGCGACTAGGTCTAGGAGCTTAGATCTGGGGGTGCTTGAGGCCATATCCGGGGAAGGATTGTCTAGAGTGGCTTGAGGCCATATCCGGGGAAGGATAGGCTAAAGCCAGCCGGTTTGTGGTGATACAAGTCGGTATAGAAAAGGAAAAGATATTTACTTTTGTACGCCTCCGATTTCTAGCGATATTGAAATCAAATTTACGTAAACACTATTTCATATAATACAATCATGTCTCTTTTTGTGTTTACTTGATTTCTTTCATTTAGCATAAATTTTACTATATTGGTTACTAAGCTTTCAATTCAAATCACTTTATCTAAATTGTTTATTTTAATCTCTTTCATCATAAAATAATTTAGCACTTGTTTCTAAAATCTAAAATTGGAAATTACAATATTATCTTTCTTTAGCTAAATTGTTATTTTGCTCTCTTAACTTTAAAAACAATTTAGTCATTTTCATAAAATTATAAAAAGAATTTTTATTCCCTTATTCACCCCCCTCTAAGGGCGCCTATCGATCCAACAACTAGGTCTAATGAAGCTAACTGGATTTTTCCAGGCAGGTTTCCTAGGGATTTCTGTGCCAGAGGATGGCTCTGCTCCTAACCCTAGGTGATTGAATCTCATGGAGAGATTATCTGTGATTTCTCTGAGAGTTTGACTCCTCCCATTGAGAGAGTCCTCAAAGGCTTTTGCCTTTGCTAACTCTTCTTTTAATTTTATGTTTTCATTCCTTATTTCTATTAGCTCTAATTCATTGTCCTTAATCTCATTTCTTAAGTTGTTATTTGTTGAATAGAGGTCATCTTTCTTAAAGTTTTCTAACTCTTCTCTATCTGTTTCTAATTCTTTTTGAATTTTGATAAAGTCATTATAGAATTCTTTAAAGCAGGTTTTAAAGTCATCTGAACTAAAATCAAAATCATCAAACATAGTTACCTGCTCTTCTTCATCATCTGATGACATCCCCGGTGCCATCATGCATGCTATTTCTGCTTCTGCTTCATCATCACTTTCAGATGATGAGGAGCTTAACTCAGCTTCACTGTCACTCCAGGTTTCAACAATGAAACCCTTGGCTTTCTTCTTGTCTTTCCCTTTGACAGACTTCTTCTTCTTTTCATCCTTGATGCTACTTCTGTCCCTTTGTTCCTATGGGCACTCATGAGCTATATGTCCTGGTTTGTTGCAGGAGAAGCAGATAATCTCCTTCTTTGGAGTTTTATCAAATTTGGGCCTTGAGCCCCTTTCTCTTCTCCTTGAGTCTTCTGTCTTGACCTTTCTTTTGAATCTCCTAGACAGGAGACTGAACATCTCATCTTCAGGAGTGGATGGATCTCCTTCTAAAGCTTTCAGAGTAAGGCTCCTTTGGATTGGAGCTGGAGTTTTCTCTCTTTCTTTTGATTCAGCCCAATTCTTCAGAAGCATCTCATATGACTTAAGCTTTCCTAGCAAAGCTTCAGTAGAGATTTCTCTGTGGCACCTGGACTCTTTGATTGCCCAGATCCTTGAATCCCATGAGCTAGGGAAGCACATGAGGATTTTATCATTAATTTCAATCAAGGATATCTCCTTGTCCAAGCCACCGAGCTCATTAATGATAATGCTGAATCTGTCATACATATCTACAACAGTTCCTCAGCTTTCTTATAAAAGTTCTCATACTGGGATATGAGAACGGACTTTCTGTCCTTTCTTTCATATGAGCTTCCTTCCACCATTCTGGTGAGAGAATCTTAGATATCTTTTGCTGATTGACATTCAGCAACTTTCTGGAAAATGTCATCTGACATTGTTGAAACCAGAATATTCATAGCTTTGGCATCACATGCCTTGACTTTCTTCTCAGCTTCTGTCCACTCACTTCTTGGGACAACCTCTGTTGTTGAAGATTCTCCTGCCTTTCGTCTGACTGGAGCAGGAGGACCTATGCGAATGACATTATGGATGTCTTCATAAATGGAATTCATATAGAGTTTTATTCTAGCCTTCTAGAGTGTGAAATTATTCAAGTTACGCACTGAAGGTCTTATTGAGGCATAATCCTTAGAACTCATTTTCTTATAAAATATATTTGAAATAAAGAGATAAGAGTAGGAGGTCTTTTTGATCAAGGTGTTAACCATTTAATGATCAACCTCGCTATGATACCAACTGAAAGTGCACAGTGTGCCTCTGAGAATCCTCTAGAGGGGGTGAATAAAGATTTAAAATATTTCTATCCTAAATGTGTAAACAATAAAACAAACTAAGGAGTTATGCTCAAACAAAATCACAGGCAGACTAATATAGTGCAGGAAATAAAATGCTGAAGAAAAGAATTGGGACAGCACAGGAAAGCACAACACAAACACAAGAGATTTTATAGAGGTTCCCCTAAATGTGGGTAGTTCTCTCTTCTACCACCTTGTAGGAATGCACCACCTGTGCGTGAGTCTTTTGATAAGGAGACTCTTAGAACCAATGATCTTTTGATAAGGAGATCTTGAACCACATAATCCTTTGGAAGAGGGATTCTAAGAACTCTTTTACAGGTAAAGAGAAAGTGAAGGAGGAAGAGAAAGAAAGAAGGAGAATTCTATTTTCAGAATTCTGTGAAGCCTTGTGCTTCATATTTCTTTTTTCTGGATCTGTGAATAATGAATCCTTGCTTTTGATTGAGATATTTTGCAAGGATTATGAAGCTTCAGATCCTATCTATTTTCTTCAATTCAAAACTGGCTGCTGTATAGTAGTGACGAGAAGCAACCTTTGTTCTTCTGATCTGAGAGAGAGAGAGAGAGCAGATCTTCTGTTTTTTATCTTTTAGGGTTCCAGGAGAAAGAAGAAGAAGCTGGAAACCCTAAATGACAAACGTGAGAAATTGTAATGAGTGTTGTGTCTTTCTCTCTGCAATCTTCTTATTTATTGTCCCTCTATTTGGTTTGAATTCCTTTCCTCTTCTGGAATGTCCTAAAAAGGCAAATCATTGGACAATAGCTCTTCCTTTCTGTTGGATCGGTAGGCGCCCTTAGAGGGGGGGGGGGGTGAATAAGGGTTTTTAAAAACTTATATTATATTTTGAAATACTTTGAAATAATGCGTGATTAAGAAGATGAGAAATCAAGTAAAACAATTGAAATAAAGTAGAGACATGTTTTATTAATATGAAATAAGGTTTTACAAAATTAGATTTCAATGACGCTAGAAATCAAAGCGAAATATGAAAGACTCTTTTTGTTTTCTATACCGACTCGTATCCCCACGAACCGGTTGGATTTAGCCGTTCCTTCCCCGGATACAGCCTCAAGCCGCTCTAGCCAACCCTTCCCCGGATATGGCCTTGAGCACCCCCTAGACCTACACCCGAGACCTAGTTGCCAACACGAGGCGAATTTTCTGCCCTAAGTCCTACCCAAACCTAATCGCCAACACGAGGCGAATTTACTACATGATTTAAAAGAGATGGATAAATGAAATAACAACAATATAAAAACTCCCTATATGGATCTCTTGGAGAAGTGGACGAAGGCCTGTAGAGTATGATCGTAGTCGATGCGGTCTTTCGTCTTGATGATGACGCGTGTTGAAATCTTCTCCATGGATCTACTTAAGCCTTTATGGATTTGTGGGAGTATCTCTTTGAACCTTCCTCTCTCTGTTGTGGCACGAAGCTCTGGAATTTAGGATCTCAAGAGGATGAAGAAGACGGATCCAAGGGGTCCTTTTTATATCCTTGGAGCTAGCGCCTGCGCTATCGCTACCACCGGCGCTATCCCGGTTTAGGAAATATTCTCCGTGTGAGAATCCTTCATTTTAAGCAAGCCGGCCGCCTTCCTCTATTGCTTTGCGCTACCGCCGGCGCTAGCACCTACCGTCGGCATTATCTGCCTTCTATATATGCATCCCGCCAGCTTGAATTTCACTTTTGCGCTTTCAGGCGCTACCGCCGGCGCTAGCAGCTACCGCCTGCTCTAGTAGCTACTGCCCGAGCTATCGCCGGAGCTACCGCCGGAGCTACCACCCGCTCTAGCGGCCAGTTTTGAGTTTTGGCTCCAAACTTGGGCGTTACTTTCATATGTTATCCTTGAGTCATGTGGACTTGTTTTCCTGCACATTTAAACACACAAGATCAAATACACATAGGATTTGTTATTCTCAAACCTAGGAGATGCGGAAGACCATGTTCCAACAAACTCCCCCTTTTGATAATAACAAATCCATTAATGATAAATCAGAGCATTAATATATATAAGCATGATGAAACTTACTTGTGTGTGTGTGAGAGTGATGACTTAGGATAATTATCGATTTTAGCATTTAGAATTGCTCCCCCTAAATACATGCCCCCCTAATTGAATGCTCCCCTAATATGTAAGCTATCATCTTAATTAATCATGTTAGTTTTCTATTTGGATAGCGGATTATATTTATCATGTTAGTTCTCCCCCTTTTGTTATTAGCAAAAGTGGGTAAGGAGGCAAAACACATAAAAGTTTTGATTAGAAGATAAAGGCATGATCGAGCTTTTTAGAGAGAAGGAAATGATAAGGAGTTTTAGAATACTTTTCATAGAGATAGATCCGAGTTTTTAGCTTAAAGATGAACAATATAATATTTGCCAAGTATTCAATATTATTATGTTAGTTTTCCCCTTTATATAAGAGTTTTAAGCATAAAGAGGTAATGATTTCTAAATAACCAATCTATCCAGACAATATTTCTACACCCTAGCCCCGTACTAAGTGATGGATGGGCATGAGGAGCTGCAAACATGCCGTAGGTTGGGGTGTTAGTCCCATATGCAAACATTAGAAAAAAAAAACTCAACTCAGCACTCTTTCCCCCCAGTGCCTCGCAAGGCCCCACTGGAACCCTCCCCGGTTAAGGACAAGACATGGCTAGAGATAAGGTTATCTAATGTCTACAACCCTACGCGCCCGCTATGGTGAGATATGTAATCATGAATAATAGTTATTGGAAACATTAATCATTTAATTCTAATGATACGTTCATAGCCTATGGGTTTGTATTTTTATTTGAATTTTTAAGGAAAAAAGTCACAGAGCTAATTTGAAATCCATTAATAAATCAGAGTTTTAGTATTACAATATTTTCATAGAAATAAACAAAGTTTTTAGCATAAAAAATATTCTTGTTTAAAGCAACCAATATAAAGTTTACCAAGCAAGTCTACCACTTGTTAAAAGAAAGGAATGTTAAGATTCAAGTGAGGATGCACACAAAATAAAAGACTTTAAATAAGCATGAAAGTGCAAGGTAAAACAATTATATGGTTATGATGCGGAAGACTTATCGAAATACAAGAAACATCTTATTGTAATCAATGATGATCCATACAAAGATATATGAGTTAAATTCCAAAGATGAAAATGTTTTTTGTAAATCATTTTGCATTTAAAATCTTTAATTTTGACAATAAAGTAACCAAGCATGAAATAATGTTTTCAAGAAAGAAATTACTGCAGCGTTATAATAATTCGCAAATTCAACACATACAAAACATTGTAGAGAGCATGCTAGGTTATCTAGTGCATTTCATAAATAAAGAGTAGTATAGAATTAGCCTTAGGATCCAATACTCATGAGAAGAAGTGTTATGGAAGATAATGATGTGCACATAAGTGTATTTTGAATAGAGTAAACATATGTTTTAATCAAAAATACAAGAAATATGTAAAGTAAAGAGCACAATAAAACACAAATAGTTTTACTTCCACAAACTTCAATGCACAAAAAAATATACAACTACCAAGGTGCTTTGCACACACAATGCTCATTAAGACTTATCAGAGTGCAAAGTAGTGCTTGGGGGATCACATATTTTATTTTATTTTAATGTTGAGACTAGTGATCCGGTGTACTTAAGAGTAAGTGTTTTTTATTTTGAAAGAAAGATATGGTTTGCACAAGATACTTTACTATTCTTTCCAAGGTGCTCAACCTCACAACGCTTATTAAGACTTATCAGGAGGTTCAAGTAGTGATTGGTGGAGTTATCTTTGTCACTTTATTTTATGATTTTTGTTTTGTACAAAGTTTTCCGAATACACTTGTTTTGCAAACCAATATAATTTATGAAAACATAACCACTTTTCTTAACTTTTAAAAGTGCAAATAAAGGTAGTGTAGGTAAGATACTTGTGCAATTTTAATTCATTGTACTAATACAAAACATACACAAGCATTCTTAGATTAAACACATCTGTAGACAATGCCAAAATAAGTGAGTGAATAAATATCATTATCAAACATAAAACATTTACTCATACTTAGAGGCATGCTAAGCTTAGTTCTACACAAACTTTTACAATACAATTTTATGCACAAATGAGTAGACATATCAAAGCATGAAAAAGACAATGTTCAAAGTAGTTTGAAAATATGAATCACAACATTGTAGAAAGTCTTAAATGATAGAAGAAATCATGCTTGATTTTCTCAATAAAGTCCATACAGTTTTTTTTGATATTTTTGAGAAATAATTTTAATTTAAAGTTTGAACTCTTATAATTTGATCTTGGACTTCCCGAGGTCTACCCTGTGAGTGGTTCGCCCGATACTAGGTGATATGATGGGATGATAGCCCAAATCACCCTTTCGCAAGATACATGTAAATAGAAAGTTAAGTTCAGAATAATCATTTTTGATACTTGTTTTTGTTTTATATTTTTGTATTTGATTTTTGCATATAGGAATAGAAATCAAACAAATAACAAATTTTTTTTTTTTATAATTTGGCTTTTATAATTTTGTATTTTAAATTTTCAAAAATCAATTATAGGCATAGATGCAAAAATGAGTAGTACATATAAAATAATATAGTTTTAGTGATTTTTCAGAATTTTAAAATTACAGAATATCGGACACTTGAGCTAGCGCCGGCATTAGGTACTAGCGCCTGCGTTAGCTCACAGAGAGTGCTTATTTTGATCATATAGCCTAGATTTTCTTCAATTTTTCTTCCAATTTTTCTTAATTATGTTTGTGCAATGTAAGGCCTGTCTAATGAAGTGAAGAGATGAGAAGAAATCGCAAACAGTTGCGGAAGTTAAAATTTTAGTACATGGGTTTCATATTCATTAAAGCTCCATATTCATTAGACCTTAATTCTTGAGTTTTGCACAACATATGAATGAGTGAAATGATCATAAATAAGTGAAATAATATTCATGCAATTTTTCAATTCCGATTTGACATGATTATGATTAAACATACTAGTGGTAATTGAAAATGACGCAAATATATTAACTACCTAAGAAAAACTTGCGCATTTTATAAATTTAGCCTAATACCCCTAAAATACCTTTTGAATCCATTTTGACACTTATTTCATTTAGTCTTAATAATATCATATGTCAAATTTAGTTTTTCAAATTTTATAAGACTTTTAGGAAATGGATTTAGAAGGATAAAAATAAGAAGGATAAGTAGATCACTTGAAAAATGGCATGACTTTTTATTCAACTTTATTCAATTTGATTTATTTATGAATTTTGGTTTAATATGTGAAAGTCATATCACAAGTTATATAAAGTTATCATATCATGATGGTTCAACAAAAAGGAAAATAGACAAAAAAAAGGTTAGGCATATCATGAAGTAGATTGATGATATTTCATTTTTAGTTGATTTCTACTTCATGCAAATGATTGGATACTAATGAATGAGAGATTTAGGTATCCAAAGAGGACCGGGTGTGATGGTTCCTTTGGGTACCCAAATACATCGTGTTTGCTTTTGGGGAGATATGATTGAATGGGCCCTTTTTAGTGGAGTTAGTGTTTCATTCTTAACTTTGGGCCTCCATTCAAACCTTGGTTTAATATTGTTTTTATATGTCAAATTTCCATGATGATTTTGTAAAACATTGTTTATAGGAAATTTGTGAACATTTAATTTTATGTTGGGAGAAACATGATTTTGTAAATAATGGTGATTTTGACTTTGATTTACAAATACTTTGTGTTTCTTACTCCCATTATTTGTCTTGGTTAAAATATTCATATTCATATTCATATTCAACATACTTGTAGGTATTTCTTGATATTGTGAATTTTTATTTATAAATTTTATAAGCAAGTTGATTTTTGTTTTTAGCTCATCATTCTTAATTTTTAAATTATGTCTACCTTTATTATAAGCGATTGTGCTATTTTTAAGAATGGAAAAAATTGAATCAATATGATTTTGATAGTTATTTCTATATTCATCAAATATTTCATCCATCTCTTTAATTTCAATTTTACAGTCTTTACACTTAGCACAATCATTTTTCAAGGATGAATTTTCTAAACATAATCTTTCATTTTGTTCTTGTATAAAAAGAAGTTCCTTTTCAAGTTCCTTGCAATTTTCTTTTAAATCATCAAATTCCATACAAGGTATAATGTTTTCAACTAAGGAGCCATGGGTAGAACTAGATGAATTAGAATTTGATTCTTCATTAATTTTTGCCTTTAAATTTTTATTTTCTAAGTGCAGATGTTTATTAGCATTTTTTAATTTCTTAATTTTGCGCTTTGTAGTTTGAAGCAATTGTAATGAAGAGATAGAAGTACAAAAAATGGGATTTGATTTCCTTACATTGCTTTCGGGAGAGGTATGATTTGAACACATTGTTTCTTTGACATCTTTTTCGCACTCCTCTTCCGAAGACAATACTTCTTCTTCTCTTTCATTTGATGTGCACTTCATGGATCCGTCATGAGAGAAGCTTTCTTGAAAATTTGTGCAAGCTTGTATGCTCTCCAATTCTTGTGTTTGTTCCATACCTGTAAGAGGAAAATCATACATTTCTTCAAGAAATTTCCATACTTTGTATGCACTGGAAAAACAATATATTAATTTGAAAACTTCATTTGATAGACCACAAAATAAATAGTGTTTGGCTTTTGCATTTAGATGACGTTCCTTTTTATTTGATTCATCCGCTGGTCTTATTATTGCTAGATTCCATGCTTCGATATCTAAAGTTTTAATAAACCTTTCCATTAAAATTTTCCACCCTTTATAATTTGTCCTTTTAAATAAAGGTGGTGCTAGTGATTTTTCTTCTTCATAAAAATTTGCCCCACTAAGAGAAGCGAGATCATGAGACGCCATTATTCCCGGTTGTTAAGCTGATTGGAATAAAACCTGCCTCTGATACCACCTGTTGGATCGGTAGGCGCCCTTAGAGGGGGGGGGGGGGGGTGAATAAGGGTTTTTTAAAAACTTATATTATATTTTGAAATACTTTGAAATAATGCGTGATTAAGAAGATGAGAAATCAAGTAAAACAATTGAAATAAAGTAGAGACATGTTTTACTAATATGAAATAAGGTTTTACAAAATTAGATTTCAATGACGCTAGAAATCAAAGCGAAATATGAAAGACTTTTTTTGTTTTCTATACCGACTCGTATCCCCACAAACCTGTTGGCTTTAGCCATTCCTTCCCCGAATACGACCTCAAGCCGCTCTAGCCAACCCTTCCCCGGATATGGCCTCGAGCACCCCCTAGACCTACACTCGAGACCTAGTCGCCAACATGAATTTTCTGCCCTAAGTCCTACCCAGACCTAGTCGCCAACACGAGGCGAATTTACTACACGATTTAAAAGAGATGGATAAATGAAATAACAACAATATAAAAACTCCCTATATGGATCTCTTGTAGAAGTGGACGAAGGACCGCAGAGTATGATCGTAGTCGATGCGGTCTTTCGTCACGATGATGACGCGTGTTGAAATCTTCTCCACGGATCTACTTAAGCCTTTATGGATTTGTGGGAGTATCTCTCTGAACCTTCCTCTCTCTGTTGTGGCACGAAGCTCTGGAATTTAGGATCTCAAGAGGATGAAGAAGACGGATCCAAGGGGTCCTTTTTATAGCCTTGGAGCTAGCGCATGCGCTATCGCTACCGCCAGCGCTATCCCGGTTTAGGAAATATTCTCCGCGTGAGAATCCTTCATTTTAAGCAAGCCGGCTTCCTTCCTCTATTGCTTTGCGCTACCGCCGGCGCTATCTGCCTTCTATATATGCATCCCGCCAGCTTGAATTTCACTTTTGCGCTTTCAGGCGCTACTGCCTGCGCTAGCAGCTACCGCCGGAGCTAGCAGCTACCGCCTGCTCTAGCAGCTACCGCCGGAGCTACCGTCGGAGCTACCGCTCGCTCTAGCGGCCAATTTTGAGTTTTGGTTCCAAACTTGGGCGCTACTTTCATATGTTATCCTTGAGTCATGTGGACTTGTTTTCCTGCACACTTAAACACACAAGATCAAATACACATAGGATTTGTTATTCTCAAACCTAGGAGATGCAGAAGACCATGTTCCAACACTTTCCTCTTTTAATTCTCGACCCGTCCACCAACTGTAATGCCTCTTTCCAAGAAACCTTTTCTGTCTTCTTGAATGCTCCTTTCTATTTGAGTTAATAATTAAGGCATTGGAGAACGGTCTAGAGAACTATGGGCCATGAGAGGGAGAGATTCAAAATGACAGCTGAAAAGGTTTCCTTTTCAGACTGTATTCTACGTAGCGTCGAGTTCTCTTTCTCTCTTATCGGCGCAACTTCGATTTCTTGTAAGAGCAGCTTCGAATTCATTTTTGCTCTGATTGAACTCTGCTTGTCGATGTTGCATCGAAACCTTATCGACATAACCGCCGAGTTGAAGGCTCTACTCAGAACATCATTATCTACGTTGAAATGTAGTTAACATTGCGTCGACTTTAGATGGCTTTGACAAATTCTTTCTTCTACGTTGAGTTGAAGTAGAAGATGCGTTGACTTCTCATAATACTAAGACATGTCCATTTCCTATACGTCGTCATCCTTTCGACGTAGCGTCGACTTGATCTACTTTGACAGAAGGTTGAGTTATTTAGACTTCTAGTCTAAGTAGCGTCGATATCAATTCGATGTTGCATCGATTTCTATTCGACGCAATTGTCAACTTAACCCACATTTTGCTTATCTTGATCTGGTCTTGTCACCCTAAGTTAAGTGAGATATCCTAAGACATATAATGGCCATATTACCCTCTCTATACAATGGGTAATTAAATCCTAAGAGATAAAATCACTTTAGATAATTTGTTAAGTTAAATCCAAGGGGGTTTTCCCAACACAACTCCTTGCTGTCTATCAAAGCATTTAGAGTTTTCCCAAACTTACTTATTAGTTCAACATTGCAGCTTGCATTGTAATCCTTTTTGAGTTGGCAAAATTCTATATTTTCCAGAGTTAGCCTTTCAGCCTTCTCAGAAATGTCAGAATTTCTTGCCTTAAGAGATGAGATCTCTTCAGCTTGCTCTTTCCAAAGCTTCTTGCTTCTCTTAAGAGCTTCAAGCAATTCTCCATATTGATCTAATAAGTCACCTTCAGATTCATCTTCTGAGGAGAAATTTTCCTCAGAATCAGTACTTGAAATAGACAAGGAGGCTTTGATGGGTACCTGTGCAGAGAGAGAATTCTCCTGCTCTTCTTCTTCACTTATGTCCATTGCTGCCATATATTCTTCTTCTTCTGATGAGGTGGAACTGCTCTCATCATCACTCAGGGTTTTGCAATTCTTAGCCAAAAAGCACTTTTCCCCGACGGCTTTTTCTCTTCAGATTTTATACCATCTCTTCTTTTGGAGGGACATTCAACTATCATATGGCCAGATTTCTTGCATCCATAGCAAATAGTTTCAGTGGAAGAATGTTTATTCTATTTAGAATCATACTTGTTCCCTTTGCCCTTATGGGGATTGTAGTTTCTATTTGAGATTGAAGAGGATGCATGTTTTTCCTTCTCTTTCCTCCTTCTGAGAATCTTCATGAAGCTTTTGGAGAATAGAGTGAGCTCCCCAATAAATAGTCCTGTGCTGGTGGAGCTGGTCTTAGATTCTTCAGCTTTTGATTCTTTGTTCTTTTTGGAATTATCAGCTTTGAGAGCCACTGATTTTTCCTTGGTGTTTGGCATGTTGCCATCTTCTTCAACTTTCCTAGTGTTTAGTTATAGCTCATAAGAGAGGAGTTTACCAAACAGGTTTTGGGGTTCCATGTTGCTCAGATTTCCTACCTCCCTTATCCTGTCTGAATGCCTCATATTCTTAGTTTAGGAGGGATATTCTATCATCTTAGACTTCAGCAGTTCCTTCCATGTAAACTACAAGAGAGTCCCACATTTATTTGGCAGTTTTGCAGTGTACTAGATTCTGGAATGTAGAATCATCAATATCACTTATTAGAATATTTTTGGCCCTCTTATCCATGGTCTCAAGTACTATTTCATCCTGATTCATATCATTATATTTCTTGGGAACAGGAGCTTCAGTACTGGAAGATGGAGTGCTCATTCGAATGAAGGGACCATCTTCAATAGTCATGAAGATCCTTGGGTCTGATGCTTCCATGTAAAGTTCACCCTTTCCTTCCATATAGCAAAGTTTTCCTTTCTACATATGTGCAATTTCATTGAACTGAGTTCCTTGTAATTTTCTCCAGTCATGGTGTGAATATAGATCAATGCTTAGTAGATCTTGTTCCTTAGCTGTAAGGATATTTAAAACTCAACCTGGCTCTGATACCAATTGTTTTTCTAGAGGAATGGCTAAGATCACACTTAGAGGGGGGGGGGGGGGGGGATGGTGTGATAGGTGATTTATGAGATCTTCTTAAAAATAAAAGCACAAAATAAGCAATCACAGTAAAAAGCACACAGAGACACATAGATTTATAGTGGTTCCCCAAGAATTGGGTACATCCACTTTCCCCACACCTTTCAAGTAGTGTGCTTGACAAAACAAAACTCCTCAAAAACTCAGAACTCACACAGAGTTCCTACCTCAGTATTTTATAATACAAGACCTACACTCAGATCTACAAATAAATCCAAACTCAGATCACAAAGATCTTACACTCAGATCACAAATATCTTACTCTCAAATCACAATGATCTTACCTCAGATTCACACACGAGTCTTAAACTAAGATCACAATGATCATACACAACTGTGTATAGAATTACAGTTTTTACAAAAATAGACTCAAGAAGATTAAGACTTGGATTTTGAGTCTTCAATAGAAACCTAGTAGTAGGCTTCTTCTTCCTTGATAGATTGTAGTATATAACTTGTAAGAAAAGATCTGGATCAAGGATAATGAGCAACAATAATCCTTTCTTAGTTGATAAATAATTAAAAACTTCTTCAGGATCAGGATCAATAGCACTCTTGAGAATTGAAAAGGATTTTTCTCTTGATGGCAAAATAATTGGCTTAAGAATTTTTGCTGTCGAATTTGTATTATGCAGATCATTAGTTGCAACAAGAAGAGTCTTTGTCCATTTATAGTGGTGCATATCTTAAAAGGAAATGGAGGAGATCAGGGTATGTGATAATTATCACTGAATTTGAATTTTCAAATATGATCAGAAAAAGGAATATACAAATTTGACTTAATTTGGAATATTCCTCCTATAGTAATAATGATCAGAAAAAGGAATGCACAAATCTGAATTAATTTGGAATGTTCCACCAATAGTAATAATTGAGTAATTGATTCCATAAGCATTTCTCCAACGATTTTAATTCATTAAGAACTTCCATATGAGTACCCTTGAAATGCTCCTAGATTTGCATGACGAGATTGGAAATATAATAATGACACGCGCTCTGCAATTACTTAGAACAAATTCGAATAAGTTGTAGTCTGTCCAGTCGACATGAAGATCATCCCGTCGATCGATATTAATCCAGTCGATTCTCTGTCCAGTCAACTTGCAGAATATGTAGTCTGTCTAGTCAATTTTTCCTTGTATGAAAATATATAAACTCAGTATAGATAGTCTGTCTAGTCAATTTTTACTATCGACTTATCTTCCCGTTGATACTTTATGTTCAGTTGATAAACCGTCCCGTTGATTTCTACTTAGCAATAATCTGATTTTCTCTGCTTCCTGAATTCAGTAAATCTCCTTGATTTTTCAAACTAGAGTCTTCAGGATAAATGCCAGTATGTAATTAATCATATACTTTAGATTATATAACATAAGTGCTTGGTCTAAGTGACCCTAAGCAACATTCATATATTTAATCATTCATGGATTAAAAGTACCTGTCTCAAGCATAATCAAGGATTCATCAAACACATTAAGTTTATTATTATGTTAATGTTCTTCTTCAAATCAAGAAACTTGGGGATCAAATTCCTTATAAGTTCGTCGTTGGTGATCTAGTCTTGAAAAAGGTTGATTCAACAGCCAGAACTGGCTCAGTCGGAAAACTAAACCCCAACTGGGTAGGTCCTTTTGTTGTGAAATAGACTTTAAAGAATGGTGTTTACTGTCTCCAAACTTATGATGGAGAGGAGATATCCAACACCTTGAGTAGTGATGACTTGAAACGTTTCTTCTCTTAAGTAAAAGTTTTTATTCCATATCTCTTTGTCTTCTTATTACTATTGCTTATATATTGACATATTTCATCTTTTGAGAAAAGAGATTGAATGCCTTTTTTGAGATAGAATCTCGCCAAGGAGAAATTGATGGATCTTACTTGTTTCCCCCATAAATTGAAGATCAAATGAGTTGTAATACTTACAAAGACCACATAATTTAGGGAGATTTCGTGCCGTTTAGGGGTAGTTTGATCCAATCTTGTGTTGAGGTCTTTAGGATGCTAGATCTCTACCGACATCTGTCACACCCATGCATTAAGGGAGTTCTTGGTGATTGATCAGCTTTGTCGTGCATCGATGGGGATATCATTACAACACAGGTGACTATTTGAGGAAAGCAATGTCACGGACACCTGCTCAAATGGTCATCTTATCATGTAACCGTCGAATACTCCTTGGCACCTTGAAAGAGGTGTTTTTGATTTTTTGCGGTCAGGAACATTTGACCGTTGATTGTGCCTTGAAATATATATGGGTGAGGAATATTTGTGGATGATCAATACAGATTAGGCATGTAGAATAAAGTATTATGTTGACTGCCTAAGTTGTAGTTAAGGTGGCAATTGAAAGATCGAATTCTTTTAGGCCCCGTTCTTTTGGGCAGAATTGGAATTCAATTGCCAAATCCAATTCCACTGTTTGGGGGCCTAAAAATTATGTTGGAGTCGGATTTCAATTGAATTCTCATAGGAATTCAATATAGTGCAAACCGTGCCCCTTCATTTCCGACCTCACGAGATGAGAATTGGCGATTCTAACACACCTAACAACTACTCTCTCGCACACGACTCATGACTCGCCCTCTCGCTCGCGATTCAGCTCTCCATCCCCTCACGAATCCTTCTTCTCCAGCAACTACTCCTCCAGTGAGTCTAGCCTGCACACAAGCGACTCCTCCTTATCCGATCAGACGTATGTAAATCTCCATTTTGGTTCATTTTGCCCTACTATGGAGCTTACTACCCCTCGCTACTCCTTCATCGTGTCTAGCCCGCACACATGTGGCTCCTCTTTCTCTGACATTTTGTTGTATTTTCATCAGTTGATGATCTGAACTGTGTTCTGATGTTTAATTTTTTGTTATTTGGGTTGGAGTCTAGCCCGCGCATCTTCCTCTCCTTGCGTCCCGCACTCGGCATCTCGCGATTGGACTGCTAGGGCATCAGTCATTTCTCTTCTTCAACAGCCAAGATCCATTCCTTAACCTCCAATCCATGCATCGGCTCATGCGGAGAAGCAACAACCCGAAGGATTCCAATGACATCGACCTGTTATTAATTTAACAGTGTGTTGGAGGTTTTGTTGATATAGGAATGCCATTTTGAGATGATAATTTGCTGCTAAATTCCGATTTTAGTGTGATGTTGTGTCACTGCTTTGATTTTTTTTTTAATATTAGAGTGTCTTTGATTTAATTTGAAGATTAGAGTGTCTTATAAGAACTATAAAGATTTAATGCTGAAGAATAATGATCATACTTCAATGTATGGTTAATCTTGAGTTTTGGGAGGAAAAATTGACCTATCTTTGGGGTTTTTTTTTACAATTAAGGGTCTGTCAAGAAAAATTACCATTTGAATGAAATTTGAGAGAACAATAGATAATCTTAGCAAGGTTCCCAAATTTTGTGTAAATTAGAACAATTTTATCGCTATTTTAAGTTTAATTTTCAATTTCATCCACTGAATTCTAATATGCAATCGAACATCAGAATTACTAATTCCAATTTCTGTGACAGAATTCCTACATTCAGTCGAACATCAAAATTGGAATTGACTTTAATTCCATTTCCTGAATTCCAATTTCTGCATCCTATTTCCTGTCAAACAAACTGAGCCTTATTGAAATGTTGTGCGGTCAGGAGATATCTGACCACTGATTGCGCCATAAAACATTTAAGGGCAGAGAATGTATAGGTGACCAGTATAGGTCATACCTGGTGGAAAGTGGGACCGCCCAGGTTGCATTCTTTAGGGTTTGGTACAGTTAAGATGATTATCTGAGGAAAGCAATGTCATAGATACCTTCTTAATTGATCATATTAGCTTGTGTACCTCACGTTATATGATGTTCTTAAGAATATAGGTCATCATTTGGACTTCTCAATAAACTTTCAAAGTGGTCAGGGTTGTCAGATCGCCGGTTGACTTCTTTTTTCAAAGGTTATCTCCTAGGAAAAAAATATTTACATAGGATGTTATTATATCTAGTGATCAAGTAAAGTATGACCGCATGGTCGTGTTTATCCTTGTTATTATACACAGTCAGCAATCGAGCTATATGAGGTTTTGAAGGAATAAGAATCTTATTATCATATATTGTGTCTTTCTCTTTAGAAAGGACACCACTCCTACATGCAGTTTTCATACTGAATATTAACAGTCACACCTATTATAGACCGCTTGATCACATTATTCATAAAGCAGTTCAGGATGGTCATGTCACAGATCTCTTTGGGAAGGATGTTACATTTCTATAAGCAATATCATGTTGAATACTTGCTGTCAACAGTGCACCTGGCCGGCTAAACCGCTTTACTCTTTAATACTTGATTAATTAAAAGTTTATATTGGGGAGATCTCGTCAGCTCTCCAAATAGGCAGTATTATTCTTCTTACAGAGGTCGTTTTACCAACTTTTACTTGGAAATTTCAGATATAATAATATGAGCAGACAGACAAGGAGGACTGCCCTAACCGCCTGTCTAATATGAACTGTATGTAAAGATAATTATTCGCTACTAAGATCGCAACAATTAAAGGTATTCACATAAAGTAAGTAGTAAAGCTATCTTTTCATTTAATTTCGAAAAGATTTACATTAATTTTCAGTCTGCGTTATTACAAAAAGAAGACCACGTGCTTTTGCAAAAAATAAAATTACATATTTAAAATATCATGTCTAGCTGTGAGCTCTTGCCGCTTTTCTTTGTCTTCTTAGCCGATGATTCATCAGGCACTCTTTCAGTTGAGTCTGCAGACTCTTCCGACCCCTCTAACGAACTCTCATAGGAGCTCGAGCTAGAGTAAGACCTAGAGTAGTCTCCTGAGGTTTCGATCTCAGACCTTGTGGATTCCTCTTCTCCCTCTTTATCCACTACTTCCCTCTCAGTCTCTAACCCTTCTCTTCCCTCTTCTCCTTCCACCTCAATAACTTCTTCTTCGTCCATTAAAAGTTGAGTCCACGCTAGCCACATCAGGGTCAACCTTAGCCAACTTAGGGTAGATGTCCTCAAAGCCGACATCCTCAAACCCTTCCTTCAGGCCGTCACAAGTCTTTAGCCAATCAATGGTTTCTTGGCAAGTTTCCTTATAGTGTTTGAAAACTTATTTCTGAAACTTAGGGTTTCCTGGGTTGTACGTTTTCTGCAAAAAGATCAAATATTTAGTATGTGCAGTCTCATTTATTGTTAACCGCCCAGATCGCGAGTCAACCCTTTAAATCTAGTTCCTCTTATAGATTGTCAACCATCCTCAAGGACTGGCGGAAAGCATGACCAATAAAATAGTTCATTATAGTGCTCCTCGCATCGCCTGGGCTGCTGTGGTAGGAAGGTTTTTTGGTGGGATATTCCTCAGCTCGTTAAGGTTTTTCTTTTAATAAAGAGCCATCGTGACCAGACCAACATGGCGGCTAAACTTGTCGCTCTTCCAAGACAGGAGAAAGGTTGACACTGTGACATGTTTCCCCATTGATGTTCCAGTGCATCAGCGGATTGCCATCAAGATCCATTATCAGTTCACCAGTGCCGATCAGAGGGAACAGTTTGCCAGATTAGCTCGCCTCTTTGGTGTCGCCTCTAGCCTCCCTCTTCTCTTCCCTTCTCTTCACCATCTCTTGTTGAGTCAAGACCCGCTCCTCCAGTTTCTATGATTTATTAGGGGAATCTTCAAGGTTGCCGAGGAAAACAAAAGAGGGAAAGTTTTTTTAGCAAAATGTGTGGCGAACGTGACCTGATTTATTGTGTCTGTGGGTTGTTGCTTACTATTTTCAAAAGTTATGTGATGAATAAAATTTAAGTGATATATTTTCTCCAATTCAACGAACTATAAGGATGTTTACCTATCGTTCGTAACATATGATATTTAAAATAAATATCAATTGTCGTATTCCACGGGGCTTGTCGATAATTATACTCACTAAATTCTATTATTTTATTGTCCGAATAAAGATGGTTTTAAATTAAATTATAAAATTGAAACAAAAGTATTTGTTCTAGAATCAATCAAAAGCAAGAAAATTAGTAAACCAAATCATAAGCATTTAATGAAAATAACTCGGCCGTGAAGGTTCCCGAATTATGATAGCATTTCGCTAGAGAAATACTACCAACTAATCTTAGGTTGATCAATTAAGATCTCTCAACAAGTTGAAACCCCTAAGCTTGCTTTACGTGGTGAACCCCACTATTAGATCTGACTCCAATCTGGAAGATTTATGTCATCCTCTCTCGAGATGTGCATGCAACTCCTTTTACCAATGAATGATCTACACATATTCACGGATCTCTCGATCAACTAGAATATGGATCAAGAATTGATTATCGTATACTAGGAATATGAAATCAATATTTTGCAATTCAAAGGTAAATTGAGCTTTTATATTCAAAGCTCATGAAAAGGGAATTATATAATTATACTACTAAATAAATCATCCGATCAAATGATAAAAGATAATTTTATAAACTAAAACGGATGAAAAGAAAACCTAGAGAACAAAATCTAGAGAAAGTAAGAAAACTTGAAAGGAAAGACGATGCTCATATATAATCAAAAAGGACTTACAAGTTCATGAAAGTAAATACTAAACTAGGAAATAAGAAGTGTGATCTTAAAGTAGAACTGAAATGCGAATCCTACACTACGAAATGAAATTATAATAAGAAAATATAGAAAATAAGCTAGAAATTGATCCAATCGAAGGCAGGGACTGGATACTAAACTTTTGGAATCATTTAGTTTTTATAGGAGAAAAATTCCAAGTACACGCCCTGACCTGGGGCGGGACTTAGTCAAAAAACACCAAAATTATTTTGGAAAGCGTTGGGAGAAAAACCATCAATTTTCATCATAAAAGTGGGTTACACGTCCTAGGTCACGTTCCTAACCAGGGTGTGACTGGATGCATTTAGTAGTTTCTGGAGAAGTCATGCCCTAACTAGGGCGTGTCAGGTGCGAGAAAGAAACAACTTCATCAAGGGGTGACTGAAAGTACACAGTGATTCCCCTGAGTATTCTCTAGAGGGGGAGGGGTGAATAGAGATTTAAAACTTTTCTATTAAATGTGCACAGAACAATAACAATTCTAACTACTATGCATTCAGAATTCCAACCATAATAAAATAAACACAGAGCAATAAAATAAAAATGGGACAACACAGAAAATTTGCACAACACAAATGAGACAAGATCTATAGTGGTTCCCCAAAATATGGGTACTCCACTCTTCTACCACCATGGTAGGAATACCTCATCACAGTGTCTGAGACTTTTGCTAAAGAGTCTCTTAGAACCGGGATCTAAGTCTTTTGTTAAGGAGACTCTTAGAACCAATGCTAGATCTTTTGATAAGGAGATCTTGAACCAAAACTAGATCTTTTGATAAGGAAATATTGAACTTGGACTAGATATTTGGTTAAGGAGATCTTGAACCACTGAATCCTTTGAAGAGAGATTCTTAGGACTCTTTACTCAGTTTTACAGGAAATAAAAAGTAGAGTAAAGGAAGAAGAAGATGATGAAGCTGGTTCTTTTGTGAATAAATCCTCTTGCAGCAATCAATGAGGATTATAGGCACTAAGTGTTTTTCTGGACCCTTTTTCAGTAAATAAATTCTTGCTTGAGAAAGATGTAAAGATTATATTGCCCTGATCCAGTAGTTGATCTCTGTAAATTCTGTATGCTTCTTTTTGAGAGAGGGAGGCAGAAGAAACCTTCTATGATTGAGCAGAGATCTGTTGTGTCTTCTTCTGTTAGAGAGAAAGCCGGAGAATAATAATAATAATGATAGATGCCTCTATCTTTTGAATTTTTTATACTTATTCTTTTTTTGAATAGAGATAAATGAATTTCCTCTTCTGATGTTTCTCTAGTTGGAATATCCAAGAGATATTATGGATCTTCTTCTATTAGTGATCTATGCCCATCAAAATCTCTTTGAATGACTTACAAATATATCATTATTGAATCTCTGGAGTTCTTGTTCACGAACGACCAATTAGAATTCAAATTGCTTCCATTTGTAACTTCTAAATAATCATCAGAATCGATTCCAGGAAGTTTTCCAAATCCGTGTCTGTATTCGATGTTGCGTCGAATAACTTTGCCTTCTTATCGACGCACCTCTGAGTTCTAATAGAAGCAGCTTCGAAATCTTCCTCAACTTTGAGTTGAACTCTGCTATCGATATTGCGTCGATTCCTTATCAATGTAACCGTCGAGATGAATACATAGACTTTAAACTCTGACTTCTGCATCAAATACATTTTGAAGTTGCATCGACTTATAATGATGATTCGACTGGCTATGGCTTCTGCATCGAATACAATTCGATGTGGCGTTGACTTCCAATGTTGCATCGACTCTCAGTTTGAGTTATCTTTACTTCTATTCGAAGTTACTTCGACTTGTAGTCTAAGCTGCGTTGATTTCTTTTCAATGCAGAATTAACTCAACTGAATTTTTCACTCTTTTTGACTGTATTTTAACACTCTAATGTAAGTGTGACATCCTAAGATATTTAATGACCATATTACCCTTACTATACAATATGGGTAATGAATTCTAAATAATGAAATCACTTTTATATAATTTGTAAGATACATCAAGAGGATGTTTTTCCCAACAATCTTCACCTATTTATCTTAACAAATTTTACAAAATTATTAAGTGATTTCAATATATTGAAAAATACAGCAGAGTACATAAACGCATATTATAACAGAATGACAGCATAAACTAGAACTTCTGATTAATAGATATGAGTGTTCATCAGAATTAGTTACCCAAAGAAGTATTCTACTTTTTCTTTATGAGAAATGTATATAGAGCTTCATAGACCTTCCTGAACTTTGTTTCTACATATTTGAAGTTAGCTGGTTTGACCTTCTCTGGATTCTTCCGGATTCTGTCATGCCCTTTGAATAGTTTCTCCAAGTCAGCTTATGCATCTGGGTAGACATCATTTATCTTGATTCCAAGGCTGATGATTTTAATAGTCAGTTCATTTATTTCAATCAGGTCAAGCTCACATGAGTCTAGATCTAGCACTCTGAAAGTTGACTATGTGATGTCAGGAGTTAGAGCGTGGCAGGGTTGGAAGACCTCTCGGGGAGGCTATGTATTTCTCCCCCGAGGTGGTCTCGCTAGCCGGGCTCTCACTAGCCGGCAGGGTTGGAAGACCTCTCGGGGAGGCTATGTTTTTTTCCCCCGAGGTGGTCTCGCTTGTCGGGCTCTCCCTAGTCGGCAGGATTGGAAGACCTCTCGGGGAGGCTATGTATTTTTCCCCCTATGTGGTCTCGCTAGCCGGGCTCTCACTAGCCGGCAGGGTTGGAAGACCTCTCAGGGAGGCTATGTATTTTCCCCCGAGGTGGCTTCGCTAGCTGGGCTCTCACTAGCCGGCAGGGTTGGAAGACCTCTCGGGGAGGCTATGTATTTTTCCCCCGAGGTGGTCTCGCTTGTCGGGCTCTCCCTAGCCGGCAGGGTTGGAAGACCTCTCGGGGAGGCTATGTATTTCTCCCCCAAGGTGGTCCCGCTAGCCGGGCTATCACTGGCCGGCAGGGTTGGAGGACGTCTCGGGGAGGCGCTGTGGCTTTTCCAAGATATCACCAATAACTGGATTCCCAGCGACACTCGTCGAATATGCAGGGTTGGACATTTCTTTCCGAGCGTGAGTCACGCTCGAAAAGAGCGGGGATTGTGTACAACCCTGTATTCGCCGAGTGGGCCCCCGAGGCCCAAGATATTTTTAGGCCCAATATTTCTAAAGGGCGCGACCTCGGGAGGAGGAGGGGTGAGCATTTGGAGGGAGTCGAGTCTGAGGGGCGTATCCCAGGACTGTTCCCTTGTGGGGGCGAGCTGGGAGGGCCGGGAGGCCTCCAGCTCGCCCAGAGCCTTGTGAGGGCGAGCCGGGGAGGGCCGGGTGGCCTCCGGCTTGCCCAGCCCCTTGTGGGGGCGAGCTGGGAGGGGCGGGAGGCCTCCGGCTCGCCCAGACCCTTGTGGGGGCGAGCTGGGAGGGCCGCGATGCCTCCGGCTCGACCAGAGCCGTGTGGGGGCGAGCTGGGAGGGCCGGGAGGCCTCCAGCTCGCCCAGAGCCTTGTGGGGGCGAGATGGGAGGGCCGGGAGGCCTCCAGCTCGCCCAGACCCTTGTGGGGGCGAGCTGGGAGGGCCGGGAGGCCTCCGGCTCGCCCAGAGCCTTGTGGGGGGCGATCCGGGGAGGCCAGGAGGCCTCCAGCTCGCCCCGATTCTTGTGGGGGCGAGCCGGGGAGGCCGGGAGGCCTCCGGCTCGCCCAGCTCCAAGCCGGGTAGGCGGTCTGCGTTTAGCGCCGAAGAGTAGCGGGATTTGGCTATCTGCAGCCCAGTTCAAGGGTATTTTGGTAATCTGACAGACCAGTTTTCAGCTATTTGCAGCCCAACTTCAGAAATCCTATAAATAGGACCAAGGGGGCACCATTTGTGGGGATCTCATTCTAGGCTAGCTCTCTCCCTCTCTCTCTCCCTCCCCAAGTCTCTCTAGGGGGTGAGGAGAGCCTCCAGTGGTGCCCAAGCTTAGTAGTGGCTTGGGAGGGGAAGTTCCTAAGGGGCTTCCGGGTATGTGGCGGGACCTCCCCACTAAGCCCTTGGTCCAGTCCCTAGTTCCAACACCTTCAACCTAGAGCTCTCCCTAGGGAGGAGTAAGGATTGGTCGCCCCTCGGCTAGCTGAGGGCCCCGAACTCCACAGAGACTAAGTCTTGTTCGCAAGTCTCGGTTTCAACACATGGTGCGGTGAGCGTGGAGTGTGACCGATTCAAGAAACTCTCAAGATGAGCTCTATGGCTGGAGGTGGAGGATCCGACCCAGGTCGCTCGCAACCTCCAGTGGATGGAGCGACGTTGGAGATGTTTGAAAATTTCAGGCAAGAGATCCTGCAGACCTTGCAGCTAACTTTCGCCACGATAGGCGAAGGCAGGAGAGAAAGTGGTCCGGAGGCCTCACCTCAAAAGGTGGGCGAGAGCATCCTTGGCCAGACATCCGGGAAAGAAGTGACGGAAGGGGGCGTGCGGGGAGGTCCTCGACCCCCACTCGCCGAGACCCAAGTGGGCGAGTGGGGAGGTCCTCGACCCCCACTCGCCGAGACCCAAGTGGGCGAGTGGGGAGGTCCTCGACCCCCACTCGCCGAGACCCAAGTGGGAGAGTGGGGAGGTCCTCGACCCCCACTCGCCGAGACCCAAGGGGGCGAGAGGGGAGGCGCCATGCCCCCACTCGCCCAGCCCCAAAGGGGGGCGAGCATAGGAGGTCCTTTTTGTGAGCTGATCCTCTCAGCCCCGATTCCGGAGGAGTTCAAGGGGGCGGAGATGTCTCACTACTTCGGCAAGGATGACCCCGTTTTGCACCTGCAGTGGTTTGAGGACATGGTCTCCATCATGCCCATGTCGGACGCCTTCAAGTGTCGGCTCTTTGCCATCACCCTCAAGGAGAAGGCCAGGGACTGGTTCCATCAGCTCCCTGCAGGATCCATCTACGCCTTCGAAGACTTGCGCCGAGCTTTTCTGCTACGCTTCTCGACGTCAAGAAAGAAGAAGAAAGATGCCGAGGCACTTTTCAAGATCAAACAAGAGCCAGGGGAGTCGCTGGCTCACTATCTGGAACAGTTCAAGGAGGAGGTTCTCCTCGTCCAAGAAGTGCCCGGGTACACCCTCAAGCTCGCCTTCACGTTGGGTCTGCGGGAGGGCTTCTTCAAGATGGACCTTAAGAGAAGAGCTCCTTTGTCCTTTGAAGAGTTGATGGAAAGGGTGGCAGAAGAAGTCGAGAGTGAGGAGGCCAACCCGAAGTTCGCGAGAAGGCTGGCCAAGCTGAGTGAGCCAGAGGCAAGGCAACAGGGGGGAAGAGTAGGGCCTCCCAAGAGAAAGTTCGACCAAGAGGAAGACAACTTTCAGGAAGAGGGGGTTGACCTCCCTAGGTGGGGGCAGAGGCCAAGGGCATCCCCTCCACCGCATCAACAGACCATGGCGATTGGCTGGGAAAAAAGGAGGAGAGTCAGAAAAGCAGGAAGAAGAGGAAGAGGGGGTAGGGTGGAGTTACCCTATTGTGACCTACACGATGAGGAAGGTCACGCGACGATCAACTGCCCTGAGTTCTTGGAATTGAAGGAAGCGAGGTGTTTGGTGCGGCAACAACAACAACCAAATGGGAACGTGGGAGACCACCCTCGGCAGTAGGAGACCAAGTTTGTCTAAGTGCTCAGTTTCTTCTCTCCACCCTTAAGTTCATGTAGCGTGGTTGTTTACTTAGTTTTTTCTTGCATGTAATGTGATGATTAATGTAGTGAAAGTTTTCAAATACTTAGTCCCGATGCTGGCCCGCTGACCAGGCTCCCATCAAGCTGGCAGGTCCGAGGATCGCTCGGTGGCAGGAAAGTCCCAAGTACTTAGTCCCGATGCTGGCCCGCTGACCAGGCTCCCATCAAGCTGGCAGGTCTGAGGATCGCTCGGTGGCAGGAAAATCTCAAGTTACTTAGCCCCGATGCTGGCCCGCTGACCAGGCTCCCATCAAGCTGGCAGGTCCGAGGATCGCTCGGTGGCAGGAAAGTCCCAAGTACTTAGTCCCGATGCTGGCCCGCTGACCAGGCTCCCATCAAGCTGGCAGGTCCGAGGATCGCTCGGTGGCAGGAAAGTCCCAAGTACTTAGTCCCGATGCTGGCCCGCTGACCAGGCTCCCATCAAGCTGGCAGGTTTGAGGATCGCTCGGTGGAAGGAAAATCTCAAGTTACTTAGCCCCGACGCTGGCCCGCTGACCAGGCTCCCATCAAGCTGGCAGGTCCGAGGATCGCTCGGTGGCAGGAAAATCTCAAGGTACTTAGCCCCGACGCTGGCCCGCTGACCAGGCTCCCATAAAGCTGGCAGGTCCGAGGATCGCTCGGTGGCAGGAAAGTCCCAAGTACTTAGTCCCGATGCTGGCCCGCTGACCAAGCTCCCATCAAGCTGGCAGGTCCGAGAATCGCTCGGTGGCAGGAAAGTCCCAAGTACTTAGTCCCGATGCTTGCCCGCTGACCAGGTTTCCATCAAGCTGGCAGGTCCGAGGATCGCTCGGTGGCAGGAAAGTCCCAAGTACTTAGTCCCCATGCTGACCTGCTGACTAGGCTCCCACCTAGCTGGCAGGGTCAAGAACCGCCCAGTGGCCAAAAATTCTCTTAAGTATTTTCCCCCGAGGTGACTTCGCTAGCTGGGCTCTCACTAGCCGGCAGAGTTGGAAGACCTCTCGGGGAGGCTATGTATTTTCCCCCGAGGTGGTCTCGCTAGCCGGGCTCTCACTAGCCGGCAGGGTTGCAAGACCTCTCGGGGAGGCTATGTATTTTTCCCCCGAGGTGGTCTCGCTAGCCGGGCTCTCACTAGCCGGCAGGGTTGGAAGACCTCTCGGGGAGGCTATGTATTTTTCCCCGAGGTGGTCTCGCTTGTCGGGCTCTCCCTAGTCGGCAGGGTTGGAAGACCTCTCGGGGAGGCTATGTATTTTTCCCCCGATGTGGTCTCGCTAGCCGGGCTCTCACTAGCCGGCAGGGTTGGAAGACCTCTCGGGGAGGCTATGTATTTTCCCCCGAGGTGGCTTCGCTAGCTGGGCTCTCACAGGCCGGCAGGGTTGGAAGACCTCTCGGGGAGGCTATGTATTTTTTCCCCCGAGGTGGTCTCGCTAGCCAGGCTCTCACTAGCCGGCAGGGTTGGAAGACCTCTCGGGGAGGCTATGTATTTTTCCCCCGAGGTGGTCTCGCTTGTCGGGCTCTCCCTAGCCGGCAGGGTTGGAAGACCTCTCGGGGAGGCTATGTATTTCTCCCCCGAGGTGGTCTCGCTAGCCGGGCTCTCACTAGCCGGCAGGGTTGGAAGACCTCTCGGGGAGGCTATGTATTTTCCCCCCGAGGTGGTCTCGCTTGTCGGTCTCTCCCTAGTCGGCAGGATTGGAAGACCTCTCGGGGAGGCTATGTATTTTTCCCCCGATGTGGTCTCGCTAGCCGGGCTCTCACTAGCCGGCAGGGTTGGATGACCTCTCGGGGAGTCTATGTATTTTCCCCCGAGGTGGCTTCGCTAGCTAGGCTCTCACTAGCCGGCAGGGTTGGAAGGCCTCTCGGGGAGGCTATGTATTTTTCCCCCGAGGTGGTCTCGCTTGTCGGGCTCTCCCTAGCCGGCAGGGTTGGAAGACCTCTCGGGGAGGCTATGTATTTCTACCCCATGGTGGTCCCGCTAGCCGGGCTATCACTGGCCGGCAGGGTTGGAGGACGTCTCGGGGAGGCGCTGTGGCTTTTCCAAGATATCACCAATAACCGGATTCCCAGCGACACTCGTCGAATATGCAGGGTTGGACATTTCTTTCCGAGCGTGAGTCACGCTCGAAAAGAGCGGGGATTGTGTACAACCCTGTATTCGCCGAGTGGGCCCCCGAGGCCCAAGATATTTTTAGGCCCAATATTTCCAAAGGGCGCGACCTCGGGAGGAGGAGGGGTGAGCATTTGGAGGGAGTCGAGTCTGAGGGGCGCATCCCAGGACTGTTCCCTTGTGGGGGCGAGCTGGGAGGGCCGGGAGGCCTCCGGCTCGCCCAGAGCCTTGTGAGGGCGAGCCGGGGAGGGCCGGGTGGCCTCCGGCTCGCCCAGCCCCTTGTGGGGGCGAGCTGGGAGGGCCGGGAGGCTTCCGGCTCGCCCAGACCCTTGTGGGGGCGAGATGGGAGGGCCGGGAGGCCTCCGGCTCGCCCAGACCCTTGTGGGGGCGAGCTGGGAGGGCCGGGAGGCCTCCGGCTCGCCCAGACCCTTGTGGGGGCGAGCTGGGAGGGCCGGGAGGCCTCCGGCTTGCCTAGAGCCTTGTGGGGGCGAGCTTGGAGGGCTGTGAGGCCTCCGGCTCGCCCAGAACCTTGTGGGGGCGAGCTGGCAGGGCCGGAAGGCCTCCGGCTCGCCCAGAACCTTGTGGGGGCGAGCTGGGAGGGCCGGGAGGCCTCCGGCTCGCCCAGACCCTTGTGGGGGCGAGCTGGGAGGGCCGGGAGGCCTCCGGCTCGCCCAGAACCTTGTGGGGGCGAGCTGGGAGGGCCGGGACGCCTCCGGCTCGTCCAGAGCCTTGTGGGGGCGAGCTGGGAGGGCCGGGAGGCCTCCAGCTCGCCCAGAGCCTTGTGGGGGCGAGCTGGGAGGGCCGGGAGGCCTCCGGCTCGCCCAGACCCTTGTGGGGGCGAGCTGGGAGGGCCGGGAGGCCTCCTGCTCGCCCAGAACCTTGTGGGGGCGAGCTGGGAGGGCCGGGACGCCTCTGGCTCGCCCAGAGCCTTGTGGGGGCGAGCTGGGAGGGCCGGGAGGCCTCCAGCTCGCCCAGAGCCTTGTGGGGGCGAGCTGGGAGGGCCGGGAGGCCTCCGGCTCGCCCAGACCCTTGTGGGGGCGAGCTGGGAGGGCCGGGACGCCTCCGGCTCGCCCAGAGCCTTGTGGGGGGCGATCCGGGGAGGCCAGGAGACCTCCAGCTCGCCCAGATTCTTGTGGGGGCGAGCCGGGAGACCTCCGGCTCGCCCAGCTCCAAGCCGGGTAGGCGCTCTGCATTTAGCGCCCAAGAGTAGCGGGATTTGGCTATCTGCAGCGCAGTTTAAGGGTATTTTGGTAATCTGGCATACTAGTTTTCGGTTATTTGCAGCCCAACTTCAGAAATCCTATAAATAGGACCAAGGGGGCACCATTTGGGGGGGTCTCATTCTAGGCTAGCTCTCTCCCTCTCTCTCTCCCTCCCCAAGTCTCTCTAGGGGGGTGAGGAGAGCCTCCAGTGGTGCCCAAGCTTAGTAGTGGCTTGGGAGGGGAAGTTCCTAAGGGGCTTCCGGGTATGTGGCGGGACCTCCCCACTAAGCCCTTGGTCCAGTCCCTAGTTCCAACACCTTCAACATAGAGCTCTCCCTTGGGAGGAGTAAGGATTGGTCTCCCCTCGGCTAGCTGAGGGCCCCGAACTCCACAGAGACTAAGTCTTGTTCGCAAGCCTCGGTTTCAACAATATGGTTGATCTTCTACATCTTGATTACATCCAAGACCGCTTTTGTCAAGTTGTACTTTATCTTTCAGGACTTTTGCTTGAGGATTCGTGATAGCATATTTTGAAGAGTCAAATAAACTACTTGGAATTTTTATTGCTTCTTTTATTTGCTCTATTTTCACAACATATTTCCCCTTCTTGAGTCTTTCAATAAATTGTCTTCTCTTTTCCTCAAATTCTCTTTGAGAGACATCATATTCATATTGCACTCTTTCTCCAATCTCTTCCAATACTTTGTCAAGAATTAGGTCAATACACACCTTCATCTGATTTTCAGGTATTTGAACTTTCTTATAAGTTTTATTATATGACATGCCCTTTTTGAACCGTTTTCTCTGTTTCTTAGCATACCTCTCCCAGATAGGTATTTTTCTCCCATATTGCCTTCCTCTGAATGCATTTCTTCTTCTGAATATGTTCCTTTATCTGGGATCTGATGTTGAAACTGGTAGAATATGGACATGAGGAAGCAAGGCAGGAGTAGGAGCAGGAGAGGACAAGATAGGATCAGAAGCAGGACTATGCATAGCAGGTGATAATGTTGTTGATTCTTCAGAATCAAGCTTGATTTATGTGTTCTTAGGAATGGGTGAATACACCCATACTAAAAACTCTTCCAAACTTGCCTAATAGTTCTCATCATTTGAGAACAAATCAAACTCCCCCTGAATTGATGACTCCCCCTGGATTGAAGAATCTCCCTGAATTGTAGGCAGGAATCAGTGCGGAGAAGATAGTGTAGGTTCCAGGGAGAATTGAGAAGTAATTGTTGGTTCTCCTTCAGAAACATAGGAGGTTTGACATTGGTGCTCAATGACAGTATACATTGAATTAGTTCGGGGCCTGTTGTCACCCTTCTCCCCATGCTTTATATCATTAAAGAAGGATATAAATACTTCAGCAGGAAATGCCTATGAGCGCAGTTCCTTCTCGATGGCTTTCGTCTGGGCAGAGAGGTTCTTTAATCTGTGATGTTGAGCACGTAACTCTCGATAGCAATCTTCTGAAAAATCCAAGTATAAAAAGGAGAACTGATACAACAATGTCTCTAAATCCAGATCAATTACATCAAGATGTCTCTATTAGAGGTCATTGATTGTCATTGTGTACCTATAAAGAAGGAATAAGATAGAAGTAGAGAGACAGAAAGAGGAGAGAGGGAGGGAGAGAATTCGAAAGCACAATAAAGTCTAACGACTGTGTTGCTTTTAGAAGATGATTCATCGTAACTTAGGGTTGTACTCGAAGCAACGTCGAAAATATGTAGATTTAGCATGCCAAAATATGTCGAAGTAGCTTCTAGAAGCAAAGTCTGCGTGCTCATTGGAAAGTCGATGTGGCGTCAAGTGGAAATCGATGTGGCTTCGAATGAATGCAACAACTATTATGTCAATGCATATGTCGATATGAATTTGATGCATGCGTCGATATGAATTCGATGCTTTGTCGAGTGCTATTTGAATGAACTATCCTAGTTAGCTCTCGATGCTGGCGTGGAGTAGAAGTGGTCGGTGCGTCGAGTTATATTCGACGCACCTTTGAATGAACAGTTATATTTTTCTGAAAAAATTTGTTATTTTTTCGAGCAATGCCTTTCTATGGAAAATAAGTTTTATTACATAATAGATGTGACCTAAAGAGCTCCATCAAGCATTCTCAATGCATTGATGAAGAAATCGTGCTTGCTTTCATCAAGTGGCTTAGTGTATATGCCAGCCCTTTGATTATCGATGGAAATGTATTGAAGATTGATTTTACCCTTCTCAACATTATCTCTGAGAAAATGGTGCCTTATCTCTATGTGCTTAGTTCTACTGTGGAGAAAAAGATTAGAAGCTATAGAAATAGCACTAGAACTATCACATAATATTTTGGAATTCTCAAGAGTAAAGTTGCAATCCAACAACAGATTCTGCATCCACAATATTTGTGAGCGGCATCTTCCTGCAGATATATCCTCAACTTCAGTTGTAGAAGTGGAGACTGAGGTTTGCTTTTTGCTAAACCAAGAAATCAGTCTAGCACCTATGAATTGACAAGTTCTTGAGGTGCTTTTTCTATCAAGCCTGCATCCAGCATAATCTGCATCTGAGTAGCCTACTAGATCAAATCTTGATTTTGTGGGATACCATAAGCCAAGTTCAGGTGTACCCTTTAGATATCTGAGTATTCTTTTTACAACTAATATGTGAATCCTTGGGAACAACCTGAAATCTAGCACAGATATAAGTAACAAACATGATATCTGCCCTGCTAGTTGTAAGATAGAGGAGTGAGCCAATGGATGCTCTGTAAGTCTTCTGATCAAATGACTTACCCTTTTCATCTCGATCAAGTATAGTATTGGTAGCCATAGGGGTTTTCATGATAGAGGCATTTCCATCCCAAATCTCTTGATAAGCTCTTTGGTGTACTTGGATTGGAATATGAAAATGTCATATGCACTTTGCTTTACTTGGAGGCCAAGAAAGTAGGATAATTCCCCCATGATGCTCATCTCACTTAGACTGCATTTGGTCAGCAAACCTTTTGCAATGTCTTTGGTCTGTTGAGCCAAATATTATATCATTTATATATATATTTGTACTAGGAGTAGCTGATTTTTATGTGCTCTAGTGAATAATATTTTATCCACCTTATCTCTTACAAAGGATTGTTCTAGAATAAAGGTGGATAAGATCTCATACCATGCTCTTGAAGCTTGCTTGAGGCCATACTGTGCTTTATCTAGCCTATAAACAAAGGAGGGATGAGATGGATTGAGAAAACCCAGGGTTGCTCCACATATACTTCTTCTTGAAGAGTTCCATTTAAGAATGCACTCTTCACATCCATCTAATATACCTTTATCTTCATATGAGCAGCATAAACAATAAACATCCTAATTGCTTCCAGTCTAGCCACTAGAGCAAAGGTCTAATTGTAGTCAATTCCCTTTTCTTTCCTGTATCCTTAAGCAACAAGTATAACTTTGTTACTTACTATAACTTTATTTGAGTACATCTTATTTTTGTATACCCATTTTGTTCCAATAATTGGTTAATTACTTGCTCTTTCAACTAGAGTCCAAACTTTGTTTCTTTCAAATTATGCAAGCTCCTCTTGCATGGTAGCTATCCAGTGAGGATCAATGTCCGCTTCTTCAAACTTCTTTGGTTCATATTGAGAGAGGAAGCTCTGCAACATAGTCTCATTTGTGATATGATTTTTCGTCATCACTCCCACTGTCATATCTCATATAACTTGAGATGGAGGGTGATCCTTTAGGGTTATTCAGTTCTTGTTGAACTATTTAGTGGATTCACATCCTCAAGGATTTCTTCTTCTTCATTGCCTGTGAGAACACCATTTTCTTCCTGTTGGATAATCTCTGTTTCTGGTAGACTAGGTGCTTTAATGGCATCATCATTTTTAGCAAAGTCTTCATCTGATTCATTGTCAGTTTGATATTTTCCCTTATCCTGGTAGTCTGATGAGTGATTTATGATACTAAGCCTTTCAATTTGATCTGTAAGTTGATCTTCTTCCTGCAATGTAATAATGGTGGAAGTTTGTTGGGAACAGTGCCCAACAATGTTCCTGATTTGAAGAAGTGATCAGGTCAATGATAAAAGCACTATGTATTTGATGGTCTGCTTAGTTTACATTTGCAGAGATTAAAATATCACTAAGTCCAAAATCGTCGAGAAGGACTGGACATATTGTCGAATAAACACTCAGATAACATCGAGATGATACTCAGAGTTAAGCAAAAGGCTCATATCAGCTATCGTCGAGATATTATGGACATTCCGACGATATTGTTGTGACATCAAAGTACATACGATGTTATCGTCGTAAGATCAAGAAGAATCAAACAATGTCCAGCATCTTCGTGTCAATCGGAATCACACACCGACATCGTTGTAAAGTACAAGAAGAGTTAAGTCAAAGTATTTGGCTTTGTCGACAACATCGTCGTAAAAGAAGCCTTATCGTCGAGAAGGCTAAGGGAGTTCTCGTGAAGACAGCTTATGAAAGAAGAATTGCTTATCGCCAGAATGATCAAGACAAGATCATCAATAAGACAGAATGGTTTCGACGACATCGTCGATATGACAGTATGGTTTCGACGACATTGTTGATATGATGGTATGGTTTCGACGACATCGTCGATATAAAAGTATGGTTTCAATGATATCATCGATGAGACAGAATGGCCTCAACAACATCGTCAAGAAGACAGAATGGTCTCAACGGCACTGTCGAGAAGACCGCAAGTTGACAACAAGATTACGACGACATCTTTATATCGTCGTAAATGCAAGTGCATCTGTGATATCTTGTATTGTTGAGATATCTTTCTCTGAAGAAGATTGAAGAAGACTTGAAGATTTGTCCAATTCCAAGATGGATCATCGTAAAAACAAGTTATGTCGTCGAGACGTTGCAAATATCGTCGAGACAAATCAAGATATTTCAAATCACGCTGTCTGCATTTAATGCCGCTGTCTGGTGGTCCAATCTTATAAAAGAGATAAGTCAGCTCTTCAATCTTATAAAAGAGATAAGTGTCTGCCCTAATTCACGTAAGCGAACACACGAAGAAGAACGCAAAGAATACACAAGATGCAATCAAACGGTTACTGGCTGCGTAAAGAAGGAACAAGAATCTAAGAACTGAAATTCTTCATTAAGTGTTCTCCAAGTCTCAACCTAGCAACATCGACTGATAAGAAGTGTTCCATATTGAAGAAGGGATTCAAGAATAATCTGTGCTATCCAAGAAATCATCAAAGCATTCTTTTCAAGTCCAAGAAGCCGATCCTTATCCGGCTAAGAAGTTTTCTTATTCTCTTTCTGTAGGGCTTGCGGGCCTGAGGTTGTAGGATCTTTTTTATAACTGAGATGTAGGCATTGAGGGTCTGAGATGTAGGGCTTGATGGCCTGAGTTGTAGGCCTTGAGGGGCTGAGCATTGTTAGCCTTGAGGGGCTGAGTTTGTAGTCCTTGAGGGGCTGAGTTTGTAGGCCTTGAGGGTGAAAGTACATAGTGTGCCTTTGAGTATTCTCTAGGGTGGGGAGGGGGGTGTGTGGGGGGGGGGGGGGGGGGGGGGTGAATAGAGTTTTAAATATTTTCTACCATAAATATACACACACAATAAAACTACTAAGTAGTATGCAATCAACACTACCAAAACAGAATAAAGTAAATGCAGGAAATGTAAATACAGAAAATAGTAAAGAGGGTCATCACAGAAAATTCAATCCAAAAGACACATGATTTTTATAGTGGTTCCCAAAAATGTGGGTAGTCCACTCTTCTACCTCTCGGGTAGGATTGCACTAAATGTGTTTGAGTCTTTTGATAAGGAGACTATCAGAGACACTGAGTCTTTTGATAAGGAGACTCTTAGAACCACTGAGTCTTTTGATAAGGAGACTCTTAGAACCACTGAATCCTTTGAAAGAAGGATTAATAAAACTCTTTTACAGTTGGTGAATAAAGAAGAAGATAGAGAGAAAGAGAAGAATAGAATTCTGCTTTTAGAATTCTTTAGAAGATATTTCTTTTAAACTGCTGCTTCTGTTTATCACTGGATCTGAATATAATGACCCTTTGCTTATGATTGTGATGATTACAAGGGTCATTAGCTTGATCCTTATTCTCTTAGCACTTCTAGTAAACTTGTTGTTGTGGGATGAAGAAGAAGAAGCAGCTATGATGTTTTCCAGTGCAGAGAGATATGTTCTTTTCTGTCTTAGGGTTGAAGGAGGAAGAAGAGAATAGCTCTATTCAACAGATAGAAAATGTGTGATCAAAAAATGCTCTATTTTTCTTCTCCTCTCAGCATACTTATTCTCCATGATTGGAATTTAAATTTCTTTCTTCTTTTGGGCTGTCCTGAAAAGGAATTCCTATTGGACAGTTGATTTCCCTTTCTTCTTTTGTTCCCGACCTGTCCATGAGATTTGAATACATTCCAAGAATGTTTTTGCTGTATCCTGGAATACTCCATTCCATTCTTGGCAATAAATAAGCCTTTGGAGAACTGTCTTCAGCTTTTTGGACCTTCTGAAAAGGTATTTAAATGACAGTAGAAAAGCTTCTATTTAAGACTGTATTCGACGCTACGTCGACTTCATCATTCTTCATATTGACGCACCTATGAGTTCTTATAGGAGTTACTTCGAATTCCTTCTTAGCTCTGGTTGAACTCAGATGTCGACATTGCGTCGATTACTTATCGATGTATCCATCGAGTTGAAGGCTTGGATTTGAACTTTATCTTCTACGTCGAATTGAAGTTGAAGTTGCGTCGACTTCTAAGATGGCTTCGACTGTCTCTTCCTTCTATGTCGAGTTCCTTTCGTCATTGTGTCGACTTGACTTATACTTCAACATGCTGATTGAGTTGCTTCGACTATCAGTCAGAGTTACGCCCACATCTAGTCAAAGTTGCGTCGACTTCTATTCGATGCAAGTTTTAACTCTACTGAGTTTGTGTTTATCTTGACCTGGTCTTGACACCCTAAGGCGAGTGTGACATCCTAAGACATCTAATGACCAATTTACCCTTTCTATACAATCTGGGTAATACAACCTAACTGATGAAATCACTTTAAGTAATTTGTTAGATAAATCACAAGGGTTTTTCCCAACAATCTCCCCTATTTATCATAACAAATTTTATAAAATAAAGTAAGTGATTTCAAACATGTTTTGACATAAAATCAAATACAAACAACTATACATAAATAATAAAGACATTAATGAATGGAATCACAGACCATTTTATACATTGTGAAGTAGTCATATTATTCTTAACAGCTGTGCCCTCCAGATGCTATAATGTAAAGTGTTCATAATTACGGAATACCTGGACTTCACTGTTCTTTGTCAGGAGTTTTTCTCTTCCATGAGAAGACCAGAGGAAATGCCGTTCTTGCAGAAAATACAATAGGCTCATTTTCTTCTTCAGTAGTCTTGTCAGTTTCTTGATGGGTTTCATTCACTTTGGGAGGCTCCCCCTGAGAATGTGCATCTTGTTCAGAATTTAGAGCAGACTCCTTAGCAATCATTGCCACCTCATCCAATAGTTGTTCATCTTATAGGAGCTCCCCTTGAGTTGATGGAAGCTCCCCTAGGTTACTACATGGATTTCTGCAGCTGGCTCCCCCTGGATTGATGCAAGATTTTCTGGAGGATTTGCAAGAGGTTCCACTTGGACTGTTCCAGTTTGAAAAATAGTGAGCTTGTTTGGGTCATGAACCTCAGTAGTTGGGACACTTGGGGCAATCTCTACTTGTTTACTCTTGTCCTTCTTGTGGGCACTCACAATTCCTTGATTAAGCCTCTCCTCCTCCTGGATCTTCTCCCCCTTCTCAACCTTACTTACCAAGGAGGTTAAGAACTCCTTAGTTACCATGGAGGAGGAGATAGTTGATTTTAGTGCCAGGAGGGACTCTTGTGATTTTTGCAATTCTGACTCCATCTGGGAGTACTTCCTATTGAACTTCCTTACCTGAGAGGCCATTACATCAGCAAATGTTCTAGCAGCTAATCCTACTACTTTTGAAATCACTTGCTTATAGTCAAAGCAAGAAGTAGGTGTGGTAGAGACAGAAAGTGTTCCTGTGAAGTTCTCATGGAAGTCTGGAATATCTTGGTGGATAGGAGAGTATGGTTGATACACTTCTAGAGAAATGTGATATTGTGGTAGCAGAGTAGACAGATTGTCTGTAGTTGTGATGGCTGGTTATTGCTGTGGTTGGAGAGGGATCTGAGGTGCAGGTTCTGGAACTATAGGAGATGGGATGGACTGGAGATTTTGGACTGTAGTATCATCTGGGATGATATCTTGTTGGGCTGCTGCAGGGACCTGTGCTGGATTGTCATCCCTTGGAGGTTCTGGTACATTTATTTCTATGTCCCGTGGAGTTGGAGAAGGAGGAGGTGAAGAAGCAGCTTGCCCAGGCTTTATGATCTGCCTAGTCCACTTGGAGAAGATTCCTATGTTTATTCTCTTTCCTGGAGGAATAGGAACTCCTTTAGAGTTGCACACCATCAGATAGTGGTGGAACAATACCTGGCTCATGATTCTAATATAAGCATTCTCCTTATATGAGTATTTATGGTCGATCATTTTCAGAAAGCACCTCCCCCAGTTGATCTTCTTATATAGAACGAAGGCTCCCATAGTATGGAGCTGCTGCATGAGGATTACATCATGAGCTGAGATTTTGCATAGGAGCACCTTCCCCACTATATCAGCAAGGAATCTGTATTCTTTTGCAAGGTCAATCTTCTTCAGATTCATGGCCCTCTCTTGCTGAACTGCATGATTTCTAAAGCCTTCTTTGTATCTTCCCCTATCAATTGATCAGACTCATCACCTCTTGGTAGATCAAAGGTGTGAGATATCATTTCCTCTGTAATGTTAATATCAGATCCAGATATTTTCCCATTGAGAGATCCATCCTCTCCTATTTGAAGATTGTCTTTAAACTCTGTCAGTTCAACATCAAGGATCTTGCACGTTGTGGAGATCAGCTTTGTCAACTCGGCAGACTGAAACAAGCCAAGAATGACCTTGAAATTATCAGAGGCTGCATTGAAGGAGTCCACATCAACATCAAAACCTAAGTTGATCTTAGGAGGAGCCATTGACTCTGTTGTGAAGTACCTGTAAAGGAGAAAAGAGAGAGAGAGAGAGATGAGAAAGAGATACAAGAGAGCTGGATGGAGGAAGAACACGAGAGTAAGAAAAAGAGAATTCAAAAGCGTAATGAATTCGACGCCTATGCTGCTTAAAAGAAGATGATTCATCGCAACTTAGAGTTTTATTCGAAGCACCGTCGACAAAGACTAATAGTCGGCGCGCCAAAATGTGTCAAAGCAGCTTCTAGAGGTGAAACTGCGCGCGCTTGTCATATTGACGTTGCATCGACTAGAACTCAACGCATCTTTGAATTTGACGAGCAACTATTAAATTGACAGATGCGTCGATATGAAGTCGACTTTGCATCGAATTCTATTCGAATTATCTATTGCAGATTGCTCTTGAAGCAGGCATCGAGTAGAATTAGACGGTACGTCAAATTCTATTTGACGCAACTCTGAATAAATAGTTCTATTATCTTAGAAAGTTCTTGCTATTTTTTCAGCAATGATTTTTATTGAAAATAGTATTTATACTATTATTTTCATGAACTAAAGAAGATGAATAAGGGGATTCAGAGAAGAAATCACTCCCTTGTTGGATTTAGTTCTTTATTAAGGCCCTAGATCCTCCTTCCTCCTCCATTATCTCTTAGGAGGGATCCTACCTAATCCTGCACAAGTAGCTCAAACATTAGAAGGAACCCAGATTACCTCGGGCCCTTTGATTTTACCATTATAAGGTTCTATGAAAGAGTAGAAGGGTCTTTCATGATATCCATTAGGATGGCAGAGAATGGATCTATCAAACCTATGTTTATTATTTTGGTACTTGAAATGTGTATAAAATGTATCCATATATAATAAATCAGCAGAGTGTCTAATAATTCTACTTTTGGCTTTAGCCTTTTGATTGTTGTTGATTAATTTCTCTAAATTACTCTTGCCTAGAGATTTCTTTTCCTTGTTTGAATTTGCTCTATTAAATACAGTTATTTTATCTGGATTATTAATATCTTGATCCTTAGTTAATGCACTCCTCTCACTTGGCTGATAATCACTAGGTCTAATAAATCTAACTGGATTTTTCCAGGTTGGTCTACTAGTGTCTTCAGTGCTAGTGCATGGGTATGCTCCTAGACCTAGATGCTTAAATCTCGTGGAGAGATTTTGTGTAATATCTTTGAGCTTTTGACTCCTCCCATTGAGAGAGTCCTCAAAGGCTTTTGCCTTTGTTAGCTCTTCTTTTTATTTTTTATTTTCATTTCTTATCTCAATCAATTCTATTTCTTTATCCTGAATTTCATTTCTAAAATCATTATTTATGGAATATTATTCATCTTTCTTGAAGTTTTCTAATTCTTCCCTATCCGTTTCTAATTCTTTTTGTATTTTGAGGCAATCATTGCAAAATTCTTTAAAATAATTTTTAAAGTCTTCTGAATCAAAATCAAAATTATCAAACAGTGATACCTGTTCTTCTTCATCATCTGAGGAGATCCCTAATTCCATCATGCAGGCAGCTTCAATAGCTTCTTCATCACTTTCTGATGTAGAGGTGCCTAACTCTGCTTCAGAGTCACTCTAAGTTTTAGCAATGAAACATTTAGCTTTCTTCTTGTCTTTCCTACTGAAAGACTTCTTCTTCTGCTCATCTTTGTTTCTGCTCCTATCCCTTTGTTCTTGTGGGCATTCATGGGCTATGTGCCCTGGCTTGTTGCAGGAGAAGCAAATCACTTCCTTCTTTGGAGTCTTATTAAACCTGGGCTTTGAGCTCCCCTCTCTTCTTCTTGAGTCTTCTGTCTTGACCCACTTTATGAATCTCCTTGCTAAGAGACTGAACATCTCATCTTTAGGAGTGGAGGGCTCTCCTTCAGCAACCTTCAAAGCAAGGCTCCTTTGGATGTGAGTTGAGTTTGTCTCCTTTGCCTCTGTTTCAACCCTGCTTTTCAGTAGCATCTCATAAGATTTGAGCTTTCCTAGCAAAGCATCAGTAGAGATCTCTCTATTCCATCTGAACTCTTTGATGGCCCAGATCCTTGAGTCCCATGAGCTTGGGAAGCACATGAGGATCTTATCATAGATCACTGTTAAGGATATCTCCATGTCCAGACTTCTTAGCTCATTGATAATGATGCTGAATCTGTCATACATTTCAACGACACTTTCCTCAGCTTTCTTTTGAAAGGTCTCATATTGGGATATGAGAAGGGACTTCCTGTCCTTTCTTTCATCAGAGCTTCCTTCTATAATTCTGGAAAGGGATTCCCAGATCTCTTTTGCTGATTGGCATTCAGCTACTTTCTGGAAAATATCATCTGACATTATGGACACCAGAATGTTCATTGCCTTGGCATCACATGTCTTCTGCTTCTTCTCAGCCTCTGTCCACTCATTCTTTGGAACAACTTCCAGTGTTGAAGATCCACTAGCATCTTGTTTGACTAGAGCTGGGTGACCTGAAATTATAACATCAAAGATGTCTTCATCAATAAAGTTCATGTAATGCTTTATTTTGGCCTTCCAGAGTGTAAACTTATTTAGGTTACACACTGGTGGTCTTGTTGATGCATAATCCTTTGAACTCATTTTCTTTAGAGAATAATTTTAATTAATTAAAAAAAAGAAATGAGAGTGAGGAGATCTTTTGATCAAGGTGTTAACCTTTTAACGATCAACCTACCTCTGATACCAATTGAAAGTGAACTGTGTGCCTCTGAGTATTACTTAGAGGGGGGGGGGGGGGGAGGTGAATAGAGTTTTAAATATTTTCTACCATAAATGCACACACACAATAAAACTACTAAGTAGTATGCAATTAACACAACCAAAACAGAATAAAGTAAATGCAGGAAATGTAAATACAGAAAATAGTAAAGAGGGACAACACAGAAAATTCAATCCAGAAGACACAAGATTTTTATAGTCGCTCCCCAAAATGTGGGTAGTCCACTCTTCTACCTCCCTGGTAGGATTGCACTAATTGTGCCTGAGTCTTTTGATAAGGAGACTCTCAGACCACTGAGTCTTTTGATAAGGAGACTCTTAGAACCACTGAGTATTTTGATAAGGAGACTCTTAGAACCACTGAATCCTTTGAAAGAAGGATTAATAAAACTCTTTTATAGTTGGTTAATAAAGAAGAAGAAAGAGAGAAAGAGGAGAATAGAATTCTACTTTCAGAATTCTTCAGAAGCTATTTCTTTTAAACTGCTGCTTCTATTTATCACTGTATCTGAATATAATGAACCTTTGCTTATGATTGTGATGATTACAAGGGTTATTGGCTTGATCCTTATTCTCTGAGCACTTCTTGTAAACTTGATGCTGTGTGATGAAGAAGAAGAAGTAGCTATGATGTTTTCCTGTGCAGAGAGATATGTTCTTTTCTATCTTAGGGTTGAAGGAGGAAGAAGAGAAAAGTCCTATTCGACAGATAGAAAATGTGTGATAAAAATGCTCTATTTTTCTTCTCCTCTCAGCATACTTATTCTCCATGATTTAAATTTGAATTTCTTTCTTCTTTTGGGCTGTCCTGAAAAGGAATTCCTATTGGACAGTTGATTTCCCTTTCTTCTTTTGTTCCCGACCCGTCCATGAGATTTGAATACATTTCAAGAATGTGTTTGTTGTATCCTGGAATACTCCATTCCATTCTTGGCAATAAACGAGTCGTTGGAGAACTGCCTTCAGCTTTGTGGACCTTTTGAAAAGGTATTAAAAGGACAGTAGAAAAGCTTATTTTTTAGACTGTATTCGACGCTGCGTCGACTTCATCATTCTTCATATCGACGCACCTCTGAGTTCTTAGAGGAGTAACTTCGAATTCCTTCTTAGCTCTGGCTGAAATCAGATGTCGACGTTGCGTCGATTACTTATCGACGTATCTGTCGAGTTAAAGGCATGGATTTGAACTTTATCTTCTGCGTCGAATTGAAGTTGAACTTGTGTCGACTTCTAAGATGGCTTCGACAGGCTCTTCCTTCTGCGTCGAGCTCCTTTCGACGTTGTGTCGACTTGACTTATTCTTCGATAGGCAGAATGATTTGCTTCGATTATTAGTTAGAGTTACGTCAACATCTAGTCGAAGTTGTGTTGACTTCTATTCGACGCAAGTTTTAACTCAACTGAGTTTGTTCTTATCTTGACCTGATCTTGACACTCTATGGTAAGTGTGACATCCTAACACATCTAATGAACAATTTACCCTTTCTATACAATGTGGGTAATACAACCTAACTGATGAAATCACTTTAAATAATTTGTTAGATAAATCACAAGGGTTTTTCCCAACAAACGGACTGAGTTTACTGGGCTTGAGGGCCTGAGTTGCAGGGCTTGAGGGCCTGAGATTGTAGGGCTTGAGGGCCTGAGATTGTAGGGCTTGAGGGCACGAGTTGTAGGGTTTGAGGAACTAAGATTGTATGGCTTGCGGGCCTGAGTTTTTGATGGAGTTTGCTGATTATAGCACAATGCTAGATTTGCGCAGAGGGACAGTGGACTATTCAAGATACCCAGTCTTGAGGAACCACTATAAATCCTTGAGTGCTTTCTGTGTTATGTTCTTAATTTCTAAATCCATATACTAACATCTTCATAGAGATAAAACTCAAAAGAAAGAGGGTCAAGAGTTTTTAAAATACCTATTCACCCTCGCCCTCTAGGTGATTTGACAACATCCATAACTAACAAAGTTTCCTTTCCCTTGGAGAACATGTTAGTTTCATCAAACACCACATGCATTGACTCCACAATTTTGAGAGAGCTCTTATTATAACGCCTATAGGCCTTGCTTGATGAGGAGTATCCCAAGAATATTCCATCATTAGTCTTCTTGTCAAATTTGGCAAGTTGGCTCTTTCCATTGTTTAGAATGATGTAAGTACACCCAAAAAACCTAAAGTATATGACTATAGGTGGCTTTCCTTTCAATAACTCATAAGGAGTCTTTAGCTTAGTTTTGTGGATGAGACTCCTATTCAGAACATAGTTGGTTGTATTCACTGCCTCAGCCCAGAAAGACTTGGGCAAATTGGATTCAACCAATAATGTCCTTCCTTATTCAATTAGAGTTCTATTTTTCCTATCCCTTCATCTACAATAATCTACAAATTAACAAATTAACTGAAATTCTTTTTCTTATCCCTTCATCCTCACAAAATCTACAAATTAACTGATTCTCAAACTCTACACCATGATCACTCCTGATCATTGCAACCTGAGTAATGAATTCAGATTGAATTTATTTAATGAATCTTGAGAGGATCTTGAAAGTTTCTGACTTAGCTTTTAAGAAGAACACCCAACTGAATCTAGAAAAGTCATCTACAATAACTAATGTATAAGACTTGCCTGCTAAGCTTTGTGTGGAGATAGGACTAAATAGATACATGTGCAACTGATAGATGGTTCTAGGGGAATCATTCTTACCAATCTGTTTGAATGAAGATTTTGTTTATTTTCCTAGTCAGCAGGATCTACAAGGATGGTCCTTCTTGAACTTACCATTTGGTAAGCCTCTCACTAGGTTATGCTTGGATAACTTAGCTATTGTTTTAAAATTTAAATGACTAAGTCTCATATGCCATAATTCATTATTTTCTAAGTTTGAATTATATAAACAAACTTCTAATTAGAGTAATCAAAGTCTACAACATACACCTTACCTTTACTAAGGCCAGCTAACACTATTTGATTAGTTACTGAGCTAACAATATGACATAAAGTCTTAGTAAATACAACTTTGTATTCACTATCACATAATTGACTAATACTGTTTAGATTATGTTGAATACCTTCAACATAAGCTACCTTCGAGAAGGAGATTTCTCCAACTTTGAGCACATCATATCCTTTGGTCTGACCAGAGTGAGAGTTACTAAAGATTACCTTAGGGTCTTCCTTAGCTTTGTAGTTTTCCAGCACATCTTTTGCTCTAGTCATATGCATGGAGCTTCCACTGTCCAAGTACCACTGCTGGTTTGTGGTAGAACAGTCTCTTTTCTGCACATAAATTTAAATATAAGTATGGACCCTCTCTTGTTGGGGTCCCTTTCTTCTACCATCATAAGGAGTTATGAAGGAATAAGTTGATCTTTCAGGATACCACTTAAACTGAAGAAGTGCTGGTTTATTATTCCAGCAATGTTTGGCCTTGTGTCCAATCTTAGAACAATAATAGAATTTATAATTGTAGTGAGAAATAAGAGAGGGAAGTCTAGAAACAGGTGTTGAGAAGAAATCAACGCATCTCTAGATTTGCATCGAATGGAATTGCGTCGATAATAAGTCAATACAGAATGTTGGTTGCGTCGAATGTAATTCGATGCACCTTCATACTTGCTTCGAGTTGATGTCAAAGCACATGCAGAACTCCGTTGAGTTGCATTCAATGCATCTTTAAAGTTGCGTTGAGTTCTATTCGACACATAATTCTTTTTATTAACAATCTGGTGATTATTGATTGATTCTTCTAAAGGGTGCTTTCATTGAATTCCTGTTTGGTCAAAAATATTTACCCTATTGAATACAACGATCTTATCAGGGTGGTTATTCAATTCTTCACAAGATTCTATATTGTCACTTGATTGATTTTCACTAGATCTAATGAATACTATAGGATTTTCCCATGCTGATTTACTAGAGATTACTATGCTGGTAGATGGATCTGCTCCTAAGCCAAGATATCTAAATCTCACAGAGAGATTCTATGTAATATCCTTTATCTTTTGACTTCTCCCATTGAGTGAGTCTTCAAAGGCTTTTGCCTTTGTAAGCTCTTCTTTTAGAGTTGAGTTTTAATTAGTTAATTCATTTATTTTTGTTTCCTTTTTAAATATCTGATTTCTTAATTCATAGTTAACAAAATACATATTATCTTTCTTAAAATCTTATAATTCTTCTCTAACAGTTTTAAGTTCTTTTTGAACCTTATGATAATCTTAACAAAATTCTTTAAAACAGTTTTTAAAATCTTCTAAATAAAAGTCAAAGTCGTCAAATAGAGATACCTGATCTTCTTCAGATAATTATTCTAAATCCATCAGACAGGCTTCTTCAACAGCAAATTCTTCATCACTTTCAGATGAAGAGATTGACTCAGATTCTGGGTCACTCCAGGTTTCAGCTATGGAACCTTTTTCTTTCTTCTTGTCCTTCTTTCTGAAGGAATTATTCTTGCGCTCCCTCTTGCTACTTTTGTCCTTTTGATCTTTAGGACATTCCAGGGCAATGTGCCATGGATTTCTGCATGGAAAGCAGATTACTTCATACTTTGGAGTCTTATCAAACCTTGGTTTGTTTGAGCTCCTTTCTTTTCTTCTCGAGTCTTCAGTCTTGACCCATCTTCTAAACCTTCTTTCCAAGATATTGAACATCTATTATTCATAAGTAGAGGACTCTCCTCCTGATGAATGTTATAGTCCTTTCTTTTGGGGTTGAGACTTTCTCCTTGACTTCAGTCTCAGCCCTACTTTTTAGGAGCAGCTTATAGGACTTGAGCTTGCCAAGTAATGCATTAGTGGAGATCTCCCTGTGACATCTGGACTCTCTGATGGCCCAGATCCTTGAGTCCTAAGTGCTTGGGAAGCACATGAGAAACTTATCATTGATCTCAATTAGTGAGATCTCCTTATCCAGTCTCTTAAGCTCATTAATGATGATGCTGAATCTTTCATACATTTTAGCAACATTCACTTCAACTTTCTTCTAAAAATTCTCATATTGAGATATGAGAAGGGACATCCTATCCTTTTTTTCGTCTGAGCTCCCTTCAACTAATCTGGACAATACCTCCTAGATTTCCTTTGCTGATTGTCATTCAGCCACCTCCTGGAATATGCCATCTGACAAAGTTGACACCAGGATGTTTATAGCCATTGCATCACATGCTTTCACCTTCTTCTCAGCTTCAGTCCATTCAGCTTTGTGGATAAGTTCTCGTGTCATAGTCCCATTTGCATCTTTTCTGTATGGCAGTGGAGGACCTGACAATATAACATCAAAAATGCCCTCATCAATGGAATTCATATATAGCTTTATTCTGGCCTTCCAGTATGTAAACTTATTTAGATTATACATTGGTGGTCTAGTGGATGCATAGTCTTTAGAACTCATTTTTCTGAAAATATTTTAGAATATAAAAATTTGAGTGAGAGAATCTTTTGATCAAGGTGTTAGCTTTTTTCTGAATAACCTTGCACTGATACCAATTGAAAGTGCACAGTGACTCCCCCGAGTATTCTCTAGAGGGGGTGAATAGAGATTTAAAACTTTTCTATAAAATGTGCACAAGATAATAACAATTCTAACTACTATGCATTCAGAATTCCATCTAGAATAAAATAAACACAGAGTAATAAAACAAACATGGGACAACATAGAAAGTTAGCACAACACAGATGAGACAAGATCTATAGTGGTTCCCCAAAATATGAGTAATCCACTCTTCTACCACCCTGGTAGTAATACACTATCACAGTGCCTGAGTCTTTTGATAAGAAGACTCTTAGAACTAGGATCCGAGTCTTTTGTGAAGGAGACTCTTAAAACCAAGGCTAGATTTTTTGATAAAGAGATCTTGAACCAAAACTAGATCTTTTGATAAGAAGATCTTGAACCGGAACTAGATCTTTTGTTAAGGAGATCTTGAACCACTGAATCTTTTGAAGAGGGATTCTTAGGACTCTTTACTCAGTTTTTCAAGAAATAGAAAGTAGAATAAAGGAAGAAGATGATGATGAAGATGGTTCTTCTGTGAATAAATCCTCTTACAATAATCAATGAGGATTATATGCACTAAGTATTTTTCTGGATCCTTCTTTAGTAAATGAATCCTTGCTTGAGAAGATGTAAGGATTATATGGCCCTGATCTAGTAGTTGATCTCTATAAATTCTGTTTGCTTCTTTCTGAGAGAGGGAGGAAGAAGAAGAAGCCTTCAATGTTTGTGTAGAGATCTGTTGTGTATTCTTCTGTTAGAGAGAAAGTTGGAGAATAATAATAATAATGATAAATGTTGTCTCTATCTTTTGAATTTTGTAACCTTATTCTTGAAACGTCCCAAGGCCACAGACTTACCATTGGGACAACGTCTACCGATAGCCTCGCCTGGCGACCGTTATCGGGCTGTAGCCCAAGCACCCCAACCCCTCTAAAGCCCACTGGCGAGTTGTTGGTGGCCACGCCCTCCCTTTAATGAGGTAAATGTTGGAGCATGCGTTCCGCACTCGTCCGATTTGAGAATAACAAATCCCGAATATATTTGATCCTATTTTTGATTAATGGTGTGTAGATAACAGGTGCAATAATAACATGTTTGCAATTGGAGCAAAATACCGATTTTCCAGAAATTGGAGCTATCGGATTTCCGACAGCAGTACCGAATTTCCGACAGCGCACGATTTCTTCCATTCTCCGATCTCTACTCAACGTTTTAGAGCTATCGGATTTCCAACAACAGTAACGGATTTCCGACAGTGCACGATCTTCCCGTAACTCTACAACGTGCAGCAGTTGCACAAGCTAACGGATATCCGATAGTGCTATCGGATATCCGACAACCCACGTCTCAACCACGACTCAATCACGATCTCCACTCTCCGCAAAAATACCGAATACATGGGACACGTGGCACCTCTAGAGCTATCGTATTTTGGCGATATCTAGCTAACCGATGACGTTATCTATCTTTATACAAAAGGGCTCAGAACTTCGTTTAATTCATGCTTTCAGACCTCCAAGCTTTCTTCCTGAGTGTTATCGTCCAGAGAGCTCCAGAGAATGAAAATCCCCATCCTTGAAGAAGAAAAGAGAGAGCGAAGTTGAAGATTATACACGCGTTCCAAGGAGATTTTCTCAAGGATTCTTCGCTGTTTTGTTCTAGAAATTTTAAAGGGGGTTTTTATTTTGTATTTCATTTACATTCATCTTGTAATCGTTGGAGAAATCATCGTCTTGCGTGCGACGTCCAAGCCCTTGCGTGGCTTGGTGGGAAAATCGCCTCCTTGCGCGTGGCGTCCAAGTCCTTGTGCGGCTTGGTTGGGAAAGCGTAGTCTTATGCACTACGTCTAAATCTTGAGAAGATCTAGAGGATAGGCTTGGGCTTGGTCTAGGGAGAGACAAGTGATAGCCTTCCGATCCTTGGGAGAAGAATTGGTAAACTCAAATTGTTAAAAGTTTATTATCATATTTGTGCCTTGATCTTAAGCATTGTTAAGATCATTTTTATTGTATGTAAATTTCATGATTAAAAAAATTATGACTTTTCTTTAATTGCAAATTTGGTTGCTTAATCTTTAACTTAGAAATTTGTGTTTGAATTAATTAAAAAATTACATTGGTTTGAAATTTTTTATAAGTAATTTTTAGAAATGTAAAATTTGTTTAAAAATTATTAAGTTAAAAATTATAATTTAAACACACCCTTATTCACCCCCCCTCTAAGGGCGTCACACGATCCAACACATGGTATCAGAGGGAGGTTACTCCAAAATGGTTTTACCACCGGGAGTAATGGCGCACAACGATCATGCGTTCGTTGAGGGGCAAGGAATTAGTAGGCCACCACTTTTTACGGGCACAGACTATAACTATTGGAAAACCCGAATGCGGTGTTTTCTAATAGCTCTCGACATAGAAGTTTGGAATATGGTCGAGACGAGTTATACTTCCCCAACAATTGTTGTAGGAGATGTAACTATGGACAAACCCAAAGACAAGTGGGATGACAATGATAAATTAAAATGTAAAAACAATGCAAAAGCCATGAATGCTTTATTTTGCGCACTAGATCGCACTGAATTTAATAGAGTTTGTTCTTGTGATACTGCATTTGAAATTTGGAATCTTTTAGAAATTACTCATGAAGGTACTTCACAGGTAAAGGATTCAAAGCTATTTCAACTGGAGTCAGAGTTCGAAAGATTCAAAATGGAGGTGGATGAAGAAATTGATACAATGTACACATGATTCACTAAAATCGTGAACGATTCAAAGGTGCTGGGTAAGGTTTTCTCCAATGGAGATTTAGTAAGGAAAATCTTAAGATCACTTCCCCCGAAGTTCAATCCTAAAGTGATTGCAATTTCTGAGTCACATGATCTTAAGAACTTACAATTGGAGAGCCTCATTGGGAATCTAAAAACCCATGAAGTGGAGTTGAAGATTCTAAGCCAAGAGTACAATTTGGAGCCCAAAAAGAAGAGCTTGGCGTTGAAATCTAAAAAGGAAATTGAAAGTGAGACTGAAGAAAGTGAGGAAGATGAAGAAGGACTGTTTGTGAGGAACTTTAAGAAGTTTATGAGAAATCCTGAGAGGAGAAACTCATTTAGAAAATTTTTCAAAAAGAAGGATTTTTCCTACAACAAAGACAAAGGAAAAATGGATGATGAAGAAGAACGCCCGCTACCGGAATGCTATCATTGCAAAAAGATTGGACATATAAGAAATAAGTGCCCAAAATATCTGAGAGAGCAGAAAGAGAAGAGGCACGATAAGAAGTTCAAAAAGAAGGTTTTGAAGGCGGAGACTTGGGATGACACAACTTCTGAAGGCTCAAGTGAAACAAGCGATGAAGATAAAGAAGAAGCAAATGTATGCTTGATGGGGAAATAAAATGCGTCATCTGACGACGATAGCAGTGTCCAAAGCGACACTGAGGTAACTCCTCCATCTTATGATGATTTATATTCTGAATTTATGAAAACTTGCAAATTTTTGGATAAAAGCCTAAAGGAAATCGATTTTTTAAAATGTGAAAATGAAGATCTTTTGAAAGTAAATAAAAAGTTATCAAATGAGTTGAAATCTATTGGGAACGAGAAGGTAAGTTGTCAAGAGTGTGATCACTCTTCGACAAGGATAAAAGAACTTGAAAACACTATTTCTAAGTCCGATCAATAAATTGATCAACTTCTAAAAAAGAAAAAGGACTTAGAAAAGGTTGTCAAAACTTCTCATTCTCAATTAGGGAATTACATGAAAATTTTTGCAAATCGATGTGGCATGATAGTAAAAGAAAATTAAATTTTAAAGTCCAAAGTAAATGAATTGAACATGGCAATTGGAAAATTTGGTGTTTGGAAAAAAATATCTGGATATGATTTTAGGCAACCAATGCCATGGGTCAGTAAAATTTGGACTAGGATACATTTCTGGAAGCTCTGGAAGCTATCGGAAAATTCCGACAGCTGCTGTCGCCAGCGACAGCTCCAGGTTCAAAAAACCTCTTTTTCAAAATAAAAATTTTTCCAAGTCCACACATAAAGATGTTTCCTCCAGCAAGAGTCCAGAGAAACCATTAAAGAATGGTTCCTCACTATTCATTGCATGTGCCAAATGTCATTGATTTGGTCACATCTCGGACTCATGCTGGAAGAAAGGAAAAGTTAATGTTAAACAAATCTGGGTACCTAAGGCTTCCACCTATACCATGGGAGGGACCACTTGGGTAACCAGATCTTTACTCTCATCATCTTTTTAGATGTCCGTGCAGGCTAGGAACAAGGAAGACGTGTGGTATTTGGACTCTGGATGTTCAAAACACATGACGGGCGATAAATCAAAGTTCCTTAGCCTAGAGATGAAGAAAGGTGAAACAGTGACATTTGGAGATAATGGCAAGGGTAAAGTCAAAGGCATTGGAGTAATAGGTAACGAAGAATTTAAAATTTCAAATGTTTTATATGTTAAAGGTTTGAAACATAATTTAATTTCTATTAGTCAACTATGTGATAAAAATCTAAATGTTTTATATGACTCTAGCTCAAACCTTTGCAAAATTATTGATTCTAAAACAAACGAAATCGTACTAACTACACCAAGAATAAACAATGTCTATACAATCACTTTTCAAGATTTATCTCATTCTACACTTAAATGTTTTATTTCAAAGAATGATGAGCTTGAATTATGGCATAGGCGACTAGGACATTCTAGTGCTAAACAAATAGTAAAGCTTTCAAAGAATAAAATAATTAAAGGTTTACCTAATTTAAATGGAAAGCTTTCATCATTGTGTTCACCATGCCAAAAAGGAAAGTTTACTAAATCATTGTTTAAGAGCAAAAATGTTATTTCTACTTCTAGACCTTTACAGTTAGTACATATGGATTTATTTGGTGCAATTACACAAAGTCTAGAAGGTAGAAAATATACATTTGTTATTATTGATGATTATTCTAGATTTTGTTGGACACTGTTTTTAAATTCAAAATCTGATGCTTTTGATGAACTTGTAAAACTAATTTCACGTATTCAAAATGAACTTGATTTAAAAGTAAAATGCATTAGATCAGATCATGGAGGAGAGTTTGATAATGAAAAATTTATTTCATATTGTAATGAATTTGGGATAAAACACAAATTTTCCGCTCCTCGCACACCACAGCAAAATGGTGTAGTGGAGAGGAAAAATAGAACACTTCAAGAATTAGGACGTACTATGCTTTGTGAATTTAAATTGCCAAAATTTTTTTGGGCCGAAGCGGTTAGTACTGCATGCTATATTATTAATCGTGTCATGATTCGTCCTACATTACAATTAACTCCTTATGAAATTTATTTTCAAAGAAAACCAAATGTATCTTACTTTAAAGTTTTTGGTTGTAAATGCTTTATTTTGAATACAAAAGATAACTTAGGTAAATTTGATGAAAAATGTGATGAAGGAATTTTCATTGGTTATTCTTCAACTAGCAAGGCCTGTAGAGTTTATAATAAACGTACTAAAGTGGTTGAAGAAACTATTCATGTAAAATTTGATGAAAACATTTCTTGTGTAGAAAATACTAAAGTTGCAGGTAATGAGAAAAATGAAGAAGATGTGGAACAAAATCTGAGGAAAAATGATGATGATGATGAAGAAAAAGTAGAGAAAGAAGACGAAAAAGATGGTGAAGAAGAAGAAGAACAAGGATATGTACCTCCAACCGAGCTAAGATTCTCAAAAGATCATCCACAAGAATTTGTTATTGGAGAACCATCAAGTGGGGTACGTACACGTTCTAGTTTACATGAAAGTTTTTCAAATTTAAGTTTTGTCTCTAATATAGAACCAAAAGATGTTGCCACCGCTTTAAATGATGAATCTTTGTTTTTAGCTATGAATGAAGAACTTAACCAATTTGAAAGAAATAAAGTTTGGACTCTTGTTGATAGACCTAGTGATCATCCAGTGGTAGGAGTCAAATGGGTTTTCAAAAATAAATTAGATAGTGACTCTAGGGTCACTAGAAATAAAGCTAGGCTTATAGCGAAAGGATATAATCAAATTGAAGGGGTAGATTTTTATGAAACATTTGCACCCGTAGCACGATTGGAAGCAGTTAGAATTTTTCTTGCATTTGCTAGTCATAAAAGATTCAAATTGTTGCAAATGGATATTAAAACTGCATTTTAAACGGGTTGATTAAAGAAGAAGTTTATGTTGAACAACCCCCAGGATTTATAAATGAAAAATTTCCCAATCGCGTATATAGATTGCTAAAAGCTTTGTATGGTTTAAAACAAGCACCATGAGCATGGTGTGATAGATTGACTTTATATTTATTACAAAATGGTTTTAAAATGGGTGGTGTTGATTGTACACTCTTCATTAAGCAAGTTGATGATAATTTAATTATTTTACAAATTTATGTTGATGATATTATTTTTGGAGCCACTAATGAAGAGTTGTGTAATTATGTTGTAAAAATGATGGAAAGTGAATTTGAGATGAGTATGGTAGGAGAATTAAAATATTTTTTAGGATTTCAAATTGTTCAAAAACATGATGGAGTTCTTATTAACCAATCAAAATATATTCATGATGTTTTAAAACGATTTGGATTTGAAAATCTCAAACAAGCAAATACTCCTATGAGTGTATCTTTAAAATTAGGAAAAGATGAAAATGGAATATCTATAGATCAAACTTTATATAGAGGCATGATAGGTTCACTTTTATATTTGACTGCATCTAGACCAGATAATATGTTTTTAGTTTGTTTATGTGCTAGATTTCAAGCTAATCCCAAAGAATCTCATTTAAAAGCGGTTAAAAGAATCTTTAGATATTTAATTGGCACATCTAAACTTTGTTTGTGGTATCCACACAGTGATGATTTTACTTTATTTGGTTATTCTGATTCCGATTATGCCGGTTGTTCACTAGATAGGAAAAGCACTAGTGGCACTTGTCATTTTTTAGGCCCTTCACTTATCTCTTGGTTAAGTAGGAAACAGAATTCTGTTACCCTCTCAACCACCGAGGCCGAATATATCGCACTTGGTAGTTGTTGTGCACAAGCTCTTTGGATGAAACAAACATTAGAAGATTTTAATATTAAACAAAAAACTATTGAATTATGGTGTGATAATGAAAGTGCAATTGATTTAACATACAACCAGGTCCATCATTCAAGGTCTAAACACATTGATGTGAGACATCATTTTATTAGAGATCATATTAAAAATAACCACATGAAAATTTCATTTATAGGCACGGATAATCAACTAGCGGATATATTCACTAAACCATTACCGGATTCCCGTTTTTCTAAGCTTAGGCTAGAATTGGGAATCCTAGACATTTCACAATGATTATATCACTACTTATAACCTATCAAATTAAAAACATCACAATAGCTATACATTTTAAAAAGAAAAACTAAATTTTAAACGATCAAAACATAGACACTTTCATATAGGAATTAAGAATTGTTTTCGCATGCGCCTCTAAGTATAAAAAATCTTTTATCTATGACAATGAGCAATCACAAACACTTACTTTGCAAATACATGTTAATAAAATTTATTTTATACATACATCATGATTGATCGAACGTAACAAAATACATTTCATAAATGCTACCTTCAACTTTGCTACTTTGCACTTATTCAAATTATACCATTTTTTGCATGCAAGTGAATTCGGAGATCCTTTACATACATAAATATTCAAAAAAAAAAAAACAATTCAAATGCAAAACATATATTTTGCCAAAATTTTTGAAAGAAATAAATTAAAATTTTTTTTGAAAAGGATCCTCCACCAAACACTACTTAGCCTCCTGATAAGTCTTAATGAGCATTGTGAGGTTAAGCACCTTGGAAAGAATTGCAAAGTGTCTTGTTATGCAAAAAAAAAGTGTCCTTTTATGTATACTTGCAAAGTTTCTATAAGTTCATAAGTTTGGCTTTATGTATATTTATGTTATGTTTAACAATTCCATGATCATGTATATTTTAAATATACGCATATGTATTCTTTCTCAAAGTATCACTACTACACTTCATTGTTATTTATAAAATTTCTTCTTATGAGAATTGGACCGAAACGATTCAATATTCTATCTGCTAATATGTCTTTCTCTGATAATTGAACTTGAATCTCATAATGGTTAAGTATATTTGCTTTATGTATATTGATAAAAAATAACTAGAATGCTTGGCCTCATCTCTAAGGTTTCCTATCTCGATATCATATCACTTACAAAGCTTCCGCTAGTGTACTCCACCATTCCCTATATTCTTTCTTATTTTCTACCATATCTCTATGATACTCCTTCCTCGTCTCTATTCATTACTTTTGATAATATCAAAGGGGGAGAAGATAATAAGAAATCACTTAAAATACTTAATTAATACACGGAGCATACATGAAGGGTGAGTTTATATGTCGGGGGAGAATATTTTTAGAAGGAGCTAATATTAAGGGGGAGATCATGGAGATCATATGTTCACACTTGTAGACACATGATATACTTTTCAATATCTCTATAGGATTTATTTGATTTCTTTTTATAAGGATTTGTTATTATCAAAAGGGGGAGATTGTCGGAGCATGCATTCCGCACTCGTCCGATTTGAGAATAACAAATCCCGAATGTATTTGATCCTATTTTTGATTAATGGTGTGCAGATAACAGGTGCAAGAATAACATGTTTGCAATTGGAGCAAAATACCGATTTTCCAGAAATTGGAGCTATCGGATTTCCGACAGCAGTACCGGATTTCCGACAGCACACGATTTCTTCCGTTCTCCGATCTCTACTCAACGTTTTAGAGCTATCGGATTTCGACAGCAGTAACGGATTTCCGACAGTGCACGATCTTCCCGTAACTCTACGACGTGCAGCAGTTACGCAAGCTAACGGATATCCGATAGTGCTATCGGATATCCGACAACCCACGTATCAACCACGACTCAATTGTGATCGCCACTCTCCTCAAAAATGCCGAATACATGGGACACGTGGCACCTCTGGAGCTATCGGATTTTGGCGATAGCTAGCTAAAGGATGGCGTTATCTATCTTTTATACAAAAGGGCTCAGAACTTCGTTTAATTCATGCTTTCAGACCTCCAAGCTTTCTTCCTGAGTGTTATCGTCCAGAGAGCTCCAGAGAACGAAAATCCCCATCCTTGAAGAAGAAAAAAGAGAGCGAAGTCAAAGATTGTACACGCTTTCCAAGGAGATTTTCTCAAGGATTCTTCGCTGCTTTGTTCCAGAAATTTTAAAGGGGGTTTTATTTTGTATTTCATTTACATTTACATTCATCTTGTAATCGTTGGAGAAATCGTCATCTTGCGTGCGATGTCCAAGCCCTTGCGTGGCTTGGTGGGAAAATCGCCTCCTTGTGCGTGGCGTCCAAGTCCTTGTGCGGCTTGGTTGGGAAAGCGTAGTCTTGTGCAATACGTCTAGATCTTGAGAAGATCTAGAGGATAGGCTTGGGCTTGGTCTAGGGAGAGACAAGTGATAGTCTTCCGATCCTTGGGAGAAGGATTGGTAAACTTAAATTGTTAAAAGTTTATTATCATATTTGTGCCTTGATCTTAAGCATTGTTAAGATCATTTTTATTGTATGTGAATTTCATGATTAAAAAAATTATGACTTTTCTTTAATTGCAAATTTGGTTGCTTAATCTTTAACTTAGAAATTTGTGTTTGAATTAATTAAAAAATTACATTGGTTTGAAATTTTTTATAAGTAATTTTTAGAAAAGTAAAATTTGTTTAAAATTCTTAAGTTAAAAATTATAATTTAAACACACCCTTATTCACCCCCCTCTAAGGGCGTCAGACGATCCAACAGTAAACTCGATAGCTAAGTGTGCAGCATGGGGACTTCCCAATAGGTCACCCATCCCAGTACTACTCCTGCCCGAGCATGCTTAAATGTGGACTTCTTCTACTTCTCATCACCAACTGAGCTGAAGTCCCCGTGTTGCACACTTAACTATCAAGTTTGCCTCATCAAAGGGAGGCTGTGGCCACCAACAACCCGCCAGTGGGCTGGAGAGGGGTTGTGGTGCTTGGGCTACAGCCTGATAATGGTCGTCAGACAAGGATATCGGTGGACGTTGTCCCAATGGTAAGTCCAGGGCCTTGGGACGTTACAAAAAAGTGCACTTTTTATTGTAACGACCCAGAAGCCGACGTCCGATTGGGACATCGTCCACCAATCTAGCCTCAACTGGCCTCGCTATCGGGCTGTAGCCCAAGCACCCCAACCCCTCTCTAGCCCACTGGCAGGTTGTTGGTGGCCACAACCTCCCTTTTATGAGGTAAACTCGATAGTTAAGTGTGCAACACGGGGACTTGCCAGGAGGTCACCCATCCCAGTACTGCTCCATCCCGAGCATGCTTAACTATGGAGTTCTTTCACTTCTCATCACCAATTGAGCTGCATATGGAGTTCTTCCACTTCTCATCACCAATTGAGTTGCAACTCAATTGGTGTTGAGAAGTGAAAGATCTTTATAGTTAAGCGTGCTCGGAAGAGAGCAATTTCGGGATGGGTTAGCTCCTAGGAAGTCCCTGTAGGGGCGCTTAACAGGATCACTTCTCATCAAAGGGATGCTGTGGCCACCAACAACCCACCAGTGGGCTGGAGAGGGGTTGGGGTGCTGGGGCTACTGCCCGGTAATGGTTGCCAGGCAAGGCTGTCGGTGGACGGTGTCCCGATGGTAAGTCCAGGGCCTTGGGACGTTACAATAAAAAGTGCACTTTTTATTGTAACGTCCCAAGGACCTGTACTTACCATCAGGACACCGTCCACCGATATCCTCGCCTGGCGACCATTATCGGGTTGCAGCCCAAGCACCCCAACCCCTCTCCAGCCCACTGGTGGGTTGTTGGTGGCCACAACCTCCCTTAGATGAGGCAAGCTCGATAGTTAAGCATGCACCGCGGGGACTTCCCAGGAGGTCACCCATCCCAGTACTGCTCCAGCCCGAGCACGCTTAACTATGGAGTTCTTCCACTTCTCATCACCAATTGAGCTGCAACAGTACTGGGATGGGTGACCTCCTGGGAAGTCCCTGTGGTGCATGCTTAACTATCAAGTTTGCCTCATCTAAGGGAGGTTGTGGCCATCAACAACCCGCCAGTGGGTTGGAGAGGGGTTGGGGTGCTTGGGCTGCAGCACGGTAACGGTCTCCAGGCGAGGATGTCAGTGGACGTTGTCCCGATGGTAAGTATAGGGCCTTGGGACATTACAATTCTTCTGTCAAATAAAGATAAATGGATTTACTCTTCTGATGTTTCTCTAGTTAGAAAATCCATGAGATATCATGGCTCTTTTTCTATTAGTGTTCTCTGCCCGTCAACATCATTTGAATAACTTCCAAATATATCATTATTGAATCTTTGGAGTTCTTTTTTCCCTTCTTGTTCACGAACGACCCGTTAGAATTCAAATAACTTACATTTATTACATCTGAATAAGCATCAAAATTGATTCCATGAAGTTTTCCAAATTTTTGTCTGTAATCGTCATTGCGTCGAATCTTTTCCTTCTTATCGACGCACATCTGAGTTCTAATAGAAGAAGCTTCGAAATCTTCCTCGCTTTGAGTTGAACTCTGTTATCGATGTTGCGTTGATTCCTTATCAGTGTATCCATCGAGATGAAGACATAGTCTGTAAACTTTGACTTTTGCATCGAATACATTTCGAAGTTGCGTCGACTTATAATGATGCTTCGACTAGCTTTGGCTTCTGTGTCGAATATAATTCGACGTGGCATCGACTTCCAATGTTGCATTGATGCCCAATTTGAGTTATCTTTACTTCTATTCGAAGTTACTTCGACTTGCAGTCGAATCTGCGTCGACTTCTTTTCGACGCGGAATTAATTCAACAGAATTTTGCACTCTTTTTGACTGGATTTTGACACTCTAATATGAGTGTGTTATCCTAGGACATCTAATGACCATATTACCCTCACTATACAGTATGGGTAATGAATTCTAGATGATGAATCACTTTTACATAATTTGTAAGATAAGTCAAGAGGATGTTTTCCCAACAGTGACTAGCTGCATTTAGTAGTTTCTAGAGAAGTCATGCCCATGTCACGCTCGTGACATTGTCGTGTAATTATAATATTTCTCCATATTGCAGATGATATCGTTCTCATTCCGAAATGGTTTGACACATTCCGCAACTCTTCCTAGATTGAAAGTTATGGTCATTTATATATTTAGCAATCCGCAGACCAATATGCTAATTTTCTCCAAATTGCCTTCTGATCACGACCATGAAGTCCAAAATGCTATTGGAAGCCCAATTATCTCCGAAAATATTAAAATGAACAAATTAGGCTATTATTAAACTAAACTAATAATAAAAATGTTTATTTAATTAATAAATATTATAAAGAAATACAGATAAATATTGTATTATCATTTTGTCGGCAACTACCGACGACAAGGGAAAATGGTGTTGAATAACTAGATGCTCGTTGGCAAGAGACATGATGATGTCTTGTTCAATTTTCGAAAGCTTCGATGACTTAAACAAACTGCCTTTATGCTCTTGAGGTCGCGTAGGAAGACCTCCGAAGTCGCCTTCAAAGATCAAGAATCTCTCCTTCAAGTTGTGAACTTTGTTCAGTAGATTCAAAATATTCATGTCGCTACAGCCAAAATACAACAGTCCTTTGAACTCTTCTTTCTTTTTTCCCTCCTTCAGAGACTGCACGAGAAAGGCATTTCAGAAGATGTCTATCATAAAGCGAACTCCCTCAGACCGCAAGTATATTATAAAAGAGAAGATCGCGACTATCAAGTTCAGCGGCAGCGGGCCAGGGAATACTCTATAATGATTGAAGATCTTGATGACCTCCCAGAACATGGGGAATTTAAATCCATTGTCAAAATGATCTGTAGGGATCGCGATCACGTTCTCAATACCAGTATTTATTCCCCCATCTTCTCACAGAAGACGTGCGACTAGCTGGGTGTGTTCCATATGCTTCTGCAAGAAGGCCCGGAATTCTGTCCTTGATATCCTCGAAGGTTTGTGTTCATCGTCTAGAAAGGTTTCTGTGGCTTCTACTAGCGCGGACACCATTTCTAGAGTTATTCCAGACTTCTACTTCAACCGCATCCACAAATTTCCCCTTTTTAATAAAGGGCTGTCGCTATTTATAGATTTCAAAGATAAAACTTAACAGAGTAAAAAGCAGTCAGACCTTGAGATCACAAGGCTGACCGTGTGATCTTAGTTCCCATATCTATCTGAACTCAAGTGCAAAAATAAGAAGCTAATTAAACACAGTCAGTATCTAGCCACACAGATAGTAGAAGACATTCAACATAGACATTTCAAAGGTAATACAAGCATTTAAACATATATTAAAACTACGAATGTCTGATGTTCATAGGAGAACAAAATAGTCCAGGAACATTACAATTTTTCATTACCAAAATATAGAAAAATTGCGGTCAATGGTGAGGGGTCGGGCATTCCCTCTCGATATGGATGCATCCTCCTGCATCTGACTAATAGAGGTAAGCTCCAATGAGAGGTAACAATTATCTTGGTAGGCTAACCGGTGTAGCCACGCGACATCCCTCTCTGCATGGACAACAAGAATAGAAGGGATCTCGACTGGAGCTGACCTCTCACCATGCTGACTCGCGGACACATTACTCAATGTGTTCGCCCTAGCCATCGTAGTCAGTGGAGCTGCCCTTGACATTGTTGAAGCTATCTTCCTCAACTTCTCATTATCAGTAGCCATGACAATGGTATTGTAGTAGTGGATGTTTTTCTCAAGGGAGTGAATGTGGTCAGCCTGAGACCGCATCCCCTTTTCAAGGGCCTTCTCTCTTTCCCTCAACATTTTCATCTCCTCTAGCAGCGGAGTCAGAATAGCCCCATGTTTACCCAGAATTCTATGATCAGCTTTATGCATGCTTTCTGGTCAAGGCAGTCAACTTCTATTGTGAACGCCTAGGACGCTAGAGACTTCTCAATAACTACCTTCAGAAAGAGCAAAACTAGGTTCCAGGCTGACTGCCGGACTGCGCAGTCAAAGTCCTTTTTTTCTTGCTAATTATACACCATGTAACCTCTCATCCCTGTCCAGTTCTCATGTACCCTAGACAACCCGCACTTTTGGAGCCTACCCCCGTTTAGGCAGGCCCCTACTACTATAAATAGGGGTGAATAATACCCAGAAGGCATGCTGATTTGAATCCTCAAGCTCATCACCTATGGATGTGGTCTCATATCTAGTTCCTTTCTGGTCACCTAGTCATCAGCTAAGGCGATCTCTCTCATGTAACTGCACCTTTTTGATGAAATAATATTGCTCGCAGCAAGTGGTATTTGGCTTTGTGGGTAACTCTGGTCTCGCCGACCTGCAGCCCTCTTTTGTGTCTCTTCAGCCGAGAAGTAACTGTCATCTCACAGTTTCTCCTCTAGTGTCCCTTAACATGAAGTTGTGGGGGTACATTTTGTAAGATCCCTCTCCCGCACCGGAGAGTTCCCGAATCTTATGCCCAAAATCACCGCCTTTCAGTGACACTAACACACGAGTTAGTCGCCTCTGCAAGACGTCAATCTTGCCGGCAAGAATGATCAACCAGACCAATATGAGATAAGAAGTAAACTAGGCAAACAAGTCCACAATCACATATTTATATATATCCAAGAGAATACAAGTCCAACAATGAGTACAATAATCTGAAAGAGAGTAAGGGTTTATGCCCGGTACATGTCCAAAATAATGTAAACAAACTCTCTCTCACTCTACATCTATGCTGAATCTATCAAACTCTCGTCAATCTATTGTCGGGTAGTGGTGTTGCGCAGCAACTGCCCCTCAGGTCTTGCCATAACATCCTGCTGGTCATACTGCTGCTCTAGCTCCTCGGACCCCTGATGTTGCGGCCATATCCCACTGTTAGTCAAAATGACTAAGCCAGGTTTGTCCTCGCCTCCCCCTGCGACTCCTCGACATCGAGCGGGAGGACAAAGCGGAGGACATTAAGGGCTAAAAGCAAAACAGGTGGCGGTGGATATACTAATAGTATTATATGATCAAATACTAATAGTCTATACTAGCTGTTTTACTATATAGTAGTATGAAGAAACACCGAAATAGTAATAATGAGCAGTAAGCAGTAAGTAGTACTAATAGTAAAAGTAGCTGAGTAAAAGTAAGGGCATCTGAGTAATTAGATCTAAGAGTAGCTACAAAAGTAACCCTAACTTATATGAATGCCCATACAAACTTATAAGTTAGGGGATCTGGCACTACGCTAAACTCATCGTATAAAAGAGATTATACTAATTTATATGATGAGGTCTTATTTATAATTTGATGTCATGCTATATTGTGCAATGCAGTGATGTAACTCACACACTTGACTCTGTACGTACAGATCTTTTGTTAGTTCCCTTTGTTCGAGTGTGTCAACTCAGGTACCCCATTGAGGCAAACAAGGCAGTGGATCAAGCATGTCCACTTCTAGTCAACTTTCACTATCTACCAGCCTAGACCTTATGTACTCCCCTAAGAACACACATGGTATCCACGTACTATCGAGTAAGCACCACCTCTATCCCTCTTTTCAAGTCTCCGCTCAGGTACACCATGTCGAGGCAAATAGGGGCAGTGGATCAGGTCCTCCACTCCTAGGCTAGTATAAGACCTCCCAGTCTAGACCTTACATACGCCCCTAAGAACACACTTGGTATTCACGTACTATCTGGTAAGTAATATCTCTTAGTTATATTTCCCCCGAGCATCCAATTCGCAAAACTATCATGTCCTCTTTATATAACATCGAGCCTACTGCTCGCAGGACAACCCATCCTGATATCATAATTTCCAGAGCCTCTAGCTCGCAGGACTATCAGTCCTTATACCATTCCATCCGAAATTTAGGACGAGGTTTAACTTATCAAGTTCTCTTACTTAAACTACTCTTGTACATTGTTTAGTTGTACTTAGAAATTTATGGTGAATCCTGGACTTCCCGGAGGGCTACCCGGTGAAGGGCTAACAACGGTACTAGGGAATACAATGGGCTGAAGCCTAAATCCCCCTTTCCAGGATATTTACTCTTATTGGTGGTTACCCATTTTTTTACCCACTTCCTCTCTTGTTACTCTAAAATCCTAAGGTGGATTACAAATAGACCGGACATACGAGTGTCGATGTTCAATTGAACATCAAACCATACCTCTCCTAGTGACCGACTATTCTTGCATGTCATCACTCAATCCATACCTAATGGTTCCAAATTCATACATCAATAACCACTTATACTTGTTGTTGGGTCATTCCTCACATCTCCTATCATATCGTTGTCAAATTCCGAATTGATAGTTTTACTAAACACACTCCAACCCCTTTCTTCTAGTATATGTCACTAATGGTTAATCCTTTAATCAATCTATGCCTTCACAATGATGGGGGGGGGGGAGGGGGTTAACAATTCTATGTGTGATGATCAGATCGGGTCTAAGTCAAATATTCAGTTTTACTATTCGCAGACTCAATTGTCCTCAAGTGTGATAACATGACTTAAAAGGGAAACTACTGTTGGAGCATGCATTCCGCACTCGTCCGGTTTGAGAATAACAAATCTCGAATGTATTTGATCCTATTTTTGATTAATGGTGTGCAGATAACAGGTGCAAAAATAACATGATTTCAATTGAAGCAAAATGACATTTTCCAGAAATTTGAGCTAACGGATTTCCGACAGTGCTATCGGATTTCCGACAGCGCGTATATTTGATCTCTGCGCAGCGGTTAGGATCTATCAGATTTCCGATATCGCTATCGGATGGCGATAACCCACGTTCTTCCGATAACGCCAGGACGTGCAGCAGTTACCACACATCGGTTAGGATCTATCGGATTTCCGATATCGCTATCGGATGGCGACAGCCCACGATCTTCCTATAACGCCAGAACGTGCAACGGTTACCTTGGCTATCGGATATCTGATAGTACTATCGGATATCCGACAGCCCACGTCTCAACCACGACCTCAACACGATGCAGAAACTTCGTTTTAGTGGGACACGTGGCAGCCTCTGGAGATATCGGATTTCGGCGACAGCGGCTATCGGACGGCGACAGCTCCTTTTTATTAAAAGGGCTCGAAACTTCGTGGAATTCAGTTCTTAAGATTCCCAAGCCTCCTTCCTGAGTGTTATCGTCCAGAGAGCTTCAGAGAACGAAAATCCCCATCCTTGATGGAGAAAAGAGAGAGCGAAGCCGAAGATTGTACACGCATTCCAAGGAGACTGTCTCAAGGGATCTTCGCTGTTTTGGTCCAGAAATTCTAAAGGGGGTTTTTCATATTGTATTTTCATTCATTCACTTTTCATTTTGTAATCGTTGGAGAAATCGTCGTCTTGCGTGCGGCGTCTAAGTCCTTGCGCGGCTTAGGGGAAAATCGCTTCCTTGTGCGGAGCGTCCAAGTCCTTGCGTGGCTTGGTGGGAAATCGTGGCCTTGTGTGCTACGTCTAGATCTTGGGAAGATCTAGAGGATAGGCTTGGGCTTGGTCTTGGGAGAGACAAGTGATAGCCTTCCGATCCTTGGGAGAAGGATTGGTAAACCAAAATTGTAGATTTTTTTTTATTAACATAATTGTGCCTTGATCTTAAGCATTGTTAAGATCATTTTTTTATTGTATGCAAATTTCATGATTAATATAATTATGTCTTTTTCTTTAATTACATATTTTGTGGCATAATCTTTATCTTAGAAATTTGTTTTTGAATTAAAAAAAAAACACATTCTTTGGAAATTGTTTAGAAGTAATTTTTAGAAAAGTAAAACTTGTTTAAAAATTCTTAAGGAAAAATTATATTTCAAACACACACTTATTCACCCCCCCCCCCTCTAAGGGCGTCATACGATCCAACAAGTGGTATCAGAGGGAGGTTACTCCAAAACGGTTTTACCACCGGGAGTAATGGCGCACAACGATCATGCGTTCGTTGAGGGGCAAGGCATAAGTAGACCACCTTTATTCACGGGCACAGACTATAATTATTGGAAAACACGTATGCGTTGTTTTCTAATTGCGCTAGATATAAAAGTCTGGAATATGGTAGAATCTAGTTACACTTCTCCAACAGTTGTTGTAGGAGATGTAACTATGGATAAGCCCAAAGACAAGTGGGATGACAATGATAAATTAAGATGTAAGAACAATGCAAAAGCCATGAATGCCTTATTTTGCGCACTAGATCGCACTGAATTTAATAGAGTTTGTGCTTGTAATTCTGCATTTGAAATTTGGAATTTGTTAGAAATCACTCATGAAGGTACTTCGCAGGTAAAAGATTCAAAGCTATTTCAACTGGAGTCTGAATTTGAAAGGTTCAAAATGGAGGTAAATGAAGAGATCGATACGATGTACACACGATTTACAAAAATCGTGAACGACTCAAAGGTGCTAGGAAAGGTGTTCTCAAATGGAGATTTGGTAAGGAAAATATTAAGATCACTTCCCCCGAAGTTCAATCCTAAAGTGACTGCAATTTCTGAGTCACATGATCTTAAGACCTTACAATTGGAGAGTCTCATTGGGAACTTGAAAACTCATGAAGTTGAATTAAAAATTCAACAACAAGAGTATATGGAGCCAAGGAAGAAGGGATTGGCTCTAAGATCAAAGAAGGAAGAAACTAGTGATTCTGAGGAGGATGAAGAAGATGAGGAAAGTTTATTTGTTAAAAAATTTAGAAAATTTATGAAAAATCCGGAGAGAAGGAATTCGTTTAAGAAGTATTTTAAGAAGGAAACCTTTAGGAAGAAAAAAGGAAAGGAAGGCGATGAGGAGGAAGAGAGACCGCCACCAGAGTGCTATCACTGCAAGAAGTTGGGACACATTCGAAGCAAGTGTCCAAAGTACTTGAAAGAACTTAAAGAAAAGAAGCACAAAGGGTCGAAGAAGGTATTGAAGGCGGAAACCTGGGATGATACTACTTCTGAGGATGCAAGCAGTTCCGACTCAAGTAAAGAGGAGGAGGACAACATATGCTTAATGGGAAAGAGCGTCATTTCTGATGACGAATGCAGTGTCCAAAGCGACACTGAGGTAACTCCTCCAACTTATGATGAATTATTTTCTGAATTTTTAAAGACTTGCAAATTTTTTGAAAAAAGTTTAAAAGATAATGATCTTCTAAAATCTGAAAATGGAATTTTACTTAAAGAAAACAAAAAATTGTTAAATGAAATTAAGACTATTGGAAAAAGAGATATTTCTTGCCAAGAGTGTGATCACTTTTTGGGAAGAATTAAGGAACTTGAAGAATTTCTTTCCAAATCTCATTCTACAATAAAAGTACTTACTAAAAAGAATGAGATTTTAGAGAGAGATCTGAAATCTTCAATTTCCATAGTCCATGAGGGAAGGAAATCTTTTGAACGGAGATGCGTAAATCTAGTATCTGAGAATACAAAAATGAGACACCAGATTCATGACTTAACACTAGCCATGAAAAAATTTGGAATGGGCCGAAGATCACTAAATATGATCTTAGGATACCAACGCCATGGATCTGGAAGGTTTGGGCTCGGATACACATCTGGAAGCTGTCGCCCTGCGACAACCACTGTCGCCGGCGACAGTGAAAAGTCTAGAAAATTCACTTTTAAAAATTCTAAAATTAATGAAATATCAAATACTGCATCCTCATCCAGTAAAAGTCCAGAAAAGTTATACTCTTCTAAATACATTACTTGTGCCAAATGCAATAGATTTGGTCACACTACGGACTCTTGCTGGAAGGAAGGAAAAAGCAAAATTAAACAAATCTGGGTGCCTAAGGCTTCTACCTATACTATGGGTGGAGCCACTTGGGTAACCAGATCTTTACTCACCTCTTCTTTCTAGGTGTGTTGGCAGGCTAAGGACAAAGAAGACGTGTGGTACTTGGACTCGGGCTGTTCAAAGCACATGACGGGCAATAAAGAGAAGTTCCTTAGCCTGGAGATGAAGAAAGGAGGAGTTGTTACATTCGGTGACAATGGAAAAGGAAAAATCATCGGCATCGGTGTTGTGGGTAACGAAAATTTTTCAATTTCAAATGTTTTATTTGTAGAAGGATTAAAACATAATTTGATTTCTATTAGTCAATTATGTGATAAGGGTTTAAATGTTTTATTTGAATCTTCTACAAATTTGTGCAAAATTATTAATTCCAAAACAAATGAAATTGTTTTTACCGCACCTAGATGTCATAATGTATATATGATTAAATTTCTTGATTTTTCAAATTCTACTTTGAAATGTTTTTTATCAAAAAATGATGAATGAAATTTATGGCATAGGCGACTTGGACATGCTAGTGCCAAGTTAATTTCAAAACTTTCAAAAGATAAATTAATTAAAGGTTTACCTTTGCTAAATGGAAATTTATCTTCTTCACTATGTGTGCCTTGCCAAAAAGGAAAATTTTTAAAATCATCTTTCAAAAGTAAAAACATTATTTCTACCACTAGGCCACTTCAATTAATACATATGGACTTATTTGGGCCAATTGGAATTTCTAGCTTAGGAGGTAGAAAATACACATTTGTTTTGATTGATGATTATTCTCGTTTTTGTTGGACTTTATTTCTAACCTCTAAATCCGAAGCATTTTCAGAATTTTCAAAATTATGTTTGCGTATCCAAAATGAATTTGAGTTAAAAATTAAACGCATACGATCGGATCATGGAGGAGAATTTGAAAATGAAAAGTTTATTTCTTTTTGTACGGAGTTAGGAATTAAACATGAATTTTCCGCTCCACGCACACCACAGCAAAATGGTGTAGTGGAGAGGAAAAATAGAACTCTTCAAGAGTTAGCCCGTACAATGTTATCTGAATTCAAATTACCAAAATCTTTTTGGGCTGAAGCGGTTAGTACGGCATGTTATGTAATTAATAGAGTAATGCTTCGCCCTATTTTAAAATTAACCCCTTATGAATTAATTTTTAATAAACAACCAAATGTCTCTTATTTCAAAGTTTTTGGTTGTAAATGTTTTATTTTGAATTCTAAAGATTCCTTAGGAAAATTTGATGAAAAATAGGATGAAGGTATTTTTATTGGCTATTCTTCAACTAGTAAAGCTTATAGAATTTTTAATAAAAGAACAAAAATAGTTGAAGAATCTATTCATGTTAGGTTTGATGAGTTTGCTTCATGTGTAGAAAAGAAAATTACAGGAAAAGAAGATGAACTCCTTCCCACGGTGGAGAATGATGAAGAAGAACTTGGAGAAAATGAAGAAAGAGGAGAAGAAGATAGAGAAGAAGAAGAAAGAGAAGGATATGTGCCTCCAAGTGAATTGAAATTCTCAAAGGATCATCCAAAGGAGCTTATCATTGGAGATCCGCAAAAAGGGGTTAGTACTCGTTCTTCGCTACATGTTTTATTTTCAAACCTTTGTTTTGTTTCTGAAATAGAACCAAAAGATGTTTCCACCGCTTTAAATGATGAATTTTGGTTTTTAGCTATGAATGAAGAACTTAATCAATTTGAACGTAATAAGGTTTGGAATCTTGTAGAACGACCCAAAAATCGTCCTGTAGTTGGTGTTAAGTGGATTTTTAAAAATAAAATGGATAATGAATCTAGAATTGTTAGAAATAAAGCCAGATTAGTTGAAAAGGTTATGCACAAATTGAAGGGGTAGATTTTGATGAAACTTTTGCACCTGTAGCAAGATTAGAAGTGGTTAGAATATTTCTTGCATTTGCTTGTTTTAAAAGATTTAAATTGTATCAAATGGATGTCAAAACCGCATTTTTAAACGGGTATATAAAAGAAGAGGTTTATGTAGAACAACCCCCTGGCTTTATAAATGAGAAATATCCAAATTATGTTTATAAATTAGATAAAGCACTTTATAGATTAAAACAAGCGCCTCGTGCTTGGTATGATCGATTAACTCAATATTTGTTAAAGCACGATTATAAAATAGGAAGTGCTGATTCTACACTCTTCATTAAGCAAATTGATCATGATTTAGTTATTTTACAAATTTATGTTGATGATATTATTTTTGGAGCCACTAATGAAGAGTTGTGTAATGAAGTAGTTGAAATTATGAAAAATGAATTTGAAATGAGTATGGTTGGAGAACTTTCATATTTTTTAGGTTTTCAAATTACACAAAAACATGATGGTATTTTTATATGTCAAACCAAATATATTCATGATATGTTAAAAAGATTTGGATTTGGAAACCTTAAGCATGCAAACACTCCTACGAGTACTTCACTAAAATTAGGAAAAGATGAAAGTGGTGTTTCAATTGAACAAACCCTTTATAGAAGTATGATAGGGTCTTTATTGTATTTAACCGCATCTAGACCTGATATTATGTTTGCCGTTTGTTTATGTGCTAGATTTCAAGCTAATCCTAAAGAGTCACATTTAAAAGCGGTGAAACGTATCTTTAGATATCTCATAGGAACATCAAAATTAGGCTTATGGTATCCTCATAATGATTCTTTTATTTTGCATGGTTTTTCGGATTCTGATTATGCGGGATGTTCTTTAGATAGGAAAAGCACTAGTGGCACTTATCACTTTATCGGCCCTTCACTTATTTCATGGTCGAGTAGGAAACAGAATTCTGTTGCCCTCTCTACTACCGAGGCCGAATATATTGCACTAGGTACTTGTTGTGCCCAAGCTCTTTGGATGTCACAAACATTAGAAGATTTTGGCATGCAACAAAGTAGTGTAGAATTAAAGTGTGACAATAAAAGTGCTATAGACTTAACTAACAATCCCGTATTACATTCTAGATCTAATCATTTTGTAAGGGATCATATTAAGAAGGGTAATATAAAAATCAACTTTATAGGCACGGAAAATCAACTAGCGGATATATTCACTAAACCGTTACCGGATTCCCGTTTTTCTATGCTTAGGCTAGAATTGGGAATCCTAGACATTTCACAATGAATATATCACTACTTAGAACCTATAAAATTTTAAAAAAAAAAACATCACAAAAACTTATACATATTAAAAAGAAAAACAATCTCTTAAAATAGACATTCACCAACTCAAACATGTTCACATAGTCAAAATTATTACAAAAATTTAATCATAATGTCTGATCATAGAAATGCAGAAAATTAGAAAGGGATCTGGGCAGTGCAGCTGTCGGATGACGACAGTGAGCTGTGGGATGGCGTTATCTTCCAGAACTCCACCTTAATCCGACTCCTCCTCATTCCTACTACCAGCTCCACTGCTTTCAGGAATATCATAATCTGATCTCCTCACTACTGTCTTCCTCCGTCGACCTTGGCTGACCGATTGGCGACGAGGTTCCTCCTCTGAAGGCATCTCCCATTCCGCGGCTTCCGCAGGCGTAGGCTTTAATTTCAGGCCTTTCACAAGGAACTTCATAAATTTTTGCATTCGGGTCCGATCTTTTTTCACCTCCACCTTATGTTCTTCGAATGATCTTCTGTGCTCTTGGAAGTCATCTATATGTTTATCCAACTTAATTTGGAACGAGTCGAGTGCCTCCCGCATAGAACCTCCACGTGCTATTGGAGGCTCTCTCATTTCCATAGTCGGCGGCTTTCGTTGACTTTTCTTACCCTTAATATCCGAGGTTTGATATATCTCCGGGCAACAATCTCCAATATAAAAATTTTGATCTATCCATGCATATTTCTTGAATATAATATGCTGGATAATCGCACCTAAAGGGAGGGTGTGTGCTTTTTCCACTCCGGATTTTTGAGGCGATATGTATAACGAATCATGGATAACAATAGATCGGCCACATCAAATAACTCTTTCTCCACTATATAATAAGTCACAAGACTAAGTTGAGCCGTAATACTATGCGTATCACCGGACTTCAACATAATCGTGTGTCTTAGTATATCTTGTACAAGACGAGCATCGTCTGTCAGTGTCGTTATAGTGGATATGAGATTTTTGGTGGAATTTCCATGCAAAGACATGTTCATACACGTCCAATTTCTCTCAAGTCTATAGTTTTCAACTATGTCCAAGACATTCTCACTTTCCATTAACCCAAATTCACTTCTTAAATCAAATGGAGTGATCTCAACATATTGTCCTTGAATTTTTGATCTCACTCCACCATTCAGATCGGTATATGCCGGATCCTCAAGATGATTGTAAAATTCACGAACTAAAAAGGAGGAGAAAATGTCTTGGATAATTACTGAGAGTATACCTGCCTCAGCAAGCATAAAATAGACTCGTTCATGCCTAGGGAGATCAAATTCCACGATCTTTGAAATTCCTATCTGTGCTTTTTCAATGGCCGGGTAACTTTGATAAGAGGAATGTGCATCTCCTGATTCACCCCTTCTTGATCTCCAACTTGAACTCATATCTGCATAAGACATAACAAAATTTTTACAAACAAAAAAAAAAGGGAACAATTCTGGCACTGTCGGATTTCCGATACCACCTATCGGAAATCCGACAGCTAAAAATTTTTTTTTGTGTCGAAAATTTTTATTTCACAACAATCTTCCTATCCCAAATCTACACACATTTCACACAGCAAAAAAAAAATCTTCAACAACTTTAATATTTTAAAAAAAAAAAAATCAAAACTTTAATGAAAAACACTATTCATCATCTTCTTCCTATAACACTTCATTTTTTTTTGTCATCATTATTCCTCTTAAACTCAACCTATAAACATCTAGATCTACCCAAAAACAACAAAAAAAAGGAAAATCTTGTTTCAACACACAAATTCAACAAAAATACTAATTTCTCTTACAAAAGACAAGATCTACATCTCTTATACAACCAATGATGTAAAATATCTAGATCTACTAAACTTTCTCCAGTTTATCTTCAAAAAAAAATCCATGAAAATCAAGAGAAATATGAGAATCACAAAACTATTGGAGAAATTTTAACCAAAACTTGAAAAACCAACAAATCTCACCTTAGATCTGAAGTTTTCTGGCACCTAAAGCTCTAGATCTCGTAATTTCTCCTAAACCTGAAGAGAAGTGTCGGTCAAAAGACGAAACACGTCTTTTTATACTTTCTGAGCTGTCGGATGGCGATAGCTTGATATCGGAAATCCGACAGCTCCCAAAAATTGACTATTTTTTTTTTCACTAGTTTGTTCATTCCCTGTTTCTATACATGCTAATATGAGAATTTTGGTATCTTGCATTAAGTATTCTTCATGTGTTATTATTCATAACAATAGCTTAACATATGCTTATGATGTTCAATCTTACCATATCATTGTGATGACACTTTCATATCGTTATTAAAAATTGTTTTCGCATGCCTCTAAGTATAAGAAATCTTTTATCTATGACAATGAGCAATCACAAACACTTACTTTGGTAATACATATTAATACAATTTATTCTATACATACATCATGATTGATCGAACATAACAAAATACATTTCATAAATGTCACCTTCACCTTTGATACTTTGCACTTATTCAACTTTTACCATTTCTGGCATGCAAGTGAATTCGGAGATCCTTAAAATCTATGAATCCTCAAAAAAAAAAGGGAGGAAAATACAAATGCAAAACATTCTTTTTGCCCAAAATGTTGAAAGAAATAAATAAAAATTGACAAGGATCATCCACCAAGCACTACTTAGCCTCCTGATAAGTCTTAATGAGCATTGTGAGGTTAAGCACCTTGGAAAGAATTGTAAAGTGTCTTGCAAAAACAAAATGGTTCTTTTCTGTATATTTGCAAAGTTTCTGGTTCAGAAGTATGGGCTTTATGTATATTTATGTTATGTTTAACAATTCCATGATCATGTATATTTTAAATATATTCATATGTATTCTTTCTCAAAGTATCACTACTGCACTTCATTGTTATTTATAAAATTTCTTCTTATGAGAATTGTACCGAAACGATTCAATTTTCTATATTGCACTGTGTCTCTCTATGATCATTAAAATTGAATCTCATCATGGTTAAGTTTATTTGATTCTATACATTATAACACATTACTAGAATGCTTTGATTCCTCTCCAAGATTACCTATCTCATTATCATATCACTTACAAAGCTTCCGCTAGTGTACTCCAACTTGTCATATATTCTTTCTCCATGCCTACCATATCTCTGTAATACTTTTTCCTGGTCTCTCATCTCTCTATTCATCTTTTGCTAATATCAAAGGGGGAGAAGATAAAAAGAGATCAATTAAATCAACTAAATCACTTAAAATACTAAATTAATTAAGTAAGCATATATGTAGGGGGAGTTTATATGCAGGGGGAGAATATTTTTGAAGGAACTATATTAAGGGGGAGATCATATTAAGGGAAATCGTCATTGCATCCTTCACATAAGTACTTGTACACACATAAGTATTTTTCACCATCTCAATATGATTTATTCGATTTCTTTTTATAAGGATTTGTTATTATCAAAAGGGGGAGATTGTTGGAGCATGCGTTCCGCACTTGTCCGGTTTGAGAATAACAAATCTCGAATGTATTTGATCCTATTTTTGATTAATGGTGTGCAGATAACAGGTGCAAAAATAACATGATTTCAATTGAAGCAAAATGACATTTTCCAGAAATTTGAGCTAACGGATTTCCGACAGTGCTATCGGATTTCCGACAGCGCGTATATTTGATCTCTGCGCAGCGGTTAGGATCTATCAGATTTCGGATATCGCTATCGGATGGCGATAGCCCACGTTCTTCCGATAACGCCAGGACGTGCAGCAGTTACCACACAGCGGTTAGGATCTATCGTATTTCCGATATCGCTATCGGATGGCGACAGCCCACGATCTTCCTATAACGCCAGAACGTGCAGCGGTTACCTTGGCTATCGGATATCTGACAGTACTATCGGATATCCGACAGCCCACGTCTCAACCACGACCTCAACACGACGCAGAAACTTCGTTTTAGTGGGACACGTGGCAGCCTCTGGAGATATCGGATTTCGGCGACAACGGCTATCGGACGGCGACAGCTCCTTTTTATTAAAAGGGCTCGAAACTTCGTGGAATTCAGTTCTTAAGATTCCCAAGCCTCCTTCCTGAGTGTTATCGTCCAGAGAGCTCCAGAGAACGAAAATCCCCATCCTTGAAGGAGAAAAGAGAGAGCGAAGCCGAAGATTGTACACGCATTCCAAGGAGACTGTCTCAAGGGATCTTCGCTGTTTTGGTCCAGAAATTCTAAAGGGGGTTTTTCATATTGTATTTTCATTCATTCACTTTTCATTTTGTAATCGTTGGAGAAATCGTCGTCTTGCGTGCGGCGTCTAAGTCCTTGCGCGACTTAGGGGAAAATCGCTTCCTTGTGCGGAGCGTCCAAGTCCTTGCGTGGCTTGGTGGGAAATCGTGGCCTTGTGTGCTACGTCTAGATCTTGGGAAGATCTAGAGGATAGACTTGGGCTTGGTCTTGGGAGAGACAAGTGATAGCCTTCCGATCCTTGGGAGAAGGATTGGTAAACCAAAATTATAGATTTTTTTTATTAACATAATTGTGCCTTGATCTTAAGCATTGTTAAGATCATTTTTTTATTGTATGCAAATTTCATGATTAATATAATTATGTCTTTTTCTTTAATTACATATTTTGTGGCATAATCTTTATCTTAGAAATTTGTTTTTGAATTAAAAAAAAACACATTCTTTGGAAATTGTTTAGAAGTAATTTTTAGAAAAGTAAAACTTGTTTAAAAATTCTTAAGGAAAAATTATATTTCAAACACACCCTTATTCACCCCCCCTCTAAGGGCGTCATACGATCCAACAACTACATGATCCTCTAACTAATACGTGCCCAATCTTGTTCCAGAAGTTGCAATGATGTCAAAATTCAGATTTCTAATTTTTCTTATAATAAAATCATATATGGGACAATTTAAGTAATTTCTTATAATTCCGGTAATGACTAGATTTGAACATGATGTACCATTTTTCATAGGCTAATAACTATAATCAAAATTCCAGAAGTGAGTTAGGGTCCAAAATGAAGTTCAGCAGAATTTCATAATTTTTCTCCCTAATATAATTCCAGAAAATCAATTAATTGTCCAAGGGTACTAAATTCAATTTGTGAAGGATCTATTGGAATTATTCATCATAATGCTATAAATAAATTTTCATGTGTTCAAATCAACTATTGATGTATTCCAGCAAAATTTGGTATTTTTGTAACAGTGATACGTCAATAATATTAAATAAATAATATAAGCCCAACAATTCCATTTAATGAAGGATCTACTGTAACAAATCGTAGAATAATTACCAAAAAATTTACACGACATTATAGTGATATCAAAAAACTACTAGCTAAGTTTCATAATTTTCTAAGTCAATTGTCTAGCAATAACAATTATTCAAGGAAAATATTAAATTCCCACTTTGTGAAAGAACTACTATAATTCCTCTGAGATTAAATATGAAACAATTATCCAGACATTATTGTGGTCAAATGAGCCTACTGGACAAGTTTCATAATTTTCCAAATCAAATTGACCAGCAAAAAAAATTAATCAAGGAAACCATCAATATTCAATATGTGAAGAAACATAATAAAATATTCCACTATAAATTCTGATAAAATCCCCAGAACATAATATTGATCTCAAAAGCTTAATTACCCAATTTCATATAATAATAAATTCATTCACCCATCTAAATGTGGGACAAGCTAATTAGGGTTAATTTGGGTATATGTACTATAGTGAAGTATAATATCACTAAAAATTCCAAGTAAATTTCCCTGAGTGTAATTTGACCTCATATAGTGAATTCCAGAGTTTCATGACATTCCAGGGCTTGCTGACCCTAGATTTCTCATTTATGTTAAATGTGACATAAGTACCCAAACTCTACTTTCCAAGGGAAATCAACCCAAATGTTATTGGGTTTTCTTGAGATGATAAATCTCATAAATCTAAATGCCTGTTCCAAATTTGGTAGACATTGACCAAGGGAATAAATTTATATCATCAAAATAGCAAGTGTATTATACACACTCATTTTCCCCCAAGTCACCTTGGTCTTGCATGTGCCTTTCCCTCACATGCATGAACCCAAAGGGGTAAAAACTTTTACTAGTGACTATTTAAGGTCTAATTAACATGCCACCAAAGTTTTGGGTGTTGGAGTTTCTGAGGTGATCTCAAAGCAATCAACAGTTAGTCTTACTGCCAACGCAGCATGAGCCTATAGGGTCGCACATAAAAGCATTTGGAGAAGTTGGAGAAAGGATAGTGTTGGCCTCACTCATATTGGATATGAGTGGAGGACCAGTCCTATGACTGTTCAGAATTAAGTTGAGAATGTCTCAATAGGAAATCATTTAAAGTGTTTAAATGAATGGATTTATACTAGATAATTCGGCTAAAGGGTTTAGAAGAATTTGGCTAAAGGGTGTAGACGAATTCGGCTAAGCCAAATTCAGCTAAAATGTTTAGTTGAATAAGTGACAAATTCGGCTAAAGGGTTTAGACATTTTTATATAGACGAAATTGTTTTGTTGAAATCATATAACCGAATTTATATAGCCGAATTTATATAGTCGAATTCGTCGAAAGGGTTTCGCCGAATCTGAGTCGAATCGGCTAAAGCATTTAGTCGAAGTATATTAAATTCAACGAATGTGTAAATCCAGACAAAACTGTTCTATTTTTTGTGGGTCTGCGGATAACCTGGTTTTCTGTTTTCAGTATAAAACAAGATACAGTTTTAGGTCAAAGTAGAGAGACCAATCCTTTGGTGCTTTTGAGATAGCCGCACGTGAGAGTTCCGCAATAGGGCATCTCATCTTCCCGTATGCTGATCGGGAGTTTTGCCGCCGACAGTCGCCGCCTCCCCTTCAACGGATCTAGCAGTCCATGGGGATGCTGAGAGCTGTCCTTCTCCGACTCATTCCTTGTTCAACAAGGCATTGAGGTTGTCCTACACTTGTGTGGATCTCTGTAGAGGGGCCGATCCATTTCAGTTCTTGGAACTCAAGATTCGTTCTACCAGAAGTCTGTGTGGAGCATCTTGGTTGAGTATTGACTCAATCCCGCAAAGGTATATCACATTAGGCTTTCCTAATCTCTTGATTCATGAAATCCGCAAGTTCCTTACTCTTTGGGTTGTTCTAGTATTTCTTTCGCTGCGCACATTTGATGTGTTCATATCATTATGAATGGTATGTAGAAAAACCAACATTGGGTCAAGTTGAGTTAATTTAACCATGTAGATTTAGACCTACATTTTTGTGCTATATGCACACCAAAAATTTCCCCATTGCATGCGTGTGGAATTCCTTGACATGAACAAAGCCAATTGGTCCCAAATTTATACTTGAGGCTTATAGTGACCTACACTACTATCTATCAAAATTTGGGGTCACTTGGTGTTGTCTAGCCATGTATACTACAAATACCGGGTTTATCAAATTATTGTAAAAACTATGAGAAGATGTTTTCCAAAAGTTATGATTTTTGGATAGAGGGTAAAAGTAGTTAATACATATCTATGGTTAAAATATTAGCCCTATTAACCCAATTATTGGAGAGATATACTCAAAATACTCTCTGTGCTATAAGAACACCATTTCATATACTAGATAAAACTCGCACGTTGAAAATATCAACTTGCATAGCTCCAAATGGTCCAAAATTTTGTACAGGGACTTTTATTGACATAATTGATCTTCCATAGAAGATTTAATGGATTTTGAGTTCATAAAATGCAAAAATCAACACATCATGGATTATTAAATATTTTCTAAAACTATAGAAAAAATTTGTCCGAAAATTCTCATTTTTGGAAAGGAGGTGTATCTAGGGTACATGCATTCATGTACAAAATTTCAATCTCATACCATTAACCATTTAAAAGTTATTCCAATAATATGGGTTGTCCCCTCCTAGGGACCAGTCCTACTAAAACTGCCTTACGGGTAGCTATAGGGCTCCAAATCAAGTGATTCAAAGTCCTATGCAAAGTAGACCTCAAGGGTTACAATGCTTATCTCTGGCACATTTTCCTAGAACAGCATCTAAGGACCTTAAAAATGAGCTTTAAATGTCTATATAAAATGTGACAGATTGTATGATATGATGTGTTATCATTTGGCCTGCTTATAGCCGATTCTTCACGAATCTGGAAGCAGATCTGATGAAAACTCATTGTCTTCTTCCTCTAGCCAATGGTTAAGATGTGCAGAACTTCAAGCTTTGATTTCTCCCTCTTGAGACCATCATTTTACATGAAATCAAGGGCATTAGCTTGCTTTTCAGTAGAGGAAGAGGTGGGATTCATTTTTAAAATGAATGGTGGCTGAAATCCTTGTTTTTAAACATGGCTCATTCTCCATTTAGGCCAAGGATTTTTTTGAAATCAAAACCTCAATTTAGGCTCAAATCTCATCCTAATTGATCTAAGAAGCTAGCACAAAGGGACGGGAGGAGAACCGGACCTTGATGGTGCTTGGCGGCGGCTATGGTGGTTGTTGGCCATGGATTTTCTCCTCTCCGATGAGATTGCCGGATCTCCCATTTCTCCACCGAAACTTCCACTTCAAAGCTCTATCCTGACTGCTCTCCACCTTCTGAAGCTAATGGAGTGTTCAATTTGGAGGATGGTGGAGGTTTTAAGGGAGTGCCATTAATGGTGATTTCGGCCAAGGCAAAAACCCCTGAAATTCCTTGCCACATGGAATGGGGGTGGCTGGTATTCTGCAAGAAACTCCATGGGGAGTTGAGGTGCATCCCTTGGGAGATGAATTGAGTGCCAGCTGTCACTCAATCCTTGAATCCCTCTTTTGGCCTTATTAAAAATTGGGGAAAAGTCCAATTTTTCCCTTGTATGCCCCTCATTTTATGAAATCAGAGGGCATGGAATTTCTTTAGGCTAGTGGGTTGTACGATGGGCTGATCTTGAAGGCTTTAGCCCATTGAAATAGGTTTGGGCTTTCATTTCCCCTCTTTGGGCTTAGGTTTGACCACGGCTGACTTTGGGATTGACTTGGTCAAAGTGATGGGTTGACTGGTCCAAAGTGTTGTCCTTGAGTCCCTTGACACCACCCAATGTTGATTGGGCCATGGTGATGCCCTAATTGGGCCAATTTGCCAATGTGTGTGATTTTGATCACAATTGGGGAAAAGTTAAGTTTGGTCAAATTGGGCCAATTGATGACCATTTGATGGGGCTTTTGGGTCCATTGGGTCCCCTATGATGTTATAAGACTAGGGGTGAGGTCAATTTTATGTTTTGGTGGACAATTGGACCTAATGGTGAAGGATTGACCTATGTTGACCTAAAGTTGACTTAGGCTAATGTGGACCCATTGGTGACCCCATTATGGGGATTTTGGGTCACTTGGGTTTCTCTTAGTGTTAGGGACCTATTGGTAAGCTCAATTTGAGTTGGTGAGTCCAATTTGAAACAAATTGACCTAGGTTGACTTGTGCTCTTTTGGGGTGCTTATAGCAATTTTCCTAAGTTCAATTTAACCTAGGGTCCTACCATGACCTCTACTCACAACACAAGTCTTAACCCTAACCAAAGAGGTTTAGAAGTGAGGGGGATGTTACACATTTTCTGCACCAACAGAACAAACACACGACTTTCAGATTTGAGTTGTACGACGAACAAATCGGTTAAGAATGTCTGACCGCGACATCTAGCAGTGTCCGCCCCGCAGGTGTCTGAACTAATTCGAGCAACGTGATCACCTAAGTAACCTGGAGCTTCATTTTGAGAAGGCTCGCCGTGAGAATGCCCAACAGATGGAAGCCATGATGCATGCTCTAGTCGAAATTACTCAGCAGTTAGCTCTCCAGACCGTCATTGCCGTGACTCCTATTGGTCTGCAAGTTCCTTTTGAAGAAGATCCATCCCCTCCAGTTCGTCCTGCTATAAAACCTACAGCTCCTCTGCAGCCTCAAGTCAAATAATTTGTAGTTTCCCATCACAACTTCTTCAGAGAAGCTTCCCAAGGAAGTCCAACAAGAGCGCTGATCTTCCAAGAGAGTTATCACAGAAAATAGAAAATCTCAGAGGTAATTGGGTAGAATTGTTACCTTCGGTATTATGGGCCTTAAGGATGACTCCAACCTCAGCTACTGGGGAGACTCCTTTTAAACTATCTTATGGCTCAGAAGCTCTTATCCTAGTTGATTTTGAAGTAAGAAGTCCACGGGTATTGCTATCTTAGTAGAATCAAGATAGCTGGATGGAAGGGAATGATGAAGAGCTAAAATGCAGCCTCGATCTCATTAAAGAATTGAGAGACACAACAACAATCAGGAAGGAAGAAGTAAAGAGAAGAATGGCCAAGTATTTTGACAAAATGTTAGAATTACAGAATTTGTTGTTAGGGATCTCGTCCTCAAGAAGGTAGATGCAGCAACAAGGTCCGGCTCAGTTGGAAAGCTCAATCCAAATTGGGCAGGGCCATTCATTATCAAATAAGTCCTTAAGAATGGTGCATATCGTCTCCAAACTTATGAAGGAGAAGTGCTATCACTCACGTGGAGTGGAGATTATCTCAAGCATTTTTTCTTAAAAGCTTGTATTTTACATTTCTTTCTTCTTTTGCTCTTTTTCTTTCAAACATTATATTGATGTGGTTAGAAGCTCTTGTACTTTATATATTGAAAGAGAAACACCGAGAAAGATTGTCATAAAAGGATAAAATCCTATCAAGTGAGACATCGACGGATCCTACTTGATTCCCCATTGACTTGAAGCTTGAGATGTAAATCTTCCAGGACCACAGATGGCCGGGAGAATTTGAATCTATGCAGCAGTAACTCGCCAAGCTCGTGTGGAGGATCTTTAGGATGTCGGGTCCTTGCTGGCATCTGACACACCTCTGCATCAAGGGAAGTCTAGGTGAATGTCCAACTCTGTCATGCATTTCAGGACATCGTTACAGTCTTGATGATATTTCCTAGGGAAAGCAATGCCGGTGTAGATCCTGTAGCATGACCGCACCTGCCCTACTGATCATTTTACTCTGTAACCCTCAAGTACACATTGGTGCAAGGATAGCCGAGGGACGGTCGAAACATTTGTTTCCATCGCCTAAGCCCCGGAGTGGCAAGAATTCAACAATTATGATGATCATTCGAGGAAAGCAATGTCGGTATAGCTTTACAGTAAAACGACACCTGCCCTTTTTATCATCTCAGATGGAGTACCTCTCAATCTTTAAGTATCTTTTTACTATGAATGGGTGATCTGAACATTTTGATCACAAGTCTTTGGGTATTTCATGATGTTAAAAAAGGACAGTCTAGATAATCTGAGACCGCCGCCTATGATCCTTGGTACGTTATTATGATGAAAGGCAATCTGAAATTTTGAAAATTACCATCCATAAGTTTTGGTTTTGCTCTGCGAAGGGGCGGTCTGGATAATTTGAGATCGACTCCTGGGTTTTTCCTGTGTATGAATCAGTTAAGAATTAATTTGAGATATTTGGAATCGTTAACTGCAAAAATTTTCTAATGCGAACTTTTATAAGGTGCGGTCTAGAGAAATGGAGACCACCGACTAAATGCTCCCTTCTACTTGTCTTTCCTGGAGCCTACGAGGGAATTCTCAAGATATCTCTTCTATTCATCTACTAATTAACGGTCTGAGAAATGTGAGACCAATATCTACCCATCTTTAACAAAGGCTCGAGGTTTTTTAAGCGATGAGGAATCTGGGTCAAATGAGATTGTTTGCGAGATCTCATCCCTACTTTTCTACTAAGTAGTGGTCTGAAAAACTGAGACCGCTGGATATCTATCTTCAAACTTTAAAGTTCAAAATCTGGTTATCACCCGCGGAAGGGGCGGTCTAAACTTAGAACATCGCCAAGGGTATATTGACTTCCGCTCACAGTGGAGCGATCACTTTCTATATTCACGTCTTCAGCGGTCTCATCCTCTCCAACGGTCTCGGATAGTGTGACCGATTCTTCCTCTTTCATCTTTGCCATCACCGAGAAGAGATCATCAAAAATTACTTCTTAAAACTTTGAAGTGAGACTGCCTTGCTCTCAAATCTTATCGATCATCGAGTTTGTTGTGTCCTTCACATGCTTCATCATAGCCTTTTGAAAATCTAGATTTTCAATGTTATATGCCTCCTTCTTTGATTGCTGCAAAGAAAAAACACTTCAGATCGCACGGTCACAATGAAATAGGTAGAAAACCGCAGGTAAAGTACCCTTACGTATATTTATTCTTGCAGGAGACCAATCTCCTTCATGGCAGCGCGAAGAGATCGCCCCATGTGATGATTTAAGATCGTACTCCTGACGGTCGCTTGCACAACCATGTTAGGGAGCAAATCGGTCTCAATCTCGTATGCCTCTTTGGCATTGCTCTCACCATAAAGCACGGAGGTGACCGCATGAGCATGGCACGTCATTTTTCTGCTCCAAAGAGGAAGGGCTGTGGACATTTTCACATTGTTTCCCTTCACATTCCATTTCAAATGGGGCTTCCCCTTGATATCTTTTAATTTCTTAGCAAAGCCGGTCAAAGGGAAAGGCTTGCCAGAAGACTCGGGCTCTTTAGAGGGCTCATTAGCTTCTCTTGTGCAGTCTCGCTTTAGCCGTATTTCCCCCTGAGTGAGGACTTCTTCATTTGGTGCCACGGGATCGATGGCGGGGACCATGAAGGTCGCTGAAAAGAAAACAGTTAGAAAGATAGGAATATAACGGTGGGATCGCACAAGACCGCAGTTAACTGCTTACTTTCTTCTGGAGTGATCGTTGTGATCTCTGGCCAGATCGCCTGATAATGGAGGGGATCGAAGCGCTTATTCGCAAGAAAGGCTATCTTCAGTTCCTCTTCTGAGATCATTTCTTGCTTTCCTGAAAACCCCTTCTGCTCTGGGCGATGGTAAGCTTTTAAGACCGCCGAGACCGCCTTCAAAGACCAGGAATCTCTCCGTCCAGAAAGAATTTTATTAGGAAGATTTAAAACTTTTATACCATTACAAGAAAAATATACTAATCCTTTGAATTCCTCTTTCTTCTGCCCTTCTTTCAGTGATTTCACGGTGAAGGTTGCGCGGAAGAGAGTTATGGAAAATCTTATCCTTGCCGATCTCAGATAGTTAATGAAAATATTCATGAGACTGATAGAATTCGGTGGCAGTTGACCGAACACAATTCCATAGTAATTCATCACTTTGAGAATTTCCCAAGGAAGAGGGAACTTCAAGACGTAGTCAAAGTGATTGACTGGAATAACAAATTTGTTCTCCACGCAAAAACTCAACCTGTCATTCTCCAGAGGCGGTCTGACGATGATTTGGTTCTGAATCATGTGTTTCCCCAAAAAAGAAAGTCTACAAGGTTTGCGATCGACGCTCAAGAAAGTTTCAGCAGCGGAAGCTCAGGAGGACACCATTATGGGAGATAGCTGAGACCGGTGTTTTGGGCGCATTCAAAAAGTATGAAATTATAATTATAAGGCCAACTATTTATAGAAGCCAAGAGGTATTTTTGTAAGATGACTTTCTTCGAGACTGCCCAACAAGCTGCACAAACCGTTGGACCTATGCAAGTTAAGAGTGTTAACAAGCAGTATAGTCGATCTCAATAAACTAAGACGGCAGAATTCCAAACAACAACACATAAATTAGCAAAGGAAAAGAGATCAACATCACAACAAATATAGAGATCTCATAGCGCGAAAAAACAGATTGTCACAATACATTACAACACATTCAAATCATCCATATTTAATGTTTTTGAGACCGCATAAAACTGATAACTAAAATCTATCTCCTAGTCGGATGTTTCCTTCCAACACAAGCTGCAATATCTTGCATCTCATTATTGGCGGCCAGAAGAAATGCCAGGTTATGATTAGCTGACATTGCAACTCAATGGATCTTTGACATTTCCTTATCCACCTGCTCCGTAAGAATCACAAAAATCTCGGAAGTCGATCTCATTTTAGGAAGACCGCCAAAAGTTCCTGGTCACATAGACATTTGAACAGGACCAACTTTGATTGTCGCGAGCTCGGTAAATAGGGCTGCAACTTTTCCCCTGTAGTAATCAGCATCCTTCTCAGCTTTTTGAAATGATTTATTTAGCTTGGCGAGCTTCAACTCATATTCCTCACGAACTCTTTTGGTGCATTAAACCTTCTTAGCGCGCATCTTTTCCCCAAAATCAGTGGTCAGATTCCAGATATGGTCCTCCAGCATCCTCTCGGCATCTCGCATAGTGCAGACATCCTCAAAAATAGGTTTGAGGATATCAACAAACTGTGATGGAATCGTCAGTTTTTGCGGGATTTCCCCTTCCTCAGAGATCGAGTCGATCTCATCAGCATCTGCGGTCAAAAGAAGGTGGGTTATTAATTCAAATATGATTATTTAAAAAAGGAAAGAGATCGCGCAGAAAGGATACTTGGAAGGAAAGAAAGACTGCAGTCATATAAGGATTTTTCAGCATATTTTGTGATCGCGGGATCCGCGGTCAGCAAGATGCGGTCTGACCCTCTAAAGATCTTTAGATCCATTCTTTCCAGTTCCTTCTTTTGCGATCTCTCTCCTTCTCTTCTTCTTCTTTTTAACTCAGCATTGCTAACAAGATAGTCATCCATTTCTATGATGACGATCCCACGTCGCTCCTTTGGAGATTTAGGTCGGAAAGCAAGTAAAGGAAGGGAGTCTGGCGGTCTCGCGATCATCTTCGCCTTACCAGTTCTCAAGGCATGAACAACCGCCACGCGGTCTGCTGCCGCTTGACTCAGCTCGGCATCTTGGCCAGCGGGAAGCTTCTTCAGACCGACAGATAGCGCGACCATCTCTTCAGCGATCTGATGAGCTTCTTCTTCTCCTCCTTTCTTTCCTTCCTTCTCCATCTTCTTTTCGGCGATCTTCTCTTTGTTCTTTTTCTTCTTATCCTTCTTTTTCTCCTCCGCTCTATCTATTTTCTTCTCCCCCTCATTCTTTTTCTCCTCTTCAGCGATCAGCGGCGCCTCCTCATACTTCTCTCTTTTTTTCCTCTTCTTCCTCTTTCTTCTTCTTTTCGACCTCTGCCCTCAACCTGACCTCTTCAGCAGCATCCTGCTCGGTGATCTGAGCCTGCTAGTCAGTATTCTCTCGAAGCTGCTCATACTCAAAAGGATCAGCTACGTGTGAGATTGAACACATAAGATTGTTAGATGAATCATCTTCAAGATAAGATATCAATTCAGAGTTCGCGACCCTTGAAGATGTTGAGATTGCAAGAGGAAAAGAGAGACCGGCTCGGTCACTTACCTTCACAAGAGTATCCACAATGGGGTTTCCCAGATCGCCTTCTCCAGGAATTGTGATCACCATGACTAAAGTGGTCTTGGCGGTCACTTCTTTGAGGTCATTTATTTTATGTATTTTGATGATCTGCTCAGATGAATTCATTTCTTTTCTTTTTAACGCTTTTGCATCCTCCTGTTACTCCCCGATCTGTTGTCTAAGCTTCTCAACTGAGGATTTTTCTTCTTCATCTCTGCCTTGATGGCTTCAGTAGATGCGGTCCCACTAGGATGAACAACGACTTGATCAAGAATCTCAACGGACTTATTATAGTAAAAGGTGATCGTGAGATCGTCGTGAATATTCAGCTCAGGAGGCCCCAAAGAAGTAATCGACACATCAACAACTTGTTTCTTCCCTTTCGAAGGAGAGTCAGCGGTCTCCTTCAAAGCTTCTCCTTTCGATGAAGCCTTAACGGCCAAAGTCTTCTTTGAGCTTGTGGACCCATTCCCACTATTTTTCCTTTGCAAGGCGGCAACCCTCAACGAGTTTCGGGTATCTGCCCGCCTATCAGGACCGATACGATGTCCATTTTCAGAGTTCGTTAAGATCTAGAATGAGATGAACGCTAAAGGCACCAGCTCGCAGTTTCTTCTAGAAGTTTCTGGATTCTGAATCCTTGAAGCCGTATTTATAGTTGTTGGGTATTATGCCTTCAATGTCTCTAGATTTGAAGAAGGAACACAAGTATAGATAAGATAAGTTATGTTTGATGATGTGTTTAAGTTCATGTGATGACAGATGCATCAAAGCTATATCATCAGTATATAAACGATAAAAATAATGAGAATTAACTAAGTAAAATATCGTCTCAAGACCCAGCAGAAGAATCGAAGTGAAAAGTATCATATCGTCAAAATAGTTTCGACTATATCGTCTTGATGAAGACACATTGTCTTGAAGGTTGAAGAAAGCGTGTCGTGGAAAAAGGTAAGTTCAGATGTCGACGACATCATCTTGAAGAAAGCTTGTTATGGAGAAAGTTAAGTTCAGATGTCGACGACATCGTCTTGAGGAAAGCTTATCGCAGATAAAGCTAAGATGTCTCTACGATATTGTCTTGAAGAAGAAGCTCAACTTTAAAGGCTAAAAGATATAACTCCTTAATTCATAAAGAAGGGGTCACATGGACAAATATCAGCTTGAAGACCTCATGTCATCTAAAAGATCAAGACGATGTCGTCCTCAACAAAGACAGTCAGCTTGAAGAACAAATCTAAGTCTTATTCAAAGCAACATCTCGACGATATCATCAAGAAGAAATAATATCGTTGAGATATTACATTAAGCCTTGAAGAAGGATGTATGTCGACTTAATGGAAGCATACTACTATGAAGATTAAAGACATATTGCATATAAGGATGTATCTCGGCGATATCGCCTAGAAGAAGCAATCTCATTGAGATAACAAGCCATGTACTGAAGTAGAAAGTATATCGACGACATCGTCATGAAGAATATCTGTTGATCAAGACGATATCGTCTTGATAGAGAAACATCGTCTTGACAGGTTGCAGAGCACCATTTAATGCACATACATTCTTGGAAATGAATATTCAGGGAATGTGTACGCTGCCTATCTTGCGCACAAACCAAGGAGCAATAAATGATATATTATCTGCAGAATATGGCCGTTACAAAATACTTAAGAAAGAAATTTATTATTTCTATATTCTGCAAGTTCCAAGAAAGGCCAGTAATTATGAAAAAGAATTGTCAATTCTGCAATACATTTTCAAACGGGAAATTGATTATGGAATAATTGATGCGCTATTTCGGCATTGCTAATTAGCATGCACGAAATGCGATACGACGGCAGTGCACCGGTCGCTCAAGTAATAAAATAGGGAGGAACTACCCGAATATCATTCTCAAAGGACCGCCAGTTGGGTAGTACGATTTGCTCTAAACAGGAAATCAGTTAAAAGGAGTAATAAGTAACAACGGGGGGTTTGATTTGGTTTCCTACGCTATTGCAGAATGAAGAAAGATGCGGGTCAAAACTCCACTTCGCAAGGCGAGATGGGTGCAACGGCCGCGATGCCGTGCTTTGGAAGGCGCGTGGACGGGAAATCACTATGACGGTTGAGGGTCGCACACACCTCTTCTCAAAACATCACCACTAGCAATTGCTAGTGGCTTCACCCACAACGAATCACAGAAAATCACTAGGAACAAAGGGGCTATTCATGCCACCACAACATCAGTGCATATGAAGGAAAGCAAAACTCCTTAAGATTAGCTTAACACGTGTTCATACAACACAAAAATGAAGTATAAGCATTCAAGGTTAGAGAGGACCACAAAGAAGAAGTCACGACTTGGGTTCACGGACGGAATGAGAGGTTGTCGGGCTCTCTCCGGACTCGGCCCTCAGATGGTGAGCTTGGCTCGAAGGAGGCTGTCACCACTCCTATGATCTTCAACGCTTCCTTGGTCTCCTTGGCGAGGAATGCTTGAGCTAATGTTGGATGAAGCTTCCTAATGCTCCCGGATGGAAGTATGGAGGTGGAAATCACCGGAAATGGCCTTGATGGTGAAGGAGATGAAGGGGAAGCCTTCATCCCTCAAGAGCAGCGGGAAGGAAGAGATTTCCCACTCTCTGAATCGCTCCCGATCGTTCTCTATCGCTCCTCCGTTGACTGCCTCGATTCCTGCTTTTTATAGGAAACAGGCTGAAAATTGGTCACGCACGGTCAAACGCACGATCGTGTGCAGACCGTGCGATATTAACGGATAAAATATGGCTTGGAGAAGACGCTGCGCCGCCCGTGCGATTTGTTCACGCACGACCAACGCCGCCCATGCGTTTAGACGCACGGGTAAAATTCGACGCTCTGAAATCACGAAGATACAGGTCGACCGTGCGTTTTACTCACGCACGGGCGAATTCGCCCGTGCGTTAAAACGCACGAGTAAACTCCGACGCTCCATTTTCTTCCCAGACACAAACGCACGACCGCACAGACCGTGCGTCAAGGAAATGCACGACCTTGCGATTTGCACAGAAATTACTTTTGGGGGAAAACGGGACGATCAGGTCACCTGCAAACAAGATATACCAGCTGGGAATACACGTCCAGCACAGAAATACATCAAAGATGGGAAGGGGAGCACAATGTGCTTACCCCCAACAACGAGGAATGCAATTGCACACCGAAATGGGCTTAATGGTGCACCTAGCATGGAATAGTATATATAAATGAAAACGTGCCTAAAATGTGGTGCAAACACTAGAATATCAGCCCAAATGAGTCCAAAAATATATATATAAATGGGACTCATCACACCCCCAGACTTAACCATTTGCACGTCTCAGGCAAACTACTCAGCTCTCCTGTCGGAACAATTGAATGTTAGCATGAGTTTGAGCGGTAGAGAATTATGCGAAGTCGCATGCTCTCGTGCGTAGAAATACATTAGAACAGAATTAAACTCAAGATTGTATCAAATTATTTCTAAAATAGTAAACTGAAATTTAATTTACTTGGATGGTGAATCCTGGTGAATCTTTCGGTCGCGCAAAAAGGGAAAATAGTGTGACTAATGAGTAAAGTATTACTCAAATCGAAGCTAGGGATAATCTCCTAAGAAATCCATCAAAGTCGGTGTCCATAGGCTTGCACGTTTGCACTCTCTCTACTGCATGAGACGACTCGTATCTAAAATCAATAGGACTTATAGGAAATTATTGGGCTTAGGTTGAGTATAGGCTAGGTAAGTAGAAGGACGATGGGAATCGCACTCAACACAACCGTCGCACTCAAGAGAATGACAATCACCAAAACAACATTTTCAGTACTTACACGACACCCCCAGACTTCAACTGAACATTAGGTGCGTGTTGAGCCAGATAAACAAAAATTTTGCCGAGAGAAAATTGTTATTGCACAACTCTTTTATTTTTTTTTTCTTTTCTTTCTTTTTTTTCTCATTTCTTTTCGGCAAAAGAACATTTTAAAGCGCAATAAAACGACTCCTTTAGCTAAATTAAAGCTGCCACACAACATAAATGACACCAAATGCGATCGAGAAAGAAATTTCTTTCAGCTCAACGGTTGGTGCGAAAATAGGTTCGGCTGTATGGCTTTGGTTAAATTATTAGTGGAGCTAAACAAGGAGGAAGAGTAGGCTCAAATGGGCTTGCAATGGTGATTATGTAGGTAAGGATTTCAAAAGCACAAAATGGATCAAGAGATGGCCTATATCACATTTCATGACGAGTACTTCAACACAATCGTGTCGAGAGTCGCCTAGTGCAAGTTCTAGCCACCGAGAAAGGTTGTCCTTCCTTTAGACCCTAGTAATAAGCTACTACTAGTCTGCTACACTCGACCTATTGCTACCGTTGGATTCACCGGATTCACCACTAAAGTAAAATAAATTTCATCTACTATAACAGAAATAATTACATTACAACTCTGAATTTTATTCTATCCTAATTGAATTTCTAGGCGTGACGGGAGCATATGACTAGAGCACTACTCGAGTCAACATTTTTCTCTACTCCTCACTCAAACACAAACAATTCAATTCTTATGAGCGGGAAAACCTCGCAGCGATACCCAATAAGCACGCGTGATCAAGTGCGCGTGAACTAGGTGCAAGTGTATGCAACAAAATATAAATCCTAACTCAGCACAATCTAGCATGACATGCAACGTGCGTGCACGTGCACATCTCGCTCTCTCCCCCAGACTTGATTGAGAACATCTAAAATAAGTAATTCAAACATATGTAAGAGAGGGGAAGAGTTGACCTATGCTCACAAAGGAGCATGCCAGAAGTGCGGTAATCCCAATATCTTTAAAAATAAATCTCCTTCCACGCGAGAGCATAGCTTCACCTACATTGTCAGCAAAACTGAAATAACAATACGCAAAAGGATTAAAAAGATAGACGGAACCGGGTGGTTCCCATGGGTTGTCTCCCAAGAAGCCCTTTTGTTTAACGTCCATTAAGGTGGACCAAAAACCTGTATTAATCATTGTTCAAATAGTAGAGAATCTAGAGAAAAGTTTCACAGACACAGATCACAGCATAAGAAAAAGTAACTCAGCTATACGCACTTTTGTAGTGCACGTCCCCAATAGCTTGTAGGCTGGAGGTGAAAGCTTTAGGGCCAAAATTGGTATTACCCAATTTTCCCCTAGCCTCTGCCAACTTGCCACTGGAAGCAGTGGAATGAGCACTACGCTCTTTTCTTTCAAGTTTCAGTTTCTCCACGGTAGGAGAGCGCCAGCATTGGTAGTCGGCAGATTTTCCAACCTTAGTGGTGGGTGGCGTCACCCCCGTTACCGTAGTGCCAACTGGGTCAGCCCAAGAGACCGTCTGTTTAAAAAGTTTAGTACAAAATTTATTGTTAGATAAGAATGGGACATCGTCCAGAGTTAAGTTCAGCTGAATGGGTTCAGACACCAGATCTTCCTTCCTTTCCGGGTCATATTCCTTTCTCAAATCTATTTCTTCTTCTTTGCCGCAGAATTGTTTCTCCTCCTTTTCTTCGTCCAACAATACTATTTCAACCTTGATTCCTGCATCACTAAGAGGTTTATCAGAAATACTTTGGGAAAAGCAAGGCAATGTTTCAGTCACAATTTTGGGGCAAGTAGGGATGATAACTTTCCCAGTGGAAAAATCCAAAGTGGCACCGGTCTCTTTCAAGAACGACACTCCCAAGATGGGGATAGAGTTATTCTCTTGGGGTCCCAACATTTGGAAATCAGCGACCACCAACGTCCCCTCAACCATGATTTCAACATTCTTCACTTCTCCCTTCGACTGAATAATGGTCCCATTAGCGAGCACCAAAGACTTCCGATCATCCGGGTTCATCTCAAGTTGCAGTTTAGCCACGTCTTGCAATGCAAGGACGTTGCAGGATGATCCGGAGTCACATATGGCATCAGTTTGGACATTATTAATAGAACAATTGATGACTAATTCATTTGGGTCAACCACATCCGTGTCGGTGAGACTCTTCCCTTGATGTATAGGATTTTTTTTCTGTGTTGCAAGGAAGGGTCCCTTGCGACCGCTCGGTTAACAATTGAGCCAATTGTCCCAATTGCATCTCCAAGTTGCGTATGGACGCGGTTTGGTTAACCATGTTAGAGTTCGCGACATGCATAAACCTTTCCATCATTTCTTCAAGGTTGCTCTTCTTAGGAGTTGGGGCACCTTGATTATCACTCGGTTGAGGCGGCCGCGGTTAGCTACCTGAGGCTTGAGCATCGTATTGATGCGAGCCTCCTTGACATTGTTGGCCTGGAACATTTTGTTTCCAAGAAAAGTTCGGATGACTTCTCACGCCCGAGTTATAAGTGTTATTGAACGGTGCTCCTTGAGTTTGATCATTAATATAATTAACACTTTCATCAAAAGAAACTTCAGTAGGTTGCTCACCTGTGGGGCACTCATATGCATGATGCCCTGGGTTTCCACAACCTTGACATGAGATCATCATTACTGAGGCATAAGGGAGGGTAGGCCTCTTAAGTAGCATGGTACTTTCAGCAGGTGTACCAGACATGTTCACCTCAAAAAGACCGCGAGTGTTTCTTGGAGCGTTTCTTCCAGCAGTCCAAAAGGAACTATGAATGGCAGTGTCTTGGACGATCCGTAATGCTTCTTCAGGGGTGTAGTTCATCAAAGTTCTGCCTGCAGCATCATCAATCATGGCCCTGTAGTTAGGTTCAATAGCAAAATAAAAATTTTCTACTATGGCCCATGGTTGCAGCTCATGCTGGGGGCATTTCTGGAGGAGGTTCATGAACCTCTCCCAAGCTTCTGAGAGAGCCTCTTGATCAAGCTGTTGGAAGGTTGCTATTTCCCTCCGCAAGTTCACAACTTTGTCAACAGGGTGAAACTTTGCCAAAAAATTTTCTTGCAGGGCGTCCCAAGTGGTAGCTGTACCGGCAGGGATCGTGTGGAGCCACGCCTTTGCCTTGTCACGTAGAGAGAAAGGGAATAGCCTGAGCTTCACCCTCTCGTCAGCCAGTCCTGCATAACGAAATGTTCCACAAATTTCTGCGAATTCAATTAAGTGAAGATGGGGGTCTTCACTTGCTAATCCAGAGAACTGGGCTTGATTGCGGATCATGTTCAGGATGCCTGGCTTTATCTCAAAGTTGTTGTTGGTGATAGCTGGGCCAAATCCAGGGTACACACTCCCAACAGTAGGTGTAGTGTAGTTTCTCATAGTCCTAGGTCATGGCCTAGCCACTTCATTCTCATCAGCAGCCTGAGCCACGGCCGGTGCATTTCCCACTCTGGGATCAGCCTGATTTCCATTAACATCCATGGTGGCAGCAACACGTAGACGCGCCCGCAGAGTACGCTCTATCTCAGGGTCAAATGTTGCACACTCACCGGGATCTCTTCCATGCATACACTTCTTAAACACGAAAGCAGATAATCAGAAAAAAACAAAAAGACCTTAAAATGGATCTCCAAAGAAAAACAAATCACACACGCTTGCAGTCCCCGACAACGGCGCCAAAAACTTGATGCGCTATTTCGGCACTGCTAATTAGCATGCACGAGATGCGATACGATGGCAGTGAACCGGTCGCTCAAGTAATAAAATAGGGAGGAACTCCCCGAATATCGTTCTCAAAGGACCGCAAGTTGGGTAGTACGATTTGCTCTAAACAGGAAATCAGTTAAAAGGGGTAATAAGTAACAACAGGGGGTTTGATTTGGTTTCCTACGCTATTGCAGAATGAAGAAAGATGCGGCTCAAAACTCCGCTTCGCAAGGCGAGATGGGTGCAACGGCCGCGATGTTGTGCTTCGGAAGGCGCGTGGACGGGAAATCACTATGACGGTTGAGGGTCGCACACACCTCTTCTCAAAACATCACCACTAGAAATTTCTACTGGCTTCGCCCACAACGAATCACAGAAAATCACTAGGAACAAAGGGGCTATTCATGCCACCACAACATCAGTGCATATGAAGGAAAGCAAAACTCCTTAAGATTAGCTTAACACGTGTTCATACAACACAAAAATGAAGTATAAGCATTCAAGGTTAGAGAGGACCACAAAGAAGAAGTCACGGCTTGGGTTCACGGCCGGAATGAGAGGTTGTCGGGCTCTCTCCGGACTCGGCCCTCAGATGGTGAGCTTGGATCGAAGGAGGCTGTCACCGCTCCTATGATCTTCAACGCTTCCTTGGTCTCCTTGGCGAGGAATGCTTGAGCTAATGGTGGATGAAGCTTCCTAATGCTCCCGGATGGAAGGATGGAGGTGGAAATCACCGGAAATGGCCTTGATGGTGGAGGAGATGAAGGGGAAGCCTTCAGCCCTCAAGATCAGCGGGAAGGAAGAGATTTCCCGCTCTCTGAATTGCTCCTGATCATTCTCTATCGCTCCTCCGTTGACTGCCTCGATTCCTACTTTTTATAGGAAACAGGCTGAAAATTGGTCATGCACGATCGAACGCACGATCGTGCGCAGACCGTGCGATATTAACGGATAAAATATGGCTTGGAGAAGACGCTGCGCCTCCCGTGCGATTTGTTCACGCACGACCAACGCCGCCCATGCGTTCAGACGCACGGGTAAAATCCGACGCTCTGAAATCACGAAGATACAGGTCGACCGTGCGTTTTACTCACGCACGGGCGAATTCGCCCGTGCGTTAAAATGCACGAGTAAACTTCGACGCTCCATTTTCTTCCCAGACACAAACGCACGACCGCACAGACCGTGCGTCAAGGAAACGCACGACCGTGCAATATGCACAGAAATTACTTTTGGGGGAAATCGGGACGATCAGGTCACCTGCAAACAAGATATACCAGCTGGGAATACACGTCCAACACAGAAATACATCAAAGAAGGGAAGGGGAGCACAATGTGCTTACCCCCAACAACGAGGAATGCAATTGCACACCGAAATGGGCTTAATGGTGCACCTAGCATGTAATAGTATATATAAATGAAAACGTGCCTAAAATGTGGTGCAAACACTAGAATATCAGCCCAAATGAGTCCAAATATATATATATATATATATATATATATGGGACTCATCAATAATCAATAAGGGCTTTTATGCAAAATTGCAGAGCATATAAAAGAAGACAATTTTATCTACAGGAACGTACTTGCTCAGTATTCTCTCAAGTTGTATTCTCGCACATATTTTCTGAAGAGAGAAAGAAAAGAATCAACAAAAAGAAGAAATCTTCATTGATGCTGTGCTGTGAAGATCTACGGAAGATTCTAAAGAAAGGTTCATTGATCCACAAGATCTCTGGGCTTATTGTTACAAGAAGAAGAATATCTATGATTCAAGTTTTCATTTCTGAAGTCTTCTCTTCTACAACAACATCTCTATATTACTTTGTAGGGCTCTTTGTGAGTCTGAGCTGGTAGGATCTAGTGATAGATCTGAGTTGGTAGGGTTCTTGGTGAACCTGAGTTTGGTAGGATCTTGTTAAGATCTGAGTTTGTAGGACTTGTAAAGTCTGAGCTTTGTAGGGTTCTGTGTGAACCTGAGTTGTAAGATCTGATTATAGTGAAAAGATCTAAGTTGGAGAAGTTACCTAGTCTAGCACACTTCTAGATAGGTGGGAGGGACAGTGGACTACCTCTCTTCCATTAGTTCTAAGTCCATTGACAAAGAATGGGACATAAAGCTGTGTGCAATAAGAGAAGTTGGAAATTCGGGAGCAATGGAGCCTAGACATCGGTATGACAAGCTCTTATCATATGAGCTATAACTAAATTCCAGAAATGCTGAGGAAGAAAACTCCAAGGCTTACACCAGAGAAAAGGCAGTGGCCTTTAACGTTGAAGCCTCCAGAAAACACAAGACAGTGGAGCCTGTCTATGCTCCAGAGGAAGAGACCTCAAGCAACTCCACCTCAGAATTCTTTGATGAAGATCTCTCACTGTTCACCAGGCAGTTTAAGAAACTGCTGAGAAACAGAAAAAGAGGGAACATAAGATATGAAGCTTCACCCTCTAGCTCAAGAAGAGAATACAAGCCTAAAAGAAAACACAGATCAGACAGGTATGATTCAAAAACTAGTATACACGATTCTTCTAACATTATTTGTTACAGCTGCAACAAGCCTGGACATGGCATTGTTGAATGTCCATCCAAAAGACAAGAGAAGAGTGAAGAAAGAAAGCACTCAAAGAATAGGAAGTCAGAGAAGAGCTTTGTGGCAAAGAAAGTGAATACACTCAGTGATAGTGACACTAATTGCTCCTCATCAGAATCAGATAGCCACATAGCAGCCATGGATCTCATAGATGAAGAATGTTGTGATGAAACTCATCACAAACAGGTAATTTCTAAAGCATCTCCTACCCTCTCTGACACAGATTCAAATTGCCAGCTCCTCTTCAACAGAAGAAGAAGTTGACACTGACTACATAGAGAAATTTGGTGCATTGCTTGATGCCCTTAAGAAAGCAAAAGCTCTCTGTAAGGCACAAGTTGTAGAGATCATCTCCTTGAGTGGGAAGAGAGATGAACTACTTGAGAAAGTAGCTGAGCTAACTCAAGAGAAATCCAAATTATCTATCCCTCCACTAAGCACCAACACTTTGACTGAAGTCATCATGTGCAAAATTTTTAGAATTAAAGAGCTGGAGGATATGGTTTTAAAAGAAAAGAAAATAGTGGCTAGTTATTCGAAGCCACAAACAGTTCTTCCATTGATTGATAGATTTTCATAAACAAATAAGCATGGTTTGGTCTACACTCCAGGTGAATACCATGAGAAATCTACCCCAGGTACGACTGCCTTTAGAAAAGTGATCATACCCACAAATTCATAGGATCACAGTAGCATCTATGAATGCAAAGAAAGCCAGAAGTTAGACAGCATTAGTAAGCTGCCTTCTAACTGGATAAGCAAGAGACAAACTCTCCTTGGGAAGAGTGCACTATCCGCACCCTAAAAGAATCCTCCAATAAAAGCTTGCAGAAGTTGCCATGTTGGATAATGCCCTTCTTCCTCCAAGAAGGGAAGGTTAGATGTTAAACAACAACCTAACCTAGTCAGACCAAACACCACAAGAAAATCTAGATACAATAGATTTGAATGCTGGTGTTGTGGAAAAGTAGGGCATTTTGCCTTAGACTGTTGGTTCAACCAAACTGTCAAGAATCATTCTCACATGACAAAAAAAAGGCAGGCTGCAAATTCATCATCTAACAAGCACCTAGGACCCAAGGGAGACTGGGTTCCTAAGGAAGTATAGTTATTTTATAGGTATGTCCAAAAACCACCAAGACTCCTGTGTGGTACTTAGACAGTGGATGTTCCAGGCATATGATTGGAACAAGAAGCCTATTGAAGGAGTTTGCACCTATAGAAGATGGACCCAAAGTAAAATTTGGAGGATCTAATAGAGGTGTAGTCAAGGGCTATGGTAAGATCACAAATGGCAGTATCGCTATCACAAAAGTAGCTTATGTGGAAGGGTTACAACATAACCTTATAAGCATAAGTCAACTGTGTGACTTGGGATAGGCTATTTCTTTCCACAAGGATAAGTGCCTGATTAAGGATTGTGAGAATGAATCCATTCTAACAGGCACTAGGAGTGGAAATATTTATTGTCTAAATTTCATTTGCATTAAGAAAAATGAGCCTGTATGTCTTATAGCAAATGATGGAGTATCTGCTTGTGTAAAGTGGCATAAGAGATTAGCCCACATTAAGTACAAGTCTCTCAAGAAATTAATGACAGAGAACCTGGTAAGAGATGCTCCTAAGCTAGATTGCTTAGAGATGAGTCCTTATCATGCATGGCAAATGGGCAAGCAAACAAGAACTTCATTTAGAAGCATACGTGATAAAGAATCCACTAGGTTCTTATACCTACTGCACATAGAATTATTTGGTCCTATGGCAGTGCACAACCTAGGAGCAATGACTTATACATTGGTTATTGTTTATGATCATTATAGATTTGTCTGGGTGTTCTTTTTGAAACACAAGTCTGATACCCTAAGTACATTCAAGAATTTTGTCAAACAAATTCAGAATGAAGTAAACAACTCTGTGGTCAAAATCAGAAGTGATCATGGAACTGAATTTCAGTCTGGGTCAATGACCAAATTCTGTGAAGAAGAAGGTATCCTACAAGAGTTTTCTTCTCCCAAAACTCCCCAATAAAATGGGGTGGCCGAGAGGAAAAATAGAACACATATTGAAGCTGTTAGGACCATGCTAAGTGACTCCTCACTCCCAGAATACCTTTGGGCTGAGGTAGTTAACACTGCATGTCATGTGCAAAATAGAGCACTCATTAATAAGAACCATAATAAGTCTCCTTATGAGCTAATTAAGGGTAAGAAGCCAACACTAGCTTACTTCAAAATCATTGGAAGTAAATGTTATGTGCTGAAAACAATAAGCACTACATTACCAAATTCGCTGAAAAGAGCTATGAAGGTGTCTTTGTAGGATATTGCAAGGATAGCAAGACCTGTAGAGTCTTTAATAAGAATGCTCTTACAATTGAGGAATATATTCATATTATTTTTGATAAGAGCAGCATGCTGCATAATTCTTCCTCTAGTTCATCCAATGCATGAATTGAAGAGAAATTAGAGAACCTCAAAATCAGAGAAGAAAAACCAGTTGAGAAAAATAAGTCCTCCACAATGGAATCTATTCCAGAATCAGTAGAAGAGTCTACTGTGTTGGATCTTGTGGCGCACTTAGGGGGGGGGGGGGGGGTGAATAAGGGCAATTTAAACCTTTGATAATTTTTGTAAAAAATGAAACAATCTATGAATATAGAGACAATTAATTGAATATAAAAACAAGATTTTATTTCATCAAAGATAATGAGTAGAAATGATTCCAATAAAACTTGGAATCAAAGGCTTACAATTAATAAAATCTCTTGTCTCTTTTCACCGGTCCTTCTCCTAAGGACCGGTTGGCTATAGCCTATATCTCCCAGATATAGACACTAGCCTCCCCCTAAATCAAATCTTGATCTAGACGCAACACACATGGCGGCGATTTTCTCCCAAGCTACACAAGGACTTGACACCGCACACAAGGCGATGATTTACCCTAGACCACACAAGGATCTAACACCACACACAAGGTGATGATTTCCCCTAAGCCTCACACGGACTTAGACGTCGCACGCAAGATGACAATTTCTACAACGATTACAAGATGAATGTAAATATAAATGAAATACAAAATAAAAACCCCCTTTAAAATTTCTGGACCAAAGCAGCGAAGAATCCTTGAGAAAATCTCCTTGGAACAAGTGTACAATCTTCGGCTTCGCTCTCTCTTTTCTTCTTCAAGGATGGGGATTTTCATTCTCTGGAGCTCTCTGGACGATAACACTCAGGAAGAAGGCTTGAAGGTCTGAAAGAATGAAATCCACGAAGTTCTGAACCCTTTTAATAAAAAAGAGATGTTGCCATCCGTTAGCTAGGTATCGCCAGAATCCGATATCTCCAGAGGCTGCCACGTGTCCCACTAATTCGAAGTTTCTGCGCGAAGTGGAGGTCATGGTTGAGACGTGGGCTGTCAGATATCCGATATCACTATCGGAAATCCGTTAGCTTGCGTAACTGCTGCACGTCGTAGAGTTGCGGGAAGATCGTGCACTGTCGGATATTCGTTACTGCTGTTAGAAATCCGATATCACTATCGGAAATCCGTTAGCTCTAAACCGCTGAGTAGAGATCGGAGAACGGAAGAAATTGTGCGCTATCAGAAATCCGGTACGGCTGTCGGAAATCCGATAGCTCCAATTTCTGGAAAATTGGTATTTTGCTCCAGTTGAAAACCTGTTATTCTTGCACCTATTATCTGCACGCCATTAATCAAGTATAGGATCAAATACATTCGGGATTTGTTATTCTCAAACCGGACGAGTGCGGAACGCATGCTCCAACAATCTCCCCCTTTTGATAATAACAAATCCTTATAAAAAGAAATCAAATAAATCCTATAGAGATATTGAAAAGTATATTATGTGTCTACAAGTGTGAACATATGATCTCCATGATCTCCCCCTTAATATTAGCTCCTTCTAAAAATATTCTCCCCCGACATATAAACTCCCCTACATGTATGCTCCGTGTATTAATGAAGTAATTTAAGTGATTTAAGTGATTACTTATGATTTCTTATTATCTTCTCCCCCTTTGATATTATCAAAAGTAATGAATAGAGACGAGGAAATAGTATCATAGAGATATGGAAGAAAAATAAGAAAGAGTATAGGGAAAGTTGGAGTACACAAGCGGAAGCTTTGTAAGTGATATGATATCGAGATAGGAAACCTTAGAGATTAGGCTAAGCATTCTAGTAATGTGTTATAATGTATAGAAGCAAATATACTTAACCATTAGGAGATTCAATTTCAATTATCAGAGAAAGACATAGGAGAATATAGAATATTGAATTATTTCGGTCCAATTCTCGTAAGAAGAAATTTTATAAATAACAATGAAGTGTAGTGGTGATACTTTGAGAAAGAATACATATGAATATATTTAAAATATATATGATCATGGAATTGTTAAACATAACATAAATATACATAAATCCAAACTTATGAACTTATAGAAACTTTGCAAGTATATAAAAAAGGACCATTTTGTTTTTGCATAACAAGACACTTTACAATTCTTTCCAAGGTGCTTAACCTCACAATGCTCATTAAGACTTATCAGGAGGCTAAGTAGTGCTTGGTGGAGGATCATTTTCAAAATTTTTTATTTCTTGCAAAATTTTTGGCAAAATGTATGTTTTGCATTTGAATTTGCCTCCCTTTTTTTTGAATATTCATATATGTAAAGGATCTCCGAATTCACTTGCATGCAAAAAATGGTATAATCTGAATAAGTGCAAAGTAGCAAAGTTGAAGGTAGTATTTATGAAATGTATTTTGTTATGTTCGAGCAATCATGATGTATGTATAAAATAAATTTTATTAATATGTAATTGCAAAGTAAGTGTTTGTGATTGCTCATTGTCATAGATAAAAGATTTCTTATACTTAGAGGCATGCGAAAACAATTCGTAATTCCTATATGAAAGTGTCATTACAATGATAACTTAAGATTGAACATCATAATCAAGTGTTAAGCTATTTGTACGAAAGATAACACATGAAAAATCATTTATGCAATATTATAAAATTCTCATATGAACATTTGGAGAAGCAGGGAATGAAAATAGCTAGAGAAGAGAGGTCAATTTTTGGGAGCTGTCGGATTTCCGACAGCTAGATGTCGCCATCCGACACCTTCAAACAGATAAAAGATGCGATTCGTCTTTCCACCGACACCTCACTTTAGTTTAAGGAAAATTTCCGAGATCTAGAGCTCCAGGTCGCCGAAAAACTGCAGATCTAAGGTGAGAAACTTTGATTTTTCAAGTTTTGTTTAAACGTTTTCAAATTTTTGTGATTTTGATATTTCTCTTAGTTTTCATTGAGTTTTTGTGAAGAAAAAAATGTAGATCTAAACATTTTAGATCTTGGTTTTCATGGAGTTTTTGTGAAGAGGAAAAAATGTAGATTTTGATTTTGATATTCCTCTTTGTGTTCATTGAGTTTTTGTGAAGAATCGTTTTAGGAGATCTAGAGTTTTTAGATCTTGATGTTCAAAAAGGGGGTTTAGATCTTGTGATTGCGAAAAAGATTAGAACTTTGAATTTTGTTTTTATAGGAAGAAGATGATGAATAGTGTTTTCACGAAAGTTTTGATTTGTCAAAATTATATAGATGTTGGATCTTGTGATGTCTGTTTGTGAAGAAAAAATATGTGAATTTGTGATAGTAAGAATATTTGTGAGATGAAATTTTCGGAAGCATAATTTTTAGCTATCGGATTTCCGACAGAGTGGTATCAGATATCCGATAGGTCCATTTTGTTTAAAAATTTTCTTATCTCTCATGCAGATATGTCATCCAGTTGGAGATCGCGAAGGAGTGAGTCAGGAGATGCTCATTCGTCTTATCAAAGTTATCCGGGCATAGAGAAAGCCCAAATCGGAATTTCAAAAGTTGTGGAATTTGATCTCCCCCGACATGAACGTGTCTATTATATGCTTGCTGAGGCTGGTATACTTTCGATCATTATCCAAGATATCTTCTCCTCCTTTTTAGTACGAGAATTTTATAATCATCTTGAGGACCCTTCATATACGGATTTGAATGGAGGAGTTAGATCCAAAATTCAAGGCCAATATGTGGAGATCACTCCCATTGATTTAAGAAGTGAATTTGGAATAATGGAAAGTGAGAATGTTTTGGACATAGTGGAGAATTATAGACTAGAGAGAGATTGGACCCTAATGAACATTTCTTTGCATGGAAATTCTACAAAGAACCTTATAACCACTATGACGACATTGACAGACGATGCTCGTCTTGTTCAAGATATACTAAGGCACACGATTATGTTGAAGTCCGGTGATACTCATAGTATTACGGCTCAACTTAGTCTTGTGACTTATTATATAATGGAGAACGAATTATTTGATGTGGCCGATCTTCTTTTGTCTATGATTCGTTATACATTCCGCCTCAAAAATCCTGAGTGGAAAAAGGCATACACCCTCCCGTTGGGTGCGATTATCCAGCATATTCTATTCAAGAAATACACATGGATAGATCAAAGCTTTTATGTTGGAGATTGTGTCCTGGATATATATCAAACGGCGGGTATAAAGAGTAAGAAAAATCAACAGAAGCCGCCTACTACGGAAATGAGAGAGCCTCCTATTGCACATGGAGGGTCTATGCGGGAGGCACTCGACTCATTCCAAACAAAGTTAGATAGACATATAGATGATTTTCAAGAGCATAGAAGGTCTTTTGAGGAACACAAAATGGAGGTGAACAAGGACCGGACACGGATGCAGAAGTTTATGAAATTCCTTGTTAAGGGACTTAAATTAAAGCCTACGCCTGCCGAAGCCGTGGAATGGGAATTGCCGGCGGAGGAGGAGGCGCGTCACCAATCGGTTAGTCAGGCTCGACGGAAGAAGACAGTGGTAAGGAGATCGGATTATGATCTTCCAGAAAGTAGTGGAGCACGGAGTAGAAATGAGGAGGATTCGGAGTGAAAAAGACTTCTGGGAGCTATCGCCATCCGACATCCTACTGTCGCCATCCGACAGCTGCCCAGCCCAGATCTCTCTCTAATTTTGTGAATTTCTTTTATGAGTCATTTTAAGTACCCTTTTATTAAAGTTCTGTAATAATTTTTAATATTTGGACATGTTATATGTTGGTGAATGTCTATGTTAAGATTTAGTTTTTTTTTCTTTTAAAATGTAAGGCTATTGTGATGTTTTTTTTAATTTTATAGATAATAAGTAGTGATATAATCAGTGTGAAATGTCTAGGATTCCCAATTCTAGCCTAAGCATAGAAAAACGGGAATCCGGTAACGGTTTAGTGAATATATCCGCTAGTTGATTATCTGTGCCTATAAATGAAATTTTAATGTGGTTATTCTTAATATGATCTCTAATAAAATGATGTCTCGCATCAATGTGTTTAGATCTTGAATGAAGTACGGGATTATTAGTTAAGTCTATAGCACTTTTATTATCACACTTTAATTCTACACTACTTTGTTGCATGCCAAAGTCTTGTAATGTTTGTGACATCCAAAGAGCTTGGGCACAACAACTACCTAGTGCAATATATTCGGCATCGGTAGTAGAGAGGGCAACAGAATTCTGTTTCCTACTCGACCATGAAATAAGTGAAGGGCCGATAAAATGACAAGTGCCACTAGTGCTTTTTCTATCTAAAGAACATCCCGCATAATCTGAATCCGAAAAACCATGTAAAATAAAGGAATCATTATGAGGATACCATAATCCTAATTTAGATGTTCCTATAAGATATCGAAAGACGCGTTTCACCGCTTTTAAATGTGACTCTTTAGGATTAGCCTGAAATCTAGCACATAAACAAACGACAAACATAATGTCAGGTCTAGATGCGGTTAAGTATAATAAAGATCCTATCATGCTTCTATAAAGGGTTTGGTCAATTGAAACTCCACTTTCATCTTTTCCTAATTTTAGTGAAGCACTCATAGGAGTGTTTGCATGCTTAAGATTTTCAAATCCAAATCTTTTAACATATCATGAACATATTTGGATTGACATATAAAAATACCATCATGTTTTTGTGTAATTTGAAAACCTAGAAAATATGAAAGTTCTCCTACCATGCTCATTTCAAATTCATTTTTCATAATTTGAACTACTTCATTACACAACTCTTCATTAGTGGCTCATCAAACCTAACATGAATAGATTCTTCAACTATTTTTGTTCTTTTATTAAAAATCCTATAAGCTTTACTAGTTGAAGAATAGCCAATAAAAATACCTTCATCACATTTTTCATCAAATTTTCCTAAGGAATCTTTAGAATTCAAATAAAACATTTACAACCAAAAACTTTGAAATAAGAAACATTTGGTTTCTTAATAAAAAGTAATTCATAAGGAGTTAATTTTAAAATAGGGCGAAGCATTACTCTATTAATTATATAACATGCCGTACTAACCGCTTCAGCCCAAAATGATTTTGGTAATTTAAACTCAGATAGCATCGTACGGGCTAACTCTTGAAGAGTTCTATTTTTCCTCTCCACTACACCATTTTGCTGTGGTGTGCGTGGAGCGGAAAATTCGTGTTTAATTCCTAACTCCGTACAAAAAGAAATAAACTTTTCATTTTCAAATTCTCCTCCATGATCCGATCGTATGCGTTTAATTTTTAACTCAAATTCATTTTGAATACGCAAACATAATTTTGAAAATTCTTAAAATGCATCGGATTTGGAGGTTAGAAGTAAAGTCCAAAAAAAACGAGAATAATCATCAATCAATACAAATGTATATTTTCTACCTCCTAAGCTAGAAATTCCAATTGGCCCAAATAAATCCATATGTATTAATTGAAGTGGCCTAGTGGTAGAAATAATTTTTTTACTTTTGAAAGATGATTTTGAAAATTTTTCTTTTTGGCAAGGCACACATAATGAAGAAGATACATTTTCATTTAACAATGGTAAACCTTTAATTAATTTACCTTTTGAAAGTTTTGAAATTAACTTGGCACTAGTATGTCCAAGTCGCCTATGCCATAATTCTAATTCATCATTTTTTTGATAAAAAACATTTTAAAGTAGAATTTGAAAAATCAAGAAATTTAATCATATATACATTATGACATCTAGGTGCGGTAAAAACAATTTCATTTGTTTTAGAATTAATAATTTTGCACAAATTTGTAGAAGATTCAAATAAAACATCTAAACCCTTATCACATAATTGACTAATAGAAATAAAATTATGCTTTAATCCTTCTACAAATAAAACATTTGAAATTGAAAAATTTTTGTTACCCACAACTCCGATGCCGATGATTTTTCCTTTTCCATTATCTCCGAATGTAACAACTCCTCCTTTTTTCATCTCCAGGCTAAGGAACTTCCCTTTATTGCCCGTCATGTGCTTTGAACAACCCGAGTCCAAGTACCACACGCCTTCTTTGTCCTTAGCCTGCCAACACACCTAGAAAGAAGAGGTGAGTAAAGATCTTGTTACCCAAGTGGTTCCACCCATAGTATAGGTAGAAGCCTTAGGCACCCAGATTTGTTTAATTTTACTTTTTCCTTTCCTCCAGCAAGAGTCCGTAGTGTGACCAAATCTATTGCATTTGGCACATGTAATGTATTGAGAAGAGTATAATTTTTCTGGACTTTTAATGGATGAGGATGCAGTATTAGACAATTTATTAACTTCAGAAATTTTAAAAGTAGATTTTCTGGATTTTTCGTTGTCGCCAGCGATAGTGGCTATCGCTGGGCGATAGCTTCCTGACGTGTATCCGAGTCTAGACCTTCCAGATCCATGGCATTGGTATCCTAAGATCATATCCAGTGATCTTCGGCCCATTCCAAATTTTTTCATGGCTAGCGTTAAGTCATGAATCTGGTTTCTCATTTCTGTATTCTCGGATACTAGATTTACACATCTACGTTCAAAAGATTTCTTTCCCTCATGAACTTTGGAAATTGAAGATTTTAGATCTCTCTCTAAAATCTCATTCTTTTTAGTAAGAATTTTTATTGTAGAATGAGATTTTGAAAGAGATTCTTCAAGTTCTTTAATTCTTCCCAAAAAGTGATCACACCCTTGGCAAGAAATTTTTCCTTTTCCAATAGTCTTAATTTCATTTAACAATTTTTTGTTTTCTTTAAGAAAAATTTCATTTTCAGATTTAAGAAGATCATTATCTTTTAAACTCTTTTCAAAAAATTTGCAAGTCTTTAAAAATTCAGAAAATAATTCATCGTAGGTTGGAGGAGTTACCTCAGTGTCACTTTGGACACTGCATTCGTCATCAGATATGACGCTCTTTCCCATTAAGCACATGTTGGCCTCCTCTTCTTTACTTGAGCTTGAACTGCTTGCAACCTCAGAAGTAGTATCATCCCATGTTTCCGCCTTCAACACCTTCTTCGTCCCTTTGTGCTTCTTTTCTTTAAGATATTTTAAGTACTTTGGACACTTGCTTCGGATGTGTCCTAACTTCTTGCAGTGATAGCACTCCGGTGGCGGTATCTCTTCCTCCTCATCGTCTTCCTTTCCTTTTTTCTTCCTAAACTTCTCCTTCTTAAAATACTTCTTAAATGAATTCCTCCTCTCTGGATTTTTCATAAATTTTCTAAACTTTCTAACAAATAAACTTTCCTCATCTTCTTCCTCCTCCTCAGAATCACTACTTTCCTCCTTCTTAGATCTTAGAGCCAATCACTTCTTCTTTGGCTCCATATACTCTTGTTGTTGAATTTTCAATTCAACTTCATGTGTTTTCAAGTTCCCAATCGGGCTTTCAATATTAAGAGCTTTAAGATCATGAGATTCAGAAATAGCCGTCACTTTGGGATTGAATTTAGGGGGGAGAGATCTAAGAAGTTTTCTTACCAAATCACCATTTGAGAATTTTTTTCCTAAAACTTTTGAGTCATTTACTATCTTAGAGAATCTTGTGTACATGGTATCCACATCCTCATCTACCTCCAGCCTGAACTTTTCGAATTCTGACTCCAATTGGAAAAGCTTTGAGTCCTTCACCTGCGAGGTACCTTCATGAGTAATTTCCAATAAATTCCAAATTTCATATGCAGTTTGACATGCACAGGTTCTATTAAATTCAGTTTTATCAAGAGCACAAAATAATGCGTTCATTGCTTTTGTATTATTTTTGCATTTTAATTTGTCCTGGTCATCCCATTTATCTTTGGGTTTCTCCATGACAATATCACCAATTGTAAAAGTAGGATGAGTATAATTTGTTTCAACCATATTCCATACTTCAATATCTAATGATATTAAAAAACAACTCATCCTAGTTTTCCAATAATTATAATCGGAACCCGTAAATAATGGTGGTCTAGTTATTCCTTGCCCCTCGGAAAATGCATGATCATGGTGCGCCATAATTCCAGGTGGTTAAACCTTATAAGGAATTAACCTCCCTCTGATACCACTTGTTGGATCTTGTGGCTCATTTAGAGGGGGGGGGGGGGGGTGAATAAGGGCAATTTAAACCTTTGATAATTTTTGTAAAAAACGAAACAATCTATGAATATAGAGACAATTAATTGAATATAAAAACAAGATTTTATTTCATCAAAGATAATGAGTAGAAATGATTCAAATAAAGCGTGGAATCAAAGGCTTACAATTAATAAAATCTCTTGTCTCTTTTCACCGGTCCTTCTCCTAAGGACCGGTTGGCTATAGCCTATATCTCCCAGATATAGACACTAGCCTCCCCCTAAATCAAATCTTGATCTAGACGCAGCACACACGGTGGCGATTTTCTCCCAAGCCACACAAGGACTTGACACCGCAAATAAGGCGATGATTTGCCCTAGACCACACAAGGATCTAACACCACACACAAGGTGATGATTTCCTCTAAGCCTCACACGGACTTAGATGTCGCACGCAAGACGATGATTTCTACAACGATTACAAGATGAATGTAAATATAAATGAAATACAAAATAAAAACCCCCTTTAAAATTTCTGGACCAAAGCAGCGAAGAATCCTTGAGAAAATCTCCTTGGAACACGTGTACAATCTTCGGCTTCGCTCTCTCTTTTCTTCTTCAAGGATGGGGATTTACGTTCTCTGGAGCTCTCTGGACGATAACACTCAGGAAGATGGCTTGAAGGTCTGAAAGAATGAAATCCACGAAGTTCTGAACCCTTTTAGCTAGGTATCGCTAGAATCCGATATCTCCAGAGGCTGCCACGTGTCCCACTAATTCGAAGTTTCTGCGCGAAGTGGAGGTCATGGTTGAGACGTGGGCTGTCGGATATCCGATATCACTATCGGAAATCCGTTAGCTTGCGTAACTGCTGCACGTCGTAGAGTTGCGGGAAGATCGTGCACTGTCGGATATTCGTTACTGCTGTCGGAAATCCGATATCACTATCGGAAATCCGTTAGCTCTAAACCGCTGAGTAGAGATCGGAGAACAGAAGAAATCGTGCGCTATCGAAAATCCGGTATGGCTGTTTGAAATCCGATAGCTCCAATTTCTGGAAAATTGGTATTTTGCTCCAGTTGAAAACATGTTATTCTTGCACCTGTTATCTGCACACCATTAATCAAGTATAGGATCAAATACATTCGGGATTTGTTATTCTCAAACCAGACGAGTGCGGAACGCATGCTCCAACATACTGAAGAGCCAAATCTCCTAAATGAGAACCATGAAGTAGGAGCTGGAGAAGTTACTAAAATAAGAGAACCAACAAGAGTAATGCCTATTGCCATGGATATCATAGAAATCATCCAGCAAATCAGATAATTGGTGAGCTCACTGATGGAGTAAGAACCAAAAGAAATGCACTAAATGAAAACTTGCACCTTAGTTTTCTATCCCAACTTAAGCACAAGAAATTTGAGGAGGCCAACAGAGACCAATTCTGGGTTATGTCTATGCAAGAAGAGTTAAATCAATTCAAAAGGTGCAAGGTATGGAAACTTGTCCTAAGGACACAAGGGCATAATATCATTGGGACAAAGTGGGTCTACATAAATAAGATGGATGAAGATGGATTGATTGTAAAGAATAATGCAAGGCTGGTAGCTCAAGGATACATGCATGAGGAAGACATAGACTTTGATCAGACATTTGCACCTATTGCTAGATTGGAGGCCATCAGACTCTTTATAGCGTATGCTGCATACAATGGATTCAAAGTCTATCAAATGGATGTCAAATCAGCATTCTTAAATCGAAATCTAAAAGAGGAAGTCTATGTAGCTCAACCACCAGGTTATATCTCTCCAACCTTTCCTGATCATGTATATTTCCTCAAGAAAGCCTTATATGTGCTAAAGCAAGCTCCAAGGGTTTGGTATGAGACACTGTCTACCTTTCTCTTTGAAAACAAGTTCTCAAGAGGGAAGATAGATAAGACTCTTTTCTTGAGAGAGGTGAAGGGACAGATCCTTTTGGTCCAGATATATGTTGATGACATTATATTTGGATCAACAGATGGGAGCCTTTGCAAGAAGTTTGCTAAACTCATGCAAAGTAAATTTGAAATGAGCAGTATGAGTGAGATAAAATATTTCTTAGGTCTCCAAGTAAAGCAATCTGAGGAAGGAATTTTCATTTCTCAGACCAAATTTACCTTGGATATCATAAAGAAATTTGGTATGGAGAACTCTACCACTATGAGAACTCCTATAGGTTCAACTGTGTCTCTAGACAAGGATGAAAAGGGGAAACCCTATAATGAGTCCATGTATAGAAGCATAATTGGCTCACTGCTCTACCTCACTGCTAGTAGGCCAAAAATCATGTTTGCTACATATGTTTGTGCAAGATATCAAGTGAACCCCAAAGAATCTCATTACTCAGCTGTGAAAAGAATTCTGAGATATCTGAAGGGTACTCCAAATCTGGGGTTCTGGTATCGTAAGTTAAATGACTTTGAGCTACGTGGATATTCTGATGCAGACTTTGCTGGGTGTAAAGAGGAAGAAGGCTTGTGTCATAGAGTAGTAAAAAGCAAAACAACATTGCTATCTCCACAGCTGAATCAGAATACATTTCAGCTAGCAGTTGTTGTGCACAACTCCCGTGGATTCAACACCAATTAGAAGATTACAATCTACACATCAAGAGAACACCTCTCTTTTGTGATTCCTCAAGAGCCATTTCAATTGCCAAAAATCCTGTGGCACGCAGTAGAACAAAGCATATTAAAATTAGATATCATTTCATTAGGGAGTGTGTAGAAAAGGAGGACGTCTTCCTTGAGTATGTTAATACAGAGGGGCAGATAGCTGACATTTTCACTAAGCCCCTTGATGAGTCTAAGTTCAATCAATTCAAAATTGAATTGGGCATGTTAAGTTCTTGAAATTGGGAATATTGAATCTATTATATTCCCTTTTAGTAAGTATGAAATATTTTGATAATGGGATGGATCTCACACAAGGTCTACCCTAAAGTGATCTGACAATCTTAGTTTTTGAAGACAGGAACACCAGAAAGCTTAAACTTCAAGTACTCTAGGAAATCAGCTTCATAAAGAATATTGTCTTAATTGATAAAGATGACATTGATAAAGTCTCGATGACAACATCCAAGTGTTGCATCTTGAGGCGCCCATAGAGGGGGGGTGGGGGTGGGGGGGGTGGGGGTGGGGGTGAATAAGGGTTTTAGAAAACTTTAATATTTTATAGAAAACTTTTGATATTTTATTTGAATAAGAGTGAATCAAAAACAAAGAGTAGTAAATCAATTTTATTAAATAGAAAAAGACATGATTATCATTAATAAAATTTGGTTACAAAATCTAATTTCTATGACGCAAGAAATCCAAGGCGAAATATGCAATACTCTTTTTGTTTTCTATACCGACTCTTCTCACTAAGAACTGGTTGGCTTTAGCCGATCTCTCCCCAGATACGGCCTCAAGCCTCTCTAGCCCTTCTATCCACAGAAAGGCCTCGAGCACCCCCTAGATCTATTCCCTTGACCCAGTCACCTGCACGAGGCGAATTCCTCCCTAAGTCCTACCCAGACCTAGTCACCAACATGAGGCAAATTCACGAACCGATTATATAGGTAAATACAAAAGATAAATATAAAAACGCACTATGAGGTAATCTGAAGGAGACGATGAAGAATCGCTGAAGATCGTTGAAGTCCAAGTGTGCATTCTTCGCGTTGAGTTAGCATGTTGATACAAGCCTCCTTTGATTCCTCGTTCTGAAATTGAGTGGGAGATCCTTTGTGGTCTGGAAATACGCTCCTCACAAATAATTCAGAGTGCTGGAATAGGGCTCCTTGGCATTGGTCAGTGAAGAAGACAAAATCCACCTATTTATAGGACTAGAAGCTAACGCCGACATTAAGGCTAACACCAGGCATTGACCCAATATAAAAATGTTTTGATGGATCGAATCTTCAAAATAGGAAGGAGATACTGCACTTTAGTAAACATTCATTTTAGGCAACCCAAATGCTGGCGTTGAGGCTAATACTGGCGTTAGGTCAGATTATTCCTAAAGTGTACCTTCAATCACGACAACTTCCCTCCTTGCCACATTTGTCTTGGTGGGAACGGGAGTCAACGCCGGTGTTAAGTCCTAACGCCCGGCGTTAGACATTCCCCTTTTCAGCTTGTGGGTAGGTCCAGACCAATTATGTAGCATCCTAGTGTCATAACTGTTCAACCCTGCGTGCTAAAAACACAATGGCAACCATGATCAAATATAAGCAGGATTTGTTATTCTCAAATCAAAGGGATGCGGAAAACCATGTTCCAACAATCTCCCCCTTTTGATAATAACAAATCCAATAGAGATAAATCAGATTCATATATAAGAGAGATGTGTTTTTAGAAGGATATATGACACTAAGTAATATAGAGATAATAATAAGAATTATAGATTGTTAAATTGTGCCCCCCTACATAAGTTCTCCCCCTTAGCGTGTGTACCAATAGACTAGATTCATGCTCCCCCTTAATCTAGTGAATCCTACTCTATTAATCATTATGATTTATCATTTTATTTTCTCCCCCTTTGTTATTAGCAAAAGAGGGTGGAGTGAAACAAAACTAGAAGAGAGAAGACAAAAGTTGGGACATCACTAAGAGAGGATTTAAGAGTTTTGCTTAGACATAAGGTAATTCGTGATCGAGCTAAGGGAGAGAGTAGCACAACAAAAAAATGATATGATAATCGTGAAAGAACAACATTCCATGTTTTACCAAAGGAATTCTACCACTTGCTTTTCAAAGTAATTTGAAAAAAGATACTACTTGATGAAAGAAATGCAATATAGTTTGACAAGCACAAGTGAAGAAAAACCTTAGAAGTAAGCATGATAAAGCATGGTAAAACAACATAGTCAAATTAGTAATGCAGAAAGATAGAACAAGATAACCAATAATAGCATTTTTGTTATAGTTTGACCATTCCAACAATATTGCTAGTTTCTTCACATTTGAGCTTTAACCTTGAAAATTAACATAACTAATAGGCAAATATGATTGAACATATTAAAAAAGATAAGTACCACAATGTAAAACCCCCCTCCCAGAACACAAAACATGGCCGAGGGGAGTCTTATGCCTAGAACAACCGCCTTGCGGTAGCGTCAGCGCACAGGCTAACCTGTACCGCAATACGCTTATCCTGCCGGCTAAGACCAATATCAATGTGCCAACCCATAATAAAAGAAACCATAGAAGTCACATTCACACTAAGTATACAAAGTCCACAATATAGCAAAGAAGGAACACAGAAAGCTCCTGAATATCAATGTACAAAACTTGCCTGAAGGCTACAACGAAGCGCTCAAAAGCTCACATCAGTGACAGAAGGAATGGACAGTATCGTTGTCTCAGGCCCTGCCTCACTGGCCTGGCTGTCCTCCAGCACCGTTCACTACTGCTGCTCCATCTGTGGGGTGTCCTCCTAAAATTAAGGTGTAGAAACCATTAGTCATAAAGACTAAGTGGCTTCACATTCTCACACCCCGGCGACTCTTAGGCACCGTGTGGGAGGATAGAAAAATATATTGAACACAGTTAGGACTACCAGGTGGTAGAAGAGAGGACTACCCACATTTTGGGGAACCTCTATAAAATTCATTGTGTCTGTGCTTTGAATTTCTGTGTTGTCCCATTCTTTTATTCTGTACTTCAGTTTTCTTTATTCTTCCTGGATTGTTAAGCATAATACTTTAGAATAATATATTGAACATAGTTAGGATAGAAAAATATTTAAATCTCTATTCACCCCCCCTCTAGAGGAATCTCAGGGGCACACTGTGCACTTTCAATTGGTATCAGAGGGAGGTTAATCAATAAAAGGTTAACACCTTGATCAAAAAGACCTCCTACTCTCATTTCTTTTCTATAAACATATTTTATAAAGAAAATGAGCTCTAAGGATTATGCTTCAACAAGACCTCCAGTGTGTAACTTAAATAAGTTCACACTCTGGAAGGCTAGAATAAAATTATATATGAACTCTATTGATGAGGAAATTTTCAATGTCATCCTCACAGGTCCCCCAACCCCAATAAGGAAAGACTCCACTGGGAAGGTCATACAAACCTCAGTTCCCAAAGCTGAATGGACTGAGGATGAGAAGAAAGTCAAGGCATGTGATGCTAAGGCCATGAACATATTGGTATCAACTATGTCTGATGACATATTTCAGAAAATTGCTGACTGCAACTCTGCAAAGGAGATCTGGGAATCTCTCTCCAAACTAGTAGAAGGAAGTTCTGATGAGAGGAAAGATAAAATCGCTCTTCTCATATCTCAATATGAGAATTTTAAGAAAGAGGTTGATGAAAGCATTACAGAAATGTATGATAGATTCAACCTCATCATAAATGAGCTGAGAGGACTTAACAAGGACATCTCTCTGACAGAGATTAATGACAAGCTCCTCATGTGCTTCCCTAGCACATGGGACTCTAAAATCTGGGCTAACAGGGATTCTAGATGCCTCAGGGAGATTTCTAATGATGCTCTCTTATGAAAGCTCAAGTCTTATGAGCTCCTACTGAAAAGCTGGGCTGAGTCAGAAGCCCAAGAAAGGACACCTACATCCAAGGAGAGGACTATTGCACTACAAAGTGCAGAAGCAGAGTCCTCCACTACTGAAGAAGAAATGTTTAATCTCTTGGCTAGGAGATTCAATAAGTGGGCCAGGACAGAAGACTCCAAAAGGAGATAGAGAAGCTCAAGCAAGCCAAGGTATGATAAAACTCCTAAACAGGAGATAATATGTTTTTCTTGCAGGAAACCAGGACACTTTTCTACTGAATGTCCTGAGGAAGACAAGAATAAGAAAAACAAGCAGAAGAAGGAGCACAGGAAGAAATCCTTCATGAGAAAGGATAAGAAAGGAGAAAGAGGTCTCTTAGCTGAGACCTGGAGTGATTCATATTCAGAGTCAAACTCCTCCTCATCAGATGATGGTGAAGAGAATGGACCAGAAGGAGCCTGCCTAATGGCTTTGGAAGATTCCACTAATGAATTTGAGGTTAGCATCTTTGAAGATCTTGATTTTTCCTCAAAAGATTTAAAAGATGTTTTAAAGAATTCTGCAAAGACTATATTGATAATCAAAAGGAACTCTTAATGATCAAGTCTGAAATAAAAGCTATTAGTTTAGATCCTTTATCCTCAGTTAACAATAATCTGAAATGTGAATTGTTTAGGAAAGAAGAAGAAATAAACTTCTTAGATAATGAAAATTTAGACCTAAGAAAAGAGCTCTCAAAAGCAAAGGTCTTGGAAGACTCCCTTAATGGAAGGAGCCAACAGATCAAAGAGATCTCACAAAATCTCTCTAAGAGATTTGATCTTCTTGACCAAGAATCGCAATCACTCACAAGCAAACTTGTTTGTGACAGACCAAGCACATCTGTTAGATCTAGGCTTGATAATTTATTAGAATCATGTGGAGAACATGAAATAAATAACCCTAACAAAATCACCACATTCAATAGGGTAAACACCTGTGATGAATCAGGAATCCTAGGTAAACTGCCCCTAGAAAATTTAAATCTCTCTGTGGAGAATAAATGTGCTAAATGCAGAAGTTATAAAAATAAAATACAAGAGATGGATGAAACTTTTGATGAGTATAGAAATAAATACCAAGCCCATATAGATTCTGTGATCTCCACTCTTAAAAATAGCACAAATGTTTACAATAAAGCTAGACATGATTTAATGACCAAAAATGACAAGTTAAGGTCAGAAATCTACTTGCTTAAGAAAGTTATAAACTCAAAATCACAAACCATGAATGATATGAATCATACGTCGAATAGAACTCGATGCAATATTTGGGATGCGTCGAATGCATCTCGAAGGACTCCAGCATGTGCGTCGACATTCTCTCGAAGCAACTATGTGGGTGTGTCAAATTTTTCTCGATGCAACCAATATCATACTTAGAATGACTATCGACGAGACTATGCAGGTACGTCGAATTGTACTCGACGCAACTCTAAAACTGCTTCGATTTCTTCTCAACGCATAATTTCTGCACAGAATCTCAAAACATCAAAACCTTCTATTGTTTTTGAACTCAGATGTTCCTGCTGTTCTAAATTAGGACACATTGCCAAGTATTGCCGGCATAATAATGCATCACTTCGTCACCAAAGGGGGAATAATGGAAAATCATCTCATTCTTTCATGTCTCCATATGATGATAGAAGGAAGAGACCCCAACATGAGAGGGTCTATATTAATGTTTATTTACATGTGCAGAGGGAAGGCTGTTCAACTACAAACCAATAATGGTATCTGGACAGTGGATGCTCCATGCATACGACTGGAGCAAGAGAGTTGCTGGAGAATTTCAAGGCCAAGGAAGGGCCCAAGGTAATCTTTGGGAACTCCCACTCTGGTCAAACCAAAGGATTGGTTTGATCAGGATTGGAGAAATGTCCTTTGCTAAAGTAGCTTTTGTTGAAGGACTTCAACATAATCTGATCAGCATAAGTCAGCTATGTGATGGTGAATACAAAGTTGTATTCACCAAGTCCTTATGTCATATAGTTAGTTCTAAGACTGATCAAATAGTTTTGACTGGTCTCAAAAAAGGTAAGGTGTATGTGGTAGACATTGAGTACACAAAGTCAGAGATCTGCTTGTTTAATTCCCAGTTAGAAAATAGTGAGTTATGACATAAGAGACTTAGTCATCTCAACTTTAAGACCATAGCCAAACTCTCCAAACTGAACCTAGTTAGGGGTTTACCAAATGGTAAATTCAATAAAGACCATCCCTGTAGAGCCTGCCAACTAGGGAAGCAGATCAAAGCTTCATTAAAACCAATTGGTAAGAATGATTCTCCTAGAATCCTTTTCCTTCTACACATGGACCTGTTTGGTCCTATCACCACTCAAAGCTTAGCAGGGAAATCCTACACCTTAGTTATAGTTGATGATTTCTCTAGATTCAGCTGGGTGTTCTTTCTAAAGGCTAAGTCAGATACTTTCAAGATCCTCTCAAGATTCATTAGACAGATTCAATCTGAACTCAATACAAAGGTTGCTGTGATCAGAATTGATCATGACACTCAGTTTGAGAATCAATTAATGTGTAGATTCAATGAGGATGAAGGTATCAGGCAAAGTTTTTTAACTCCTAGAACCCCCCAACAAAATGGGGTGGCTGAGAGGAAGAATAGAACCCTGATTGAATCAGGAAGAACATTGTTGGCTGAATCTAACTTGCTAAAGTCCTTCTGGGATGAGGCAGTCAATACTGCCAACTATGTTCTGAATAGGAGTCTCATCCACAAGACTAAGTTGAAGACTCCCTATGAGATGTTGAAAGGTAAGGCACCTATTATCTCTTACTTTAGAATCTTGGATGTACTTGCTTTATCCTTAATAAAGGGAAAAATCATCTTGCCAAATTTGACAAGAAGGCAAATGATGGAATATTCTTGGGATATTCTTCATCAAGCAAGGCCTATAGGTGCTTCAATAAAAGCTATCTCAAAATTGAGGAGTCCATGCATGTAGTTTTTGATGAGACTAACTTGGTTTACAAGGGGAAGGAAACTTCCACTAGTTTTATTCTATAGGAAGACGACCAGCTTGCAGAGCAGGTTGAAAGGATGAGCTTAGTAGACCATTCTTCAGTATGTCAAGAAAAAGAACATCAGAAGTATGACACTGACTCTGGTGAGGAATCTGCAGCAGCTGAAGAGGAAGTAGCATCACCTGAAGTACCAACCACAAATGATGCTCCAGTACATGAGGCTGATACCCCAACTGTCTCCAAGAAAGTGACAACCTAGGAGGAAGAGCAGATCCTAGATCACTCAACAAGGACCAGGATGACTCAAAAAGACCATCCTTCATCTCAGGTGATAGGAGACTTGACTGCAGGAGTCAAAATAAGGAGTCAACTCACAAGTGAGGTTATGTTGTAGTGCTTTCTATCACAATATGAACCCAAGAAGTTTAAAGAGGCAGACAGTGATCCTAATTGGATATTTGCTATGCAAGAGGAACTGACTCAGTTTGAGAGAAACAAGGTGTGGACATTGGTTGAAAGACCAAAGAACTACCCAGTTATTGGCACCAAGTGGGTGTTCAAGAATAAAATGGACTCAACAGGAGTCATTGTCAGAAATAAGGCTAGACTCGTAGCTCAAGGGTATAGGCAAGAAGAAGGCATTGACTTCAACCAGACATTTGACCCTATAGCAAGATTGGAGGCAATCGGAATATTCTTGACATATGCTACCCACATGATGATAAAGGTCTACCAGATGGATGTTAAGAGTGCCTTTCTCAATGGAAAATTACAAGAAGAAGTGTACTCTCCAATTTCAAATGGCATTCCCGTCAAATCAACAAGATGTGGAAGAGGCAGTTAATCTTGCAATGGAAGCAGTTCTGTTCAAGTTTTGTTCCCTCTACCTTGATGTCTCAAATGACTGTTACCAGAAATTACGTGGTCAACATAGGAGGTTGCAAGACCTCAATTCTGAGATAAAGGCCCTCGATGGTGCAGTAAGATCAGCAACGGTGCCTGCTGATGTCTTTACATCCTTCATTCAGGATATAAAGAAGGGGAGATGTCTACCAATAGGCTGAAGATTCCACAGGACTCGGTTTACACTACTGCAATTCCTCTCTCCTTCATTTATGAAGGAGAGCCTGCTGTAGTGTCCAAACTACAACTCGCCAATGCAGAGATTCAGGGGGAGTCCTTACCTACAAAAGTTCTTCCTATGATATAGGGGGAGTCATCTAGATAGGGGGAGAGTCCTGCCTGCTCAGACGATCAGATCCATGTCATGCATCGTCATGGATATATTACTAATAATGAGACACCCATTCCTGATCCTCTTCAATTCAGGGTGTCTTCTGGTGATTCTTCTATAACACCTCCCCCTGACAAAGCTACTGATCAAGAATATGATTCCACTGATTATGCTCCAGATCTTCCTACAACAGACCCAATTCCACCACCTGCTCCAAGACATACAACTGCTCCTCTTCTTCCAACACCTATCTTCAGAGGGAGACCTCCCTATCAAGCTAGAGGAAGAGGAAGAATACCAATTTGGGAATAATATACAAAGGAGCAAAGGAAACAATATAGCAAGGATAAATCATATTATAAGAAGCATGAAAAGGTTGAGATACCAGAGAATACAATGAAGACATTCACTAATCCAGGGCTGGATGCAATACTAGAAGACATTGGTGAAAGAGAAAAATATGAGTATGAGGAAGCTCAAACGGAGCTTCAGGAAAAGAAAAACAGATTTTTAGATATTTTGAAAAGAGGGAAGAAAATAGTTGAAAAGGAGGAACTGGACAATACAATTCCTATCAAACCTAGTTGGTTTGATCAGTCAAAATATACTGCAAAGAATCCTCAGGCTAAGATGTTAGAAGGAGTTGGACAACTCCACAGAGGAGGCATTGGGTGCAACCCTAAGGAAGCAGTACAATTCTCTCAGAAAAGGAAGAAAAGGGAAGAGTCACCTGAAAAGGAGAAGGAGATGAAGAAGATTATGTTCACAAAGGCATCAACCTCTAAGCAAGAAAAGACAACAGTCAGTGAAACTCAAGCACTGCCTGTTGAACCAGAATTAGAGGAAGATCCAACATCAGCTGATCTGAATCTGGAACTCATAACTCTGATGGTAGCCTAGGTGATTGGAATGGGCTGTATACTCAAGGATGTTCACCCTAGTACAGAAGAAGACCTGCAGAAGCTTTTCAAAGGGCATGAAAGGATACATAAGAATCCAGAGAAAGCCACTCAAGCAAACTTCAAGTATACGGAGAAGAAGTATAGAAGAGTGTATGAAGATCTATTCTTATTTCTCAAAGACAAGAAGTGATACTCACTCAGGGTAATCTATGATGAATTTGCTGACAATTATTAATCTGTCATCTGTGCTGATATTAGATTATCTAGCTTATTCATTTTCTTATGTCTCTACTGCATTATTTTGTATGAAATGTATTGTTGTTTATAAAAATTTGTATAAAATCACTTAGAACAAAATGTAAAATTTGTTAAGATAAATATGGGGAGATTGTTGGGAAAAACCCTTGATTTAACTTATCAAATTAATTTAAAGTGATTTTATCCACTAAGATTTAATTTACCCATTGTATAGTGAGAGTAATTTGGTCATTAGATGTCTTAGGATGTCAAACTCAACCTAGAGTGTCAAGACAGTTAAAGGGCTGCAAATTTGGGCAAAGTTAATAATGGCGTTGAATGGAATTCGACGCAACATCGAGTTCATGTCGACGCTACTCTAACTAGAAGTCCAAGTGGTGGAATCCTTCTATCGAAGTAACACTAGTCGATGTTATGTCGAATAGATATCGATGCAGAGACCAGAGACTTATCGAAGGAACTTGAGAAGTCGACGCAGCTTCTACTTCAAACTCGACGCATAAGGGAATACATGTCAAAGCCATCTAAAGTCGATGCAACATTGACTTCATCTCGACGGAGTTAATGGAGGTCAGAGTGGATGCTACTCAACTCGATGGGTGCATCGAGAAGTAATCGACGCAATGTCGACTAGCTGAGTTCAGTCAGAGCACAGAAGAAATCGACACAGCTCTTAGATGAATTCGAAGCAGCGTCGATAAGAGAGGAAGTTAATTCGACGCAACGTCGAATACAGTCCGTAAAAGTTCAATCTTTACAGCTGTCATTTTGATGCTTCTATCATGGCCCACATCTTTCAGACCGTTCTCCAATGGCCTAATAATTGCCTGAAGAAGAAGGAAACATTAAAGAAGGAGATAAAGGCTTTCTTGGAAGCATACAACTTCTAGTTGGACGGGTCAAGAAGTAATTAAGGAAGGAAAGAGAATGTCTATCAGATATTCCTTTTTAGGTCTTAACTAAGAAGGAAACAAATTCAAAATAGAGACATGGTATATAAAGATAGAGAAGGAAGAGAAGAACAGGGCATTAATCACAATCAGCCGTCTCTTCTCCAATTAGGGTTTCCTGTCTTCTTCTCCCTCTCTCTCAGGAACCCTAATTCAGAGCTATGAAAGAGAAAAGAAAGATATGGGGTTCTTCATCTGATAGAACAAGAATCTGAACAGCTGCTCTTCATCACCATCTTTTAGGAGCCAGATCTGAATCAGAAGAAGAAGAGAGAATCTGACAGTACAAAGCTTCTGCAATCCATCACCATCAAAAGCAGGGGCTAATCAATAGCAGATCTCTTGGACAACTAATAGGCTGATCTTTATACAGTCATCATAAGAATTCTGAGAACATAATTCCTTTAACCTTCCTTCTTCCTCTTCTCTTTGTATTTCTGTAAAAGAGTTTTATTAATCCCTCTTCAAAGGATTTAGTTGTAAGATCTCTTTTCTCAAAACCCATTCGGGTACATGAAAACTCGAACCTCTCCTGCATCGCACGGTTGAGGTGGATCTTCGCCCAGAATCGCTGCCTTGCGGTGTCACCAACACTCGGGTTGGCTAACCCCGCTCAGCACCGACTCTGCCGGCTATACGATCATAAGTAAATATATGCCAAAAGTAAGTACAGAGGTAAAGGCATGTCCACATGTCACAACTTCATATAGAAATATAATGAAACCGAAATGTACAAAAAGAGACAGTACAAGCAAAAGGGGCTTAAGCCCGATACATATCCAAAATGAGTACTCTCTCTCTCTCTCTCTCTCTCTCTACAACATGCGGAAACTACAAACTCTCAAAGCTGAAAGCTAACTGACTAGTCATCAACCTGTGGCATCGTGGTAGTGTGCTGTATCCGCTGCTCAGGTCCTGCCATCTCGTCTAGCTGCACGCGGGACAACTACGTCTCCTCGGACTCCTGTTACGGCCACATCCGACCGTTAGTCATGAAGACTAAGTCGTTTTGTCCTCGCCTCCCTCCACGACTCCTAGGTACCGAGCGGGAGGAAGAAGCGTAGGACAACAAGGGGTAAATAAGGAAAGAGGTGACATGACACTATTCTAGCAAGTATAGGAAAAGCGGTAAAACTAGATAGCAGTATAGTGCAAATAAATGACAGTAAAGTAGAACATGAAGTAAACCAGTAATAAAAAAAATGGTGCAGTAAGTAAAACTAATCTACCATCACAGATTCGTACCTTAACTTATATGAACGCCCATACGACATATAAGTTAAGATGTCCAGTTAACCCATCATATAATAGAGCCCATACTAATTTATATGATGGGGGTATGCTAATGTGTATGTTATGCTATACTATGCTTATGATGATTTAGTGTGTTTATGCAATGTGACTCACCCACACAACTCTATGCGCACAAACCTTTATAGTTCCCACTTTGTTAGAAAGGAAGCCAACCTTTCGGGTACCGACCGTCGTGGCTCACGGTGGCAGTGGATCGGGTACTCCACATCCTAGGCGGGTATGCTCACTACTAAGCCTAGACCTCACGTACGCCTCAACGCTAAGAGCACAACAGCGGAGCTCCTGCGTACTCTTGCTGGAATCCACCAGTCTTTAAGGTCGGGGTGGGTTATTAGGGATTGTCCTCCAGACCGCGGTACTCAAACTTATCGGCCCTCTAAACCTCACCCTCACCTGAGTCAACGTACTATCGTCGGTGACACGACTAGCCAAGTACCGAATACTCACCACTAATTTATAAGTAATAGGTGACACCAAGTCCACCCGAGCCTCCGGCTCAGGGACTATCACACAAGTAGCTCCAACACATCTACTTCCCGAAGGAGATCCATACTAGCTTGCTGACCTAATTAGGCTACTCTTGCCTACAATTAAGTTAGTATTATATTTTGGGTTAATCTTGGACTTCCCGCGGTATACCCCGTAAAGGAGCCCCCAACGGTACTAAGGATTCAATGGGTTCAACCCCACCATCCTCTTTCTCAAGACAATTACTTTAGTTGGTGATTAAAATTTAGTTCACCCCTCATTATTTCATATAATTAAAGTGACTTAGCTCATCACCCGTCCCACCCAATTGGGTTGGACGTACCTCCACACCTCATGTACTAATCCCTAGCACAATCTCACTACAAATCCCTAGGTTTGACCCTCCTTGAATCATTGTGAGCTATAACTCAATCACTAAATGGACATAACTTCCAAACACTACTTAGGGGTCTGAATTGTCTAAAATTCAAAATTCTGTTTTTACTAATCGCAGACCACTAAGTTGAACTAACATCAAACCCCATAAGGGGATCCTTCTAAAAACTCATCACCAGGATATGGTATAATTATACTAGACTCCCACTGACCTTAATAAGGTGTGTTCCAATTTCCATAATTTTCCATATTAATTTGATATTTATTATTAATTAAAGAAGTTACGGCCTTAAGTCAAATTACACATGATCTATCCTCAAAATGCTTCTACATGCTACCTTAAAATTATCAGTAAGGTAATATTCTATAACAAGGTGGTTTACTGAGTTTCATGACCCTAGAATGTCATGTGGCCTACTAAATCCTCATAGTTGTATAATTACCAAAATGCCACTATAATTAGGAAAAATAATATTTCACATCTGAAAATTCTATGAAAATTATCAAGTGTTCAAATGGGGGTTTAGAGTCCTCTGCCAAATATTTATATAATTACCATATGATTTGACTAATTAAAATGATTTAAAATCCAAGTGTAGTAAATACCAATTTCTACATGATGTACATGAAATACAAATCCACAGGCTTCCAAATAATTATCATGGGCATATATAAACAAAATATGACAGATAACCAAGTTTCATAATTTTTCGCAATGATTTGACATTTTTCATAATTAAATTCCTCTAAGCTAGTAAGCACTTAAAAATTCCTCCACAAGAAATAACACTTCAATAAATCCTACTAAAATTACCATAGCCTATTTTCATCCCAATTCAGCCACTGTTAAAATATCATAACCATACAAGGTCATCTGTTTATGCATTTTATTTATTTGAGGAAATAGTGGCAATTTCATTTAATATGGGAAAAATACATAAATGACTCTAAATATTCCCAATAAATTATCTAAGCCATTGCATGCTCCTAAAAACATGTCTACCAAGTTCTGAGCCAAGGCAAGCAAATTTGGTCCTATGTCCTTCACAAACCCTAGATTGCAACCCTAAGGGTTTACCCTTAGGGTTTTAGGACACACCACCCTAATGGCTCCAAATGCTCCATTAGGGGGTGTCACATGCATTTATATATCATTACCTACAGAATCATCATGATGGGAGGGGGCCAACCCACTCAACTCCTCAAAAATAGCCTAAACCCTAATTTGACCCTTAAGGGCCCTCATTAGGGTTTCCCATTTTTCAAATCAAATCAACTCCAAATGGAGTGAAAATTTAGGCAGGCACTACTCATGTACTAAAGAGCATGCCACCAAAATTTGGAGTCATTTGGACTTCATATACTCCAAAAATCAACATTATTTAAATATCTTAATTACCACAAAAACTATAGGTAAAAGTGCCCATCAAGGGCTGATATTTAGATAGAGGGTGCCCCTAAGGTATACCTACCCATGGTTAAAATCTCAGCTTCAAAATATGAGAGATCTAGGCTAGATAATTATTTTAGTGGGCTTTCCTAGTGTAGGACCAGTCCTAGAAAAACAGCTCCCCAGGGAGCTGTGGGTAACCAAATGACCTGAACTCAAGCCCTAATGAAAGCTAAGGTCAAGGCTACAACTTTCATGTTGGGCACTTTTGCTAATTCAGTCATTAAGCGCCCCTAATTAATTTTAGAAGTGACTGGATAATAAAGGGCAGAAATTCCAAGAGAATGGATAAAATTAATTAAAGAAAATACGCACGCACGCATCTTGACACAGATCTCACGGCCCGGGGATCGTCTTCCTCCTCCAGCCAACGGCTGAGATCGAGCCGTGCTGGGCGAGATTGCGACCGGGATTGCCGGCGATCCAGCCACCACCACCTCCGGCCAACACCATCGACACCTTCGTGGTGGTCGTGGCTACCATTTACCGGCGACTGGCGGCCGGAGGCGGCGGTTCCCGGCGATCCCAAGCTTCTCGTTTCGAGTGGAAAAACATGGTTTTAAGGAATGGATTCGGGCTCAATTAAGCCCGATCCTTCTTCGTTTTGTTATAGAAAGCTAGCATGGGGGAGAGGAGGAGAAACGAACCGTGATTGGGGTGTGGCGGCGGGTCCGGCGGCGGTTCACCATGGTTAATCCTTGCTCCGGCAAGCCTGCTCCCGACCTCGATTCTCTGGCTATGGCCTTGCTCCAGGTGTCGTTCCCGACTGCTCTCTCCCTTCTGAAGCTGATGGTGTGGCTGGAATGAGGTGGGGAGGCTTCTATAGCTTGATTTGAATTCAAGCTCTCCTCGGGTTGCTCCATGCTGCCACCCTCCTGCACCCCTGTCCCTGCTGGCCTTTTGGTCTCCTGCTGCTGCTTAGTAATCAAGGGTGGAGTGCCCAATACTGATTGGAGATGGAGTGTTAGAGGGGGATTTGCTTTAACCTTTAACTTTTGCCTTTTTCATTGCTTTTGGTCCCCCCTCTCATTTGGTTAATCAAACCCATGGTTTGGGCTCAGTCCAAGGCTGATAAGGGGGTGTCCTAAGTCCATAATTAATTGGTTAATTGATGGGTGTTGGGTTCCATTCAAATTAGGCTTAGAATTCACCTTAAAGAGCTATGTTGACCATGGTTGACTTTGGTCAACAAGGTGAGTGGGTTGACCCCACATGGGGGTCATGGGTCCCTTGAGATCACCCAACATTGGTTGGTCCATGGTGGGGCCCCAATTGGTTTAATTTAATCAAAGGGTGTAGATTTGACCAAAATTAGGTAAAGTTTGACTTTGGTCAACTTCATGCAATTGGGTCCCACCCAAGTGCAATTTCCATCCTATTGGTCTCCATTAGTGGTTAGGGCAACACATGTGAGGTCAAGTTGGACAATTGAGGGTCAATTGACCTAGTTGAGGGGCTTAGGGCTAGGTTGGTTTTTGAGCTTTGGTGTGCACTTAGTCATTTCTACCCTAGCCTAAGGCCCTTGTGGCCACTCATCTCACCACTATGCTCTAACATTTCCAAAGGGTCTAGTAGGATTGGGGATGTTACAAATCCTAATAAACAAAAAAAATATTTCGTCCCCGAAATTTAAGATCGGGTCTACGGGTTCTACGCAATATAAGGTAAAAAGAAATTTGCAAGGAGGTTTAGGTTGTACCTGAAGTGCAGAGTTCCGGGTAGCGTTGTTGCATGAGGTCCATGGGCTCCCATGTGTGATCCTCTCGTCCGTGGTTGGACCACAACACCTTCACCAATGGTACACTCTTCCGCTGCAGGACTCGGACCTCCGTATCGTCGATCCGGATGGGCTCTAGTAGGACTGACCGATCGGGCGCCACCGGGCCTGATGTAGATGAAACATGCTGCTCAGGACAAAGCAGGGCTCTCCGAAGCGAAGAGACGTGGAAGATGTCATGCAAGTTCTCCAACTCTGGCGATAGCTCCAGCCTGTACGCCAACAGACCGATCCGCTCCAGGATCAAATAAGGCCCCACGTACCGAGGACTGAGCTTCTTGTGCCCCGCACTCGAGAAACCCCGTGCATAGGACGAATCTTCAAGAACACTCGCTCTCCCACCTGGAACTCCACCATACGATGCCTCACATCATAGTACATCGCCTGTCTGCTCTGGGCCTCCAGTATCCGCTCCCTGATCAGCCTCACCTGCGCATCCGTCTCCTTAATATAATCTGAACCTAACGACCTCGGGTCCTCGTTCTGGATCCAGGAAAGTGGTGTGCGGCACTTCCTCCCATACAATGCGGCATAAGGTGCCATTCCAATGTTATCCTGGTGACTGTTGTTATAGGAAAACTCTATCAAGGGCAACAGTCTCTCCCAGGGCTTGCCGGTATCTAAAATGCACAAACGTAGAAGGTCCTCCATAGTCCGGTTGGTGCGCTCAGTCTGACCGTCAGTCTGCGGATGAAACGCCGTGCTGAATGTCAACCGGGATCCCAAGTAAGCCTGAACCGCCTTCCACTCCCTCGAAGTGAAGCGTCCGTCTCTATCTGAAACTATCGTCCTGGGCACCCAGTGATATCTGACCACCTGCTCCACAAACACCCTTACAAGGTCACCGACCGGCCCCTCCTTCCGTACCGGAATAAACCGAGCTACCTTCGTTAGCCTGTCCACTATCACCCATATCGAGTCATTCCCAGAGCGGGAGTGAGGTAGACCATGCACGAAGTCCATCGATATGTCCTCAAACTTGCAGTCAGGTACTGGTAATGGCTGTAACATTCCTCCCGGGCTCCTGTACTCCACCTTCACGCACTGGCAGCCCTCGCAGTGCGTCACATACTGGATAATATCCCACTTCATCCCCGGCCAAAACACAACCTTCCGAAGGTCTGCTGCCATCTTCGTGATCCCTGGATGCACTGAATACTAGGAGCAATGAGCCTCCCTAAGCACCTCCTCTCTAATACCTCCTCTAGCTGGGATGTAGACTCGGTCTCGATGGTGAATAAGATCCTCCCTCAAAGAATAGTCTCCTACCACGCCGTCCACCAACGATCTGAATACTGGATCCAAGGTAGGTGTTGGATCTTGTGGCGCCCTTAGAGGGGTGGGGGGTGGGGGTTAATAAGGGCCTTTTAGAAATTTTGATTTTTACTTAAGAATTTTAAAACAAATTTTACTTTTCTAAAAATTACTTATAAAAATTTCAAACTAATGTAATTTTTAGAATAAATTCAAACACAAATTTCTAAGTTAAAGATTAAACAACCATATTTGCAATTAAAGAAAAAGTCATAATTTCATAATCATGAAAATCACATACAAATAATATGATCTGAACAATGCTTAAGATCAAGGCACAAATATGATAATAACCCTTTTACAATTTGTGTTTACCAATCCTTCTCCAAAGGATCAGAAGACTATCACTTGTCTCTCTCTAGACCAAGCCCAAGCCTATCCTCTAGATCTTCCCAAGATCTAGACGTAGCACACAAGACCACGATTTCCCACCAAGCCACGCAAGGACTTGGACGCTCCACACAAGGAAGCGATTTTCCCCTAAGCCACGCAAGGACTTAGACGTCACGCACAAGGAGACGATTTCCCTACCAATACAAAATAAAATGTATATAAATGAAAATACAATATGAAAAGAACAACTCCCTAGAAATTCAGATCTCTGAAAGGAAGGTTGAAGCCTCGAGATGATCGTTGATGTAGAAGCGCGCCCGATCTCGTCTTCAATCTCAAACCTTCTAAGCACAAATGGGAGTTGATGAGGTTCTGGAGCTCTCTGGTTCGTATGCACTCAGGAAGGGACTTAGAATTCTCAATGCTTGGAATGCACGAACAAAAGGTGCCAATATATAGAAATTCGCTGTCGCCTGGGCGACATCAGCTGTCGGAATTTTCGACAGCGCTAAACTGCTGCTCGTAGTGCTGTCATGCGGGCAGTTGCTGTAACCTCCGAGCTGTCGCCTGGGCGACATCGATGTCGGATTTCCGACAGTGCAAAACTGCCGCTCGTAGTGCTGGCGTGCGGGCAGTTGCTGTAACCTCAGAGCTGTCGCCTGGGCGACATCGTTGTTGGATTTCCGACAGCGCAAAACTGTCGTTCGTCGTGTTGCCGTGGGGGAAGTTGTTGTAACTTCTCAGCTGTCGCCTGGGCGACATCAGCTGTCGGAAAATTCCGACAGTGAAATTTTCATACACTCAAATTGAGCTCCAGCAGAATTGTGAACATCTCATACCTGTTACCTGCACACCATTAATAAAAATAGAATCAAATACAAACGAGACTTTGTTATTATCAAACCGGAAGAGCGCGAAACGCATGCTCCAATAGTAGGGTCCTGTAACTGTGCCTCCCGAATGCGGTCCCGAATATCGCAGACAATATTCAAGGACGCTAGATACTCCATGTACGTCTCGGGGTCGGCCCTGGATACAACTGTAATGTGCATGTCCTCCAATGCCTGAGTCAGCTCCATAGCCATCACACGGCTCTCTGCTCCTGGTGTACCTCCTCTCCTACTCAAAGCATTAGCTACGGTGTTGGCCTTGCCTGGATGGTAATGCAATGTGTAACTGTAGTCGCACAAGAACTCTAACCACCTCCACTGACGTAGGTTCAAGTCCTTCTGCGTATCAATATACTTGAGGTTCTTGTGGTCTGAGAAGATCTCACAATGAACCCCATATAGGTAGTGCCTCCAGGTCTTCAAGGCAAAGATGACCGCTCCGAGCTCGAGGTCATGCACTGGGTAGTTCCTCTCATGTACCTTTAAGTGGCGGGAAGCGTACGCGACCACGTGACCATGCTGCATTAACACAGCTCCCAACCCCTGAAATGATGCGTCTGTGTAAACCTGAAATCCTTCCTTCCCATATGGAAGGGCAAGGATGTGGGAAGAGGTGAGTCGGCCCTTCAGCTCCAAGTAGGCCGCCTCACACTGCGGAGACCAGATGAATGGGGCATCCTTCTTGGTCAAAGAAGTGAGCGGAAGGGCAATCTTGGAGAACCCTTCCACAAACTTCCGGTAATGGCCCGCCAATCCTAGAAAGCTCCGCACATCTGAAGCTGACTGCAGTCGAGGCCACTCCTGAACAGCCCGCACCTTGGCCGGATCCACTGCCAGTCCTTCTCCACTGATGATGTGTCCCAGAAAAGCCACCTGCCGTAGCCAAAACTGACACTTGGAGAACTTCGCATACATCTGGTGCTCTCTCAGCTTCCTCAATATTAGGGCCAGATGCCCAACATGCTCCTCCTCTGTCCTGGAATATTCTAAGATGTCATCGATGAACACGATAACGAAGATGTCGAGAAAGGCCTCGAACACCCTGTTCATCATGCTCATGAATGCTGAGGGGGCATTAGTGAGCCCAAAGGGCATCACTGTGAACTCATGCAATCCATACCTGGAACTGAAAGCTTTCTTCGGTATGTCCTCCTCTCGAATCCACAGCTGATAGTATCCTGATCTCAAGTCGAGCTTGGAGAACCAGTGAGCTCCCTGCAACTGATCGAAGAGCTCGTCAATCCTCGGTAATGGATAGGTGTATAGTACCGTCAACCTATTGAGCTCCCGTTAATCTATACATAATCTGAGCGTTCCATCCTTCTTCTTCACAAATAATACCGGCGCTCCCCAAGGTGAAGAGCTCGGCCTGACGAAACCCGCATCTACCAGCTCCTTCAACTGCACCCTAAACTCTGCCAGTTCCTTGGGTGCCATGCGGTACGGTGCCCGAGACACGGGTCTCGCTTCTGGCACCAGCTGAATATGAAAATCTTCCTCTCGATGCGGTGGCAGTCCGGGCAACTTCTCTGGGAATACATCGGAGAAGTCCCGTACTATGGGAATGTCTGATAAGGAGGCCTCCACCTCCGCCATCTCGAAGAAAACAAGATATACCTCGTCGCCCTGCTCGTGGGCCTTGACTACCTGAACAGATGATAAAGAAGAGCGGGAGATTGGTCCAATACCTTCGAACGTCGCGAAGGTTGTATCGTACCGCAACACCACTCTCTTTGCTTGGCAGTCTATCTGGGCGTGGTTCCAAGCGAGCCACGCCATGCCCAAGATAAGGTCGAAGTCGGCGAGCTTCAGCACCGAAGCTGGAGCATCGAGTGTTAGGCCATCGATGGTCACCTTCAAGGTGCAATTGGCCGTCGCCTCGATCTCTGATCCATTGGGGAGGCGCACCCTCCTGGTGGGTCCCGTGTAATAATGGATTTGGTCCAAGCCCTTAACAAAGTCTTCGGAAACAAAGTTATGCGAGGCACTAGTATCGAATGGGGTGTGGGCGGATTTGCAACACACCACTATAATGCCTGGGGAAGGTGGATTGTTTGTTCAATTTCTAATCTAGAAGGTTGAAAATGCAGGTAAATTTAAGCAGTAATAAATTAAAGTACTGAGAGCATTAAATTACCTGCTATAACTTCCTCCGGGTTCCTTGGCTGTGCAAGATCCAAGGGGTAAACCTGCTCCTGCTGCCTACCTCTACCGTGATACCCCCTTCCTTGACCCCATCCTCGGCCTCGGCCCCGCTGAGCTGGAGGGGATGCAGGAGGTGCTGGTGGTGGTGGAGGAGGTGGTGGGGGGAATCAACGAGGGCAATGGGCCCTGATGCGACCTGGCTGGTTGCACTCGAAGCACACTGCTGGAGCGCATCCCCGATCGTCAAATTTCTGGGGCCCCCAGGTACGTAGGGGCTGTGGGGCTAGTATGGGTTGGGGCTGCTGTACTGGTGCAATCTGAGGACGAGGACGTCCCCCACCACTCCGGTGCCTCATAAGTCTGCCCCGCTGTGAGCCTCTGCTGCTCTCCCCCTGGTACATGGCCTCAGCTGGCCTCTTCCTTCCGCCCTGCGCTCTGATCTGATCTGCCTCCAACTTCTTTGCCGTCTCGATAATCTGAGTTAGGCTGCCCTCAGAAACAAACAAGAGTGCCTGCCTCAACGGGTCTCAAAGCCCCTTGTAGAATCTCTTTGCAAGAGTGCGATCATCTGCGACTAAGCGTGTCCCCTGAGTGAGGTGCCGAAACCTCTCTTCCAGCTCATCTCTGTCCGTGCTGGATATGAAGTGCTCCAGGAAGGTGGCACTAAACTCGTCACAAGAAATATCTGAGTACTCCCTATCTCTGTAAGTGGTCTCCAACAGCGACTTCCACCATCTCTTGGCATGTGCATCAAGAGCTGACACTGCCAAAAATACTGCCTTGCCGACCGGGCAACCGATGCCGGCCAGCATCTCCTGAATGGTGTCCAACCACTCCTCAGTCTTCACTACATCCTCCGTCCCTCAGTAGGTCGGTGGGGAAAGACCTCTAAAGGTGCTCAACCAGTTCGCTCCCGGGTTTGGCAGTGGTGTCGGGATGGACTGGTCCCTGAAGGTCTCTAAAACGGCTGCTAACGTCTGTCCCAACTCCGACTGCTGAAGAGTAGTGGTAGTCGGAGGGGGAGGGATACTGACCTGAGGCTCCCTGCTCACTTGGGCCTACAAAAGATAGGGATTTAGTTAAAATTTTTGGTCTTACTTATTGATTATTGGACTATTTTATGTGATTCCATACATGGGCACACCATAGCTTCCGCTGCCTAGTTTGTCCACAAACTAAGCTCGAGCGGGGTGACCCAGTATGTTGTGGACTGTTCTCTTATGATCGTTCGTTTAGTGATACCATTTGTAAGATCTCTTTTCTCAAAACCCGTTCGGGTACATGAAAACTCGAATGTCTCCCGCATCGTACGGTTGAGGTGGATCTTCGCCCAGAATCGCTGCCTTGTGGTGTCACCAACACTCGGGTTGGCTAACCCCGCTCAGCACCGACTCTGCCGGCTATACGATCATAAGTAAATATATGCCAAAAGTAAGTACATAGGTAAAGGCATGTCCACATGTCACAACATCATATAGAAATATAATGAAACAGAAATGTCCAAAAAGTGACAGTACAAGCAAAAGGGGCTTAAGCCCGATACATATCCAAAATGAGTACTCCCTCTCTCTCTACAACATGCGGAAACTACAAACTCTCAAAGCTGAAAGCTAACTGACTAGTCATCAACCTGTGGCGTCGTGGTAGTGCGATGCATCCGCTGCTCAGGTCCTGCCATCTCGTTCAGCTGCGTGCGGGACAACTCCGTCTCCTCAGACTCCTGTTACGGCCACATCTGACTGTTAGTCATGAAGACTAAGTTATTTTGTCCTCGCCTCCCTCCACGACTCCTAGGTACTGAGCGGGAGGAAGAAGCGGAGGACAACAAGGGGTAAACAAGGAAAGAGGTGACATGGCACTATTCTAGCAAGTATAGGAAAAGCGGTAAAACTAGCTAGCAGTACAGTGCAAATAAATGACAGTAAAGTAGAGCATGAAGTAAACCAGTAATAAAAAAAACGGTGCAGTAAGTAAAACTAATCTACCATTACAGATTCGTACCTTAACTTATATGAACGCCCATACGACATATAAGTTAAGATGTCCAGGTAACCCATCATATAAAAGAGCCCATACTCATTTATATGATGGGGGTATGCTAATGTGTATGTTATGCTATGCAATGCTTATGATTATTTAGTGTGTTTATGCAATGTGACTCACCCACACGACTCTATGCGCACAGACCTTTATAGTTCCCACTTTATTAGAAAGGAAGCCAACCTTTCAGGTACCGACCGTCGTGGCTCACGGTGGCAGTAGATCGGGCACTCCACATCCTAGGAGGGTATGCTCACTACCAAGCCTAGACCTCACGTACGCCTCAACGCTAAGAACACAACAGCGACGCTCCTGCGTACTCTTGCTGGAATCCACCAGACTTTAAGGTCGGGGTGGGTTATTAGGGATTGTCCTCCAGACCGCGGCACTCAAACTTACCGGCCCTCTAAACCTCACCCTCACCTGAGTCAACGTACTATCGTCGGTGACACGACTAGCCTAGTACCGAAGACTCGCCACTAATTTATAAGTAACAGGTGACACCAAGTCCACCCGAGCCTCCGGCTCAGGGACTATCACACAAGTTGCTCCAACACATCTCCTTCCCGAAGGAGATCCATACTAGCTTGCTGACCTAATTAGGCTACTCTTGCCTACAATTAAGTTAGTATTATGTTTTGGGTGAATCTTGGACTTCCCGCGGTATACCCCGTAAAGGAGCCCCCAACGGTACTAAGGATTCAATGGTCTCAACCCCACCATCCTCTTTCTCAAGAAAATTACTTTAGTTGGTGATTAATATTTAGTTCACCCCTCATTATTTCATATAATTAAAGTGACTTACCTTAACACCCGTCCCACCCAATTGGGTTGGACGTACCTCGACACCTCATGTACTAATCCCTAGCACAATCTCACTGCAAATCCCTAGGTTTGACCCTCCTTGAATCATTGTGAGCTATAACTCAATTACTAAATGGACATAACTTCCAAACACTACTTAGGGGTCTGAATTGTCTAAAATTCAAAATTCTATTTTTACTAATCGCAGACCACTAAGTTGAACTAACCTCAAACCCCATAAGGGGATCCTTATAAAAACTCATCACCAGGATATGGTATAATTATAATAGACTCCCAATGACCTTAATAAGGTGTGTTCCAATTTCCATAATTTTCCATATTAATTTGGTATTTATTATTAATTAAAGAAGTTAAGGCCATAAGTCAAATTACACATGATCTATCCTCAAAATGCTTCTACATGCTACCTTAAAATTATCAGTAAGGTAATATTCCATAACAAGGTGGTTTACTGAGTTTCATGACCCTAGGATGTAATGTGGCCTACTAAATCCTCATAGTTGTATAATTACCAAAATGCCACTATAATTAGGAAAAATAATATTTCACATCTGAAAATTCTATAAAAATTACCAAGAGTTCAAATGGGGGTCTAGTGTCCTCGGCCAAATATTTATATCATTACCATATGATTTGACTAATTAAAATGATTTAACATCCAAGTGTAGTAAATACCAATTTCTACATGATGTACATGAAATACAAATGCACAGGCTTCCAAATAATTATCATCGGCATATATAAATAAAATATGATAGATAACCAAGTTTCATAATTTTTCCCAATGATTTGACATTTTTCATAAGTAATTCCTCTAAGCTAGTAAGCACTTAAAAATTCCTCCACAAGAAATAACACTTCAATAAATCATACTAAAATTACAATAGCCTATTTTCATCCCAATTCAGCCACTGTTAAAATATCATAACCATACAAGGTCATCTGATTATGCATTTTATTTATTTGAGGAAATAGTGGCAATTTCATTTAATATGGGAAAAATACATAAATGACTCTAAATATTCCCAATAAATTATCTAAGCCATTGCATGCTCCTAAGAACATGTCTACCAAGTTCTGAGCCAAGGCAAGCAAATTTGGTCCTATGTCCTTCACAAACCCTAAATTGCAACCCTAAGGGTTTACCCTTAGGGTTTTAGGACACACCACCCTAATGGCTCCAAATGCTCCATTAGGGGGTGTCACATGCATTTATATATCATTACCTACAGAATCATCATTATGGGAGGGGGCCAACCCACTCAACTCCTCAAAAATAGCCTAAACCCTAATTTGACCCTTAAGGGCCCTCATTAGGGTTTCCCATTTTCCAAATCAAATCAACTCCAAATGGAGTGAAAATTTAGGCAGGCACTACTCATGTACTAAAGAGCATGCCACCAAAATTTGGAGTCATTTGGACTTCATATACTCCAAAAATCAACATTATTTAAATATCTTAATTACCACAAAAACTATAGGTAAAAGTGCCCATCAAGGGCTGATATTTGGATAGAGGGTGACCCTAAGGTATACCTACCCATGGTTAAAATCTCAGCTTCAAAGTATGAGAGATCTAGGCTAGATAATTATTTTAGTGGGCTGTCCTAGTGTAGGACCAGTCCTAGAAAAACAACTCCCCAGGGAGCTGTGGGTAACCAAATGACCTGAACTCAAGCCCTAATGAAAGCTAAGGTCAAGGCTACAACTTTCATGTTGGGCACTTTTGCTAATTCAGTCATTAAGCGCCCCTAATTAATTTTAGAAGTGACTGGATAATAAAGGGCAGAAATTCCAAGAGAATGGATAAAATTAATTAAAGAAAATACGCACGCACGCATCTTGACGCAGATCTCACGGCCCGGGGATCGTTTTCCTCCTCCAGCCAACGGCTGAGATCGAGCCGTGCTGGGCGAGATTGCGACCGGGATTGCCGTCGATCCAGCCACCACCACCGCCGGCCAACACCATCGACACCTTCGTGGTGGTCGTGGCTACCATTTACCGGCGACTGGCGGCCGGAGGCGGCGATTCCCGGCGATCCTAAGCTTCCCGTTTCGAGCGGAAAAACATGGTTTTAAGGAATGGATTCGGGCTCAATTGAGCCCGATCCTTCTTCGTTTTGTTATAGAAAGCTAGCATGGGGGGAGAGGAGGAGAAATGAACCGTGATTGGGGTGTGGCGGCGGGTCCGGCGGCGGTTCACCATGGTTAATCCTTGCTCCGGCAAGCCTGCTCCCGACCTCGATTCTCTGGCTATGGCCTTGATCCAGGTGTCGTTCACGACTGCTCTCTCCCTTCTGAAGCTGATGGTGTGGCTGGAATGAGGTGGGGAGGCTTCTATAGCTTGATTTGAATTCAAGCTCTCCTCGGGTTGCTCCATGCTGCCACCCTCCTGCACCCCTGCCCTTGCTGGCCTTTTGGTCTCCTCCTGCTGCTTAGTAATCAAGGGTGGAGTGCCCAACACTGATTGGAGATGGAGTGTTAGAGGGGATTTGCTTTAACCTTTAACTTTTGCCTTTTTCATTGCTTTTGGTCCCCCCTCTCATTTGGTTAATCAAACCCATGGTTTGGGCTCAGTCCAAGGCTGATAAGGGGGTGTCCTAAGTTCCATTCAAATTAGGCTTAGAATTCACCTTAAAGAGCTATGTTGACCATGGTTGACTTTGGTCAACAAGGTGAGTGGGTTGACCCCACATGGGGGTCATGGGTCCCTTGAGATCACCCAACATTGGTTGGTCCATGGTGGGGCCCCAATTGGTTTAATTTAATCAAAGGGTGTAGATTTGACCAAAATTAGGTAAAGTTTGACTTTGGTCAACTTCATGCAATTGGGTCCCACCCAAGTGCAATTTCCATCCTATTGGTCTCCATTAGTGGTTAGGGCAACACATGTGAGGTCCATTTGGACAATTGAGGGTCAATTGACCTAGTTGAGGGGCTTAGGGCTAGGTTGGTTTTTGAGCTTTGGTGTGCACTTAGTCATTTCTACCCTAGCCTAAGGCCCTTGTGGCCACAAATCTCACCACTATGCCCTAACATTTCCAAAGGGTCTAGTAGGATTGGGGATGTTACAAATCCTAATAAACAAAAAAAATATTTCATCCCCGAAATTTAAGATCGGGTCTACGGGTTCTACGCAATATAAGGTAAAAAGAAATTTGCAAGGAGGTTTAGGTTGTACCTGAAGTGGAGAGTTCCGGGTAGCGTTGTTGCATGAGGTCCATGGGCTCCCATGTGTGCTCCTCTCGTCCGTGGTTGGACCACAACACCTTCACCAACGGTACACTCTTCCGCTGCAGGACTCGGACCTCCGTATCGTCGATCCGGATGGGCTCTAGTAGGACTGACCGATCGGGCGCCACCGGGCCTGATGTAGATGAAACATGCTGCTCAGGACGAAGCAGGGCTCTCCGAAGCGAAGAGACGTGGAAGACGTCATGCAAGTTCTCCAACTCTGGCGGTAGCTCCAGCCTGTACGCCAACGGACCGATCCGCTCCAGGATCAAATAAGGCCCCACGTACCGAGGACTGAGCTTCTTGTGCCCCACACTCGAGAAACCCCGTTCATAGGACGAATCTTCAAGAACACTCGCTCTCCCACCTGGAACTCCACCATACGATGCCTCGCATCATAGTACTTCGCCTGTCTGCTCTGGGCCTCCAGCATCCGCTCCCTGATCAGCCTCACCTGCGCATCCGTCTCCTCAATATAATCTGAACCTAACGACCTCGGGTCCTCGTTCTGGATCCAAGAAAATGGTGTGCGGCACTTCCTCCCATACAATGCGGCATAAGGTGCCATTCCAATGCTATCCTGGTGACTGTTGTTATAGGAAAACTCTATCAAGGGCAATAGTCTCTCCCAGGGCTTGCCGGTATCTAAAATGCACAAACGTAGAAGGTCCTCCATAGTCCGGTTGGTGCGCTCAGTCTGACCATCAGTCTGCGGATGAAACGTCGTGCTGAATGTCAACCGGGATCCCAAGTAAGCCTGAACCGCCTTCCACTCCCTCGAAGTGAAGCGTCCGTCTCTATCTGAAACTATCGTCCTGGGCACCCAGTGATATCTGACCACCTGCTCCACAAACACCCTTAAAAGGTCACCGACCGGCCCCTCCTTCCGTACCGGAATAAACCGAGCTACCTTCGTTAGCCTGTCCACAATCACCCATATCGAGTCATTCCCAGAGCGGGAGCGAGGTAGACCATGCACGAAGTCCATCGAGATGTCCTGAAACTTGCACTAAGGTACTGGTAATGGATGTAACATTCCTCCTGGGCTCCTGCACTCCACCTTCACGCGCTGGCAGCCCTCGCAGTGCGTCACATACTGGATAATATTCCACTTCATCCCCGGCCAAAACACAACCTTCCGAAGGTCTGCTGCCATCTTCGTGATCCCTGGATGCACTGAATACTGGGAGCAATGAGCCTCCCTAAGCACCTCCTCTCTAATACCTCCTCTAGCTGGGATGTAGACTCGGTCTCGATGGTGAATAAGATCCTCCCTCAAAGAATAGTCTCCTACCACGCCGTCCACCAACGATCGGAAGACTATCACTTGTCTCTCTCTAGACCAAGCCCAAGCCTATCCTCTAGATCTTCCCAAGATCTAGACGTAGCACCCAAGACCACGATTTCCCACCAAGCCACGCAAGGACTTGGACGCTCCACACAAGGAAGCGATTTTCCCCTAAGCCACGCACGGACTTAGACGTCACGCACAAGGAGACGATTTCCCTACCAATACAAAATGAAATGTATATAAATGAAAATACAATATGAAAAGAACAACTCCCTAGAAATTCAGATCTCTGAAAGGAAGGTTGAAGCCTCGAGATGATCGTTGATGTAGAAGCGCGCCCGATCTCGTCTTCAATCTCAAACCTTCTAAGCACAAATGGGAGTTGATGAGGTTCTGGAGCTCTCTGGTTCGTATGCACTCAGGAAGGGACTTAGAATTCTCAATGCTTGGAATGCACGAACAAAAGGAGTCAATATATAGAAATTCGCTGTCGCCTGGGCGACATCAGCTGTCGGAATTTTCGACAGCGCTAAACTGCCGCTCGTAGTGCTATCGTGCGGGCAGTTGCTGTAACCTCCGAGCTGTCGCCTGGGAGACATCGATGTCAGATTTCCGACAGCGCAAAACTGCCGCTCGTAGTGCTGGCGTGCGGGCAGTTGCTGTAACCTCCGAGCTGTCGCCTGGGCGACATCATTGTTGGATTTTCGACAGCGCAAAACTGCCGTTCGTCGTGTTGCCGTGGGGGAAGTTGTTGTAACTTCTCAGCTGTCGCCTGGGCGACATCAGCTGTCGGAAAATTCCGACAGTGAAATTTTCATACACTCAAATTGAGCTCCAGCAGAATTGTGAACATCTCATACCTGTTACCTGCACACCATTAATAAAAATAGAATCAAATACAAACGGGACTTTGTTATTATCAAACCGGAAGAGCGCGAAACGCATGCTCCAACAGTAGGGTCCTGTAACTGTGCCTCCCGAATGCGGTCCCGAATATCGCAGACAATATTCAAGGACGCTAGATACTCAATGTACGTCTCGGGGTCGGCCCTGGATACAACTGTAATGTGCATGTCCTCCAATGTCTGAGTCAGCTCCAAAGCCATCACACGGCTCTCTGCTCCTGGTGTACCTCCTCTCCTACTCAAAGCATCCACTACGGTGTTGGCCTTGCCTGTATGGTAATGCAATGTGTAACTGTAGTCGCACAAGAACTCTAACCACCTCCGCTGACGTAGGTTCAAGTCCTTCTGCGTATCAATATACTTGAGGTTCTTGTGGTCTGAGAAGATCTCACAATGAACCCCATATAGGTAGTGCCTCCAGGTCTTCAAGGCGAAGATGACCGCTCCGAGCTCGAGGTCATGCACTGGGTAGTTCCTCTCATGTACCTTTAACTGGCGGGAAGCGTACGCGACCACGTGACCATGCTGCATTAACACTGCTCCCAACCCCTGAAATGATGCGTCTGTGTAAACCTGAAATCCTTCCTTCCCATATGGAAGGGCAAGGATGTGGGAAGAGGTGAGTCGGCCCTTCAGCTCCAAGTAGGCCGCCTCACACTGCGGAGACCAGATGAATGGGGCATCCTTCTTGGTCAAAGAAGTGAGCGGAAGGGCAATCTTGGAGAACCCTTCCACAAACTTCCGGTAATAGCCCGCCAATCCTAGAAAGCTCCGCACATCTGAAGCTGACTGCAGTCGAGGCCACTCCTGAACAGCCCGCACCTTGGCCGGATCCACTGCCAGTCCTTCTCAACTGATGATGTGTCCCAGAAAAGCCACCTACCGTAGCCAAAACTGACACTTGGAGAACTTCGCATACATCTGGTGCTCTCTCAGCTTCCTCAATATTAGGGACAGATGCCCAGCATGCTCCTCCTCCGTCCTGGAATATTCTAAGATGTCATCGATGAACACGATAACGAAGATGTCGAGAAAGGCCTCGAACACCCTGTTCATCATGCTCATGAATGCTGAGGGGGCATTAGTGAGCCCAAAGGGCATCACTGTGAACTCATGCAATCCATACCTGGAACTGAAAGCTGTCTTCGGTATGTCCTCCTCTCGAATCCACAACTGATAGTATCCTGATCTCAAGTCGAGCTTGGAGAACCAGTGAGCTCCCTGCAACTGATCGAAGAGCTCGTCAATCCTCGGTAATGGATAGGTGTATAGTACCGTCAACCTATTGAGCTCCCGTTAATCTATACATAATCTGAGCGTTCCATCCTTCTTCTTCACAAATAATACCGGTGCTCCCCAAGGTGAAGAGCTCGGCCTGACGAAACCCGCATCTACCAGCTCCTTCAACTGCACCCTAAACTCTGCCAGTTCCTTGGGTGCCATGCGGTACGGTGCCCGAGACACGGGTCTCACTTCTGGCACCAGCTGAATATGAAAATCTTCCTCTCGATGCGGTGGCAGTCCGGGCAACTTCTCTGGGAATACGTCGGAGAAGTCCCGTACTATAGGAATGTCTGATAAGGAGGCCTCCACCTCCGCCATCTCAAAGCATACAAGATATACCTCGTCGCCCTGCTCGTGGGCTTTGACTACCTGAACAGATGTAAAGAAGAGCGGGAGATTGGTCCAATACCTTCGAACGTCGCGAAGGTTGTATCGTACCGCAACACCACTCTCTTTGCTTGGCAGTCTATCTGGGCGTGGTTCCAAGCGAGCCACGCCATGCCCAAGATAAGGTCGAAGTCGGCGAGCTTCAGCACCGAAGCTGGAGCATCGAGTGTTAGGCCGTCGATGGTCACCTTCAAGGTGCACTTGGCCGTCGCCTCGATATCTTATCCATTGGGGAGGCGCACCCTCCTGGTGGGTCCCGTGTAATAATGGATTTGGTCCAAGCCCTTAACAAAGTCTTCGGAAACAAAGTTATGCGATGCACCAGTATTGAATAGGGTGTGGGCGGATTTGCCACACACCACTATAATGCCTCGGGAAGGTGGATTGTTTGTTCAATTTCTAATCTAGAAGGTTGAAAATGCAGGTAAATTTAAGCAGTAATAAATTAAAGTACTGAAAGGATTAAATTACCTGCTATAACTTCCTCCGAGTTCCTTGGCTGTGCAAGATCCAAGGCGTAAACCTGCTCCTGCTGCCTACCTCTACCGTGATACCCCCTTCCTCGACCCCATCCTCGGCCTCGGCCCCGCTGAGCTGGAGGGGTTGCAGGAGGTGATGGTGGTGGTGGAGGAGGTGGGGGGGGGGGGGGGGGGGGGAATCGACGAGGGCAATGGGCCCTGATGCGACCTGGCTGGTTGCACTCGAAGCACACTGCTGGAGCGCACCCCCGGTCGTCAAATCTCTGGGGCCCCCAGGTACGTAGGGGCTGTGGGGCTAGTAAGGGTTAGGGCTGCTGTACTAGTGCAATCTGAGGACGAGGACGTCCCCCACCCCTCCGGTGCCTCATAAGTCTGCCCCGCTGTGAGCCTCTGCTGCTCTCCCCCTGGTACATAGCCTCAGCTGGCCTCTTCCTTCCGCCCTGCGCTCTGATCAGATCTGCCTCCAACTTCTTCGCCGTCTCGATAATCTGAGTTAGGCTGCCCTCAGAAACAAACAAGAGTGCCTGCCTCAACGGGTCTCAAAGCCCCTTGTAGAATCTCTTCGCAAGAGTGCGATCATCTGCGACATGAGACCTCAAAAATCTGGCTAAATTGGAGAACTCCCTCTGGTACTCAATCACTAAGCGTGTCCCCTGAGCGAGGTGCCGAAACCTCTCTTCCAGCTCATCTCTGTCCGTGCTGGATATGAAGTGCTCCAGGAAGGTGGCACTAAACTCGTCCCAAGAAATATCTGAGTACTCCCTATCTCTGTAAGTGGTCTCCAGCAGCGACTTCCACCACCTCTTGGCATGTGCATCAAGAGCTGACACTGCCAAAAATACTGCCTTGCCGACCGGGCAACCGATGCCGGAAAGCATCTCCTGAATGGTGTCCAACCACTCCCCAGTCTTCACTGCATCCTCTGTCCCTCAGTAGGTCAGTGGGGAAAGACCTCTAAAGGTGCTCAACCAGTTCGCTCCCGGGTTTGGCAGTGGTGTCGGGATGGACTGGGCCGTGAAGGTCTCTAAAATGGCTGCTAACGTCTGTCCCAACTCCGACTGCTGAAGAGTAGTGGTAGTCGGAGGGGGAGGGATACTGACCTGAGGCTCCCTGCTCACCGGGGCCTACAAAAGATAGGGATTTAGTTAAAATTTTTGGTCTTACTTATTGATTATTGGACTGTTTTATGTGATTCCATACGTGGGCACACCATAGCTTCCGCTGCCTAGTTTGTCCGCAAACTAAGCTCGAGCGGGGTGACCCAGTATGTTGTGGACTGTTCTCTTATCATCGTTCGTTTAGTGATACCATTTGTAAGATCTCTTTTCTCAAAACCCGTTCGGGTACATGAAAACTCGAATGTCTCCCGCATCGCACGGTTGAGGTGGATCTTCGCCCAGAATCGCTGCCTTGTGGTGTCACCAACACTCGGGTTGGCTAACCCCGCTCAGCACCGACTCTGCCGGCTATATGATCATAAGTAAATATATTCGAAAAGTAAGTACAGAGGTAAAGGCATGTCCACATGTCACAACATCATATAGAAATATAATGAAACAGAAATGTCCAAAAAGAGACAGTACAAGCAAAAGGGGCTTAAGCCCGATACATATCCAAAATGAGTACTCCCTCTCTCTCTACAACATGCGGACACTACAAACTCTCAAAGCTGAAAGCTAACTGACTAGTCATCAACCTGTGGCGTCGTGGTAGTGCGATGCATCTGCTGCTCAGGTCCTGCCATCTCGTCCAGCTGCGCGCGGGACAACTCCGTCTCCTCAGACTCCTGTTACGGCCACATCTGACCGTTAGTCATGAAGACTAAGTCATTTTGTCCTCGCCTCCCTCCACGACTCCTAGGTACTGAGCGGGAGGAAGAAGCGGAGGACAACAAGGGGTAAAAAAGGAAAGAGGTGACATGGCACTATTCTAGCAAGTACAGGAAAAGCGGTAAAACTAGCTAGCAGTATAGTGCAAATAAATGACAGTAAAGTAGAGCATGAAGTAAACCAGTAATAAAAAAAACGGTGCAGTAAGTAAAACTAATCTACCATTACAGATTCGTACCTTAACTTATATGAACGCCCATACGACATATAAGTTAAGATGTCCAGGTAACCCATCATATAAAAGAGCCCATACTCATTTATATGATGGGGGTATGCTAATGTGTATGTTATGCTATGCAATGCTTATGATTATTTAGTGTGTTTATGCAATGTGACTCACCCACACGACTCTATGCGCACAGACCTTTATAGTTCCCACTTTATTAGAAAGGAAGCCAACCTTTCAGGTACCGACCTTCGTGGCTCACGGTGGCAGTGGATCGGGCACTCCACATCCTAGGAGGGTATGCTCACTACCAAGCCTAGACCTCACGTACGCCTCAACGCTAAGAACACAACAGCGGAGCTCCTGCGTACTCTTGCTGGAATCCACCAGACTTTAAGGTCGGGGTGGGTTATTAGGGATTGTCCTCCAGACCGCGACACTCAAACTTACCGGCCCTCTAAACCTCACCCTCACCTGAGTCAACGTACTATCGTCGGTGACACGACTAGCCTGGTACCGAAGACTCGCCACTAATTTATAAGTAACAGGTGACACCAAGTCCACCCGAGCCTCCGGCTCAGGGACTATCACACAAGTTGCTCCAACACATCTCCTTCCCGAAGGAGATCCATACTAGCTTGCTGACCTAATTAGGCTACTCTTACCTACAATTAAGTTAGTATTATGTTTTGGGTGAATCTTGGACTTCCCGCGGTATACCCCGTAAAGGAGCCCCCAACGGTACTAAGGATTCAATGGGCTCAACCCCACCATCCTCTTTCTCAAGAAAATTACTTTAGTTGGTGATTAACATTTAGTTCACACCTCATTATTTCATATAATTAAAGTGACTTAGCTCAACACCCGTCCCACCCAATTGGGTTGGACGTACCTCCATACCTCATGTACTAATCCCTAGCACAATCTCACTGCAAATCCCTAGGTTTGACCCTCCTTGAATCATTGTGAGCTATAACTCAATTACTAAATGGACATAACTTCCAAACACTACTTAGGGGTCTGAATTGTCTAAAATTCAAAATTCTATTTTTACTAATCGCAGACCACTAAGTTGAACTAACCTCAAACCCCATAAGGGGATCCTTATAAAAACTCATCACCAGGATATGGTATAATTATAATAGACTCCCACTGACCTTAATAAGGTGTGTTCCAATTTCCAGAATTTTCCATATTAATTTGGTATTTATTATTAATTAAAGAAGTTAAGGCCATAAGTCAAATTACACATGATCTATCCTCAAAATGCTTCTACATGCTACCTTAAAATTATCAGTAAGGTAATATTCCATACAAAGGTAGTTTACTGAGTTTCATGACCCTAGGATGTAATGTGGCCTACTAAATCCTCATAGTTGTATAATTACCAAAATGCCACTATAATTAGGAAAAATAATATTTCAGATCTGAAAATTCTATAAAAATTACCAAGAGTTCAAATGGGGGTCTAGTGTCCTCTGCCAAATATTTATATCATTTCTATATGATTTGACTAATTAAAATGATTTAACATCCAAGTGTAGTAAATACCAATTTCTACATGAAATACAAATGCACAGGCTTCCAAATAATTATTATCGGCATATATAAATAAAATATGATAGATAACCAAGTTTCATAATTTTTCCCAATGATTTGACATTTTTCATAATTAAATTCCTCTAAGCTAGTAAGCACTTAAAAATTCCTCCACAAGAAATAACACTTCAATAAATCCTACTAAAATTACCATAGCCTATTTTCATCCCAATTCAGCCACTGTTAAAATATCATAACCATACAAGGTCATCTGACCATGCATTTTATTTATTTGAGGAAATAGTGGCAATTTCATTTAATAAGGGAAAAATACATAAATAACTCTAAATATTCCCAATAAATTATCTAAGCCATTGCATGCTCCTAAAAACATGTCTACCAAGTTCTGAGCCAAGGCAAGCAAATTTGGTTCTATGTCCTTCACAAACCCTAAATTGCAACCCTAAGGGTTTACCCTTAGGGTTTTAGGACACACCACCCTAATGGCTCCAAATGCTCCATTATGGGGTGTCACATGCATTTATATATCATTACCTACATAATCATCATGATGGGAGGAGGCCAACCACTCAACTCCTCAAAAATAGCCTAAACCCTAATTTGACCCTTAAGGACTCTCATTAGGGTTTCCCATTTTGCAAATCAAATCAACACCAAATGGAGTAAAAATTTAGGCAGGCACTAATCATGTACTAAAGAGCATGCCACCAAAATTTGGAGTCATTTGGACTTCATATGCTCCAAAAATCAACATTATTTAAATATCTTAATTACCACAAAAACTATAGGTAAAAGTGCCCCTAAAGAGCTGATCTTAGGACAGAGGGTGCCCCTAAGGTATACCTACGCATGGTTAAAATCTCAGCTTCAAGTCTTGAGAGATCTAGGCTAGATAATTATTTTAGTTGGCTGTCCTAGTGTAGGACCAGTCCTAGTAAAACAGCTCCCCAGGGAGCTGTGGGTCACCAAATTACCTGAACTTAAGCCCTAATGAAAGCTAAGGTGAGGCCTACAACTTTCATGTTGGGCACTTTTGCTAATTCAGTCATTAAGTGCCCCTAATTAATTTTAGAAGTGACTGGATAATAAAGGGCAGAAATTCCAAGAGAATGGATTAAATTAATTAAAGAAAATACGCGCGCACGCATCTTGACGCAGATCTCACGGCCCAGGGATCGTCTTCCTCCTCCAGCCAACGGCTAAGATTGAGCCATGCTGGGCGAGATTGCGACCGGGATTGCCTGCGATCCAGCCACCACCACCGCCGGCCAACACCACCGACACCTTCGTGGTGGTCGGGGCTACCATTTACCGGCGACTGGCGGCCGGAGGCGGCGGTTCCCGGCGATCCCAAGCTTCCCATTTCGAGCGAAAAAACATGGTTTTAAGGAATGGATTCGGGCTCAATTGAGCCTGATCCTTCTTCGTTTTGTTATAGAAAGCTAGCATGGGGGGAGAGGAGGAGAAAAGAACCGTGATTGGGGCGTGGCGGCGGCTCCGGCGGTGGTTCACCATGGCTAAGCCTTGCTCCGGCAAGCCTACTCCTGACCTCGATTCTCCGGCTATGGCCTTGCTCCAGGTGTCGTTCCCGACTGCTCTCTCCCTTCTAAAGCTGATGGTGTGGCTGGAATGAGGTGGGGAGGCTTCTATTGCTTGATTTGAATTCAAGCTCTCCTCGGGTTGCTCCTTGCTGCCACCCTCCTGCACCCCTGCCCCTGCTGGCCTTCTGGTCTCCTCCTGCTGCTTAGTAATCAAGGGTGGAGTGCCCAACAATGATTGGAGATGGAGTGTTAGAGGGGGATTTGCTTTAACCTTTAACTTTTGCCTTTTTAATTGTTTTTGGTCCCCCCTCTCATTTGGTTAATCAAACCCATGGTTTAGGCTCAGTCCAAGGCTGATAAGGGGGTGTCCTAAGTCCATAATTAATTGGTTAATTGGTGGGTGTTGGGTTCCATTCAAATTAGGCTTAGAATTCACCTTAAAGAGCTATGTTGACCATGGTTGACTTTGGTCAACAAGGTGAGTGGGTTGACCCCACATGGGGGTCATGGGTCCCTTGAGATCACCCAACATTGGTTGGTCCATGGTGGGGCCCCAATTGGTTTAATTTAATCAAATGGTGTAGATTTGACCAAAATTAGGTAAAGTTTGACTTTGGTCAACTTGATGCAATTGGGTCCCACCCAAGTGCAATTTCCATCCTATTGGTCTCCCTTAGTCGTTAGTGCAACACATGTGAGGTCAATTTGGACAATTGAGGGTCAATTGACCTAGTTGAGGGGCTTAGGGCTAGGTTGTTTTTGAGCTTTGGTGTGCACTTAGCCATTTCTACCCTAGCCTAAGGCCCTTGTGGCCACTCATCTCACCACTATGCCCTAACATTTCCAAAGGGTCTAGTAGGATTGGGGATGTTGCATTAGTGGTTCAAGATCTCCTTAACAAAAGATCTGGTGGTTCATGATCTCCTTATCAAAAGATCATTGGTTCTAAGAGTCTCGTGATCAAAAGACTCAGGCATAGGTGGTGCATTCCTACCAGGTGGTAGAAGAGAGGACTACCCACATTTTGGGGAACCTCTATAAAATTCATTGTGTCTGTGCTGTGAATTTCTGTGCTATCTCATTCTTTTATTCTGCACTTCAATTTCTACTTTCGTTATTCTGCCTGGATTGTTAAGCATAATACTTTATAATAAATTATTGAACATAGTTAGGATAGAAAAATATTTAAATCTATATTCACCCCCCCTAGAGGAATATCAGAGGCACACTATGCACTTTCAGGTACTACTGACCTAGTATATATCAACAACTAACAACATGCATATATATACATCAAGCACCTTTCTAGCAAATCTATCATAATAAATCAAGGGGCTACTATGAAACCGAGCAGTATATAAACGAGTGTCAAAGTGAGTATACCCACGCAGTTATAAATGAGTCTAAGTAGCTAGAAAAGTAAACCAGAGTAGTTATAAAGTAAACTAGAGCAAGTAAAGAAACAACTAGAACATCTATGAAAGTAACCTTAACTTATGTGTATACACACACAAACACATAAGCTAAGGGATCTGGCAAGAAGTAAACTCATAGTATAAAAGAGCCCATACTAATTTATACGATGAGGTCTCTGTTTTATGCAAGTATGGCATGCTATGATGTGCAATGCAATAATGCAACTCACGCACACGAATTTGTGCATACAGACCTTTTGTAGTTCCCTCTGTTCGAGTGTGTCAACTCAGCTACCCAGTTGAGGCAAACAAGGCAGTGTATCGGGCTTGTCAACTTCTAGGCTTATGTCACGCATCTCCCAGCCTAGACCTTACGTACGCCCCTAAGAACATATAGGGTATCCACGTACTATACGGTAAGCACCACCTCTATCCCGATTTTCGAGTCTCTGCTCAGGTACACCCCGTTGTGGCAAACAGGGGCAGTGGATCGGGTCCTCCACTACTAGGACAGTATGACAACTCTCAGCCTAAACCTTGTGTACGCCCCTAAAAACACACAGGCTATCCGCGTACTACTTGATACAACAACAGCTCTAAGTGAAACACCAAGCTCTTGGCTCGGAGGACTCGACTAGTCCTTTCTTATACTACCGTATCTACCATTCGCGGAACCTACCAGTCCTTCTTTATATCCCGAGTCTACCACTCACAGGACTATCCCAATCCTTCCTATATAATACCCGAGTCTACCACTCACAGGACCAACCCATTCTATTAAGCAAGCAAGGGCTCCAAACCGAGTCCCTTCCCACATTAACTTAGGATGTCAACCCATCCTAAGCACTATACCAAGCCCTCAATGCTACCTGTAGGGAGTTAGCATACTCTAAGCAGTGAGATACACAAGTACTGAGATTTCACTCCATACGATCCTAACCTAAGGACTACTTGTTCACAATATCATATCCTCAAAACTAAAGATCAATGACTAAGCTCAACTTTTAGTCAAGGGTTATTTCTCACCCAACCCTGTTAGATTCAACATATATATTTTAAATGCTAAATCATACTAAGCCATCAGTCGTTCAGCACCTCCGAACACTTGGGTAAAAAGAGTGGTGTTACAAATGTAATTATACATTTAACGATACATCACGAACAGTATGATCCTCAGGTGCAAACCCCGACATCGTTTAAACATAATCCTCTACATTAGTGGCAACTCGCATGTCTTATAAGTCAGCATTGGTTAACTGGTATGAGTGTATAAAAAGCTGATCATAAATACTGATATTTATAAGTCTCATATCATTGAAGAATCAACCATGAAGTGGACTGTTAAGTATTCTATTTCAACGAGTACAGTCAAGCCGCGTCTTACCTTCATGAGAACATGTACAAACAACCTCCAATTAGCAAGTTTTATGTTCATTACATAATTTGCCCCAATATTTAGATCAATCATGTCCAATATTGTATTAGAATCATAATAGTAACCTTTACAAACAATGTAAATCAGAGCACTATTCAAATCACTACTTGCCTAAAGTTTCATGCACATACTTATTGTCCTAGAGCGTCATCAAACAAGTGATTAATCGAGTGGCTATATCAAACCCAAGACTTCTAAAATTTCTACTATATGTCATGGTTAGCATCTTGAGTGTTTACTCCAAATCTCAGTTCGTTCGGAATAATCATGATAACTTTTTACGGCACAATAATTTTATAACATAATATTGACAAATCACAGCAAGCCTATATCCGAAAATTATAAAATTTATGAGGGGTGTCCACATTGTCATCAAACATTTAGCTACCAATTCCAAACATCTTTCGATAAACAAAACAAGGTAAATCACCAAAATACTATGAATCCGTACGCCTACCTCGTCGCGGACTAAACAGATTATTTACCAATAACTAATAAAAACTACACAGATCTAAGTGTTGATCGAACAATGTCCAGTCATCTTCTTCCTCCATCCTGGGGCCGTGAATTGCCTGACCTGGAGTCTAATAAAACTCCCACATCAGCCACCTTAATTCCCATCGGACCAACCAACACCTCCTCCCCTTTCTCGTATATGAGGTGCATCGACGGGCGGCTAATCGGTGATCGGAATAAATAATCAGAACACAAATTTCAACCATCCCTCCATGGCTTGCTCTCAAATCAACTCAATTGAGTTCGACATCTCGCCTAGTTTTGATCTAAGAAACTAGCACCAAGGGAGAGGGGAGGAAGCTCACCGAGTGTTCATGCATGCTACCCAATAGCCACATATGCGGCGTTTGTGTGTCGTTCCCAGCACTGGATCTTGCCAGATTGGATCTCGTTGATCATCGCCAAAGTGGTGTCGACCTCTTTGAATGGGCTATTTTGGCTTGGAGAGCAAGGTCTAGTTGCTGAAATGTAGCGAACACGTCCAGATCTGGAGTTCTCAAGCTGTTTGGAGATGCAACTCGGATAAGGGACGAAGTTGCTCAGATCGGGAGTGGTTTCGACCTTTTCTATAGGGGATGGAGAATTATAGGCTGCTCTGTTTTGAAAAGATGAAGAGGAGGGGAGCTCAAATATAGAGGTGGTTTGGCTGTAAAGGGTCGGTCGACCTTGGAGAAGACATCCACTCGATAGCTTGCCGAAGATGAGAGGACGACCAGAGATCGAAGAGAGATCTGTAGGGAGATGGATCTGGGAGTTCGCCAGCTGCTGTTCGAGAGGTGGTTGCCATGAATATTTGGAGACGAGGGAGGAGACTCTTGGAGATGATGGTGGTTTCTTGTCGGAGCTCTCGCCTGAGTCGGACTCGCCGAAGGTGTGGAAGGGAGCCCGCCGGAGGAAGAAGGAAGAGTTATCATCGTCGAAGAGGGAGAGATCAGGATGGAGGGGACACGACAGCGCAGCTGGGAGAAGGGTTTGGTGATTCCTCTAACCTAAGTCCCGTAACTTATATATATTTATATAATTGTGTTAATAATAATAATAACAATATTAAGTTTTTTTTTGCATTCAAATGCTCGCATGTCGCTCTAGGGAACTCGTAATTTGTCCCAAACGTACTCGTTTCGACCGTCTCGCTAACACGCATCCACCGGGATGATCCGAGATCAATTCTAAGTTTGTTTGCTCATTTTATGCTTTTTCGGAGCGTTTATAACCTAATTTTTGCGTCACATCAAAACTCATCGAACGACGTCAGAATTTTAAATTGATGACGTTGTTGGACTCATATTATTATTACGAGTCCAACAAAACTGACTGGGGTCAATTTCGAAGCCGTTTGCTCAATTTCCACTTTTTGGGCAAATACGCCCTTTGCAAACCATATTATGATTTCGCCAATGCGCGAGCAATTTTGTTGAACTCGTATAGGCGTCACGAGTCTAACAAAACTGACTGAGGTGAATTCCAAGGTCGCCTGCTGCATATCACCTTTTTGAATAAATACGCTATTTGAAAACCATGTTATTTGAGCTAACATACGCACTATAATTCCTTCAAGGTCGCACACTTTCTTCGAGTTTTATTGCTCAAAGTATGCTCTCTGGACGTCTTGGATCCCGATACAGCAAACATCGAGACAAAGAATAGAAATGGTACTCGCCGTATTCGTCAAGTGCACTTCCCCGGCTCAGGTGCACGCCTGGTCCTCAGTACACCCCAAGCTCGAGTCACTCGCTTGACTCAAAAATGGGCACAAGGGGTCTAGCCCGAATCGGGATGTTACAACAATGTAACTAATTCATATTTTAAGTAAAGAAAATATTGTAGAAATCATGCATTGCGATCTAGTGCTTTTACTTAAGTTTTTACAGAATTATGTAATTTTGCATTATGATCCAATTCTCATGAGTAGAAGCTTTATGAAAAACAATGATGTGTGCATAAGGTGTTTTGATAAAGTATACAAGTGAAATAATCAAAACACATGACATATGTAATGAAATAGTAACAAAAATATTAAGATTGTAATCTTATAATTACTTTCACACATCAATTTTAGAATAAAATTTCAAAGCACATTTCATGAGTACAACTACCAAGGTGCTTCACCCACACAATGCTCATTAAGACTTATCAGGGAGCGAAGTATTGCTTGGGGGATCACATAAGCACTTTTATTAGTTTTTATTTTTAATGATCTAGTGTACAAATAAAAGTGATAAAAAAAGTGTTTGCACAAGAAACTTTACAATTCTTTCCAAGGTGCTCAACCTTACAATGCTCATTAAGACTTATCAGGAGGGTGAGTAGTTTTTGCTGGAGTTATCTTTGGCATGTTATTTCATATTTTGTAATTTTAGGCCAAAGGTCTCCGTATTAACTTGTTTTTGCAAACACTAATAATATTGAACTAACACTTCTATGTGTGCAAGAAATTTAATGTTTTAAAGATGGTGTAGGTAGGTTAGACATACAACTTAATATGTTAAAACTATTACACTACAGAATCATGCAAGACTAAGATTATGAGCACATGTAGATTACCAAAATAGTGAGTGAATGAATCATTGAATAACATAAAACATTACTCATACTTAGAGGCATGCTAGGAAATCATACACAATTTTCTATATACAATTTCATTGCACATAATCAGATTAAGGTCAAGGCATGAAAATAAAATAATATTTGGGAAATTTGAAATTAAAATTAGATATTGAAGACTATCTTTAAGTGCATGCCCAATCAATTTTGACCATTTGAAACAAAATAACTAAGATGTTTGCTCTTGTGAAGTCATATAGTCAAAACCATAATTTTGTAAATATATATAACACAACAAATGACAAAAGCATATTTTGGAGCATTTTGATTTTTGTTTGTATTTTGGAAGAAACTTAACAAAAGAATTACAAAAGAATTTTAAAGCAGAGAAAATAAACTGAGAAAATGCATTAAAAATACCAAAAATAGTTTAGGAAAAACAGAATTACAATTTAACCAAAAGAGCTTACGCCTAACATTAACTACTCAACGCCCAAATAGAACACTGTTTTTTGAGATTTTTGAAAAAAAATTCTTTGGAATAGGGAGTATGTATACAAACCTTCTCAGTGTAGAAATTTCAGAGAATTTGGAGATGATTAGAAGGTTATTTAAGCAAGTTTTATTCGTTAAAAAAGTTTTTATATTTTTATTTGGTTTTCAAATACTTGTGTTTTACAAGATCATTAAAGGTCAAAATGATAAAATATGCAAAACACAAGAGAAGCATGTTCAATCAACCCAATACTACATGAATAATATAATTATATAGAGTGCATGCAAACTATGATATAGGTATGTCCTAGATTATAATACCCTAACCACATGCCTACACACTAGCCCCGTACTAAGTGACAGATGGGCATGAGGAGCTGCACACATGCCGTAGGATGGGGTGTTAATCCCATATGCACACACTAGAGAACACTTAACCTAGCACTCTTTCCCCCAATGCCTCGCAAGGTCCTACTGGAATCCTCCCCGGTTAAGGACAAGACATGACTTAGAGTTTAGGTTTTCTAATGCATACAATCCTACGCCCTCGCTATTGTGAGACACATAATGCGGGTGAATGATCATGGACATCCTATGCATTTTGTCATATGGAATCAATTTATAAACTATGGCTTTTTTCTAATTATAGTTCATTTTAAAACCACAGTTATTATGAATTTTTACTTTCAATTTTTCTATTTTAAAATAATTCATTATGTCAATATGAGATAACTAACATGAATAATATTTATTAGATGATAATGCTAGAATAATGAGTTTGAGAGCAATGTTACGTCACAAGATTAATAGAGTTAATGTTGCATGTATTCAAAAATAGTATTTCAATTTTTAGACCTAGAATAAAGTGATGATTCTATTTAATTTGCTCTTATTAGTATAAAGATGATTCTAGGGTTTACATATATATGAGATACATGCACACACAAAACATATTTCATTCACATTATCATGATCACAAACCATATGTTGGAAGCAATGGATCTTTTGTAGTTATGTTTCATATTTGAATTAAAAGATCTTTTGATTTTGCATGATTATTATAAGCGATCATTAGTTTAAACACATAGAAATTTAGGTACTCATAATTTTTATTCATAATGATGTAAGTATTTAAAATAAAACAATTCATATTCATCCATTTCAACATATTAAAGAGAAAAATTGTAAGGTGAATAATGAATATATTGAGAGAATATTTTTGGTTATTCTAAAAGGATTTTGCAAAAAATTTCTTTGAATTTTGAATATTAATCAAAACGCATATATATATAATTTTCTTGACTTTCAAATTTCATTATTTTATTTTTTCGTAACATAACATGACATTATATAACTAACATAGACATTGATTTCTACTTATAGTAAGTGATGATGCTAGAATGAAAGTTATGGTAACAAGGTGCAATGTTATGTAAGGATTACAAGCATATAAATGAGTTGCCTGTATTCAATCATAGAGTTTTGAATTTTCATAGACCTAGAATGGAGTGACAATTCTGTTTAATATCAAGTTAATTCCAAGGTCTACATATAATGATATACATGCAAATAATATTGATGCACATCACACACAAAACTGAGTATGAAATTATAATACCAATTAGCCATCATATATTTCATAGTTCCTAAGATTGATAGAAATAGTTGATTTAAGATAATCTTTGATAAATTATGAATTATGATATATGATTTTTGTGAATTTTAGTATAAGATCATTGTGGAGTGTATGAATTCATATTCATCATTATTGTAGTTTTTTAATATCAATTTTTTTAGATTATGATTTTTCAATATAGGGTCTATCATATGCTGCAAATAAATTAGACAAATATTTAAAAAGTTGTGAAAGTGAGGTTAGATATTAGATTTACTCTAGAGGGGGGGGGGGGGGTGAATAGAGTATTAAAAACTTTTTCACTTAATTTTATAGCGGAATTAAAATAGTGTTACTTATATGTGTATTGCAGAGTGAGTTATAAAATAAATAAAGCACACAGCACAGCACACAGAAAATCACAACACAGAGGACACAAAGATTTTTATAGTAGTTCCCCAATAAACCTGGGTACGTCTACTCTTCTACCACACTTGGTAGGATTCCACTAGGTTTTTGATCAGGTGCCCTATCACCAAGGGGTTTTTGATCAGGTGTCCACACACTAAGTGAGCTTTTGATCAGGTGCTCTAACCCAACCAAAGGTTTTTGTTCAGGTGCCCTGCCACCAAGAGGTTAACTTTTGAAGGGAGTTATAACCCTGTACAAGATGGGATAAGAAGGGTTAGATGTTCTTCTCTGTCAACAATCTGAGAGAAGACTCTAGTGGAATGTTATTGTAAAGCTCCTTTGTCTGATATAAAATGTTTGACAGTAGATGGTTGGAGCTTTCTCTTGAAAATAGATCTTCCTTTATCTTCCTGATAGATGATGAATCTGAGAGAATATGTTCCTCAGATTGTTTGTTGCTCTTTTGAAGATCTGAACTTGCAGCAGAAATACTGAGAGAAGGTGTTGATGTTCTCAGTGAATGAAATTGCTGCTAGAAGAAGATGAAGACTGAAAAGCTTTTTCTGTATCCGTCTTTCTTCTTCCTCTCGACTGTATTATCCTCCTTCTTTTATTTTTCCTGTACTGTTATTCTATAATATGTTGTAATTATAATACTATATATCTTCTACCTTTTCCTTTTGAAAATCTCTGACAGATTTGAAATTCAAATCCTTTAATTTAAGTAATAAAATATTCAGAAGAGATATATCTAGTACTGCAAATCTGATACGCCGTTTACCTTTTTCCTTTTTCTTGAACGTGTCCTTTTCAGCTAAATGTCAACAACTATATTCTCGAAATAATAAAAGGAAAGATATAATCCTTATCTGATATAATATAGCCGTTGCTGAAAGATCTGAGTTCAGAGAATAGAATCAAATAATTTGTCTGAAATACTGAACTGAAATAACACATTTCGTCGAGCGCATAGCTGAGTTCGTCGAACTGAAGAGAATAATATTTGATCTTCTGAAATAAATCTACTGTAGAGAAATTTTCATCGATCTCAACAAATTTCGTCGAACACAATGTTGAGTTCGTCGACCTCAACTGAATCTGGCTGGAAGAATTGAATTAGTTGAGCTGTGAAAAACTTTCGTCGATCTGAACATTTGATACTTATTCTTTGAACGCAGAGCTGAATAAAATCATCGACCGTTGAGACTGGATAATTTCATCGACCGCTGAGATTGGTCAATTTTGTCGACCGCTGAGACGAGTTTGTTGACTGCTGAGCCACTGAGATGCTCAGATTGAAGCAAGCCGTTCGTCGAACGCAGAATGTAAGCCGTTCATCGAACGCAGAGAGCAATTCATCGAACGCAGTATTGAGTTCGTCGAACGCAGAAAACTTGTCTTTTCTTAAGCTCTATCAGCCTAAAACCTTGACCCTTTGGGCTATACATTGGGGTAAACTTAGTCCTAATAAACAAATAGTGATCCTAGCCCAAATCAGTAATAGGGTTGTTCCAACAATCTCCCCCTATTTGGGTTAGGACACTATTTGACAAAATTTGAATAACAAAACAACAGAGCATATATGTCTGATAGATTTATAAAATTTCATCAGATATAAAATATGATACTCTGAGTTTCGAGATTTTTACATTAAAAATAAAACTAATAAAAAGAACCTTTGATTTTCTCTGAATTCTTGCTTTCTGACTTTCTGAATTCTGATATTCTGAATTCTGATATTGTCTTCAGCTTTCTGAATTTGATTATCTGAAAAGCTTTATCTGCTATATCTGAATTTGATATCTGAAAAGCTTTATCTGCTATATCTGAATTGTTGATCTGAATTGTAGCTTTATAATCTGAATATGCTGTGCTACCAATCTGAATTTGAATCTTTCATAACTGAATCTGCAACATCTCCCTCTAAATCTGCAAACTGCTGTGAGCTTTTTCAAGAACTGAAAACATGCTTCTTCATACAACATTTCCTCTTGAAAAAAATAACTCCCCCTATCATAAAGGAGTTTCTTCAGCTTTCTCCCCCTGCAAGTTCATAGAACATCTCCCCTTGAGCAAGAACTGCATCATATGGAGCTTCTTCATAGAACTTCTCCCCCTGCCTAGTTTCAGGAAGGACTGAAGCTAGGCCCCTTGAAGAAGGGACTTTTGATGGAGGTAGGGAAGGACACAATCTTTATATTGTTCCTGCAAAATAAAATAGAGATCAAGTGCAAAGGAACAGGAAAGAGAAGCAGTTTCTGTAGGCATTCAGTTAAAATAAAAAAGATTTGATTATAATGACAGGGCTCAGAAACAAAAAGGCTTCATCAAAACTGGGTTCGACGAAAAATAGATTTTCGTCGATCTTGGTTCGACGAACTTGATGACTTCGTCGATCTCCGTTCGATGAAAAACTAGATTTCGTCGATCTCAGTTCGATGAAGAATGGGATAAGTAGAAAACTTAATTTTTATCAGATTGAATCTCCATCTATCATACCTAGCTGATTTATAAAGAAGATATGTTTCTTTTCATCCAAGGGCTTGGTGAAAATGTCAGCTCTTTGCAAATCAGTAGAAATGAATTGTAGGCAAATTTTATTTTTATCCACATTATCTCTGATAAAGTGGTGCCTAATTTCTATGTGTTTAGTCCTACTATGGAGAACTGGATTTTGTGCTATAGATATTGCACTAGTATTGTCACAAAATATAATTGAATTATTTAGATTGACACCATAGTCTAGGAGCTAATTTGTATCCACAATATCTGTGAGCAGCAACTGCCTGCAGCTATGTGTTCAGCTTCAGCTGTTGATGTAGACACATATGTTTGTTTCTTACAAAACCAAGACACAAGCCTATCACTAAGAAACTGGCAAGTTCCTGATGTGCTTTTCCTGTCTACTCTGCATCCAGCATAATCAGAATCTGAGAATCCAGTTAATTCAAATTCGGATGCTGTTGGATACCAGAGTCCTAGATTAGGATAACTCTTTATATATCTCAAAATTCTTTTTAATAAAATAAGGTGAGATTCTTTGGGGTTAACTTGGAACCTAGCACAAATACAAGTAGCAAACATTATATCAGGCCTACTTGCTGTTAAATAAAGTAATGAGCCAACAATTGCTCTATATACTTTTTGATCAACAGGTTTCCCTGATTCTTCCCTGATTCATCATTGTCAACAACAGCATTTGGGGGCATGGGTGTTTTCATGGTGGAAGCATCAAACATACCAAACCTTTTCACTAATTCCTTAGCATACTTAGATTGTGATATGAATATGCCATTTGGAGTTTGCTTCACTTGAAGACCAAAGAAGTATGATAATTCACCAATACTACTCATTTCAAATTTAGATTGCATCAGGTTAGAAAATCTTTTGCATAAATTTTAATCAGTAGAGCCAAATATGATATCATCTACATATATTTGAACTAGTAAGGTTTGATTTTTATGTATCCTGAAAAATAGGGTTTTATCAACTATGCCTCTACAGAAATTATTCTCTAAAAGAAAATTAGCTAAGGTCTCATACCATGCTCTGGGAACTTGCTTGAGACCATAGAGAGCTTTATTAAGCTTAAATACATAAGAGGAGTGAGTTGGAGAGATAAAACCTGGTGGTTGTTCCACATAGACTTCTTCTTTGATGTCTCCATTAAGAAATGCACTTTTTACATCCATTTGATATACCTTGAATTTCTTGAATGCAGCAAAGGCCAGAAAAATCCTGATAGCTTCAAGTCTTGCAACAGGAGCAAAGGTCTGATCATAGTCAATTCCTTCTTCCTGTGAATATCCTTGGGCTACCAATCTTGCTTTGTTTCTGACTATGTTGCCTTGATCATCTAGCTTGTTCCTGAAGACCCATTTGGTGCCAATAACTGGATGGCCTTTTGGTCTTGGAACCAAATCCCATTCCTTGTTCCTTTCAAATTGATCAAGCTCCTCTTGCATTGCAAGAATCCAATTTGGATCTTGTTCTGCATCTTTTATTGATTGAGGTTCAATCCGGGATAGGAAACAAGTGTGCATCTGATTTTGGTGTAGTTGATGCCTTGTTTGAACACCTGCTGAAATATCACCAATGATTTGGGATATTGGATGATCTCTAACTGTGATGTGGTCAACAGTTGGAGTGGGTTCAGCAATGATATCCACTTGGGGAATTTGTTCAGCTGTCATTTGATTTGACTTGTCAGCAAGATCTGGATGATCTTCTTCTTCACTGTCTTCAAGATTTTGTGTTGATGGAAGTAGCGATTCTTCTTTCTGTAGATCTAGTCCATTAAGCTCTTCACATAGAGCTGGTACCTGCAAAGTATTTTTGGTAGAGGTGGCATTCCTCTCCTCAATTAACATGTTAGTCTCATCAAAAGATACATGCATGAACTCTTCTATCTTAAGAGTAGATTTATTGTAATCTCTGTATGCTTTACTAGAAAGTGAATATCCAAGGAATATGCCTTCAGCAGCTTTTGCTTCAAACTTCCATAGATACTTCTTGTCATTGTTATGCACATAACATTTACAGCCAAATATCTTAAAATAGTTAACCTTAGGCTTTTTATTCTTGAGTAATTCATAGGGAGTTTTGCCCTTAAATTTATGTATCAGGCTTCTATTCAAAACATAATTTGCTGTGTTCACTGCCTCTTCCCAGAAAGAGAGTGGCAAGTGAGCATCAGTAAGCAATGTAGTTGCTGACTCAATAAGGGTTCTATTTTTCCTTTCAGCTACCCCATTTTGTTGAGGAGTTCTAGGAGCAGAGAAACATTGCCTGATCCCTTCTTTTCCACAGAATTCTCTCATCAGAAGAGATTCAAACTCAGTGCCATGATCACTTCTGATCAATGCAACCAGAGTAGAGTACTCAATCTTGATGGACCTGAGAAAGTCTGTTAGAACACTGAAGGTGTCAGACTTGTTCCTAAGAAAGAACACCCAATTGAATCTTGAGAAGTCATCTACAATAACTAGAAAGTAATGCTTCCCTCCTAGACTTTGTATTGCAGTAGGTCCAAAAACGTCCAAGTGCAGTAAGTACAAAATCCTAGGTGAATCACTCTTGGATAAATATTTAAAACAACTTCTAGTTTGCTTAACTAATTGACAAGACCTGCAGAGTCCATCCTTCTTGTATGAACCAGAAGGCAGACCTCTAATAAGATTGTCCTTAGAAAGCTTAGATATAGTTCTAAGGTTAATATGCCCAAGTTTTTTATGCCATAATTCATTTGTTTTACTTATAGAATTGAATAAGCAAATATCAGAATTGGCAGAGTCAAAATTGACTAAATAAATATTTCCATGTCTAATACCAGATAACACATTAATGTTTTTATTATTGTTAATAAGACATAAGGAATGATTGAAAGTTACCTGATAACCTTCATCACATAATTGGGTTATGCTGATGAGATTGTGCTTCAGACCCTTGACATAAGCTACCTCCTTGAAGGTAACTGCTCCAACTTTGGTCTTCCCATATCCTTTGGTTTGTCCACAGTTGGAGTCTCCAAAGATCACCTTGGGTCCAAGATTTGCCTTATAATTGCTCAGGTTGGCCTTATTTCCTGTCATGTGCTTTGAGCACCCATATCCAAATACCATTGTTCATTTAATTTTGGATAGCCCTGTACCTGCACAACAGAAAAAATAAACTAGTTGTTCTTGACCAAGACTACCTTGGGTCCTTTTGTATTACCACAAAACTCTGAAATAAAAGACATTTCAGGCTGGTCCTTGTAACCTTGTGGATGATATCTCCTTGGAGGAATTATCCATTCAATGAAAGGATTGAAAGTATGTGAAGAATAAGAATTCTTCAGATTTTCTTTATGTCTTCCGTTCGACGAACTGGGTTGAGTCCGTCGATCGCCGTTCGATGAATGGACGTGCTTTCGTCGAGCGCCGTTTGAAGAATAACTATACTGGAAATCTGTCTTCAGAGTTTGTCGATCTCCATTCGACGAAGTGAATTCATTTCGTCGAGCTCCGTTCGACGAATTCTGCTGAATTTCTTTATTCTTAACAGCCTTGCTTGAAATGTTTTTATTAACATCTACAACCTCTTTGCTCTTGGCAGAAATGAATCTTATTGGTGTAGATAGCATGTTCTTCTTAATAAGATGTGGCTCACTTGATGATGCACCTAAGCCCAGCTTGCCATTTAATCTGGCATTTACTGTGCTTGTGATGTCTATCAGTTTGATACTTCTCCCTTTTAGGGATTCTTCAAATTTCTTAGCCTCGGATAGTTTATTCTCATTGAGAATAATATATTCTCTAGAGGCAGCCAATTCTATCTTAAGAATAGCATTATCTTCACTTAATTTGTTCATTTCAGCCAGCTTATTTCTGAGAGTGATTATTTCCTTCTCAGATTTTATTAAGTCTAAGCAAAGAACTTTGAATTCATCTTTGAATTCAACTGAATTGAAATCAAAATTAGATATTACCTGATCAGTATCATTGTCAGCTTCTGATTATGATTCTTCATCTGAGTTGTTTGCTGAGGCATTGATAGACATCATGCAGAAATTTCTCTCTTCTTCATCATCCTCATCATCACTGGAGCTGGATGATGATGCATTCTCTGACTCACTGCTTGAGTCATAGATAGCCATCAAGCATTGGTCTTTCTCATTTGATTTTTCTTCATCTTCAGAAGAACTGGATGAAGACTCTGACTCAGTTTCACTACATGATTCAGCTACAAATCCTCTTCCCTTATGCTTGTGCTTATGGGAGGAAGACTTGCTGGAGTGCCTTCTTTCTTCTTTGTCTTTTCACTTCTCCTTCTTCTGATTCTCTGGACACTCAGGCAGAATGTGTCCAGGTTTCCTGCAACCAAAACAGATTATTTCTTTAGAATTTGATTTATCATACCTAGGCTTTTCCCTTGATCTGGAATCCTTCTTTCTGAAATCCTTTCTAGCCATTTTGCAGAACCTTTTGGCTAGAAGGCTCATGAACTCCATATCTCCTGGAGCTTTTTCTTCTTCTTCAGTAGCTTGGAAAGCTATGCTTTTCTCCTTCTTGGATGCTGGAGATGAAGTGGATTGTTCAGCTTCTCTGGACTTGATAAGCTGCTCATAGGATTTGAATTTGCCTAACAAGCTCTCAGTGGAGATCTCATTAAGGCTTCTGGCTTCCTTGATTGGCCAGATCCTAGAGTCCCATGTGCTGGGGAAGCACATAAGGATCTTATCATTGATCTCAGTGATGGAGATCACTTTGTCCAAGGTCTTCAGCTCATTGACTATGAGGCTGCACCTATTGTACATATCAGCAACTATCTTAGATTCTCCCTTTTTGAAATTCTCATATTGAGAAATGAGGTGGGATCTTCTGTCCTTTCTTTCATCTGCTGATCCTTCAACCATGTTGTTGAGAGAGATCCAGATCTCTCTTGCTGAGGTGCATTCCATAACCTTTTGGAAAATGTCATCAGACATTGTTTGTGCCAAAATATTCATTGCCTTGGCATCTGCACTTCTTTGCTTCTTCTGTTCTTCTGTCCATTCAGGTGGTGGAACATCATTGTTGTTAGTTGTGGTTTCAGCAGTTGATGTTGCTGTAGGTGCAGGAGGTCCTGTCAAAATCACATTGAAAATACCCTCATCAATAGAATTCATGTACAATCTAATCCTTGCTTTCCATAGTGCAAACTTATTGAGATTGCACATAGGAGGTTTTGTGTTGGAATATTCTTTATTTTGTGCCATGAGTTTTTAGAAAAAGAAAACTCTAAAATAAATTTAAGATCTAATTGATCTTTTTGATTCAGGTGTTAGCCTGTAAAGAATCAACATACCTCTGATACCAATTGAAAGTGAGGTTAGATATTAGATTTACTCTAGAGGGGGGGGGGGGGGGGGAGTGAATAGAGTATTAAAACCTTTTTCACTTAATTTTATAGCGTAATTAAAATAGTGTTACTTATATGTGTATTGCATAGTGAGTTATAAAATAAAATAAATAAAGCACACATCACAGCATACAGAAAATCACAACACAGAGGACACAAGGATTTTTATAGTAGATCCCCATTAAACCTGGGTATGTCTACTCTTCTACCACACTTGGTAGGATTCCACTAGGTTTTTTATCAGGTGCCCTATCACCAAGGGGTTTTTGATCAAGTGTCCACACACCAAGTGAGCTTTTGATCAGGTGCTCTAACCCAACCACAGGTTATTGTTTAGGTGCCCTGCCACCAAGAGGTTAACTTTTGAAGGGAGTTATAACCCTGTACAAGATGGGATAAGAAGGGTTAGATGTTCTTCTCTGTGAACAATCTGAGAGAAGACTCTAGTGGAATGTTGTTGTAAAGCTCCTCTGTCTGATATAAAATGTTTGACAGTAGATGGCTGGAGCATTCTCTTGAAAATAGATCTTCCTTTATCTTCCTGATAGCTGATGAATCTGAGAGAATAAGTTCCTCGGCTTGTTTGTTGCTCTTTTAAAGATCTCAACTTGCAGCAGAAATACTGAGAGAAGGTGTTGATGTTCTTAGTGAATGAAATTGCTGCTAGAAGAAGATGAAGACTAAAAAGCTTTTTCTGTATCTGTCTTTCTTCTTCCTCTCGACTGTATTATCCTCCATCTTTTATTTTTCCTGTACTGCTATTCTGTAATATGTTGTAATCATAATACTGTATATCTTCTTCCTTTTCCTTTTGAAAATCTCTGACAGATTTGAAATTCAAATCCCTTAATTTAAGGAATAAAATATTCAGAAGACATATATCTGGTACTACAAATCTGATACGCCGTTTACCTTTTTCATGAACGTGTCCTTTTCAGCTAAATGTCAATGGCTATATTCTCGAAATAATAAAAGGAAAGATATAATCCTTACTTATCTGATATAATAGAGCCATTGCTGAAAGATCTGTGTTCTGAGAATAGAATAAAATAATCTGTCTAAAATACTGAACTGAAATAACATATTTTGTCGAGCGCAGAACTGAGTTCGTCGAACGCAGAATAAGGTTCGTCGAACTAAAGAGAATAATATCTGATCTTCTGAAATAAATCTATTGTAGAGAAATTTTCGTCGATCTCAACAAATTTCGTCAAACACAATGTTGAGTTCGTCGACCTCAACTGAATCTAGCTGGAAGAATTGAATTAGTTGAGCTGAGAAGAACTTTCGTCAATCTGAACATCTGATACTTATTCTTCGAACGCAGAGCTGAATAAAATCGTCGACCGTTGAGACTGGATAATTTCGTCAACCGCTGAGACTGGTCAATTTCGTCGACCGCTGAGACGAGTTCGTTGACCGCTGAGCCGCTGAGACGCTGAGATTGAAGCAAGCCGTTCGTCGAACGCAGAATGTAAGCTGTTTGTTGAACGCAGAGAGCAATTCGTCGAACGCAGTATTGAGTTCGTTGAACGCAGAAAACTTAAATTTTCTTAAGTTCTATCAGCCTAAAACCTTGACCCTTTGGGCTATAAATTGGGGTCAACTTACTCCTAATAAACAGATAGTGATCCTCGCCCAAATCAGTAATAGGGTTGTTCCAACAAGTTGCTCATTTAATTTATTAGTGTAAGTCCTCAAATACTCCTTTTAAATCCAATTTTGACAATTATTTCATTAGTCTTGATAACGTCATGTACCATATTTGGAATTTAACTTATAATGATGATAAAAGACTCTTATATGTAAGGGATTTAGAAGGATAAAAGAAATATATATCACTTGAGAAATGATATGACTTTTTATTTTTATTTTTAAACACAAATATGTAAACTTCATGAAAGGCAAGATAATGATAATTTCCCTTTTTTCGGTTATTGCATGAGCACGCTTGAGTCTATAATTAATTTGATCTTTGCTAGGCTTTAGTCAGACTTAGCAATTTAGAGTGGATCTTGGACTTCCCGAGGTTTACCCTGTGAAGGGTTCGCACCAACACTAGGAGATGTGATGGGGTGACCTCCCAAACCTCCATTTCTCAAGATGTTTAAGTGTTATTGGTTGCTACCCAAACTTAATATTTAAATTTATGGACTCAAAATTTTTCGGAAAGAGAAAGATTAAAGTTTATGAATTCATTAATTTAAATAAATATCTCATACTAATTTAGAATAGGTTTATATGGATAATATAAGATATTTATAGGCAATGAATTTATGAAAGATAGATAGGTCATCAAAATAAAATATGACTTTGAAATTTGATCAATTTGATTTATAAACTTATTAAGCTTTAAGAGATAAAATAATATTTCCAATAATATAAAAGATGACCATGACATGATAGCTTAAGAAATAAGAAAAAAAGACATTAAAGCATATCATGAAGTAGAAATTTGTATATTTCATTTTGAAAAGATTCTACTTCATCCATTTGATGATACCTAATGAATAAGAGTTTTAGGTGTCCAAAGGGAACCAAGTGTAACGGTTCCTTTGGGTACCCAATTATAGTGAGATGATTTTTGGGGAGATGAGTATGAATGGCCCTATTCAAGTGGAGTTAGAGTTTCATCTTTAATTTTGGGCCTCCATTCATACTTTGGTTTCATATTCTTATATTTCACATTTCCATAATGATTTTCAAAAGTGTTATGTATTGGAGATTTGTTAACTCTTAGATTTATGTTGGGAGAAAATGGATTTTATAAATGATAGTGACTCGGATTTTGATTTACAAAGACTCTGTGTGTTTTACTCCCATTATTAGGTTTATTCAAGATATTTATATTTATATTCATATTCATATTCAACTTGCTTTTACACATTCCTTGATATTGTGAATTTATGTGTTGTGAATTGTTATTCATAATTTTCACAAGCAAGTTGATTTTTTATTTTAATTCATCATTTTGAACTTAAAATTATGTCTAGCTTTATTATAAGTTATTGTGCTATTTTTAAGAGTGGTGACAATAGAGTCAATTTGAGCTTGGTAGTCATTTCTAAATTCCTCAAATATTTCATCCATCTCTTTAATTTCAATTTTATAGTGTTTACACCTAGCACAATTACTTTTCAAAGAAGAGTTTTCTACACGTAATCTTTCATTTTGTTCTTTTACAAAAATAAACTATTTTTCAAGTTCCTTGTAATTATTTTTTAATTCATTACATGAGTTACAAGGTGAAGCAGTTTTAACTAAAGAGCAAGAGTGAGAACTAGATAATTCAGAATTTGATTTTACATTAACATTAGCGTTTAACCTTTTAGTTTCTATACGTAATTTATCATAGCAATTTTTAATTTCTTCATTTTACGTTTAGCAATTTGTAGCATATGTAATGTGTAAATGGAATTTGTCACAAAAGGAGAAGACATTGATTTCCTTACGTTGTTAGCGGAAGAGGCAGGATTTGAACTAATTGTTCCATTGAGATCTTTTTGGCACTCCTCTTCCAAAGATAAGATTTCTTCTTTTCTTTCACTTGATGTGCACTCCATTGATCCATTGTGAGAGGAGCTTTCTTGAACATCTGTGCAAGCTTGTGTGCACTCCAAGTCTTGCGTTTGTTCCATACCTACAGAAGGAGAATCATAAGTTCCTTCAAGAAAATTCCAAATCTCATATGCGATAGGTAAAGTATAAATGAGTTTGAAAATATTTTGATCCAACACACAAAATAAACTATTTATAGATTTTGCATTTAAAACAATTTTGTTTCTAGTTAATATGCTAGGTGGTTTTTCAATAGTAATATTCCAAACTTTTTCATCTTAAGCTTTAAGAAATTTTTTATTAATATTATCCATTTTTAATAATTTTTGGCCATAAATAAAGGTGGTGACAATAATTTTTCATCTATATTAAAATTTTCCCCACTAGTAGAAGGGAGATCATGATCAACAGGCTTCATTATTCCCAGTGGTGAAACCATTTTGGAATAACCTGGCTCTGTTACCACTTGTTGGATCTTGAGGCGCCCTTAGAGGGGGTGTGGGGGGGGGGGGGGTAGGGTGAATAAGGGTTTTAGAAAACTTTAAGATTTTATAGAAAACTTTTGATATTTTATTTGAATAAGAGTGAATAAAAAATAAAGAGTAGTAAATCAATTTTATTAAATAGAAAAAGACATGATTATCATTAATAAAATTTTCGTTACAAAATTTGATTTCTATAATGTTAGAAATCCAAGGCGAAATATGAAATACTCTTTTTATTTTCTATACAGACTCTTCTCACTAAGAACCGGTTGGCTTTAGCTGATCTCTCCCCAGATACAGCCTAAAGTCGCTTTAGCCCTTCTATCCCCAGAAAGGCCTCGATCACCCCCTAGATCTACTCTCTAAACCCAGTCACCAGCACGAGGCAAATTCCTCCCTAAGTCCTACCCAGACCTAGTCGCCAACACGAGGCAAATTCACGAACCGATTACAAAGATAAATACAAAAGACAAATATAAAAACTCCATATGAGGTAATCTGAAGGAGACGACGAAGAATCACTGAAGATCATTGAAGTCCAAGTGTGCATTATTTGCATTGAGTTAGCGTGTTGATCCAAGCCTCCTTTGATTCGTCCTTTTGAAATTGAGTGGGAGATCCTTTGTGGCCTGGAAATATGACCCTCACAAATAATTCAAAGTGCTAGAATTGGGCTCCTTGGCATTGGTCAGTGAAGAAGATGAAATCCACCAATTTATAGTACTGGAAGCTAACACTGGCATTAAGGCTAATGCCAGGCGTTGACCCAGTGTAGAAATGTTTTGATGGCTCAGATCTTCAAAATAGGAAGGAGATACTGCACTTTAGGAAACATTCATTTTAGGAACACTAGCATTGAGGCTAACGCCGACGTTAGGTCAGATTATTCCTAAAGTGCACCTTCAATCACTACAACTTCCCTCCTTGTCGCATTTGTCTTGGTGGGAACGAGAGTCAACGCCGGTGTGAAGTCCTAATGCCTGGCATTAGACATTCCACTTTTCAGCTTGTGGGCAGGTCCAGACCAATAATGTAGCATCCTAGTGTCATAACTGTTCAAGCTTGCATGCTAAAAACACAATGGCAATCATGATCAAATACAAGCAGGATTTGTTATTCTCAAATCAAAGGGATGCGGAAAACCATATACCAACACCAAGTCTCGACGACAAGAATAAAGACATCTCGACAATAATCTCGCCGATAAAGATACTCTCGATGACAATCTAGACCGACAAAATGACATCATAGAACTCGCCACCGTCATGATTGCGCCACAATTACAGGATTCTCAAAATGATACAGAAGAATTTGAATAGGTACGTGCTTCTTTGCCTTCCTAATGCATTTCCTTATATATTGGTGAAAGTGCACAGTTAACCTCACTAGAATTCTCTAGAGGGGGGGGGGGGGTGAATAGAGATTAAAAATACTTTGTGCAATTATATATATATATGTGTGTAATAATCACAGATTTAAGCTTCCCACACACCAACAAGAATTAAGCAAGTAAAGAAGAAAAATAACAAGAAAATCATAGCACAACACAAGGAAATATAGTGGTTCCCCAAACTTTGGGTAGTCCACTCTTCTACCCCCTTGGTAGGAATTCACTAACTTGCACTGAGTCTTTTGATAAGGAGACTCTTAGAACCAGACTGAGTCTTTTGATAAGGAGACTCTTAGAACCACTACAACTGAATTTTTTGAAGAGAGATTCTAAAAACTCTTTTATACAGTTTGAAAATGAAATAAGAATAAGATGAAGAAGTAGAACAAGTAGAAGAACAGAGATCAATATATGTAAGAAGGAATCTTCTTCCTAGCAAGAAGATTAGAAGCACAAGTATAGTGAATATGATCTCTCTTCTATAGTGAGAAGGAGATTGTAAGCTTTTCTCTCTTTTGTGAGAGCTTTCAGAATTTGCAGCAGAATGACTTGAGAAGATGAAGGCTTTTTCTTTGCTGCAGCACACTATCTCTTTTCTCAATTTTCTCACTCTTCACTTGGGAGCTCTTCCTCTCTTTCAAATGTATATGGTGGATCACTTCTTGTTATTCTCTGCCGACCTCCTCCTTATTTATAGCTCTGTTTAAAATATATTGCTAAAGGAGAATAATCAATTTAGCAGACAGAGAAATAGAAAGAGATAAGAGTTTCCATAATCAATATTTCTGTAGAAGGAAAAGAATTCATTCTGATTTCAAATAATATCCATAATAATCTTGATCAAATAAGCCAAGAATCAAATAGAAGGAAAGGCTGATTCAGAACGGCTATAAAAGAATAATATCATTCCATAAAAATCAGATCTAATGAAAGAAGGAAAGAGATCTGGTGTGTTTTTGAATTACTTATAGATATCGACGTGCGTCGATTACTATTCGACGTAAACGTCGATTTCATGCTAGCTGGACGTCGAGAGGAGAATAAGGAAGGTGCGTCGACAAAGATGCGTCGACTTTATCAAATGCGTCGACTAGAAGTCAGAGGTACGTCGACTAAGATTACGTCGAATTCTTCTAAGAGTTACTTCGACTCATTCTGAGAGAAACGTCGACTATATTTCGACGTTGCGTCGAATACTATTCGACGCATATTTACTTAGCCTAATTTTTCATACTTAGAATTTATATTCTTCTTAATTATAGGGGTTAAGATAAATCATTTCCCCAACAATCTCCCCCTATTTGTCTTAACCCTATATAGAGAGAAATTGTATCATCTTTTAATAACAAAGCAATTATATAGAGAAGAAATATGTTAAATTATCAGAAGAAGATAGAATAAGAAATTATATAAACAAATTTCATGTTCAGTTGACTAATCAACATTTAAGCATAGACAATTGTTCAAATAGAGTATATCATCATTGTTCAGGGGTAGGAGGAGTTTTTCTTTTCCTAGTGAATACTTTTGTGGGTTGCTCCTTCTCAGTAGCAGGTGATTTCCTCAGCTCCCCCTGAGTCTCAGCAATTTGCTCCCCCTGAGTCAAAGTAGTTTGCTCCCCCTGGGATGGAGCTTCCTTTGAGCCTTTTCCTTCTTCTTCAATTTCTCTTTCATCTCCAGCTCCAGTTTTAACTGCATCTGGCTCCTGAGCTCCTACTTCAGCCATCACAGTATCAGCTTCAGTTTCTTTCTCTCCTTCAGCCTCAGTTTCCTTTTCAACTTCATTTTCTGTCCTACATGCCTCCCCTTGTAATAGAATCACTTATTGAGTAGCTTCTTTTGCTATATTGAGTACCTCTGTTAGGTGCTCTTCACTATGTAGCTCAGGTACAACTTCATTCCCAATGGCCTTGAGCAGTGCAAGACTATCATTTTTTAAAGTAGGAAGAGACTTGTGAGAGAGAGATTTATGACTGGAGAGCTGCTCTTCATCTAACCTCTCCCCCTTCTTGACCTTCTTGGCCAAGGAGGTTAAGAAAGATCTGGTGACCTTAGAGGAAGAGATAGAGGTCTTCAGGCTTTGCACAGAGGCACTGACCCCATCTATTTGGGTCTGCATGTGTAAGATGGAGGAATGAATCTTGGAGCAGTGCCCATCCAGCATTGCTTGGAATCTTTGGGCTGTGGATTGGATACACTGAGTGATGAGGTTGTCAGTGGATGGAGATGGTTCAAAATGTGTTGGAGGAGGAGTCAATGGAGGAGGAGTTGTTGTATGTGATGAAGGTGAAGAGGGGACTGTATCATTTTGATGAGGTGTTTTGGATGGAGAGGGTGGAGGAATAAAGGAGGGTTGAGCAGGAGATTGAGTTGGTATTTGTGAAGGTGTGGATGATGGTGGTACAGAAGAGATGTCTGTATGAGGAGGAGGAGGAGGAGGAGGAGGAGATGGATGAGCAGGAGAGTTGGGAGGAGAAGGAGTCCTTTCAGGAATGGCACCAGGCTTGGGAATTTGCCTAGTCCATTATGAGAAGAGAGCTATGGATATCCTCTTGCCAGGTGGTATGGGGATTCCTTTTGACCTACATAGGTCAGGGAAGGGGTGGAAGAGAACTTGGCTCATAATTCAAATATAGGCATTCTCTTTGTGAGAATATTTATAGCCTATCATTTTGAGCAGGCAGCATGCCCAGTCTACCTTCTTCTTCAGCACAAGGGCCCCATGATGTTTAGTTGCTGCTTGGGCACTGCATCATGGGCAGAGATCTTACATAGTAATATTTTCCCTACTATGTCTGCCAACAGTCTATACTCCTCAAAGAAGTCTATTTTCTTCAGGTGGATTGGTCTATCTTTGGAGAACTTCATGGTGATTAACAAATTCTTTATTTCATCAGGGGTAAGTTCCATAGGTTCATCATCTGATAGGGGAATTATTTTAGTTATTCTTTAGAAAATGATTTGCTTTCCCTATTTGAACAAAGATAATATTTGATTATACCTGATGGTAGATCAAAGGTGGTCCTAATGTGTACTGCAGAAATTGAGACAGGTGTCTCATGAATTGTTCCTTGTGATTTCTCCTTGTTCAGATATCTGAACATGAGTCATTAGCTCTATGAGTTTTGTCTCCAGGACCCTACATCTTGTGGAGATGAGCTTATCCAGACCTGCTTCAGTGAAGAGAGCTATGATGCTCTTATAATTTTCTGCGGCGGCTTGGAAGGATTTGAGGTCAATGTCGAACCCAGAGTTTATCTTGGGAGCCATTGTAGGTCAGTGAGAAAGAGGGAGAAATGGTTGGACTGGGAGGTAAGAGGGATGAAAGATGCAGAGTGCGAGAGGATTTCTAACTGAAGAGTCTATTTAAGTTAGGTGAAACGTCGAAATGAGACACAATTCAAGGCATATTCGGCACTACAGTGGATGTGACCGAAAATATTTTAGTATTGCCGCTCTTTTTCATGAAGTCGACGTTACGTAGAGTGGAATTTGGCGTAAGCGTCGATACAGTCTGATGTAAGATTTTAGGGTTTCATATCGACGTATATGTCGATTGGAGTCGACGCATACGTCGATTGGAGTCGACGCATGCGTCGATTTAAGTTATTATTGATAGTTATCGACGGTGCGTTGATTATAAAATCGACGTGACTTTTATTTTCCTGAAAAATTTTGGGTTTTCCCTTGAGAGATTATTTCTTCCTGCTCCTAATGTTTTCTAAGACAGTCTTGGACTAATTTTTATAATTAGATTGATTGTACCAACATTGTTTGGCAATGTGGCCAGTTTTATTGCATATATAACATCTGACTATCTTTAGAGTATGGGATTTTGAGTTTAGAGAGGGATAATGGTGTTGATTAGTATAAACATTTTGATTAGGATAAAAATTTTGGTTAGGATAAAAGTTTTGATTAGGATAGAAATTATGATCAGGATGAATGGGTCCTGAATGGGGGTTAAGATGGAAGGTTTTTGGAGGATGGAAGTGTTCTGTCTTTATGTTGCTCTGAGTTTGTATGCGTCGATATCTATTCGACGTATATTGATAGTTGCGTCGATTTATACTCGGTGCTTTCTCCAGATTGCGTTGATCTGGAATCGATGTATGGAAGAAGTTGCGTCGATTTGAAGTCGACGTACTTTTATTCAAGCGTCGAATTGAGGTCGAAGCATCTGAGATATTGCGTCGAGTAGAATTCGACGCACTATCATTCATGCGTCGATATGAAGTCGACGCAATTTTGTTTTCACAAATTTTATTTTTCCCTTTTTCTGATTTTATTTCTTTATGAGTTGTTTCTCTTGGCCTAGTTGCCTTCTCAGAAGAAGTTTGAGAGTCATTAGCTGAATAGTATGATGTTTCATCAAATTGGTTTATTTCCTTGAAGTCTTCTACCTTATTTTGTGAGTCTTCTTCTTGGTTTGTTGATTTGATGGGTTTCGTAAATTTAACAGGGCTCATCCAAGCAGGTTTGTTGGATGGAATTAGACTAGCTGAGGGATCAGCTCCTAGCCCAAGATTTTTATATCTTCTTATTTGTTTTTTTGTGATTTCTGTAAGTGTTTGGCTTCTCATTCTTATTGATTCTTCAAAAGCTTTTGCTTGGGATACCTTATTCTTAAGGAGCTAGTTTTCTATTTTAGCCCTCTCTATTTCTTTTTCTCTGATGTTAACTCTTAACTCATAATTTTTAGAACAAGTATCCTCTATATTTCTCTGGTTTTTAATGACATTAATTTGTTCTTTTAGATTCTTAATTTCTTGTTTAGCTTTTAGTTGATCTAAACATAATCCTTTAAAATCATTTTTGAAATCATCATACAGAAAATCTATGTCATCAAAGATGCTTACCTCATCCTTATCCTCAGATTCCTCTATGAGAATAAGGCTATTCTCTTTATCTTCTTCAGAAGGGATGCTTCCTTCTGATTCTATCTCACTCCATGATTTAGCACCATGTTCTTCCTTTGAGCTTTCAAAAGCCATTAAGCATAGGTCTTCTTGCTTATACTCTTCATTGTCACTTTTGGATGAGGTGCTGTCCTCAGAATCTGCTTCACTCCAAGCTTCTGTAATGAAGCCTCTTTCTTTCTTCTTCCCCTTTTTCTTGAGATCTTTCTTTTTCAGATCTTTCTTCTTCTCAGTATTTTCTGGACATTCTGGTGCAATGTGCCCAGTTTTCCTGCAGGAGTAACAAATGATTTCTTTAGTTGGAGTTTTATCATACCTTGGTTTTGATTCTCTCCTTCTAGACCCATCTGTCCTGACCCATTTCTTGAATCTTCTGGCCAGGAGGCTGAATAACTCTTCTTCAGTGACAGGGGTCTCCTCCTCTGTTGCTTTCAAGGCAATGTTTCTATCTTTTGAGGAGGTTGGAGTGCTTCCTCTTCTTTCCTTCTCTTCTCTGGTTTTTAGCAGTTGCTCATAGGATTTGAGTTTTCCTAAGAGGGCATCTGTTGAGATTTCCTTTTGTCCTCTTGTATCTCTTATTGCCCATATTCTTGAGTCCCATGAACTTGGGAGACTCATTAATAGTTTGTCATTGATATCTGTGAGAGAGATCTCTCTATCCAGGCTCCTTAATTGATTGATGATCAGACTGAATCTGTCATACATCTCAGATATGCTTTCTTCATGCTTCTTTTGAAAGTTCTCATATTGAGAGATCAATAGAGCATTTCTATCTTTCCTTTCATCAGCACTTCCTTCTACCATCTTTGTAAGAGCCTCCCAGATTTCTTTGGTTGATTCACAGTCAACGACCTCTTGAAAGATTTCATCTGAGAGGGTTGAGACAAGAATGTTCACAGCTTTTGCATCACATGTTCCTTCCTTTTTCTCTTCAACTGTCCACTCAGCTATTGGGACAAGTGTTTGAGTCACTTCACCACTTGAGTCTCTTCTATAAGGCTTGGGAGGACCTGCCAAGACAACATTAAATAATTCTTCATCAATAGAATTCATATAAATCCTAATTCTTGTTTTCCAAATTGCAAACTTTTCAAGATTGCACATTGGTGGTCTGGTAGAAGCATAATCTTTGATTTGTGCCATGTGCAAAATAATTTTTAAGAAATATATATATATATATAAGAGGTAGGATCTTTGTGATCAAGGAGTTAACCTTTTTAGATCAACCTAGCTCTGATACCAATTGAAAGCGCACAGTTAACCTCACTAGAATTCTCTAGCGGGGGGGGGGGGGGGGGGGGGTGAATAGAGATTAAAAAAAGTTTGTGCAATTATATATATATATATATATGTGTAATAATCACAAATTTAAGCTTCCCACACACCAACAAGAATTAAGCAAGTAAAGAAGAAAAATAAGAAGAAAATCACAGCACAACACAAGGAAATATAGTGGTTCCCCAAACTTTGGGTAGTCCACTCTTCTACCCCCTTGGTAGGAATTCACTAACTTGCACTGAGTCTTTTGATAAGGAGACTCTTAGAACCACTACAACTAAATTATTTGAAGAGAGATTCTAAAAACTTTTTTACACAGTTTGAAAATGAAATAAGAATAAGATGAAGAAGTAGAACAAGTAGAAGAACAGAGATCAATATATGTAAGAATGAATCTTCTTCCTAGCAAGAAGATTAGAAGCACAAGTATAGTGAATATGATCTCTCTTCTATAGTGAGAAGGAGATTGTAATCTTTTCTCTCTTTTGTGAGAGCTTTCAGAATTTGCAGCGGAATGGTTTGAGAAGATGAAGGATTTTTCTTTGCTGCAGCACACTATCTCTTTTCTCAATTTTCTCACTCTTCACTTGGGAGCTCTTCCTCTTTTTCAAATGTATATGGTGGATCACTTCTTGTTATTCTCTGCCGACCTCCTCCTTATTTATAGCTCTGTTTAAAATATATTGCTAAAGGAGAATAATCAATTTAGCAGACAGAGAAATATAAAGAGATAAGAGTTTCCATAATCAATATTTCTGTAGAAGGAAAAGAATTCATTCTGATTTCAAATAATATCCATAATAATCTTGATCAAATAAGCCAAGAATCAAATAGAAGGAAATGCTGATTCAGAATGGCTATAAAAGAATAATATCATTCCATAAAAATCAGATCTACAGAAAGAAGGAAAGAGATCTGGCGTGTTTTTGAATTACTTATAGATATCGACGTGTGTCGATTACTATTCGGCGTAAACGTCGATTTCATCCTGGCTGGACGTCGAGAGGAGAATAAGGAAGGTGCGTCGACAAAGATGCGTCGACTTTATCAAATGCGTCGACTAGAAGTCAGAGGTACGTCGACTAAGATTACGTCGAATTCTTCTAAGAGTTACTTCGACTCATTCTGAGAGAAACGTCGACTATATTTCGACGTTGCGTCGAATACTATTCGACGCATATTTAGTTAGCCTAATTTTTCATACTTAGAATTTATATTCTTCTTAATTCTAGGGGTTAAGATAAATCATTTCCCCAACAATTAGATATTGTGTAAGCATTGAAATCACGCACACACGAAACCCTATAATCCTTCCTTCTTCTTCTTCCTTCCGACAACTCTCTGCAAACAAAATGGCGCTGAAGAATTATGATGAGAAAATCCCATCCGGAGGAGAACTTCTGAAAGGCAACTTTGAGAATTATGAGGAGGATCTAGACGTGGTCATAACCCTGCTGTATGTATCAGAGTTGGAATACATCCTGACTGAGCCAACTCATCTCTACAATTCAGCCGTCTCGGCCTTCTATGAAAATGCTGAATTTCACAAGTCTGAAAAGGAACTTCGCACAGTTATGGCTGGTCAACAGATTCAAGTGACTGCTGAAAGTCTATCCAAAATCCTCAAACTTACTGCTTTTGACAAGGATGAGACAGAAGAGGAAATCAAGGATGCAGATGTCTATGAAGGATTGACATGGTGCGGTTTTGAAACCAAACCATGTGGCAGCTTGCAGAGAATGCATATGAATCGTTAAGGCAAACTACTGACAAATATCATTGGAAAGGTTCTGTTATGTAAAACTGGCTTGCATGATCGAGTCTCTAAAGGGATGTTCAAAATACTGGTTAGGGCAATCTTAAACAAAAGGACTGATTGGGGAAAGTTGATGTTTGCCATGATCACAGATCACATACATTCTCCAAAATTTCAAAGAATCCTATCCCTGTATTTCAAGAATACTATCCCTCATCTCCTCAAAGCTTCAGAATCAATTCCTCTCCACTACCTCAAGAAGATAGATGTCAAAACAGTGAGCAGGTGGGAGAAGAGGTTCATAAGGAAAGATGTAGGTGAACCTTCTGCTCAAGACTCAAAGACCCCTGTCACAACACCTCAAGTTCCTCAAGAATCGCTGACTCTTGTTGAGGGGGAGCCTATGATAGAAGAATCCCCTCAAGAGGAGATGGATCCAGCTAATGAATAGCTACCTGAAAGAGAACCAAGTGATCATGCAGCTGTTGAACAACATGTTCCATCTGACAGGTCCTTAAATGATTTTGTCAATGATGAAATACATACATTTTCAGAAGGAGAAGAACATGAGCACCACTCAGAAACCCCTTCACCAATGGAGGGGGAGCAAACATGTCAATCAACAATGCTACCATCACATCCAAGAATGGAAGCTGAACCACATCCTATAATCAACACAGCTCCCACAGTTCCTTCACCTGACTTTATCTCATATATGGAAGGTACATTGGATAGACAAAGAGAAGAGTTTGAAGCCTATGTAAATCAGGCTATCACAGGCTGTAGAAATGATCTCTCTGCCAGGATAGATGTCCTCTAAGAAGATATCAATCATCTAAACCATCAGAACTCAAATGTATATCAAACTGCTGTAAATGTTGTGGCAAATACTGGGACTGAAATAGCCAACATAAATCAAGCCACCTTTCTAATTGGACAACAACTCAACAATGTGCTTGATAGATTGACTACTCTAAGAGACAACCAACAGTCCATCATACAAAATCAACATGTGTCCTTTACTGATTTTGAAGATGCCATCAATAGTGTTCTTCAGAGAATATCCTCCTCTGCTCAAGTTTCTTAGGAGCTTATGGACATTATAGGTGAAACATTACTGCACCACTTTCAAGTAAACCAAGATATTCTCTTAAATTCTTTCCAACAAGCTGTCAGGACATCTCAGGGCACTATTGGATGCCATAGGTAATCTGAATAACCTTCTGGCCAGACAAATTCAGGCTTGTCAAGCATCACTCTCTACAGAAATAATTTCAGAAGCCAGAAAGGTGGAGATAATGTCAAGCCACCATGCCATGTGGCTGGCAAATGAAGTAAGATTCTCTTTGGATCTGGCACCAATTGACTATGGGATAGACTACCAACATCCAATTCTTTAAGAAAATATCCATGAAGAACCATCTCAAAATGTAATGCCTGAAGCCCCTGCAGAACAATATCAAGGGCTTGAGAGCTATCAAGAGTATTTTGTTGATGTGCCTGCAAGTGGAAGTAGGCAAATCAGGAAAAGTAAAAGACACTCTGTTGACCTTGAAGAGCAAGAAGCTAAGAGGAGGAGAATGGAAGAAGTTAAGAAAAATCCTAACTTTGAAGAGTGGAGCCCTTGCTCAAAGGATATCATCCTGAACACCTGGAATCTATACCAGCAGGGAAAGTATGATAGGGGAACCTTCTATAGCTCAGAGGAATGGAAAATATATGAGATATGTGAAGCTGAAAGACGGGATTATTGGAACAAGATCAAAATGGGAGAAACCTCAGTGCCTGCACATGCACCTCTCAGATATCACCGCAAGCCCTATAACTACTTTGAAAGACAAAAGCAGAAACATGATGAAGCTGAGAAGTCAAAGAAAGCAGGACCTTCTGTCAAAGGCAAAGATGTTCAAAAGGATTAAAAAGAAGAAGGATTCTAGAAATCACTTGCAAACTTCTATGCTTTACATTTTTGTATCTGATATATATTGTTAATGTACTGGGTTGTTGTTAGTTAATATATGCAGTGATCAAATGCCCAATTTATTGTCAATCATTATATTTGTGAGAAAGACCTATCTATACTTATAAGTTCTGGCTTCTTCAAATAGGGGGAGATTGTTGGGTATTGTGCCTTCAATGTCTCTAGATTTGAAGAAGGAACACAAGTATAGATAAGCTAAGTTGTGTCTGACGATGTGTTTAACGTCATGTGATGATAGATGCATCAAAGCTATATCAGCAGTATATAGATGATAAAAGTAATGAGAATTAACTAAGTAAAATATCGTCTCAAGACTCAGCAAAAGAATTGAGGAGAAAAGTATCATATCGTCGAAATAGTTTTGAATATATCGTCTTGATGAAGACACATCATCTTGAAGGTTGAAGAAAGCGTGTCATGGAAAAAGCTAAGTTCAGATGTCGAAGACATCGTCTTGAAGAAAGCTTGTCGTGGAGAAAGCTAAGTTCAGATGTCGACAACATCGTCTTGAAGAAAGCTTATCGCAGATAAAACTAAGATGTCTCTACGATATTATCTTGAAGAAGAAGCTCAACCTTAAAGGCTAAAATATATAACTCCTTAATTCATAAAGAATGGGTCACATGGACAAACATCGGCTTGAAGACTTCATGACATCTAGAAGATCAAGACGATATCATCCTGAACAAAGACAGTCAGCTTGAAGAACAAATCAAAGTCTTATTCAAAGCAACATCTCGACGATATCGTCAAGAAGAAATAATATCGTTGAGATATTACATTAAGCTTTGAAGAAGGATGTATGTCGACTTAATGGAATCATACTACTATGAAGATTAAAGACATATTGTATATAAGGAAGTATCTCGACGATATCGCCTAGAAGAAGCAATCTCGTTGAGATAACAAGCCAAGTACTGAAGCAGAAAGTATATCAACGACATCGTCATGAAGAATATCTGTTGATCAAGACGATATCGTCTTGAAGGAGAAACATCATCTTGTTAGGTTGTAGAGCAGCTTTTAATGCGCATACATTCTTGGAAATGAATATTCAGGGAATGTGCACACCGCCTATCTTGTGCACAAACCAAGAAGCAATAAATGATATATTCTCTGCAGAATATGGTCGTTACACAATACTTAAGAAATAAATTTATTATTCTGTATTCTACAAGTTCCAAGAAAGGCTAGTAATTATGAAAAAGAATTGCCAATTCTGCAATACGTTTTCAAACGGGAAATTGATTATGGAATAATCAATAAGGGCTTTTATGCAAAATTGCAGAGCATATAAAAGAAAATAATTTTATCTACAGGAACGTACTTGCTCAGTATTCTCTCAAGTTTTATACTCACACATATTTTCTGAAGAGAGAAAGAAAAGAATCAACAAAAAGAAGAAAATTTCATTGTTGTTGTGCTGTGAAGATCTACAGAAGATTCTAAAGAAAGGTTCATTGATCCACAAGATCTTTGGGCTTATTGCTATAAGAAGAAGAAGAAGATCTGTGATTCAAGTTTTCATTTCTGAAGTCTTCTCTTCTACAACAACATCTCTGTATTACTTTGTAGGTCTCTTTGTGAGTCTGAGCTGGTAGGATCTAGTGATAGATCTGAGTTGGTATGGTTCTTGGTGAACCTGAGTTTGGTAGGATCTTGTTGAAGATCTGAGATTGTAGGACTTGTAAAGTCTGAGCTTTGTAGGGTTCTGTGTGAACCTGAGTTGTAAGATCTGATTATAGTGAAAAGGTCTAAGTTGGAGAAGTTGCCTAGTCTAGCACACTGCTAGATAGGTGGGAGGGATAGTGGACTACCTTTAGACACATTGTCTAGTTGGGAACCACTATAAATCATTGTGTGTTTTCTGTGATGCTTGTGTGTTGTGATAGATAAATTCTTAAATAGCAAAAAATTTTGAAAACACTTAATCACTGTTGGAGTTGGGGAACACTTCTAGTCAGGGTTCATCGAACGGCGTTAAACGAATGGAGAAGGGTTCGTTGAACGGCGTTCGATGAACGGAGAAGGGCTCGTCAAACTCCGCCTGCGTTCGTCGAACGGGTCCTTAAGTTATGGCGTCTCAGCGGATGTAGCTGAACTGTCTCAGCGCATATACATGCCGTCTCAGCGGATGTAGCTGAACTATTTCAGCGCATATACATGCCGTCTCAGCGGATGTAGCTGAACTGTCTCAGCGGATTTACATGCCGTCTCAGCGAATGTTGTTGAACCGTCTCAGCGAATGTTGTTCTAAGCCCGGTTTGGCGCCCTATTTAAAGGGTGCGTAACCCTGGTTTAGGGTTAAGCCTAAGAGAGTGCAACAGTGTTTCTGGCGGAGGTTCCTCCGTTCTTGTCTGAAGAGGATTGAGTGAGGTAGGATCGGTTTCTTGATCCTTGTAACCTTGTAAGCTGTAATCCGATTTGGTGAATAGAACAACGTGAAGAGGAAGGGGAGAGGGGACATAGCCCGGATTGGGGTGAACCTCTGTAGATCTGTGTGTCTTATGTGATTGAGCTGTTATTCTTGTGAATTTTTCTTTCGAATTTCTCATCTCGTCATACCTTATTTCTTTACATTTGGTATCAGAGCGAGGTTCTTGATCCTGGATATGGGTTCTGGCGGCGTGCGGATCGAGATCGAGAAGTTTGACGGAAGTCAATTCGATTTATGGAAGATGAAGATGGAGGATATGTTGATTGATCGAGATCTATGGTCTGCGATCGAAGATGATCCTCCCGTTGCTAAGGATGGAGAGAATGATGCGAGCGCATCGAAGGGGAAATCTGCAGAGGCGACTGCAGAGGTTGTAGCGGAGGCTACGGCCTGGATGAAAATCGATCGGAAGGCCAAGGGCCTGATCCGGTTATTTCTAGCAGATTCAATCTTGAATAACGTCATGGAGGAGACATCAGCACGAAGTCTGTGGCGTAAGTTGGAATCCCTCTACCAGAGCAAGTCCCTGGTAAACAAATTGCTCTTGAGTAAGAAATGGTATAAACTTCGAATGCGTGAGGGCGATTCGTTTTCGGAGCACTTGACTCAATTCAATACCATTGTGAGTCAGTTAATCTCGATTGGTGAGAAGATCTCAGATGAGGATAGAGCCATCACCTTGTTATGCTCGCTGCCAGATTCATGGGACAATCTGATTGTCGTGATTGGGGGGAGTGGAGACAAGGAAATGTCATATGATACTGTATGTGCAGCTCTTTTATCTGAGGAGACCCGGAAAGGAGGTTCTGAGGTGACGAGCAAAGGTGCTTTGAGTGTATCTAGATCTCGTCCTCAATAAAGGGAGAGCAAGCATGGTGGATATCGAGATAAGTCTTGAGGTAGATCCAAGAGCCAAGAGAGGGAGAAGAGTAAGAAGCCCGTTCGGTGCTGGAAGTGCAATGAGACTGGTCATGTGAAGTCTCAATGTCCGAATAAGGCCGTTCAGAACAAGGAGACACCGACAACTTCTGGTACGAAGAAGGAGGGCAACGGCGGTGACATGTACATCACTGCCGCGTGCATTGCTCAGAGAGATTCTGATATGTGGTTTGTAGACACGGGAGCATCATACCACATGACCCCTTATAGGCACTGGTTCTGTGAGTATGAGAGGTTTGATGGTGGAGATGTCATGCTGGGTGATGATTCTGCTGTGCAGATTATTGGGCGTGGCAAGGTGATGTTGAAGTTGTCTAATGGAATCACAAGGTCTCTTCCCAATGTGATGCACATTCCAGGGATGAGTAGGAATCTAATCTCTGTGGGTTCCATGGTGGATGCAGGAGTGCACTTCAGCTGTGACAAGCAATCTTGCAAGATGACAAGAGGGGGAATGGTGATTGCCAGTGGAGTGAAACATGGAACACTGTATACTCTGCTTGCTGATACAGTGGTTCCAAGTGGGGCTCTTATCTCTGAGAGCCAGGAGGCTGACCAGTAGGAGGTGTCCAGGCTGTGGCCTCATCGGCTTGGGCATATCAGTGAGAAGGCGATGTCAGTCGTGGCATCTCGTCAGATGGTGGAAGGGGTGCCAGAGTGATCCACAAGCTTTGGGTTCTGTGAGCATTGCCTGCTTGGCAAACAGACCAGAGTAAGCTTTCGTGGGATGGGCACGAGGGCAACTGAAGTGCTGGAGTTGATATACAATGATGTGTTTGGGCCAACTCCAGCTCCATCTCTTGGAGGCACAAGGTACTATGTGTCCTTTACTGATGACCTCTCACGTTACTCCTGGACCTATTTTCTCAGGTCCAAGTCAGAGGTTCTGGACAGGTTTAAGGAATTTAAGAACCTGGTGGAGAACCAGTTGGAGAGAAAGGTAAAGGTCCTCCATTCTGACAATGGAGGTGAGTACTGCTCTGATGCTTTTGAGCGGTACTGTACTGAGCAGGGGATTGCACTGCAGAAGACCACATTGTACACTCCAGAGCAGAATGGAGTGTCGGAGAGTCTGAACAGAACCTTGATGGAGAAGGTCAGGTGCATGCTCAGTTGGGCAGGCTTGGGGAAGGAGTTCTGGGCTGAAGCAGTGGCGACTGCAAATTACCTGAAGAACAGGTCCCCTACATTTGCTGTGGAAGGATGTACACCCTTTGATGCCATCTTCAAGAGAAAGCCAAATTTGGCCTATGCTCGTGTGTTTGGGTGTGATGCATATGTTCACATTCCAAAGGAGAAGAGGGGGAAGCTTGATGTTAAATCTGAGAAGTGCATCTTCGTGGGTTACAAAGAAGGCATAAAAGGGTACAAGATTTGGAACCCTGTGACTAGGACTGTAACATTCAGTAAGAATGTGGTGTTTTATGAAACCAGTCCACAGGCAGTCACACAAGCTGAGAAGGCTAAAGAAGTAGAGAAAGAGACAGTGGTGGTGGAAGGAAGTTTTGAGAAAGGAGCTACAAGTATTGGGGCTGAATCTGATTCTGAATCAGATGATTTGGAGGTGGTGAGAAGTGCTGATGAGTCAGAAGATGGAGCTGAGGAAATTCTACTGATGAGGAGATCAACAAGGGAAAGAAGGGCACCAGTGAGATATCCCCAATGTGCAGTGGCTGCACAATGTTGCTTGAGTATGCTTGGTGAAGATCCAACCTCTGCCAGTGATGCTAGATCAATGGCTGATTCAAATGAGCATGGTGGATGAAATGGAGTCTCTGAGGAAGAATCATACTTGGTGTCTATGTAAGCTTCCAAAGGGGAGGAAGGCCATTGGAAGCAAATGGGTTTTCAAGCAGAAGGTGAAGGGTGATGGCACTGTGGAGAAATATAAGGCAAGGTTGGTTGCAAAGGGATTCTCCCAGGTCGAAGGTGTTGATTATGATGAGATCTTCTCACCGATAGCCAAGATGACGTCGATCAGACCGGTACTCTCTATTGCGGCAACGCATGACTTAGAGATCGAGCAGATGGATGTGAAGACGGCGTTTCTTCACGGTGATCTGGAGGATGAGATATACATGAAGCAGCCGGAAGGATTCGAAGCCAAGGGCAAGGAGGATCAGGTTTGCAGGCTGAAGAAGTCCCTGTATGGACTAAAAAAATCTTCGAGGATGTGGTACCAGAAATTCGACACCTACATGCTGGAGTTAGGTTTTGAAAGATCGAATTCGGACCACTGTGTGTACATCCAGAGAAAGGGAGAGTAGTTCATCTTCCTGACACTTTATGTAGATGATATGCTATTGGTGGGCAATAGTGTCAGGATGATCCAACAAGTAAAGAAGCTGCTCTCAACCAAATTCGAGATTAAGGATTTGGGGCCAGCAAGTGTCATCTTGGGAATGCAGATTTCCAGGGATCGAAGCAAGAAGAAGCTTTAGTTGCGGCAGCAGAGGTACGTCGAGGAGATGTTGCAGAAGTTTAATATGATGGACTGCAAGACAGTGGGAGCACCAATGCCAGTTGGGTGCAAGTTATCTGCAGAGTTGAGCCCAAAGGCACCTGATGAGGTAGAGGACATGACAAAGCTCCCTTATGCTAGTGCTGTGGGAAGCTTGATGTACGCCATGTTCTGCACTCGCCCTGACATTGCTCAAGCAGTGGGAGTGTTGAGTCGATATATGGTTACACCAGGAAAGGAACACTGGAATGCTGTGAAGCGTGTGTTCAGGTATCTCCAAGGAACTTCGAATTACTCCCTATGTTTTGAAGGAGCTGGTGAAGGAGGAGTCCTGGACGTGGTTGGGCACGTGGACTCAGATTGGGGAGGTTATCTGGATAGCAGGAGATCCACCAGTGGGTACGTGTTCACACTGTTTGGAGGTGCAATCAGTTAGAGGCAATGCGTGGTGGCACTCTCGTCGACGGAAGCGGAGTACATGTCTCTTACTCATGCAAGCAAGGAGGCCATATGGCTGAGGAGGCTAAGTTTGGAGCTCGGGTTTGAGCAGGGGCCATTGAAGCTGCGGTGTGACAGCCAAGGGGCTACTAAGCTAGCCAAGAATCCAGCCTTCCACGCATGAACCAAACACATTGACATCCAGTATCATTTCATCCGGGAGAAGGTGGAGAAGAAGGTAGTTTGACTGGAGAAGGTGGACACGATGGAGAACATCTCTGATTTTCTTACCAAGGCGGTTCCTGTTGCCAAATTTCAGTGGTGTGCAACGGACGTAGGGTTGAAGAGGAAGGTTGGAGGAGCAGCTTTCGTCGGAGGAAGGTGTTCACCAAGTGGGAGAATATTGGAGTTGGGGAACACTTCTGGTCAGGGTTCGTCGAACGGAGAAGGGTTCGTCGAACGACGTTCGACGAACGGAGAAGGGTTCGTCGAACTCCGCCTGCGTTCATCGAACGGGTCCTTAAGTTATGTCGTCTCAGCGGATGTAGCTGAACTGTCTCAGCGCATATACATGCCGTCTCAGCGAATGTAGTTGCAGCGCATATACATGTCATCTCAGCGGATGTAGCTGAACTGTCTCAGCGGATTTACATGCCGTCTCAGCGAATGTTGTTGAACCGTCTCAGCGGATGTTGTTGTGAGCCCGGTTTGGCGCCCTATTTAAAGGGTGCGTAACCCTGGTTTAGGGTTAAGCCTTAGAGAGTGCAATAGTGTTTCTGGCAGCGGTTCCTCCGTTCTTGTTTGAAGAGGATTTAGTGAGGTAGGATCAGTTTCTTGATCCTTGTAACCTTGTAAGCTATAATCCGATTTGGTGAATAGAACAACATGAAGAGGAAGGGGAGAGGGGACGTATCCCGGATTGGGGTGAACCTCTGTAGATCTGTGTCTTCTGTGATTGATATGTTATTCTTGTGAATTTTTCTTTGGAATTTCTCGTCTCGGCACACCCTATTTCATTACAATCACCCCCCTCTAGGTGTAGTTTATAGACAACCCATAATCTTTCAATAGTTTTTCTCAAATTTATGACGGTTGCAGTCTCCGCGGTCAAAGCGAACATTTCCGAAGTTCCAGCGAAACTTGAAAATATGCGGGAATCATTTTTGCCCGGAAGTCCGCAACCTCTCCTTTTCGGTCAGATTGATCAGCTTCAGCTGTCTCCAATTTGGGAGATCGCCTAGACCGTCTACCCCCTCAAGAAATTTTCCCAAGGCAGATGCTATCAGTTTCTAATAAGATCGCCAGATTGCGTAGTCTAGGGTTTTCCTTCCTTTTTGTTATTAGCACCCCTCGTCTCTGCCCTGGTTCTCCTGTACCCCGGGCATCCCGTAATTTTTGAATCTGCCCATTTGGGAAGCCTCCGTGTCTATAAATAGAGGGGTAGGGGTACTTGAAAAGGGACTTTTGGCTTCGAACCTCCAACTTACAATCTATGTAAGCGGTCTCGAATTTTGTCGCTTTTCTACCTCTTACTCTGACATGTTCTAGACCCCTCTCCTGTAACCTCTTTTGAGATTAATCGAAGCAGTTTTTCTCTCAGAGGTCCCCCCTCTGGTATTCTCCATCCCAAGTAACCTGCACTCCGCGGTCTCCCCCCATCTCCTCTTAGTGTGAGTTTTGGAGGTACAATTTTGGTGCCAATAGGCAGTTTGGAGCACTTGACCGCCCAATTCACATTTCTAAAAGGTTACAACAACTTTGATACCCTCCCCGAGGAAAGAAATGTTGCTTCTATTCCACGCACACCTGCCCAACTGATCATCTCAGTCTGTGGACCTCTCATTATTACGACCTATTAAGAATGCATGTTATTTTCTAGACTTCTTTATGAACTGACAATGCTGTTAAAAGTATCATTTGAACTCATCATTCAGGCATGCATAAATCTGACCGCAGGTTGTATCCTCAAAGTTATTTCAGTGGGACATGGAATATAATACTCTAAAGTTTAATTATGTTCTGTGGTCAAATAAATAATGACCGCCTGGCCGCATTTATCTTTATTTTCTAAATAATTGAGTCTTGACTTCAAGAATATATGTGACAATTTCATTATCTATCGTGGTTTATCTATTCAAAAGGCTTATCATTATATTTTATGGGAGAGTTCACATTACTTATATTGGCAATCAACTGAACAATTAATCGCGCGATCTTGTCAATTGGGAAATAATTCAAGGTAGGCTTGCTTGAAATCAGAGATTATTCTTCTATATTATCCTGAATAATTGTGGTCTTCGTTACTCTTAACCGCTTGATCGCTTCATCATCATATAATCTGACATGAAAAGGTTCAGACCGCCTTATCTCTGTGGAGAGGCGAGATGGTTCTTATGAAATGGTTATGAAAATTTTCTGAAGTCTCTAAGTATAATAAATGTGCGGACACAATAATATATGACTGCGCGGATCGCCTATCTCAAATAAATTGTAATCGAAATGAATATTCAATATCAACACCGCAACAAAAGTGACTGGAAAGGAAAAGCTACTGCGAGTTAATTAGCAAAAGTATCTTTTCAAAAAGTTGATTACATTGATTTCTGTTCGCATGGTTAACAAAAAGGAGACTGCGCACTTTAAGAAAAAAAATGACATCATAAAGTAGATCCTATATAGTCATACGTTCAGTTGTCGCTTTTCTTAATCTTCTTAGTCGCCGACTCGTTCGATGAACTCTTAGTTTTATCAGCAGATTTTTCCGACGCTTCAGTTGAACTTGAGGAAGAACCCAAGCTTAAGCTTGAGCTAGAATGAGTAGCAGTGCGATCACTTGAGCCCTTTGACTACAAGGTCTCAGCTTCTACTTTCTTTTCCCGTCCTTTCCCTTCTTCTTACTTTCCTCTTCATTTTCATCTTACTTCTCTATGCACGTCGTCGACCTCAACTTCGGCTTTGTCTCCTTCTCCTCCTTCTTCACTAGAGACCTCCACGAACTCTTCTGGATCCATGTACGCCAGGTCTAGATAGATGTTCGCAAAGCTGACGTTATAAAATTCTTCTTTGAGAGCACCGCGGGCTCTTAGGTGATCAATGGTCTATTTAGAGGTTTCTTTGCAATGTTTGAACATCTCTTTCTGAAACCCCGGGTTCGCAGGGTCATATGCTTTCTGCAATCAAAAGTGTTAGTGTATGCGGTTTAGGTTATAGTTAATCGCACAGACCACATTTTAGTCCTTTACCTCTGCTTCTTCTTCCAAGTTGGCAACAACCCTCAATTTCTAGCAGAAAGAGCGGCCCATGTAATGGTTCAGAACAGTGCTCCTCGCCGTCGCTTATGCGACATTGCGGCAAGGTCCTCTGACCGAATGCTCCTTAGCTTCTCTAAATTCCTTCTCCCATACAGGACTGAAGTGACCATGGTGGTATGGCAGCTAGTCTTTTCATTCTTCCATGCGGGTAGGGAAGCCAAGATCGTGACAATTTTGCCTTTCTTATCCCAACGCAGCAGCGGCTTGCCGTCAAGATCTTTGACAGCTTTTCCCACGTTGTCCATGAGGAAGGGTTTGTCAGAAGAGCCCGCTTCCTCAGTGCCTTCCTTGACCTCTCTTTCTTTCCCTCTTTTCTGCCTCAACTCTCTTTGGGTTAGCACCTCCCCTTTCGGTCTCTGTGGTTTGTTCCGAGGAATCTTTAAGATCACTGAGAAAATAAGAGGGTAAGTTTCTTTAGTAAAATTTGCGGCTAATGCGGTTTTCTTAAGCTTATTTGCAGGATATGACTTACTTTCCTCAAAAGTTACATCTGCGACTACCGACAGTAAAGGAAGATAGTGGAGAATGTCTAACAGTTCGCCAACAAGAAATTCCACAATCTTCGTCTCAATCTCAGACAACTTTGGTGACTAGAACATATTATCTTTGCAGTTTTGAGGTTGTGTTGGTAGACCGCTGAAGTCGCCCTCAAATATAAGAAACCACTCAGTCCAATTATGAATCTTATTCGACAGGTTGACGATCTTCACCCCGCTACATCCAAAGTACAAGAGACCTTTGAACTCTTCTTCCATCTTTCCCTATTTCAATGACTGCACCGAGAAGATGTTCCTAAAAATATTCATGGAGAAGTGGACACATTTTGACCGGAGATAGATTATAAAAGAAAAGATCGTCGTGATTGAGTTTGGCGGCAACTGACCGGGGACCACCCCATAATGGTCAAAAATTACAACAACTTCCCAGGGAAAAGGGGAGTTGAAACCATAGTCGAGATGATCTAAGGGAATGGCAATCAAGTTCTCCGCCCCAGAATTGATTCCCTCTTCTTCTCACGGTAACTGCACAATCATCTGTGTCTGGACCATATGCATGCCTAAAAAGCCTCTAAATTCTGTGCTGGAAATCCTAGAAGGCTTGTGCTTTGCGGTCAAGAAAGCTTCACTGACATCTACTTATGCGATAACCATGATTGGAGACCACCCTGCTTCTGCTTCAGCCGCATCAACAAATATTTCATTTTTCATTCCCTTGTTTGCTTTATTTATAGAATTCCAAGGCAAACCCTAGCAGGATAATAAGAAATCTGACCATGCGGTTAGAATTCAGACCACACGACTAATGTCTATCTACTTAAACTCAGAAGAAAAGCACAGAGAACATCAAGCATTCAACATCAAACTGCATTAACCACAAAGAACACTCATCACAAGCATTTCACAGGTAATAAAGTGCATTAAAATACATATATTAAAATTAATATTAACATTTGTTCACAGAAAATTAATGAAAATGCACAGTGTGCCCTCTGAGTTTTCTCTAGAGGGGGGTGAATAGAGTTTTAAAACTTTTACCCTATTATGCGCACACAATAAAAACTCTTCTAATAACTTTGTAGTCAATAATACCAACACAGAACAATATAATCATAGAAAACATAAAACAGTAAGAAGTAAAGAAACAACACAGAAATGCAAGCACAGAAGACACAAAGGTTTATAGTGGTTCCCCAAAATATAGGTAGTCCACTCTTCTACCATCTTGGTAGGAATCCACTATAAGTGCCTGAGTATTTTGATAAGGAGGCTCTCAGAACCAGCCACTAAGTCTTTTGATAAGGAGACTCTTAGAACCACACACAGAGTCTTTTGATTAGGAGACTCTTAGAATCACTGAGTCTTTTGATAAGGAGACTCTTGGAACCAACTGAATCCTTTGGAGAGGGATTCTTAGGACTCTTTCTCAGTTACAAAATAAAGAAGAGAAGTAAAGAAGAAGAAGAAGAAGAGGAGGAGGAGGATTCTGCTGTATGAATCCTTCTACAGCTGTTAGCTTTTGATGTTCTTCAGGATCTGTATAAAATAAACCCTTGCTTATGGTAGAGAAGAATGCAAGGGTTATGAGCTTTTGATCCTTGTGATCTTTGTACTTTAGTTTGCTTGTTGCTGTAAGATGTGAAGAAGAAGGAACCTTGTTTTCCTGTATAGAGTTCTTCTTATTTTTTTGTCTAAGAGAGCTTAAGGAAGAAGAAGGAGACAGAATAATAATATTAGTTTCTTTTTTTACCGTGTATACTTATTCTTTGTCGAATAGTATTTGAATTTCTTTCCTCTTCTGTTCTATCCTTAGAAAGAATATCTATTGGACATTATGTATTTCCTTCTATTTCTGTTTACCGACCCGTCCATCTGATTTGAATAACTTCCAAGAATGTTCTTGCTATCTATCTGGAGCACTCCATTCCATTCTTGGTAATAAATTAGCCGTTAGAAGTCAGACCATAGTCTTCGATGCCTTCTAAAAAGGCATTAAAAAAGCTAGCAAAAGACCTTCCATTTTTGACTGTATTCAACGTAGCACCGATTTCATTTTCCACTCTATTCGACGCACCTCCGAGTTCTTATAGAAGCAGGTTCGAATTCCTTCTTAGCCCTAAATGAACTCAGATGTCGACGTTGTGTCGAATCCTTATCGACGTATCTGTCGAGTTGAAGACTTGGACTTAAACTTCATCTTCTGCGTTGAATTGAAATCGAAGTTACGTCGACTTCTACGATGGATTTGACTGGCTCTTCCTTTTGCGCTGAGTTCATTTTGACTTTGCGCTGACCTCACTTGATACTTCGACTTCGGTATGAGTTACTTCTACTTGTATTCAAAGTTGCTTCGACTTGTAGTCGAAGTTGCGTTGACTTCTATTCGACGCAAGTTTAACTCAACTAAATTTTGTGCTTATTTTGGGCAGGTCGTGACACTCTAGTGTGAGTGTGATATCTTAGGACATCTAATGACCAGATTACCCTCTATATACAACATGTGTAATATATCCTAGATTATGAAATCACTTTAATATAATTTGTTAGATAAATCACAAGGGTGTTTTTCCCAACAATTATACATCACAAATATTACAAGTTCTTATAAGAATGAAAATAAGAAGTCGCGGTCAAGGATGATGAGCCTGGCGGTCTCTTCCGATATATGTTGCATCCTCTTGCATCTGACCAATGGCAGTGAGCATTAGCGACATATAGTGGTTGGCTCGATAAGTTGATGAAGCCGCAAAATGTCCTTGTCTAATCGTTCAAGAGGAATTAGGGTTTCAGCGAAGTCGCTCACTCGCCATGATGCCCTGCAGGAATGTTGGTTGATGTGCCCACCTTAACCACAGCGCTTGATCATCTCAACTTCTCATTCTCGATGTTCAAAGCCAATGATTTATTTCTATAGTACTGGACTTCTTTTTCCAGTACCTAAACGCTTTCAGCCTGGACTTGCATCTCCTTTTTGAAAGTCGCAGCTTGTGCTCTCATCTGCTCCTGGAGGGCTGCTTCCCTTTCTCGCATCCGATCCTCAATGGATCTCTCCCTTTCTCTTATTGACCTCATGTCCTTGATCATGAGACCCAGAATTTCCCTCAGCAATGGTGGCAAAGGATCCGCTAGCATACCACATCTTTGGTAAAAACACAATGACATGGTAAGAAATAACTTATGTTTAAAGTAAAATAATGTGCAGTAAAGGTGAATATAGTATACTTTCTATCTCTAAAGAAGGGAGATCGCAAATGTGTGAAGACTCATCAACTTCTTTGATAACCACGGGAAGTGCAATTAGAGAGGGGCAGATAGGATGCCATAACTGGTCGGGATCCATTAGCTTAAGTTGTTGCTTTCGCGATCGCTCCCCTTCTTTTCGCCCTCACTTTAGGTCCTCATGGATTAGCGGATGGATACCATCCAGAAGGTATAACTAATATTTCTGGCCGCTTCTCAGGAGGCAAAGGTTTAAAAATAGCTGGAGGGAATGAGGACAACAATCTCAATTTTGAGACCGCCCTAGCCTTACCCATCCTGATCGCATTCACCACCTCCACCCGGTCCGTAGCAGCAACATTTAATGCAGCTTGTTTATTTGTTGAGTCATTGCTCTCATCGTCGGCCAGACCGACCTTCTCCAACTTGGTTCACACCCGTATCTCACGCTCTGCCTCCTCCTGGACTGCCTTGGCCTTAACATTGGCCTCATTCTTCTTCCCATCCTCCTTAGAAAGAGTATGGACATGTGAGTTGACCACAAAGTTATCCTCACCACATACTCTTCAACGTCAACATCAATCAGAGACCGCGACACCTTTTCTCCTTTATTTGGAACAGCCTTGTCTGGAGACCACGACATCTCCCCCTCCTCACTAACAATGGTATCAGGGTTAACCATGTCATCCTTCACTACCAACTTCTCTTCCATAATTTTCCTATTCTTCTCTTTCTTCTCTTTCCTATGCAGATCATGCTTAGGTGATGTGTTGTCTAGCTGCTTCCTCTTTTTATCCTCTTTTTCAGACTTGCCCACTTGCACTTGTAGTTGCCTAAGCCTATCTACGGTAGTCTCCATCTTCTTCAACATCGACATGACAGTCATGGAATGATTTGCTTGCCGCTCAAGTTTGGCAAGGGACTTATCCCCGTCGAAGCTAATTTTAGTATCCGGTAGGCACAAGGTAACTTGTTCAGAGGGGGAGTGTTCACCACATCAACAAATGGTGATGACTATGGAGTGACCGCGATAGTGTTCTTTGCGGTCTCATTAGCCTTACCGCCTTCTTTGAAACTAGTAAATGCGTGGCTACCAATCTTCTTTGCGATCGTTTTGTTGGCAGGAGAAGACCGCGTCCTCACCACGCTCTCCAGCCTTGACAACATAGTCATGTTGGACTTAATTAATGTGATCTACCAACACTTAATTGTGAATCGAGAGAAGGGCGCCGTTGTAGAAGAATATTTTAAAAATTCATAGCCCAACAACCATATTTATTGATTTCCTCATTATTAAAGACATGTCGTAGTCTCCACGGTTAAATCAGACATTTTTGAAGTTTCAAAAAACTTGAAAATGTGAGGGGATCATGTTTACCCAGAATTCCGCGAACAACTTTATGCATGCTTTTCGGTCATGTCGGTCCGCTTCTATTGTGACCTCCCATGCAGATTCAGACTTCTCAACAGCCAACTTTAGGAAGATCAAAGACTAGACTCCATTCTGACCTCCGGACCACGCTGTTAAATTCCTTTCTCCTTTTTATTGCTAATTGCACACAATGTAACCTCTAATCCATGCCCGGTTCTCCTATACCCCGGGCAACCCATACTTTTGGAGCCTACCCATTCGGGCAGACCCCCCACTACTATAAATTGGTGTGAACAGTACCCAGAAGGCACACTAATTCAAATCCTCAACTTCATCACCTTTAGCTGCGGTCTCGAATCTAGTTCTTTCTCGATCACCTATTCACTAGGTAATGCGATCTCTTTATCTTGTAACCACACCTTTTTGATGAACTAGTATTGCCCATAATAAGTGGTATTCATTGATGCGGGTAAATCTAGTCTCACCTCCCTGTGGCCCTCTTTTCTGTCCCTTCTGCCGAGAAGTAACCGACAACTCGCAGTTTCTCCTTCGGTGTCCCTTAGCATGAAGTTATGAGGGTGAATTTTGTTCACCGACACCCCTAGCAAAGGCAGCATCGGAGGCATGGATGTGGTTGCATCTGCATGGTGAAATATACCAAGGCAATAATAAGTCTTTTATATAAGCATTACAAACAAAAAACTGTTGGAACATGGTCTTCCGCATCTCCTAGGTTTGAGAATAACAAATCCTATGTGTATTTGATCTTGTGTGTTTAAGTGTGCAGGAAACAAAGCCCATATGACTCAAGGATGGCATAAGAAGGTTGCCCCCAAAATTGGGTCAATAATCCCAACATGCCCACTAGCGCCGGCGGTAACATCTAGTGCCCGACGCTAGAGATGAGTAGCGCAATTCCGGGAGCACATATAGAAGGAGCTAGCTCCTGGCGGTAGAAGATAGCGCAGGCGGTAGCGCAGAGCACATGAGGCAAGACGGAAATGTTTCCTCGGATTGAAGATTCCCCCGCGCAGAATAATGCCTAATCCGGGATAGCGCCGGCGGTAGCGCAAGCGCAGTCGCTAGTGCTGAGGCTATAAAAAGGACCCATTGGATTTGTCTTTATCATCCTCTTCAAATCCCAAATTCCAGAGCTTCGTGCCACGGCATAACGAGGAAGGTTCAGAGGGATACTCCCACAAATCCATGAAGGCTTAAGGAGATCCGTGGAGAAGATTTCAACACGCGTCATCATCGTGACAAAAGACCGTATCGACTATGATCATACTCTGCGGGTCTTCGTCTACTTCTCCAAGAAATCCATATAGGGTTTTTTTTATATTGTTATCATTTTATTTTACATTTTTTCTGTAATTGTTTAGTGATCTCGCCTCGTGTTGGCGACTAGGTCTAGGTAGGACTTAGGGCTAAAATTCGCCTAGTGTTGGCGACTAGATCTAGGTTAGGTCTAGGGGGTGCTCGAGGCCATATCCGGGGAGGGATTGGCTAGAGCAGCTTGAGGCCGAATTCGGGGAAGGATAGGCTAGGGCCACCGATTCGTGGGGATACGTGTCAGGATAGAAAATGAAAAAGAGTTTTTATTATTATTCGCCTCAGATTTCTAGCGTTATAGAAATCTAGTTTTTGTAATCAATTTTATTAATAGTAATCATGTCTCTCTTTGTGTACTAAAATTGATTTTGTTCTTCATGTATCTCAATTGCTTATTATCATCTTCTTCATCATAAAACAATTTAGATCTTTATTAAAACTACTATTTTAATCTCTTATCATAAGCAAGTATTTCAAAATATAAAGAAAAGTTTTCAAACCCTTATTGACCCCCCCCCCCCCCCCCCCTCTAAGGGTGCCTACCGATCCAACAAGTGGTATCAGAGCAGTTTTATTCCAATCGGCTTAACAACTGGGAATAATGGCGTCTCATGATCTCGCTTCTATTAGTGGGGCAAATTTTTATGAAGAAGAAAAATCACTAGCACCACCTTTATTTAAAGGGACAAATTATAAAGGTTGGAAAATTTTAATGGAAAGATTTATTAAAACTATAGATATCGAAGCAGGGAATCTAGCAATAGTAAGACCAGCGGATGAATCAAATAAAAAGGAATGTCATCTAAATGCAAAAGCCAAACACTATTTATTTTGTGGTCTATCAAATGAAGTTTTCAAATTAATATTGTTTTTCTAGTGCATACAAAGTACGGAAATTTCTTGAAGAAATGTATGATCTTCCTCTCGCAGGTATGGAACAAACACAGGAGGAGAAGGACATACAAGGACCCACCATTATTCAAGAAGATCTCTCTCGTAGCAAAACCATGGAGATCATGGAAATTAACTTAGAAGAAGAGAGCAATACATCAAGAGAAAAAGAAGATGAAAATGCATCAATGGAAGAGGAGTGCCAAAAGGATGTCAAAGGAACTATTAATTCAAATCTTGCCTCTTCCGATAGCACTGCAAGGAAATCAAATTCTCTTATTGTTTTTAATTATATTTCTACTTTACAATTGCTACAAATTACTAAGCGCAAAATTAAGAAATTGAAAAATGCAAATTGCAAATTGCGCATAGAAAATAAAAGTTTAAAAGCAAAAGTTAAAGTAGAATCAAATTGTTAGTTATGGAACGTTCACCTAGAGGGGGGGTGTTGGGTGATCTTGGTTCTTTTTGATATATTGGTGTGAGTTAGGAGTATTTAAACACATCAGTAAAATTTCACACACAAAAAGCACAGCAGACGACACAAGATCTATAGAGGTTCCTCAAGACAGGGTGTCTTGAGTAGTACTTTTTCCCTCTATGACTACCTATCAGTGTGCTAGGCTCAGCAAAACTCCGCCAAAAACTTCAGTCCCTCAAGCCTTACAACACAGACCCGCAAATCCCAACAGCCTAGGCCCGCAAGCCCTTACTGCCCCTGAGCCCGCAAGCTCGAAACTCAGGCCCTCAAGCCCTACAATACGGACCCGCAAGTCCCAATATCCTAGGCCCGCAAGCCCCTACTGCCCCGAGCCCGCAAGCTCGACAAATCGCACCCGCAAGTGCACTATCCTGGCTCTCAAGCCTCACAGCTCTCCAGCCCTCAAGCTAGACGGTGTCGGACCCGCAAGTCCACTGCCCTAGCCCTCAAGCCTCACAGCTCTCCAACCCTCAAGCTAGACAAATTGGCCCGCAAGCCTTACAAAGATTACAGTAATAAAACTGTTACATCTGCCGGATGAAGATTGGCAACTTTAGCCTGTTGAAGATCGGCTCCTTGAGATTGAAGAAGATGCTTCTGAATCAGATCTTGAGCGCACGGTTCTTCTTCAAATCTTTTCTTTGCCTGATGATGATTGGCAACTTAACAGACGATGAAGATGACTGCTTCTTATTTTTCTATCTTGTGCTGCTTGTACTGTTCGATTCGCTATATGCGCAAGTTCTTTCTTGTGTGTGTTTTTTTTCTTTAGGACGACCTCCTATCTCTTTTATAAGACTGAGAGGCTCCCAACGGTCTTCTTGAAAAATTCCTGAAGTGTCAGACGCTTCATTCCTTAAGAGCATGCGTAGATTGCTGACAACATTAATTGCTGATAGACATTCAGGCTGCGACGTTAAGTGCTGTCAGGCAGTCAGACGGCGGCATTAATTGATGACAACGCGTCTGCAATATTTGAATTCTGTCTCGACGATATTTCCATCTTCATGACGATACAGACAGTATCTCTACGATATGGACAATATCTCGACGACAAGACTTTGTCGATGCCTTGGGTTTTAGTAGACCTTCAAGTCTTCTTACTTTGCCACTGATGGTGGTATCTCGACGACACAGGATATCCTGGCGATTCTGCATATACGACGATAAGCTTTCTTTGACTGTGTCATTAAGATCTTCTTTCTTGCTGTCTGTTAAAGTAATCATGTTGTTCTCTCGATGACATGAGTGATGTTATGCCGACGCTTCAGCAGCTGCCAGTCTCCAGCTTGTCTTTTTTCAGTCGACATGCCTTCTTTACGATGATGTCCAACAACATCAGTCATACTTAGCCTTCTCAGCGACAAGGCTTCTTCACGAAGATATCTGTTCTTCTCAACGACAAGGCCACTTTGGTGAAGTCGACGATACCGCTTCTTCTCTGCGTTCGACGATCTTGCCGAGTCTCAGCGGTCGACGATCTTCCTTCTGAGTTCGACGAACTTCCTTCTGCGTTCGACGAACTTCCTTCTGTGTTCGAAGAACACGCCAATTCTCAGTGGTCGTCGATCTTCCATCTGCGTTCTACGAACACGCCAATTCTCAGCAGTCGTCGATCTTCCTTCTGAGTTCGACGAACTTCCTTCCGTGTTCGACAAACACGCCAATTCTCAGCAGTCGTCGATCTTCCTTCTGAGTTCGACGAACTTCCTTCTGCGTTCGACGAATCTTGTTCTACTAACTTCCTGAGATTTATAAGCTAGAGAAGCCATCAAATACAAAGTGAAGTTTTCTTGACTTGGTGACTTCTTCAAATCAGGAATCATGTGGGCAAGATTCCCAACAATCTCCCCTTATTTGAAGAAGTCAGAATCTCAATTCAAGACTACCTTCACTTGACAATAAATATTATAATCTTAACTTTTGAGCATATAAGATTGTACTTATCTTTGCTGAGCTCTATGAGTACATCAAGTTGGTAGCTCCCCTTTGATTTGAGTGTCTATTCTTTTATGGCTCCCCCTAATTCTTTGCTCCCCCTGTCTTTGAGGTCTTCTTGAGCATCTTTTCTTTGGATCCCCCTACTTCTTTGCTCCCCCTGTCTTTGAGGTCTTCTTGAGCATCTTGTCTTGAACATTTGATGCGATGCCCTTTCTGACTTCTTTTCTGGAGCTCTTCTTGTAGTAGACAATAGTCCAAGGCTCCCCCTTACTCGGTTATAGTTCATCCAAATCCTGAAAGGTTGTCTAACCAATCATCTAGAAAGGGATTTGTGAAAATTAAGTAGAGGATTACTCTAAGTTAAAAATTCCCAGTTGGAATTTGAAGAAGTTGAACTTAGCTTCATCTAGGGGCTTTGTAAATATATCAGCCACTTGTTTGTCTGTTGGGACAAACTCAAGGGTGATATCTTCATTTTCCACATGCTCCCTGATGAAGTGATACCTGATCTCAATATGCTTAGTCCTGATGTGAGAGATAGGATTCTTAGCAATTGAGATTGCGCTTGAAGAGTCACAAAACAGGGGTGTTTTGGTCATCTTTAGGTTGTAATCTTCAAGTTGATGTTTGATCCATAGCAGTTGGGCACAACAGATTCCAGCCGAGATATATTCTGATTCTGCTGTTGAGATTGCCACACTTGTTTGCTTCTTACTGCTCCAAGAGATCAGTCTTCCACCAAGGAATTGACATGTCCCTGAAATACTTTTCCTGTCTTCCTTGCACCCTGCATAATCTGCATCTGAGTAGCCAGTTAGTTCACAGCCATTGCTCCTAGGGTACCATAGGCCAAGATTTGATGTACCCTTTAGGTATCTTAAGATTCTCTTGGCAGAGACATGATGAGATTCCTTAGGGTTCACCTGATATCTAGCACAGACACATGTAGCAAACATTATGTCAGGCATACTTGTAGTTAGGTAGAGCAAGGATCCAATCATGCATCTGTACTTGGTTTCATCAAAGGGTATGCCCCTTTCATCCTTGTCCAGAGACACATTGGTTCCCATTGGAGTCTTCATTGAAGAAGCACTCTCCAATCCAAATTTCTTTACTAGCTCCCTAGTGAACTTGGTCTGGGAGATGAATATACCATCTTTAGATTGTTTCACTTGGAGACCTAGGAAGTATTTAAGCTCACCCATACTGCTCATCTCAAACTTTCCCTGCATCAAGTTGGCAAACGTTTTGCAGAGATTGTTATCTGTAGAGCCAAAAATGATGTCGTCCACATAGATCTGCACTAGCAAGATCTTGCCCTTCACTTCTCTTAGGAACAATGTCTTATCAATCTTTCCCCTTGAGAACTTATTCTCAGTTAGAAAGCTTGATAGGGTCTCATACCAGGCCCTAGGAGCCTGCTTTAAGCCATAAAGGGCTTTTCTAAGAAAATAAACGTAATCAGGATGAGCAGAATCTACAAAACCTGACGGCTGCTCTACATATACCTCCTCTTTGAGGTCACCATTTAGAAAGGCTGACTTCACATCCCTCTGATGGACCTTGAATCCTTGGTATGCTGTATAGGCTAGAAATAGCCTTATTGCTTCCAGTCTGGCTACTGGAGCAAATGTCTGATCAAAATCTATCCTTTCCTCTTGTCTGTAGCCTTTTGCCACTAGTCTTGCTTTATTCTTGGTGATGATTCCATTTTCATCCAACTTGTTTCTATAGACCCATTTAGTTCCTATGATGTTCTGTCCTTGGGGTCTTGGAACCAGTTTCCAAACCTTGCATCTTTTAAACAGGTTCAACTCCTCCTGCATTGCTGCAATCCAAAATGGATCCTGATTTGCTTCCTCAAATTTCTTGGGTTCAATTTGAGAGAGAAAACTCAGGTACAATGCTTCATTTGTAGCTCTGCTCCTTGTCAGCACACCTTGGTTGACATTTCCTATTATCTGCTCTTGGGGATGATCTCTTACTTGTCTCAAGGAAGTTGGGAGTATTCTGGGTACTTCTGCATCAGCAACTTCTTCAGGTTGCACTTCTTCAGCCATTTCTGAGCTTTCTACAGGTTCTTCCTCGATTTCAACTGTCACTGACTGATTCTCATTTCTGAGTGAAGTATCTACATTGTCTTTAATGGACAGCTTCTCTATCCTCTCCACTGTACCTGCATTCATTAGAGAACTAGACCAGCCCTTATGTATAAGGCTGGTCTCATCAAATACCACATGAACAAATTCTTCCACTGCTTGGTTATTGATGTTGTACACTCTATAGGCCTTGCTATGAGAGCTGTAGCCAACAAAGATACCCTCACTTCTTTTCTTAGCAAACTTAGTTAGCTTGGATTTCCCATTATTAAGGACATAACATTTGCTTCCAAAGATCCTAAAATAGGATAAGGTTGGTTTTCTGCCCTTCATTAACTCATAGGGAGTTTTCTTGTGGTTTTTGATGATGGAAGCCCTGTTTATCACATGACAAGCTGTATTGACAGCCTCTGCCCAAAAGTATTCTGGTATAGAGGAATCACTTAGCATTGTCCTACTAGCTTCTATCAAGGTTCTGTTCTTCCTTTCAGCAACCCCATTCTGTTGAGGAGTTCTGGGTGAGGAGAATTCTTGGGAGATACCTAGTTCTTGGCAGAATTTTGTCATGGCCCCGGATTGAAGTTCTGTCCCATGGTCACTTCTGAGTTTGACCACAGTACAGTCCATCTCATTCTGGATCTGCCTGATAGATTTTTTCAAGATATCTAGGGTATCTGACTTCTTCTTGAGGAAGAATACCCAAGTGAACCTTGAATAATCATCTACAATACAAGTGTGTAGGTCTTCCCTCCTAAGCTATGAACTGACATAGGACCAAACAAATCCAGGTGCAGTAGAAATATGCACCTAGTGGACTCTTTGTTAGATATGCTTTTAAAGCTGGTCCTAGTCTGCTTACCAAGCTGGCAAGCTTGACATGGACCATCTTTGATGCACTTAATGTCAGGTCCATTTCTAACTAGGTTATGTGAGAAAAGCTTGCCAATTGTCTTATAGTTGATGTGTGTAAGTCTCTTGTGCCATTGAACACACAGAGCCTCTTTACCATCAGCCAAAAGACATATGGGCATGGAAGAATTTGTATTTAAAAAATTTAAGCAATAAATATTCCCACTCCTAGTGCCAGTTAAGGTAGCCTCAGAATCTAAGGACTTCTTAATTAGACACTTGTCCTTGTGGAAGGTAATAACAAAGCCTAAGTCACAAAGTTGACTTATGCTTATGAGATTGTGTTTCAATCCCTCCACATAAGCCACCTTTGTGATTGTAACTAACCCATTTGAGATGCTTCCATAGCCCCTGGTCACTCCCTTTTCAGAACCTCTAAAAATCACTGTTGGTCCATTCTCCACAGGGGTGAACTCTTTCAAGTACCTTCTGACTCCATTCATGTGCCTAGAGCAGCCACTGTCCAAATACCAAATTGGAGATTGGTTGGCATTTGGACCTACCTGCAAGACAAATTACTTCCCCTTAGGTACCCAAAATGGATTGGGTCCTCGATTTCTGTTAGGTTGGTATAAGGGAACACTAAACCATGAGGGGTTCTGCACTCTCTTTGCATTGAGCCCTGTTGGGTTGAACCAACAGTCCAAGGCAAAGTGGCCTACTTTCCCACTGCACCATCATTCATTTCTGTTGTATCTTCTCTTCTGCTTCACCATCTGAGTGGGGTGGCAGTGCTGATGAGCAGAGGAGAATCCTTCTTGTCAAACAGATCTTGGGTGAACCTCATATGTGTGAGATTGGGGTGGAATCGGTCTCACCACATTTTGATTCACCTTCTTGGGAACAGGCTTTGTAGGAACAACCTTTCTCTTACTCTTGATTGCTGTTGCTGCAGGTCTGTGGGCTGAAGGACTTGACACCAGCACCTTCTTGTAGGAAGGTTTAGCTTCAGAATCTTTGCCCTTAACTGTCTCCTGATTAAATCCGATACCAGCTCTAAACTGTCAAGAGAAGGTGTCAATGATAGGCAGGATAGTCTTGGGCATTGAGAAGCTGGATGCCAGTTTCTTCTCAGCCAACAACATTTCCTCAAGGTCCTTAATGACCTTGTTCTTGTTGGATCGTATGACGCCCTTAGAGGGGGGGGGGGGGGGGTGAATAAGGGTGTGTCTAAAATTTAAATTTTTGACTTAGTAATTTTTTAAAGAGAATTTACTTTACTAAAAAATTACTTATAAATATTTTCAAACCAATGCAATTTTAGTATTAAATCAAAACACAAATTTCCAAGATAAAGATTATGCCACAAAATATGTATTTAAAGAAAAAGACATAATTATATTAATCATGAAATTTGAGTACAATAAAAATGATCTTAACAATGCTTAAGATCAAGGCACAAATAAGTTAATAAGAAATTCTACAATTTTGGTTTACCAATCCTTCTCCCAAGGATCAGAAGGCTATTGCTAGTCTCTCTCAAGACCAAACCCAAGCCTATCCTCTAGATCTTCCCAAGATCTAGACGTAGCACACAAGGCCACGATTTCCCACCAAGCCACGCAAGGACTTGGACGCTCCACACAAGGAAGCGATTTTCCCCTAAGCCACGCAAGGACTTAGACGTCGCACGCAAGACGACGATTTCTCTACCAACGATTACAAAATGAAAAGTGAATGAATGAAAATACAATATGAAAAACCCCCTTTAGAATTTCTGGACCAAAACAGCGAAGAGCCCTTGAGAAAGTCTCCTTGGAATGCGTGTACAATCTTCGGCTTCACTCTCTCTTTTCTTCTTCAAGGATGGGGATTTTCGTTCTCTGGAGCTCTCTGGACAATAACACTCAGGAAGGAGGCTTAGAAATCTTGAGAATTTCATTCCACGAAGTTTTGAGCCCTTTTAATAAAAAGGAGCTGTCGCCGTCCGATAGCTGCTGTCGCCGATATCCGATAGCTCCAGAGGCTGCCACGTGTCCCACTAAAACGAAGTTTCTGCGTCGTGTTGAGGTCGTGGATGAGACGTGGGCTGTAGGATATCTGATAGCACTGTCGGATATCCGATAGTCAAGGTAACCGCTGCACGTTCTGGCATTATCGGAAGATCGTGGGCTGTCGCCATCCGATAGCGATATCGGAAATCCGATAGCTCCTAACCACTGTGTGATAACTGCTGCACGTCCTGGCGTTATTGGCAGATCATGGGCTGTCGGAAATCCGATAGCGATATCGGAAATCCGATAGCTCCAAACCGTTGCGCAGAGATTAAATAAACGAGCTGTCGGAAATCCGATAGCACTGTCGGAAATCCGATAGCTCAAATTTCTGGAAAATGTCATTTTGCTCCAATTGAAGTCATGTTATTCTAGCACCTGTTATCTGCACACCATTAATCAAAAATAGGATCAAATACATTCGGGATTTGTTATTCTCAAACCGGACGAGTGCGGAACGCATGCTCCAACAATCTCCCCCTTTTGATAATAACAAATCCTTATAAAAAGAAATCGAATAAATCCTATTGAGATAGTGAAAAATACTTATGTGTGTACAAGTGTTGTGAGCTTAAGATCTCCATGATCTTCCCCTTAATATGAGCTCCCCCTTAATATAGTCCCGTCTAAAAACATTCTCCCCCTACATATAAACTCCCCCTACATATATGCTTACTAAATTAATTTAGTAGTGTTAAGGGATTTAGTTGATTTAATTGATTTCTTATTATCTTCTCCCCCTTTGATATTAGCAAAAGATGGATATAGATATGACAGACTAGGAAAGAGTATTACAGAGATATGTTAGGCATGGAGAAAGAATATATGACAAGTTGGAGTACACTAGCGGAAGCTTGGTAAGTGATATGATAATGAGATAGGTAATCTTAGAGAGGAATCTAAGCATTCTAGTAATGTGTTTTAAAGTATAGAATCAAATAAACTCAACCAGGATGAGATTCAATTTCAAATATCAGAGAGAGACACAGTGCAATATAGAAACTTGAATTGTTTCGGTCCAATTCTCATAAGAAGAAAATTTATAAATAACAATGAAGTGTAGTAGTGATACTTTGAGAAATAATACAGATGAATATATTTAAAATATACATGATCATGGAATTGTTAAACATAACATAAATATACATAAAGTCCATACTTATGAACCAGAAACTTTGCAAATATACAAAAAAGGACCACTTTGGTTTTGCAAGACACTTTACAATTCTTTCCAAGGTGCTTAACCTCACAATGCTCATTAAGACTTATCAGGAGGCTAAGTAGTGCTTGGTGGATGATCCTTGTCAATTTTTATTTATTTTTTCAACATGTTGGGCAAAAAGAATGTTTTGCATTTGAATTTTCCTCCCAGTTTTTTAGAGGATTCATAGATGTTAAGGATATCCGAATTCACTTGCATGCCATAAATGGTAAAAGTTGAATAAGTGCAAAGTAACAAAGGTGAATGTGACATTATGAAATGTATTTTGTTATGTTCGAGCAATCATGATGTATGTATAAAATAAATTTTTTTATATGTATTACCAAAGCAAGTGTTTGTGAGTGCTCATTGTCATAGATAAAAGTTTTCTTATACTTAGAGGCATGCGAAAACAATTCTTAATAATGATATGAAAGTGTCATCACAATGATATGATAAGATTGAACATCATAAGCATGTGTTAAGCTATTGTTAGGAATAATAACACATTAAGAATACTTTATGCAAGATACCAAAATTCTCATATTAACATGTATAGAAACAGGGAATGAATAAACTAGTGAGAAAGAAAAAATAAATTTTGGGAGCTGTCGGATTTCCGATAGCTAGCTATCGCCATCCGACAGCTCAGAAAATATAAAAAGACGTGTTTCGTCTTTTGACCGACACTTCTCTTCAGTTTTGGGAGAAATTTTGAGATCTAGAGCTCCAGGTGCCAGAAATCTTCAGATCTAAGGTGAGATTTGTGTTTTTTTTTAAGTTTTGGTTAAAATTTCTCCATTAGTTTTGTGATTTTCATATTTCTCTTGAATTTCATGGAGTATTTTGAAGATAAACTGTATAAGGGTTAGTAGATCTAGATATTTTAGATTTTTGGTTGTATAAGAGATGTGGATCTTGTCTTTTGTGAGAGAAATTAGTATTTTTGTTGTATTTGTGTTTTGAACAAGATTTTCCCTTTTTTGTTGTTGTTTTTGTGTAGATCTAGATGTTGATAGGTTCAGCTTTAGAGGAATAATGATGATGAACAACAAAAAATGAAGTGGTAGAGGAAGAAGATGATGAATAATGTTTTGCACCAAAGTTTTGATTTTTCAAAAATATTAGAAATGTTGAAGATTTGTTGCTATGTGAAAAGTGTTTAGAGTATGGGATAGGAAGATTTTTGTAAAATGAAAATTTTCGGCACACAAAAAAAAATTTAGCTGTCGGATTTCCGATAGGTGGTATCGGAAATCCGACAGTGCTAGAATTGTTCCCCATATTTTTTTTTTTGTAAAATTTTTTTGTTATGTCTGATGCAGATATGTCTTCAAGTTGGAGATCAAGAAGAGGTCAATCAGGAGACGCCCATTCTTCGTATCAAAGTTTCTCGGCCATTGAAAAAGCACAAATAGGAATTTCAAAGATCGTGGAATTTGATCTCCCTAGGCATGAACGAGTTAATTTTTTGCTTGCTGAGGCAGGTATACTCTCAGTTATTATTCAAGATATTTTCTCTTCAGTGTTAGTCCGAGAATTTTATAATCATTTGGAGGATCCTGCATATACCAATTTGAATGGAGGAGTAAGATCCAAAATTCAAGGGCAATATGTGGAGATCACTCCTTTGGATTTAAGAAGTGAGTTTGGTCTAATGGAAAGTGAGAATATCTTGGATATTGTGGAAAATTATAGACTTGAGAGAGATTGGACATTAGTGAACATGTCATTGCATGGAAATTCCACCAAAAATCTCATATCCACTTTGACGACATTGACAGACGATGCTCGTCTTGTGCAAGATATACTAAGGCATACGATTATGTTGAAGTCCGGTGATACTCACAGTATTACGGCTCAACTTAGTCTTGTGACGTATTATATAGTGGAGAATGAGTTATGTGATGTGGCCGATCTCCTCTTATCTATGATGCGATATACATACCGCCTCAAAAATCCGGATTGGAAAAAGGCACACACTCTCCCTTTGGGTGCGATTATCCAACGTATCCTATACAAGAAATACTCTTGGATAGATCAAAATTTATTATCTTGGAGATTGTTGCCCGGAGATATATCAAACGACGGATATTAAGGGTAAGAAAAGTCAACGAAAGCCGCCGACTATGGAAATGAGAGAGCCTCCAATAGCACGTGGAGGGTCAATGCGGGAGGCACTCGACTCGTTCCAAACGAAGTTGGATAAACATATTGACGACTTCCAAGAACATAGGAGGTCATTTGAAGAACATAAGGTGGAGGTGAAAAAAGATCGGACCCGAATGCAGAAATTTATGAAGTTCCTTGTGAAATGACTTAAATTAAAGCCTACGCCTGCGGAAGCCGCGGAATGGGAGATGCCTTCAGAGGAGGAGCCTCGTCGGCAATCCGTCAGTCATGGTCGACGGAGGAAGACAGTCATGAGGAGATCAGATTTTGACATTCCTGAAAGCAGTGGGGCTGGTAGTCGGAATGAGGAGGAGTCGGACTGAAACAGAGTTCTGGAGGATATCGCCATCCGACAGCTCACTGTCGCCATCCGACAGCTCCAATGCCCAGATTTTTTTTTTTTTAAAATTTTCTGCATTTCTATTATCAGACATTATGATTAAATTATTGTAATAATTTTGACTGTGTGAACATGTTTGATTTGGTGAATGTCTATTTTAAGAGATTGTTTTTCTTTTGATATGTATAAGTCTTTTGTGAATTTTTTTATTAAAATTTTATAGGTTCTAAGTAGTGATATATTCATTGTGAAATATCTAGGATTCCCAATTCTAGCCTAAGCATAGAAAAACGGGAATCCGGTAACGGTTTAGTGAATATATCTGCTAGTTGATTTTCCGTGCCTATAAAGTTGATTTTTATATTACCCTTCTTAATATGATCCCTTATAAAATGATGTCGGACATCTATATGCTTAGATCTAGAATGTAATACAGGATTGTTAGTTAAATCTATAGCACTTTGATTGTCACACTTTAATTCTACACTACTTTGTTGCATGCCAAAATCTTCTAATGTTTGTGACATCCAAAGAGCTTGGGCACAACGACTACCTAGTGCAATATATTCGGCCTCGGTAGTAGAGAGGGCAACAGAATTTTGTTTCCTACTCGACCATGAAATAAGTGAAGGGTCGATAAAGTGACAAGTGCCACTAGTGCTTTTTCTATCTAAAGAACATCCAGCATAATCGGAATCCGAAAAACCATGCAAAATAAAGGAATCATTATGAGGATACCATAATCCTAATTTTGATGTTCCAATGAGATATCTAAAGATACGTTTCACCGCTTTTAAATGTGACTCTTTAGGATTAGCTTGAAATCTAGCACATAAACAAACGACAAACATAATATCAGGTCTAGATGCGGTTAAATACAATAAAGACCCTATCATACTTCTATAAAGGGTTTGTTCAATTGAAACACCACTTTCATCTTTTCCTAATTTTAGAGAAGTACTCATAGGAGTGTTTGCATGCTTAAGATTTTCAAATCCAAATCTTTTTAACATATCATGAATATATTTGGTTTGACATATAAAAATACCATCATGTTTTTGAGTAATTTGAAAACCTAGAAAATATGAAAGTTCTCCAACCATGCTCATTTCAAATTCATTTTTCATAATTTGTACTACTTCATTACACAACTCTTCATTAGTGGCTCCAAAAATAATATCATCAACATAAATTTGTAAAATAACTAAATCATGATCAATTTGCTTAATGAAGAGTGTAAAATCAGCACTTCCTATTTTATAATCGTGCTTTAACAAATATTGAGTTAATCGATCATACCAAGCACGAGGCGCTTGTTTTAATCCATAAAGCGCTTTATCTAATTTATAAACATAATTTGGATATTTCTCATTTATAAAGCCAGGGGGTTGTTCTACATAAACCTCTTCTTTTATATACCCATTTAAAAATGCGGTTTTGACATCCATTTGATATAATTTAAATCTTTTAAAGCAAGCAAATGCAAGAAATATCCTAACCGCTTCTAATCTTGCTACGGGTGCAAAAGTTTCATCAAAATCTACCCCTTCAATTTGTGCATAACCTTTTGCAACTAATCTGGCTTTATTTCTAACAATTCTAGATTCATTATCCATTTTATTTTTAAAAATCCATTTAACACCAACTATAGGACGATTTTTGGGTCGTTCTACAAGATTCCAAACCTTATTACGTTCAAATTGATTAAGTTCTTCATTCATAGCTAAAAACCAAAATTCATCATTTAAAGCGGTGGAAACATCTTTTGGTTCTATTTCAGAAACAAAACAAAGGTTTGAAAATAAAACATGTAACGATGAACGAGTACTAACCCCTTTTTGCGGATCCCCAATGATAAGCTCCTTTGGATGATCCTTTGAGAATCTCAAATCACTTGGAGGCACATATCCTTCTCTTTCTTCTTCTTCTCTATCTTCTTCTCCTCTTTCTTCTTCTCTTTCTTCATCTTTTTCTTCTTCATTTTCTCCAAGTTCTTCATCATTATTCTCCACGGATGGAAGGGGTTCATCTTCTTTTCCTGTAATTTTCTTTTCTACACATGAAGCAAACTCATCAAACCTAACATGAATAGATTCTTCAACTATTTTTGTTCTTTTATTAAAAATCCTATAAGCTTTACTAGTTGAAGAATAACCAATAAAAATACCTTCATCACATTTTTCATCAAATTTTCCTAAGGAATCTTTAGAATTTAAAATAAAACATTTACAGCCAAAAACTTTGAAATAAGAAACATTTGGTTTTTTACTAAATATTAATTCATAAGGAGTTAATTTTAAAATAGGGCGAAGCATTACTCTATTAATTACATAACATGCCGTGCTAACCGCTTCAGCCCAAAAGGATTTTGGTAATTTAAATTCAGATAACATTGTACGGGCTAACTCTTGAAGAGTTCTATTTTTCCTCTCCACTACACCATTTTGCTGTGGTGTGCGTGGAGCAGAAAATTCATGTTTAATTCCTAATTCCGTACAAAAAGAAATAAACTTTTCATTTTCAAATTCTCCTCCATGATCCGATCGTATGCGTTTAATTTTTAACTCAAATTCATTTTGGATACGCATACATAATTTTGAAAATTCTGAAAATGCATCGGATTTGGAGGTTAGAAATAAAGTCCAACAAAAATGAGAATAATCATCAATCAATACAAATGTGTATTTTCTACCTCCTAAGCTAGAAATTCCAATTGGCCCAAATAAATCCATATGTATTAATTGAAGTGGCCTAGTGGTAGAAATAATGTTTTTACTTTTGAAAGATGATTTTGAAAATTTTCCTTTTTGGCAAGGCACACATAGTGAAGAAGATAAATTTCCATTTAACAAAGGTAAACCTTTAATTAATTTATCTTTTGAAAGTTTTGTAATTAACTTGGCACTAGCATGTCCAAGTCGCCTATGCCATAAATCTAATTCATCTTTTTTTGATAAAAAACATTTTAAGGTAGAATTTGAAAAATCAAGAAATTTAATCATATATACATTATGACATCTAGGTGCGGTAAAAACAATTTCATTTGTTTTGGAATTAATAATTTTGCACAAATTTGTAGAAGATTCAAATAAAACATTTAAACCCTTATCACATAGTTGACTAATAGAAATCAAATTATGCTTTAATCCTTCTACAAATAAAACATTTGAAATTGAAAAATTTTCATTACCCACAACACCGATGCCGATGATTCTTCCTTTTCCATTGTCACCGAATGTAACAATTCCTCCTTTCTTCATCTCCAGGCTACGGAACTTCTCTTTATTGCCCGTCATGTGTTTTGAACAACCCGAGTCCAAGTACCACACGTCTTCTTTGTCCTTAGCCTGCCAACACACCTAGAAAGAGGAGGTGAGTAAAGATCTGGTTACCCAAGTGGTTCCACCTATAGTATAGGTAGAAGCCTTAGGCACCCAGATTTGTTTTATTTTACTTTTTCCTTCCTTCCAGCAAGAGTCGGTAGTGTGACCAAATCTATTGCATTTGGCACATGTAATGTATTTAGAAGAGTATAACTTTTCTTGACTTTTACTGGATGAGGATGAAGTATTTGATATTTCATTAATTTTAGAATTTTTAAAAGTAAATTTTCTGGAATTTTCACTATCGCCGGCGACAGTGGTTGTCGCCGGGCGACAGCTTCCAGATGTGTATCCGAGCCCAGACCTTCCAGATCCATGGCGTTGGTATCCTAAGATCATATCAAGTGATCTTCGGCCCATTCCAAATTTTTTCATGGCTAGTGTTAAGTCATGAATCTGGTGTCTCATTTTTGTATTTTCGGATACTAGATTTACGCATCTCCGATCAAAAGATTTCTTTCCCTCATGGACTTTGGAAATTGAAGATTTTAGTTCTCTCTCTAAAATCTCATTCTTTTTAGTAAGAATTTTTATTGTAGAATGAGATTTGGAAAGAGATTCTTCAAGTTCTTTAATTCTTCCCAAAGAGTGATCACACTCTTGGCAAGAAATATCCCTTTTTCCAATAGTCTTAATTTCATTTAACAATTTTCTGTTTTCTTTAAGTAAAATTCTATTTTCAGATTTTAGAAGATCATTATCTTTTACACTTTTTTCAAAAAATTTGCAAGTCTTTAAAAATTCAGAAAATAATTCATCATAAGTTGGAGGAGTTACCTCAGTGTCGCTTTGGACACTGCATTCGTCATCAGATATGACGCTCTTTCCCATTAAGCATATGTTGGCCTCCTCCTCTTTACTTGAGTCGAAACTGCTTGCATCCTCTGAAGTAGTATCATCCCAGGTTTCCGCCTTCAACACCTTCTTCGATCCTTTGTGCTTCTTTACTTTAAGTTCTTTCAAGTACTTTGGACACTTGCTTCGAATGTGTCCTAACTTCTTGCAGTGATAGCACTCCGGTGGCGGTCTCTCTTCCTCCTCATCGCCCTCCTTTCCTTTTTTCTTCCTAAAGGTCTCCTTCTTAAAATACTTCTTTAACGAATTTCTTCTCTCCGGATTTTTCATAAATTTTCTAAATTTTTTAACAAATAAGCTCTCCTCATCTTCTTCATCCTCCTCAGAATCACTAGTTTCTTCCTTCTTAGATTTTAGGGCCAATCCCTTCTTCCTTGGCTCCATATACTCTTATTGTTGAATTTTTAATTCAACTTCATGAGTTTTCAAATTCCCAATGAGGCTCTCCAATTTTAAAGTCTTAAGATCATGTGACTCGGAAATTGCAGTCACTTTAGGATTGAACTTCGGGGGAAGTGATCTTAAAATTTTTCTTACCAAATATCCATTTGAGAACACCTTTCCTAGCACCTTTGAGTCGTTCACGATTTTTGTGAATCGTGTGTACATCGTATCAACCTCTTCATCTACCTCCATTTTGAACCTTTCAAATTCAGATTCCAGTTGAAATAGCTTTGAGTCCTTTACCTGCGAAGTACCTTCATGAGTGATTTCTAATAAATTCCAAATTTCAAATGCAGAATTACAAACACAAACTCTATTAAATTCAGTGCGATCTAGTGCGCAAAATAAAGCATTCATGGCTTTTGCATTGTTCTTACATTTTAATTTATCGTTGTCATCCCACTTGTCTTTGGGCTTATCCATGGTTACATCTCCTACAACAAATGTTGGAGAAGTGTAACTAGATTCTACCATATTCCAGACTTCAATATCTAGCGCAATTAGAAAACAACGCATACGTGTTTTCCAATAATTGTAGTCTGTGCCCGTAAAAAGTGGTGGCCTACTAATTCCTTGCCCCTCAACGAACGTGTGATCGTTGTGCGCCATTACTCCCGGTGGTAAAACTGTTTTGGAGTAACCTCGCTCTGATACCACTTGTTGGATCGTATGACGCCCTTAGAGGGGGGGGGGGGGGGGGTGAATAAGGGTGTGTCTAAAATTTAAATTTTTGACTTAGTAATTTTTTAAAGAGAATTTACTTTACTAAAAAATTACTTATAAATATTTTCAAACCATTGCAATTTTAGTATTAAATCAAAACACAAATTTCCAAGATAAAGATTATGCCACAAAATATGTATTTAAAGAAAAAGACATAATTATATTAATCATGAAATTTGAGTACAATAAAAATGATCTTAACAATGCTTAAGATCAAGGCACAAATAAGTTAATAAGAAATTCTACAATTTTGGTTTACCAATCCTTCTCCCAAGGATCGGAAGGCTATTGCTAGTCTCTCCCAATACCAAACCCAAGCCTATCATCTAGATCTTCCCAAGATCTAGACGTAGCACACAAGGCCACGATTTCCCACCAAGCCACGCAAGGACTTGGACGCTCCACACAAGGAAGCGATTTTCCCCTAAGCCACGCAAGGACTTAGACGTCGCACGCAAGACGACGATTTCTCTACCAACGATTACAAAATGAAAAGTGAATGAATGAAAATACAATATGAAAAACCCCCTTTAGAATTTCTGGACCAAAACAGCGAAGTGCCCTTGAGAAAGTCTCCTTGGAATGCGTGTACAATCTTCGGCTTCGCTCTCTCTTTTCTTCTTCAAGGATGGGAATTTTCGTTCTCTGGAGCTCTCTGGACAATAACACTCAGGAAGGAGGCTTAGAAATCTTGAGAATTTCATTCCACGAAGTTTTGAGCCCTTTTAATAAAAAGGAGCTGTCGCCGTCCGATAGCTGCTGTCGCCGATATCCGATAGCTCCAGAGGCTGCCATGTGTCCCACTAAAACGAAGTTTCTGCATCGTGTTGAGGTCGTGGTTGAGACGTGGGCTGTCGGATATCCGATAGCACTGTCGGATATCCGATAGTCAAGGTAACCGCTGCACGTTCTGGCATTATCGGAAGATCGTGGGCTGTCGCCATCCGATAGCGATATCGGAAATCCGATAGCTCCTAAACACTGTGTGATAACTGCTGCACGTCCTGGCGTTATTGGCAGATCATGGGCTGTCGGAAATCCGATAGCGATATCGGAAATCCGATAGCTCCAAACCGTTGCGCAGAGATTAAATAAACGAGCTGTCGGAAATCCGATAGCACTGTCGGAAATCCGATAGCTCAAATTTCTGGAAAATGTCATTTTGCTCCAATTGAAGTCATGTTATTCTAGCACCTGTTATCTGCACACCATTAATCAAAAATAGGATCAAATACATTCGGGATTTGTTATTCTCAAACCGGACGAGTGTGGAACGCATGCTCCAACAGTTCTTCTGTCCTAACTCAGCATTTTTAAGCCTTATGGATTCCTTGTATTTGTTCACTTCTTTGCTCATAGCAGCCAGCTTCTCAGCTGTCTCCTGGAGCTCAGATTGAACAGGCTTCAAGGAATCTAACTCCTTGGTCTGGACTTTGAGGAGTTTCTTACAACCCTTGAAGGCTTTCCACAAGGCTTTGTATTGCCTTATTAGTTTAGATTCAACTTTATACTGGGATCTTGAGGCTGTTCTATTGGCAGCAGACATATCCTCATCATCATGCAAAGAATCTGCCACTGATTCAGAATCAGAGGCAGATAGGGAGGTTCTATGATTTACCTTTCCAGGAGAGTTGTCATCCAGGTTGCCTTCATTGATGGCCATCAATCCAATAAGTGCCTCGTCCACAATCCCCGAGGAGATTGAGTCAGAGTCACTCAACGTTCTCATCTTCTTGGCCACGAACCCTTTTTCAGAGTTCCTCTTGCTCCTCGAGCTTCTTCTTTCTTCATGGTTCCTTGACTCCTTCTTCTTAGAGGGACAGTCTGCAGCCATGTGACCTGTTTTGCTACAGGAATAGCAGACAGTATTATTTAAATCATGTTTACTAGAGTTGGATCTGTACCTGTCCTCCCTGGGAGCTTTGGATCTGTCACGATAGTCAGATCTACTGGAGTTTGAGGAGGAACTTTTGTTGTTGTCCCTCCTTCACCTGTGTAGCAACTTTCTGAACTATTTTGAAAGGAGTGCCACCTATCTATCAGTGTCATCAGAATCAGAGGAGCTGGCTTCTGATTCCTCACTGCTCTCAGAACTATTCTAAGATGCAGAGCTCTTGCTCTTGGATCTTCTGGTGCTCTTAGCCTTTAGAGCCACAGATCTCTCTTTTGTGCTCACTCTTGAGCTTTCTTCTTCAGCCTTTCTGGTGTTGAGCTGAAGTTCATGAGACAGCAGCTTTCCATACAGATTTTTGGGCTCCATGACGCCCAGCTGACCCATCTCTCTGATGGCACAAATCTTGATATCCCATTCTTTTGTAAGTGATCTGAAAAACGTGTCGTTTAGATCAGAGTTGGTGAACTTTCTTTCGTAGTTTCTCAGACCATTCACAATCTTGAAAAATCTCTCATAGCAGTTGGAGATTGTTTCACTCTTGCCCTGCTTGAAGGCCTCATACTATTGGTTGAGGAGGGATTTTCTATCATCCCTTACCTCTTCAGTACCCTCCATATATATGATTAGGGAGTCCCACACCTCCTTGGCCGTTTTGCAGTGAATTTGGTTCTGGAGGGTTGAATCATCTACAACACTTACAATAACATTCTGTGCCCTCTAACCCAGGCCTGCCAAAGCTAGCTCGTCCTTGGTCATGTCTTCATATTTCTTTATCACCTTCCGCGTCGGATCAATGGTGGAAGGGGTTGTGGGGATAAAAGGACCCTGTTGGACTGTCAGATAGATTCTTGGATCGTCCGCTTCCATGAATAGCCTAACTCTTTCCTTCCAGATAGGAAAGTTCTCCTTGGTTCAGATCGGAAGTTTCATAGATCTCATCTCCCGATTTTGATCTCCACCGGCCATGGTGAGTCGTTCCTCGATCTAGATCAGACGGTTAAGTCTTCCTTTGATCAACCTCGCTTTGATACCACTTGTTAGTTATGGAACGTTCACCTAGAGGGGGGGGGGGGTGGTGTTAGGTGATCTTGGTTCTTTTTAATATATTGGTGTAAGTTATGAGTATTTAAGCACAACAGTAAAATATCACACACAAAAAGCACATTAGATGACACAAGATCTATAGAGGTTCCTCAAGACAGGGTGTCTTGAGTAGTCCTCTTTCCCTCTACGCCTACCTAGCAGTGTGCTAGGCTCAGCAAAACTCTGCCAAAAATTTCAGGCCCTCAAGCCTTAAAACACGGACCCGCAAGTCCCAACGGCCTAGGCCCGCAAGCCCCTACTATAAGACCCCATTTTTTTTCTTAAGTCTAAATCAAAATAGGTGCCTTGTGAATGAAGTACAAGTTAAATCATTCAATTAAATACACAAAAATTACCAAAGGTGTATATCATGATAACATAGACACTACCCAAGTTTCATCATCATCCCAAACATTTTGATCCTGTAATAATCTCTTATAAGAAATTTCTCTAAAGGGATTATGACCTAATTCAAAGGGAATAATTGCTCCCAAAATTCCTATAAAATTACCCAGGGCCTATTTATATCCTATGAATTTATCCACCAAGTTTCATAACCATCCAGGGACTTTTGACCACATGGCCTTCACAAGGTTCTAAATGCACACCTAGGAATAACACTAGTGTTCTAGGGCTTAATCACCTCTACACCACCCCAAACCACTCATGGGGATACTTTTAGGTGATCCTAAACCAGTGGACATGGTTCCATCTCATGGTGAGGAGATTTGACCACAAAATTCCAAGATAAACACCATGCCCTAACTTTGTCCCAACTTGACCTAACTTGGGTTTACAAATTACCCAAACAAAATAGTCCCAACTGGGCTGATATTTTTACCTAGCTGATAACATAACCCTAAGGAGCATCCACCAAAATTTGGAGGGCATTGGAGGTCTTTTGACCCACTAATTAATTAATATGTTATTTATGAAATTATCTCAAAAACCTTAGAAAAAAGTTCTGCTAAAAATCCCATCTTTTAGTATGTTGTGTGGGTGCATGAGACTAGCCTAGGTTTTAAATATCAAGGCTATAGCATCTACCAATAAAAAGATATGAAGGAAAGAGAGACTGCCCTACCCTAGGGACCAGTCTCACCATTTTGTCTCTACAGGGAGCTACAGTACTCCTTTTGGGATGAAACAATATTTAAACTAAAGTAGACCCTAAGGGCTACAACTTTGGTGTTGACCACTTTTTTTGTAGAGGGGCCTAAGTATTTTTTATAATTAGATCTAGGTACAGCAAAATAAGTGACAGAAATTGCATAAACATTTATTTATATAACTGTTTCTGCGTTCGACGAAAATTAAATATCGCTCAATGAAAGCAGAACAACTCTGCGTTCGACGATCTTAACTGCGCTCGACGAAGGAAGAATGACTCTGCGTTTGACGAAATATTCGTTCGACGAATTATTTCATGTGGTCGACTAAGTAATATTAAAACAGCGCTCGGCTAAGTTAATATATAACAGCGCTCGACTAATTAATAAATAACAACGTTCGACAAAAATGACTTATACCAGCACTCGACGAACGCTGAACACATCATAGTTCGACGAAATATTCGCTTGACTAAATCAGAGCATAACAGCTCTCGACTAATACAGAGTTAAACAACGCTCGACGAAAACCTTTCATTCGACCAAATTTTAATATCCAGCGCTCGACTAAATTCTATTATAACAGCGCTCGACTAAAGCTGAACACCTCCCGTTCGACGAATTATTCGCTCGACGAATTTCTTACAGCGCTCGACGAAATAAATGTTATAATCGTAAACATTAATATTAAAATCCGACGGCTCTCCATCATCGTCCCCAATCGTTGGACGGCTCGCGACAGCCCTTCCTGGGCCTCTTTGCAGGGTGATTTCCCGGCCACCTACGCATCTTTCTGGCCAGCCAATGCCACCACCACCTCCGTTGAGGTGGTGGACGGCGATAGGGGTGGTTGGCCGACCGGAGGTGGTCGGATCGTGATTTTTAGAGGAGGGAAAAAGAGTACGAAACGTACTCTTTCGGAAACACAATCCGAGCCCTATTGTGCACGGATCAAGCCCCGAAATATGAAGAGATCTAGCACTAAGGGAGGAGAAGAGGATCAGACCTGAGTGGGGGCTTGGTGGCGTGAATTCCGGTGAGTTGCCATTGACGGTGCTGGAGCTTTTGGTGCCATGCCGATCCTTGCTCCTGGTGCTCGATTTCTTCGGGGAAGAGGGGGGTTTCACTCCTTTCCAACCTCTGAAGATGTTAAAAGGGTCGATTGAGGCTAAGGGTTGGGAGTTACTTGGATTGCCATTAATGGCCATAAGTGGAGATTTCGGTTACACTTAGGGGGGATGAATTGGCCATCAATTAGGCTGGGATGAAGCTGAAAACTTCTCCTCTCTTCAAGGGGAGATGAATGGAGCCATTAATTGCTCAGATTGAGGGGTTTCTCCTTCTCCTCCATTAACTCCCCCTTATTTCTCTCTCTTCCAAAATGGGCTTTTTCTCTCCTGGCCGACTCTCTCCAAATTGAATGGCCACCTCAGTATCATTCAATCCGCATTAGGTGGTGGACCATCTTAATTGGGTCTAGCCCAAGTGGATTGGGTCCAATTTGGGCAAATTAGATCATTTTGACCTAAATTAGGGCAAGGGTAAATTGGTCAAATTGCAAGTCCCATGATGGGGCTTTTTGGTTCATTAGGCTCCTAGTACCCATATAAGGGTAGGGACAGGGTCAATTTGGCATGGTGGGGGCCAATTGACCTTAGTTGAGTTAGTTTGACCAATTTTAGAATTAAGGTTGACTTTAGTCTAATTGGCCTCTTAGGTTGACCCCAATGGGTCAATGGTGCTTCAAGGAGACCTCTAATGGGTTAGGGATGATATTGTGGGGTCAAGGTTCAAGGTGGGGTCCTAGAGTCCAACCCTAGGCTTTGTTTCTAAAAAATTGATATTTGCAGACCACTTGGGTTTTCTCCTTCTCACCTACGTTCACAAGGTCTTGAGCTCTTCCTATGGTTTTGTCATGATCTAGTCATGAAAAAACCAACTTAGGGGTCTAGCTGTTTGGGGGATGTTACACCTACTTCCCCCGAGCCCGCAAGCTCGACACTCAGACCCTCAAGCCCTACAATACGGACCCGCAAGTCCCATCAGCCTAGGCCCGCAAGCCCCTACTGCCCCCGAGCCCGCAAGCTCAACAAATCGCACTCGCAAGTGCAATGCACTGGCCCTCAAGCCTCACAGCTCTCCAGCCCTCAAGCTAGACGGTGTCGGAGCCGCAAGTCCACTGCCCTGACACTCAAGCCTCACAGCTCTCCAGACCTCAAGCTAGACAAATTGGCCCGCAAGCCTTACAAAGATTACAGTAATAAAATTGTTACTTCTGCCGGATGAAGATTGGCATCTTTAGCCTGTTGAAGATCGGCTCCTTGAGATTGAAGAAGTTGCTTCTGAATCAGATCTTGAGCGCACAGTTCTTCTTCAAATCTTTTCTTAGCCTGATGAAGAATGGCAACTTAACAGTCGATGAAGATGACTGCTTCTTCTTTTTCTATCTTGCGCCGCTTGTACAGTTCGATTCACTATATGTGCAAGTTCTTTCTTGTGTGTGTTTTTTTCTTTAGGGCGACCTCCTATTTCTTTTATAAGACTGAGAGGCTCCCAACGGTCTTCTTGAAAAAGTTCCTTAAGTGTCAGACGCTTCATACCTTAAAAGCGCGCGTAGATTGCTGACAGCATTAATTGCTGATAGACATTCAGGCTGCGACATTAAGTGTTGTTAGGCAGTCAGACGGCGGCATTAATTGCTGACAACGCGTCTGTAATATTTGAATTCTGTCTCGACGATATTTCCATCTTCATGCTGATACAGACAGTATCTCGACGATATAGACAATATCTCGACGACAAGACTTTCTCGATGCCTTGGGTTTTAGTAGACCTTCAAGTCTTCTTACTTCTGCCACAGATGGTGGTATCTCGACGACACAGGATATACTGGCGATTCTGTATATACGACAATAAGCTTTCTCTGACTGTGTCATTGAGATCTTCTTTCTTGCTGTCTGTCGACGTAATCATGTTGTTCTCTCGATGACATGTGTGATTTTATATCGACGCTTCAGCAGCTGCCAGTCTTCAGCTTGTCTTTCTTCATTCGACATGCCTTCTTTACGACGATGTCCAACAACATCAGTCATACTTAGCCTTCTCAGCGACAAGGCTTCTTCACGAAGATATCTGTTCTTCTCAACAACAAGACCACTTTGGTGAAGTCGACGATACCGCTTCTTCTCTGCGTTCGACGATCTTGCCGAGTCTCAACGGTCGATAATCTTCCTTCTGAGTTCGACGAACTTCCTTCTGCGTTCGACGAACTTCCTTCTGCGTTCGACGAACTTCCTTCCGCGTTCGACGAACACGCCAATTCTCAGCGGTCGTCGATCTTCCTTCTGCGTTCGACGAACACTCCAATTCTCAGCGGTCGTCGATCTTCCTTCTGAGTTTGACGAACTTCCTTCTGCGTTCGACGAACACGCCAATTCTCAGCGGTCATCGATCTTCCTTCTGAGTTCGACGAACTTCCTTCTGCATTCGACGAATCTTGTTCTTCTAACTTCCTGAGATTTATAAGCTAGAGAAGACATCAAATACAAAGTGAAGTTTTCTTGACTTGGTGACTTCTTCAAATCAGGAATTATTTGGGAAAGATTCCCAACACAAATACTAATTCATCTATTCTTACCCATGTATCTTTGAATAAAACTATTACACCTTGTTTAGAATTTAATGTCTTAAAAGAAAAATACAAGGGACTTGAAAAGGAACTTCTTATTGTAAAAGGACACAATGAAAAATTGTCTTTAGAAAATTCAACTTTGAAAAATGATTGTGCTATGTGTACAAGTTATAAAACTGAAATTGAAGAGATGGATGAAACATTTGAGGAATACATAAATAAATATCAAAATCATATTGATTCAATTATTTCTACTCTTAAAAATAGCACAATTGCTTATAATAAAGCTAGGCATAATTTGAAACATAAGAACAATGAATTAGAAACTAAAATTAACTTGCTTAAAGAAATCATAAAGAAAAATTCTCAAAACACACATTCTCAATATCAAGCAAACTCCAAAAGCAAGTTGAATATGATTTCTCAACATTTGAATAAGCCAAAAAATGGAAATAAAAAACTTCAAAAGATTGAAAATGAAATTCCAAAATACTATCATCATTATCACTTACAACATCAATCTTCTCCCAACATAAAATTAAATGTTCACAACTTTCCTATGAAAAATACTTTCAATAATCATCACAATTATGAACTTCAAAATAAAAATATTCACAATGGAAATTTGATGCAAAAACACAATATTAAACCTAAGTATGAGTGGAGACCTAAGATTATAAATGAAACATTAACTCCACTTGAAAGGGGTCATTCATACTCATCTACCCAAAAATCATCTCAATATATTTGGGTACCTAAAGGAACCATTACACATGGTTCTCTTTGGATACCTAAATCTCTTATTCATTAGGTATCACCAAATGCATGAAGTAAAATATCTTCAAAAATGAAATATACAAATTTTCTACTTCATGATATGCTTTAATGTCTATTTTGTTTTTTTTAAACTATCATGACATGGTCATCTTATATATTATTGGAAATATGATTTTATCTCTTAAAACTTAATAAGTTTATAAATCAAAATAATCAAAATTCATAATCATATTTTTTATTTTGATGACCTATCTCTCTCTCTCTCTCTTATATTCATTGCCTATATATATCATATAGTATTCATATAAATTGAACTATAAATTAGCTATAAGATATGTTAATTAAATCAAGTTATTAGGCTATTAAGCTCTTTAACCCTCATCAACAAAATTAGAGAAATAACATGATCTAAAAGAAAGATCAAGATCTAAAAGAAAGCTCAATTATCAATATGTTTTTGCTTGAATTATATGATGACAATTGATATTATAATAGTTTACCATGGTTGGTGTATTAGGTGTGTATTGTGATTTATTCCAATTTTAGACCTTAGAATCATCTTGATATCAATAAGATCAAATCAAATAGAATCTTCACTTCATTCTTGGTCTATAAGTTGAAACACTATCAAACTTTGGCATAACATTAATCTCAAACTTATCATACTAACATTGTCACCTAAAGAATATTTGTGTCTATGTTAGGCTTTATATGTTTACCAAGATATATTGGCTGGGTATCTTTATCTAGGGCTTATCCATAATATTCTCTGCAAAAACATCATCTCGTACTAATCATTCAAATCATGCTTTATTCGAACTGATATCTTTTGCTTACATTTCCTATCTTTTTCAACATACATTATATTGATTAATATAAACATTAGAAAAATCAAAATGAAGATATAAGAAAATATATATCATGGCATGGTCATCTAATATAATATTTGAAATTTGATTTTGTCCACTAAAAGCCTAAATGAAGTTTGCAAATCAAATTAAATCAAAAGTAAAAGTCAGTTTTTCATCTATTATCAATAAAATCATACATATCTATTTTGTTCAATCATATCTTCTTTGTTTGCATATCCTATAATATTAAGCTTAAATGGTTATGCAAAACTCAAGAATTAAGGTATAATGAATATGGAGCTTTAATGAATATGAAACCCATGTTCTAAAATTTTAACTTCCGCAACTTTTTGCAATTTCTTCTCGTCACTTTACTTCATTAGACAGGTCTTACATTGCACAAACATAATTAAGCAACATCGGAAGTGAAATTGAAGAAAATCTAGGCCATATGATTAAAATAAGCACTCTCTGTGAGCTAACGCAGGCTCTAGGACCAAACGCCGGCGCTAGCTCAAGTGTCCGATTTTCTGTAATTTTAAAATTCTGAAAAATCACTAAAAATAATTTATTTTATATGTACTACTCATTTTTGCATTTCTGCCTATAATTGATTTTTGAAAAATTAAAATACAAAATTACAAAAGCCAAATTACAAAAAATATTTTTCTTACTTTGGTTATTTGTTTGATTTCTATATCTATATGCAAAAATCAAATGCAAAAATCAAATACAAAAATATAAAACAAAAACAAGTATCAAAAAGTATTTTTTGAACTTATAATTTTCTATTTACATGTATCTTGCGAAAGGGAGATTTGGGCTATCATCCCATCACATCTCCTAGTACCGAGCGAACCCCTCACAGGGTAGACCTCGGGAAGTCCAAGATCAATCTTATGAGTTCAAACATTAAATCAAAATTATTCTTCAAAATATCAAAAAATACTGTATGGACTTCATTGAAAATCAATCATGATTTAATCCATCATTTAGACCTTCTACAATGTTACAATTCATTCCTTCAAACTACTTTGAACATTGTTTGTATCATGCTTTGATATATCTACTCATATGTGCACCAATTGTAATGAAAAAGTAGTGTAGAACCTAAGCTTAGCATGCCTCTAAGTATGAGTAAATATTTTATGGTTGATAATGATATTTCTTCACTTACTTTTTGGCTAAGTCTACTTATGTTTTTAATCTAAAGATGCTTGCTAGTGTATTGTAATTGTACAATAAATTAAATTTGCACAAGTATCATACCTACACTACATTTATTTGCACTATTAAATATAAAGAAAAGTGGTTGTACTTTCAAAATTTAATTGGTTTGCAAAGCAAGTGTAATCAGAGAACTTTGTATAAAACAAAAATTGAAATAAAGTGACAAAGTTAACTCCACCAAGCACTACTTGAACCTCCTGATAAGTCTTAATAAGCACCTAATTGAAATAATGTGAGGTTGAGCACCTTGTAAAGATTAGTAAAATGTCTTGTGCAAACCTTCATTTCTTAAAAAATACCACTTATTCTTAAGTACGCCGGATCAAAAACAAAACTGAGATAAAATAAAATTGTGTGATCCCCCAAGCACTACTTTGCACCCTGATAAGTCTTAATGAGCATTGTGTGTGCAAATTACCTTGGTAGTTGTACAGTGTTTGTGCATAAAAAGTGTGTGGAAGTAATCTTATTTGTGTTTTATTGTGCACTTTACTCTACATTTGTCTTGTATTTTTTTTTTGATTAAATCATTTGTTTACTCTATTCAAAATACATTTATGTGCACATCATTATCTTCCATAACACTTATTCTCATGAGTATTGGATCCTAATGTTAATTCTATACTACTCTTTATATATAAATGCACTAGATAACCTAGCATGCTCTTTACAATGTTTTCTATGCTTTGAATTTGTGAATTAAAATAACATTGTAGTAATCTCTTTTTGATAACATTATTTCATGCTTGGTTACTTTATTATCAATCTTAAAGTTTTTTGTACAACCCTGTATTCGCCGAGTGGGCCCCCGAGGCCCAAGATATTTTTAGGCCCAATATTTTCAAATGACGCGACCCCGGGAGGAGGAGGGGTGAGCATTTGGAGGGAGTCGAGTCTGAGGGGCGCATCCCAGGACTGTTCCCTTGTGAGGGCGAGCCGGGGAGGGCCGGGAGGCCTCCGACTCGCCCAGAGCCTTGTGGGGGCGAGCCGGGAGGGCCGGGAGGCCTCCGGCTCGCCCAGACCCTTGTGGGGGCGAGCTGGGAGGGCCGGGAGGCCTCCGGCTCGCCCACACCCTTGTGGGGGCGAGCTGGGAGGGCCGGGAGGCCTCCGGCTCGCCCACACCCTTGTGGGTGCGAGCTGGGAGGGCCGGGAGGCCTCCGGCTTGCCCACACCCTTGTGGGGGCGAGCCGGGAGGGCTGGGAGGCCTCCGACTCGCCGAGACCCTTGTGGGGGCGAGCCTGGAGGGCTGGGAGGCCTCCGGCTCCAACACACCCTTGTGGGGGCGAGCTGGGAGGGCCGGGAGGCCTCCGGCTCGCCCACACCCTTGTGGGGGCGAGCCGGGAGGGCCGGGAGGCCTCCGGCTCGCCCACACCCTTGTGGGGGCGAGCCGGGAGGGCCGGGGGGCCTCCGGCTCGCCCACACCCTTATGGGGGCGAGCCGGGAGGGCCGAGGGGCCTCCGACTCGCCCACACCGTTGTGGGGGCGAGCCGGGAGGGCCGGGGGGCCTCCGGCTTGCCCACACCCTTGTGGGGGCGAGCCGGGAGGGCCGGGGGGCCTCCGGCTCGCCCACACCCTTGTGGGGGCGAGCTGGGAGGGCCGGGGGGCCTCCGGCTCGCCCACACCCTTGTGGGGGCGAGCTGGGAGGGCCGGGGGGCCTCCGGCTCGCCCAGACCCTTGTGGGGGCGAGCTGGGAGGGTCGGGGGGTCTCCGACTCGCCCAGACCCTTGTGGGGGCGAGCTGGGAGGGCCGGGAGGCCTCCGGCTCGCCCACACCCTTGTGGGGGCGAGCTGGGAGGGCCGGGAGGCCTCCGGCTCGCCCACACCCTTGTGGGGGCGAGCCGGGAGGGCCGGGAGGCCTCCGGCTCGCCCAGACCCTTGTGGGGGCGAGCCGGGAGGGCCGGGAGGCCTCCGGCTCGCCCAGACCCTTGTGGGGGCGAGCCGGGAGGGCCGGGAGGGCCGGGAGGCCTCCGGCTCGCCCACACCCTTGTGGGGGCGAGCTGGGAGGGCCGGGGGGCCTCCGGCTCGCCCACACACTTGTGGGGGCGAGCCGGGAGGGCCGGGAGGCCTCCGGCTCGCCCACACTCTTGTGGGGGCGAGCCGGGAGGGCCGGGAGGCCTCCGGCTCGCCCAGACCCTTGTGGGGGCGAGCCGGGAGGGCCGGGAGGCCTCCGGCTCGCCCAGAACCTTGCCGGGTAGGCGGTCTGCGTTTAGCGCCCAAGAGTAGCGGGATTTGGCTATTCGCAGTCCAGTTTTGGTTATTCGCAGTCCAAGAGCAGCGGGATTTGGCTATCTGCAGCCCAGTTCAAGGGTATTTTGGTAATCTGGCAGACCAGTTTTCGGCTATTTGCAGCCCAACTTCAGAAATCCTATAAATAGGACCAAGGGGGCACCATTTGGAGGAATCTCATTCTAGGCTAGCTCTCTCCCTCTCTCTCCCTCCCCAAGTCTCTCTAGGGGGGTGAGGAGAGCCTCCAGTGGTGCCCAAGCTTAGTAGTGGCTTGGGAGGGGAAGTTCCTGAGGGGCTTCCGGGTATGTGGCGGGACCTCCCCACTAAGCCCTTGGTCCAGTCCCTAGTTCCAACACCTTCAACCTAGAGCTCTCCCTTGGGAGGAGTAAGGATTGGTCGCCCCTCGGCTAGCTGAGGGCCCCGAACTCCACAGAGACTAAGTCTTGTTCGCAAGTCTCGGTTTCAACACATGGTGCGGTGAGCGTGGAGTGTGACCGATTCACGGAACTCTCGAGATGAGCTCCATGGACGGAGGTGGAGGAAGTTCCAACCCAGGTCATTCGCAGCCCCCGGTGGCTGGAGTGACGTTGGAGATGTTTGAAAGCTTCAAGCGAGAGGTCATGCAGACCTTGCAGATCGCCTTCGCCACGACGGCCGTAGGCAGAAGAGGAGATGGTTCCGAGGTCCCGCCCCAGCAGGTGGAGGAGGGAACTCTCAGCCAGCAGTTCAGAAAGGAGATACCGGTGAGGGGGGAGTGGGGAGGTGCCATACCCCCACTCGCCCACCCTCAAGGGGGCGAGCTCAGGAGGGGGGCGCCCTCCCAGCTCGCCCCAGCCCCTCAAGGGGGCGAGCTGAGGAGGGGGCGCCCTCCCAGCTCGCCCCAGCCCCTCAAGGGGGCGAGCTCAGGAGGGGGGCGCCCTCCCAACTCGCCCCAGCCCCTCAAGGGGGCGAGCTCAGGAGGAAGGCACTGTCCCAGCTCGCCCCGTCTCTTCCAGCCCAGTCCCAAAAGGGGGCGAGCGGGGAGGCATCCGACCCCCACTCGCTCCACCCCAAAAGAAACCAAGTGAATGTTGATGGTCGAGACCACCTCGGGTGGAGGCTATCCAATAGCCCGGCGAGCGCAGAGGTCAACAATTCGACTCTGCGAGAGCAAGGAAGTAAGGACTTCAAAAGAAAAAGATCCAACCGCCCGAGGTGGAGGCCGGGACCAAACACACCCCCTCCACCACCTCAGCAAACCATGGAGATTGGTGGGGGTAGACGGAGGAGAATCAGAAAAGCAGGAAGAAGAAGGAAAGGAAGGGGTAGGGTGGAGTCACCCTACTGCGACTTCCACCAGGAGGAGGGTCACGCGACGTTCACTTACCCTGAGTTCTCAGAGATGAAGGATGCGAGGGGTCCAGGGCAACAACAACAACTACCGGAAGAAGTCAAGGAAGACCAAGACTGGGAGTGGGAGGCTCAGTTCGGCTTCCATACTTAAGTTTCATTTTCTAGCCTTAAGTTCGTGTAATGCTATGTTCCGTTTCCATGTCTAGTTTTTCCAACATGTACTAGGATGGTTTAATATAATGAAAGTTATTCAAAAATACTTAGCCCCGATGCTGGCCCGCTGACCAGGCTCCCACCTAGCTGGCAGGGCCGGGAACCGCTCGAGGGCGGGGAAGAGAATGCTTAGCCTCGATGCTGGCCCGCTGACCAGGCTCCCATCAAACTGGCAGGTCCGAGGATCGCTCGGGGACAAGGAAGTCACAAGTATTTAGTCCTGATGCTGGCCCGCGGACCAGGCTCCCACCTAGCTGGCAGGGCCGGGAACCGCTCGGGACAGGGAGGAAAATGTCCACCACTAGTAGAGCTCGCTCCTAGAAGTGTGTCGACCCTATGTCCACCACTAGTAGAGCTCGCTCCTAGAAGTGTGTCGACCCTATGTCCACCACTAGTAGAGCTCGCTCCTAGAAGTGTGTCGACCCTATGTCCACCACTAGTAGAGCTCGCTCCTAGAAGTGTGTCGACCCTATGTCCACCACTAGTAGAGCTCGCTCCTAGAAGTGTGTCGACCCTATGTCCACCACTAGTAGAGCTCGCTCCTAGAAGTGTGTCGACCCTATGTCCACCACTAGTAGAGCTCGCTCCTAGAAGTGTGTCGACCCTATGTCCACCACTAGTAGAGCTCGCTCCTAGAAGTGTGTCGACCCTATGTCCTCCACTAGTAGAGCTCGCTCCTAGAATTGTGTCGACCCTATGTCCACCACTAGTAGAGCTCGCTCCTAGAAGTGTGTCGACCCTATGTCCACCACTAGTAGAGCTCGCTCCTAGAAGTGTGTCGACCCTATGTCCACCACTAGTAGAGCTCGCTCCTAGAAGTGTGTCGACCCTATGTCCACCACTAGTAGAGCTCGCTCCTAGAAGTGTGTCGACCCTATGTCCACCACTAGTAGAGCTCGCTCCTAGAAGTGTGTCGACCCTATGTCCACCACTAGTAGAGCTCGCTCCTAGAAGTGTGTCGACCCTATGTCCACCACTAGTAGAGCTCGCTCCTAGAAGTGTGTCGACCCTATGTCCACCACTAGTAGAGCTCGCTCCTAGAAGTGTGTCGACCCTATGTCCACCACTAGTAGAGCTCGCTCCTAGAAGTGTGTCGACCCTATGTCCACCACTAGTAGAGCTCGCTCCTAGAATTGTGTCGACCCTATGTCCACCACTAGTAGAGCTCGCTCCTAGAAGTGTGTCGACCCTATGTCCACCACTAGTAGAGCTCGCTCCTAGAAGTGTGTCGACCCTATGTCCACCACTAGTAGAGCTCGCTCCTAGAAGTGTGTCGACCTTATGTCCACCACTAGTAGAGCTCGCTCCTAGAAGTGTGTCGACCCTATGTCCACCACTAGTAGAGCTCGCTCCTAGAAGTGTGTCGACCCTATGTCCACCACTAGTAGAGCTCGCTCCTAGAAGTGTGTCGACCCTATATCCACCACTAGTAGAGCTCGCTCCTAGAAGTGTGTCGACCCTATGCTGGTCCGCTGACCAGGCTCCCATCTAGCTGGCAGGGCCGGGAACCGCTCGGGGGCAAGAAGGAAAGTACTTAGCATCGATGCTGGCCCGCTGACCAGGCTCTCACCTAGCTGGCAGGGTCAGGAACCAAGACTGGGAGTGGGAGGCTCAGTTCGGCTTCCATACTTAAGTTTCATTTTCTAGCCTTAAGTTCGTGTAATGCTATGTTCCGTTTCCATGTCTAGTTTTTCCAACATGTACTAGGATGGTTTAATATAATGAAAGTTATTCAAAAATACTTAGCCCCGATGCTGGCCCGCTGACCAGGCTCCCACCTAGCTGGCAGGGCCGGGAACCGCTCGAGGGCGGGGAAGAGAATGCTTAGCCTCGATGCTGGCCCGCTGACCAGGCTCCCATCAAACTGGCAGGTCCGAGGATCGCTCGGGGACAAGGAAGTCACAAGTATTTAGTCCTGATGCTGGCCCGCGGACCAGGCTCCCACCTAGCTGGCAGGGCCGGGAACCGCTCGGGACAGGGAGGAAAATGTCCACCACTAGTAGAGCTCGCTCCTAGAAGTGTGTCGACCCTATGTCCACCACTAGTAGAGCTCGCTCCTAGAAGTGTGTCGACCCTATGTCCACCACTAGTAGAGCTCGCTCCTAGAAGTGTGTCGACCCTATGTCCACCACTAGTAGAGCTCGCTCCTAGAAGTGTGTCGACCCTATGTCCACCACTAGTAGAGCTCGCTCCTAGAAGTGTGTCGACCCTATGTCCACCACTAGTAGAGCTCGCTCCTAGAAGTGTGTCGACCCTATGTCCACCACTAGTAGAGCTCGCTCCTAGAAGTGTGTCGACCCTATGTCCACCACTAGTAGAGCTCGCTCCTAGAAGTGTGTCGACCCTATGTCCTCCACTAGTAGAGCTCGCTCCTAGAATTGTGTCGACCCTATGTCCACCACTAGTAGAGCTCGCTCCTAGAAGTGTGTCGACCCTATGTCCACCACTAGTAGAGCTCGCTCCTAGAAGTGTGTCGACCCTATGTCCACCACTAGTAGAGCTCGCTCCTAGAAGTGTGTCGACCCTATGTCCACCACTAGTAGAGCTCGCTCCTAGAAGTGTGTCGACCCTATGTCCACCACTAGTAGAGCTCGCTCCTAGAAGTGTGTCGACCCTATGTCCACCACTAATAGAGCTCGCTCCTAGAAGTGTGTCGACCCTATGTCCACCACTAGTAGAGCTCGCTCCTAGAAGTGTGTCGACCCTATGTCCACCACTAGTAGAGCTCGCTCCTAGAAGTGTGTCGACCCTATGTCCACCACTAGTAGAGCTCGCTCCTAGAAGTGTGTCGACCCTATGTCCACCACTAGTAGAGCTCGCTCCTAGAAGTGTGTCGACCCTATGTCCACCACTAGTAGAGCTCGCTCCTAGAAGAGTGTCGACCCTATGTCCACCACTAGTAGAGCTCGCTCCTAGAAGTGTGTCGACCCTATGTCCACCACTAGTAGAGCTCGCTCCTAGAAGTGTGTCGACCCTATGTCCACCACTAGTAGAGCTCGCTCCTAGAAGTGTGTCGACCCTATGTCCACCACTAGTAGAGCTCGCTCCTAGAAGTGTGTCGACCCAATGTCCACCACTAGTAGAGCTCGCTCCTAGAAGTGTGTCGACCCTATGTCCACCACTGGTAGAGCTCGCTCCTAGAAGTGTGTCGACCCTATGTCCACCACTCGTAGAGCTCGCTACTAGAAGTGTGTCGACCATATGTCCACCACTAGTAGAGCTCGCTCCTAGAAGTGTGTCGACCCTATGTCCACCACTAGTAGAGCTCGCTCCTAGAAGTGTGTCGACCCTATGTCCACCACTAGTAGAGCTCGCTCCTAGAAGTGTGTCGACCCTATGTCCACCACTGGTAGAGCTCGCTCCTAGAAGTGTGTCGACCCTATGTCCACCACTAGTAGAGCTCGCTCCTAGAAGTGTGTCGACCCTATGTCCACCACTAGTAGAGCTCGCTCCTAGAAGTGTGTCGACCCTATGTCCACCACTAGTAGAGCTCGCTCCTAGAAGTGTGTCGACCCTATGTCCACCACTAGTAGAGCTCACTCCTAGAAGTGTGTCGACCCTATGTCCACCACTAGTAGAGCTCGCTCCTAGAAGTGTGTCGACCCTATGTCCACCACTAGTAGAGCTCGCTCCTAGAAGAGTGTCGACCCTATGTCCACCACTAGTAGAGCTCGCTCCTAGAAGTGTGTCGACCATATGTCCACCACTAGTAGAGCTCGCTCCTAGAAGTGTGTCGACCCTATGTCCACCACTAGTAGAGCTCGCTCCTAGAAGTGTGTCGACCCTATGTCCACCACTAGTAGAGCTCGCTCCTAGAAGTGTGTCGACCCTATGTCCACCACTAGTAGAGCTCGCTCCTAGAAGTGTGTCGACCCTATGTCCACCACTGGTAGAGCTCGCTCCTAGAAGTGTGTCGACCCTATGTCCACCACTGGTAGAGCTCGCTCCTAGAAGTGTGTCGACCCTATGTCCACCACTAGTAGAGCTCGCTCCTAGAAGTGTGTCGACCCTATGTCCACCACTAGTAGAGCTCACTCCTTGAAGTGTGTCGACCCTAAGTCCACCACTAGTAGAGCTCGCTCCTAGAAGTGTGTCGACCCTATGTCCACCACTAGTAGAGCTCGCTCCTAGAAGTGTGTCGACCCTATGTCCACCACTAGTAGAGCTCGCTCCTAGAAGTGTGTCGACCCTATGTCCACCACTAGTAGAGCTCGCTCCTAGAAGTGTGTCGACCCTATGTCCACCACTAGTAGAGCTCGCTCCTTGAAGTGTGTCGACCCTAAGTACACCACTAGTAGAGCTCGCTCCTAGAAGTGTGTCGACCCTATGTCCACCACTAGTAGAGCTCGCTCCTAGAAGTGTGTCGACCCTATGTCCACCACTAGTAGAGCTCGCTCCTAGAAGTGTGTCGACCCTATGTCCACCACTAGTAGAGCTCGCTCCTAGAAGTGTGTCGACCCTATGTCCACCACTAGTAGAGCTCGCTCCTAGAAGTGTGTCGACCCTATGTCCACCACTAGTAGAGCTCGCTCCTAGAAGTGTGTCGACCCTATGTCCACCACTGGTAGAGCTCGCTCCTAGAAGTGTGTCGACCCTATGTCCACCACTGGTAGAGCTCGCTCCTAGAAGTGTGTCGACCCTATGTCCACCACTAGTAGAGCTCGCTCCTAGAAGTGTGTCGACCCTATGTCCACCACTGGTAGAGCTCGCTCCTAGAAGTGTGTCGACCCTATGTCCACCACTGGTAGAGCTCGCTCCTAGAAGTGTGTCGACCCTATGTCCACCACTAGTAGAGCTCGCTCCTAGAAGTGTGTCGACCCTATGTCCACCACTAGTAGAGCTCACTCCTTGAAGTGTGTCGACCCTAAGTCCACCACTAGTAGAGCTCGCTCCTAGAAGTGTGTCGACCCTATGTCCACCACTAGTAGAGCTCGCTCCTAGAAGTGTGTCGACCCTATGTCCACCACTAGTAGAGCTCGCTCCTAGAAGTGTGTCGACCCTATGTCCACCACTAGTAGAGCTCGCTCCTAGAAGTGTGTCGACCCTATGTCCACCACTAGTAGAGCTCGCTCCTTGAAGTGTGTCGACCCTAAGTACACCACTAGTAGAGCTCGCTCCTAGAAGTGTGTCGACCCTATGTCCACCACTAGTAGAGCTCGCTCCTAGAAGTGTGTCGACCCTATGTCCACCACTAGTAGAGCTCGCTCCTAGAATTGTGTCGACCCTATGTCCACCACTAGTAGAGCTCGCTCCTAGAAGTGTGTCGACCCTATGTCCACCACTAGTAGAGCTCGCTCCTAGAAGTGTGTCGACCCTATGTCCACCACTAGTAGAGCTCGCTCCTAGAAGTGTGTCGACCTTATGTCCACCACTAGTAGAGCTCGCTCCTAGAAGTGTGTCGACCCTATGTCCACCACTAGTAGAGCTCGCTCCTAGAAGTGTGTCGACCCTATGTCCACCACTAGTAGAGCTCGCTCCTAGAAGTGTGTCGACCCTATATCCACCACTAGTAGAGCTCGCTCCTAGAAGTGTGTCGACCCTATGCTGGTCCGCTGACCAGGCTCCCATCTAGCTGGCAGGGCCGGGAACCGCTCGGGGGCAAGAAGGAAAGTACTTAGCATCGATGCTGGCCCGCTGACCAGGCTCTCACCTAGCTGGCAGGGTCAGGAACCGCTCAGTGGCCGAAAATTCTCATAAGTATTTTTCCCCCCGAGGTGGCTCCGTTAACCGGGCTCTCACTAGCCGGCAGGGTAGGAAGGCCTCTCAGGGAGGCTAAGTGTTTTTCCCCCGAGGTGGCTCCACTAGCCCGACTCTCGCTAGCCGGCAAGGTTGGGGAACCTCTCGGGGAGGCGCTGTGGCTTTTCCAAGATATCACCAATAACCGGATTCCCAGCGACACTCGTCGAATATGCAGGGTTGGACATTTCTTTCCGAGCGTGAGCCACGCTCGAAAAGAGCGGGGATTGTGTACAACCCTGTATTCGCCGAGTGGGCCCCCGAGGCCCAAGATATTTTTAGGCCCAATATTTTCAAATGACGCGACCCCGGGAAGAGGAGGGGTGAGCATTTGGAGGGAGTCGAGTCTGAGGGGCGTATCCCAGGACTGTTCCCTTGTGAGGGCGAGCCGGGGAGGGCCGGGAGGCCTCCGACTTGCCCAGAGCCTTGTGGGGGCGAGCCGGGAGGGTCGGGAGGCCTCCGGCTCGCCCAGAACCTTGTGGGGGCGAGCTGGGAGGGCCGGGAGGCCTCCGGCTCGCCCACACCCTTGTGGGGGCGAGCTGGGAGGGCCGGGAGGCCTCCGGCTCGCCCACACCCTTGTGGGTGCGAGCTGGGAGGGCCGGGAGGCCTCCGGCTCGCCCACACCCTTGTGGGGGCGAGTCGGGAGGGCCGGGAGGCCTCCGGCTCGCCCAGACCCTTGTGGGGGCGAGCCGGGAGGGCCGGGAGGCCTCCGGCTCGCCCAGACCCTTGTGGGGGCGAGCCGGGAGGGTCGGGAGGCCTCCGGCTCGCCCACACCCTTGTGGGGGCGAGCCGGGAGGGCCGGGAGGCCTCCGGCTCGCCCACACCCTTGTGGGGGCGAGCCGGGAGGGCCGGGGGGCCTCCGGCTCGCCCACACCCTTGTGGGGGCGAGCCGGGAGGGCTGGGGGGCCTCCGGCTCGCCCACACCCTTGTGGGGGCGAGCTGGGAGGGCCGGGGGGCCTCCGGCTCGCCCACACCCTTGTGGGGGCGAGCTGGGAGGGCCGGGAGGCCTCCGGCTCGCCCACACCCTTGTGGGGGCGAGCTGGGAGGGCCGGGGGGCCTCCGGCTCGCCCACACCCTTGTGGGGGCGAGATGGGAGGGTCGGGAGGCCTCCGGCTCGCCCAGACCCTTGTGGGGGCGAGCCGGGAGGGCCGGGAGGCCTCCGGCTCGCCCAGACCCTTGTGGGGGCGAGCCGGGAGGGCCGGGAGGCCTCCGGTTCGCACAGACCCTTGTGGGGGCGAGCCGGGAGGGCCGGGAGGCCTCCGGCTCGCCCACACCCTTCTGGGGGCGAGCTGGGAGGGCCGGGAGGCCTCCGGCTCGCCCACACCCTTGTGGTGGCGAGCTGGGAGGGCCGGGGGGCCTCCGGCTCGCCCACACCCTTGTGGGGGCGAGCTGGGAGGGCCGGGGGGCCTCCGGCTCACCCACACCCTTGTGGGGGCGAGCTGGGAGGGCCGGGGGGGCCTCCGGCTCGCCCACACCCTTATGGGGGCGAGCTGGGAGGGCCGGGGGGCCTCCAGCTCGCCCACACCCTTGTGGGGGCGAGCTGGGAGGGCCGGGGGGTCTCCGGCTTGCCCACACCCTTGTGGGGGCGAGCTGGGAGGGCCGGGGGGTCTCCGGCTCGCCCACACCCTTGTGGGGGCGAGCTGGGAGGGCCGGGAGGCCTCCGGCTCACCCACACCCTTGTGGGGGCGAGATGGGAGGGCCGGGAGGCCTCCGGCTCGCCCACACCCTTGTGGGGGCGAGCCGGGAGGGCCGGGAGGCCTCCGGCTCGCCCAGACCCTTGTGGGGGCGAGCCGGGAGCGCCGGGAGGCCTCCGGCTCACCCAGACCCTTGTGGGGGCGAGCCGGGAGCGCTGGGAGGCCTCCGGCTCGCCCACACCCTTGTGGGGGCGAGCTGGGAGGGCCGGGGGGCCTCCGGCTCGCCCACACCCTTGTGGGGGCGAGCTGGGAGGGCCGGGGGGCCTCCGGCTCGCCCACACACTTGTGGGGGCAAGCCGGGAGGGCCGGGAGTCCTCCGGCTCGCCCACACCCTTGTGGGGGCGAGCCGGGAGGGCCGGGAGGCCTCCGGCTCGCCCAGAACCTTGCCGGGTAGGCGGTCTGCGTTTAGCGCCCAAGAGTAGCGGGATTTGGCTATTCGCAGTCCAGTTTTGGTTATTCGCAGTCCAAGAGCAGCGGGATTTGGCTATCTGCAGCCCAGTTCAAGGGTATTTTGGTAATCTGGCAGACCAGTTTTCGGCTATTTGCAGCCCAACTTCAGAAATCCTATAAATAGGACCAAGGGGGCACCATTTGGAGGAATCTCATTCTAGGCTAGCTCTCTCCCTCTCTCTCCCTCCCCAAGTCTCTCTAGGGGGGTGAGGAGAGCCTCCAGTGGTGCCCAAGCTTAGTAGTGGCTTGGGAGGGGAAGTTCCTGAGGGGCTTCCGGGTATGTGGCGGGACCTCCCCACTAAGCCCTTGGTCCAGTCCCTAGTTCCAACACCTTCAACCTAGAGCTCTCCCTTGGGAGGAGTAAGGATTGGTCGCCCCTCGGCTAGCTGAGGGCCCCGAACTCCACAGAGACTAAGTCTTGTTCGCAAGTCTCGGTTTCAACATTTTTAATTGAAAAATAATTTACAAAAACAACTTTCTTTTGGAATTTAACTCATATATCTTCATAATTACAAAATGGTGTTTCTTGTATTTCTATAAGTCTTCTGCATCATCACCATGTATTATTTTTACCTTGCGCTTTTTCATGCTTATATCAAAGTCTTAAATCTCAAAATTCCTCTTTGAACAAATGGTCGACTTGCTTGGTAGAATTTATATTGGTTGTTCTGACAGAAATATCAATTTCATGCTAAACACTCCTCCAACAAGTGACCTATTGCTTATAAAAACAACTTCTTAAATTTCAAATCAAATTGTGTTTTGAGTTCCTAATTGCTAAAAGGATGTTCTTATTTATTCCAAAATGTTAAGTCTTCCGCAATGCTAAAACTCTGATTTATTAATGGATTAGCTATGTGAGTTTTTCTTTAAAAATTCAAATAGAAATATAAACCCATAGGCTATGAACTCATCATTACATTCAAACGCTAAATGTTTCCAATAATTATTATCCCTTAACTTCATATCTCACCATAGCGGGGGCGTAGGGTTGTAGGCATTAGTAACCTGACCTCTAAGTCATATCTTGTCCTTAACCGGGGAGGGTTCCAATGGGGCCTTGCGAGGCACTAGGAGGAAAGTGTGCTAGGTAGAGATTTGTCTAGTACTTGGATATGGAACTAACACCCCAACCTACGGCATGTATGCAGCTCCTCATGACCATCCGTCACTTAGTACGGGGCTAGGGTGTGGACATATTGTCTAGGTAGATTGGTTACTTGGAAATCATTATTATTATTTTTGCTTAAAACTCTTATATAAAGGGAAGAACTAACATGATAATGTTGAGTACTTGGTAAATGTTATTTTGTTCATCTTTATGCTAAAAACTCTGATCTATTTCTATAAAAATACTTATGCTAAAAACTCTAATTTATTTCTATAAAAATTATTATAAAACTCCTTATCATTTCCTTTCCTCTCAAAAGCTCGATCATGCTTTATCTTATTATCAAAACTTTTCTGTGTTTTGCTTCCTTACCCACTTTTGATAATAACAAAAGGGGGAGAACTAACATGGTAAATAAGATCCGCTATCCAAATGAAAACTAACATGATTAATTAAGATGATAGCTTACATATTAGGGGAGCATTCACTATGGGGGAGCATTTATTTAGGGGGAGCAATTATAAATACTAAAATCGATAATTATCCTAAGTCATCACTCTCACACACACACAAGTAGGTCTTATCATGCTTATATATTAATGCTCTGATTTATCATTAATGGATTTGTTATTATCAAAAGGGGGGAGTTTGTTGGAACATGGTCTTCCGCATCTCCTAGGTTTGAGAATAACAAATCCTATGTGTATTTGATCTTGTGTGTTTAAGTGTGCAGGAAATAAAGTCCATATGACTCAAGGATGGCATAAGAAGGTTGCCCCCAAAATTGGGTCAATAATTCCAACATGCCCACTAGCGCCGACGGTAGCATCTAGGGCCCGACGCTAGAGATGAGTAGCGCAATTCTGGGAGCACATATCGAAGGAGCTAGTGCCTGGCGACAGCAGATAGCACAGGCGGTAGCGCGGAGTACATGAGGCAAGACAGAAATGTTTCCTCGGATTAAAGATTCCCCCACGCAGAATAATGCCTAATCCGGGATAGCGTCGGCGGTAGCGCTAGCGCAGGCGCTAGCGCTGAGGCTATAAAAAGGACACCTTGGATTCGTCTTTATCATCCTCTTCAGATCCCAAATTCCATAACTTTGTGCCACAACATATAGAGGAAGGTTCAGAGAGATACTCCCACAAATCCATGAAGGCTTAAGGAGATCTGTGGAGAAGATTTCAACACGCATCATCATCATCGTGATGAAAGACCGTATCGACTATGATCATACTCTGCGGGTCTTCGTCTACTTCTCCAAGATATCCATATAGGGAGTTATTATATTGTTGTCATTTTATTTTACATTTTTTCTGTAATCATTTAGTGAACCCGCCTCGTGTTGGCAACTAGGTCTGGGTAGGACTTAGGGCTGAAATTCGGCTCGTGCTGGCGACTAGATCTAGGTTAGGTCTAGGGGGTGCTCGAGGCCATATCCGGGGAGGGATTGGCTAGAGCGGCTTGAGGCCGAATCTAGGGAAGGATAGGCTAGGGCCACCGGTTCGTAGGGATACGAGTCGGGATAGAAAATGAAAAAGAGTTGTTATTATTATTCGCCTCAGATTTCTAGCGTTATAGAAATCTAGTTTTTGTAATCAATTTTATTAATAGTAATCATGTCTCTCTTTGTGTAATAAAATTGATTTTGATCTTCATGTATCTAAATTGTTTATTAACATCTCCTTCATTATAAAATAATTTAGATCTTTATTAAACTGCTATTTTAATCTCTTATCATAAGCAAGTATTTCAAAATATAAAGAAAAGTTTTAAAACCCTTATTCACCCCCCTCTAGGGGAGCTTACCGATCCAACAAAAACATGCAGGAAGATCAAATGTACTTTCTATATCTAAGGGAGGGAGATCGCGGGTATACGTGGAATCCCTAGATTCTCAATTAACCGTTGGAACAACGGTTAAAATAGGGAACCAAAGATACTTTTACTGCTCGTTGTCCACAAGCACGAGCTGGCGCTTACACAATCGCTCTCCCTCCTTTCATCCACATTTCAATTCATCATGGCTTATGGGATGATACCATCCAATGGAATGACTACTATGTCTGGTTGCATTGACGGCGGAAAAGGCCTAAAAACCTTAGATGAAATTTCAAATGACAGCCTCGATCTAAAGATCACAATAGCCTTACCTGTCCTTATAGCATCAACCGCTTCATTCTGGCTCACCACGACTTTCTATAAAGCTGCCTGGTTAACCATAACTTTACTTTCCCCATCACCAATAAGGGTGGCATTCTCCGCCTTTATCTATCGCAGCTTCTCCACATGATTAGCCTCATCCTTGGCTCTCTGCCCCTCAGAGAGCATGAGGTCCTCAGTTCTAACCTCCGGATCTCTCAATACGTCATCTCCTATAGAACCTTCATCCAAGTACTTATCAAAATCATCTCCAGCCCCTCCAGATGGAGGAGAGTTGACCGCATGCATATAACATTGACCTCCCTGATCAGTGCCCTTCTCCCCCACTCCATCATCAAACACAAATTTACCGGAGAACACCGGATCTCTCCCTCCTCACTAACTATGGTATTGGGGTTGACCGTGTAACTTCCCCATTCCAACTACACCCATGATGTGAGTTAGGTCATGACAAGTGTCATGACATGTGACCTAGGGCAAGGAATTGACCATGGAGCCTAAGTGGCTAGGTGATCTCACCTAGTGAACCCCAATAAGACACAAGTCAACCTAGGTCAATTCACCTCAAATTAAACCGACAAGCCTAAATTGACCTCACCAATATATTCCTGGCCATAAGGGCGAGTCAATGGACCATGGACCACATGGATTGGTCAACCAAACTAACCAAATTGACCAAAGTCAAAATAGGTCAACCTATCCTAATTTGGCTCAATTGGACTTCAATTGATCAAATTGGCTTCAACAATACCTCCTAACTATTAAAGGAGGCCATTAGGTCTATTATAATCCATTGGGCTCAACCAATATTATGAAATTGACCAAAGTCAACTCTGGGTCAACTTAGCCTAATTTAACCCTAAATGAATCAATTAGACCAATAATGACTCCACCATGACCCAATCAACATTGGATGGAATCATAGGACCCATGACCATCATATGGGGTCGGTCACTTCATTAATTTGTCCTGGTCAACTCCAAAGTCAACCTTGGTCAAGCTTAGCCTAAATATGAAAATCAAAGGGGCTAACCCATTCCCAATAGGCTAAAGCCCTCAAGGTCAGCCCATCTTGCAGCCCATGAGTATAATGATCCTAATTGCCCTCTAAAAATGGCATGCATAGGGATGTATGGGGCTGATTTGGGATTTCCCCCCAATTTCAAATGACACAAAGAGAAAATCAAGGAAGGAGCTCCACATGTCATCCAATTTCCCTCCCAATTCACTCCTATGAACCCCCCATAACTTCACCAGCTGAATTCTAGCCTTCTCCATGACAAATGGCACCTAGGAGGAGCAACCAAAGCCATGGACGAAACCACCTTAATGGAAACTTCGCCTAGAGCCTTCACCACTCAAAATTTACCTCGTCATTAGCTTTAGAAGGTTGAAGGGAGTCGAAATCGAGCTTTGGATTTCATCATTTGGTGGAGAAGCAAAAAATTGGCATATGAGCTCAGCTTGGAGGTCGACAATGGCATCAAGGGGATTCACTCAATTTCAAGCCCAATTCAAGGTAGGTTTCCCTTCTTCTCCACCTTTGCTAGATCCTTAGCTAATCTAGGTCATTATTTGGGCTCACTTGAGCTTAGATTAAGTATTTTCCAAAAATCAGATTCTAGATGATTTCACCCATGTCGGGTTTCCTATAAGGGTGTTTTCTGGAGGCCAAACCACCGACAATCGCCGACCATCACCTCAACGGTGGTGGTCGGCCATGGAGTGAAAGAGATGGTCGGAGATTCAAGCTTGAAGTTGGCCCAGCTAGATGCATTTCTAGTCGTTGGCTGGAGGTTGAAGATGGGTTTACAAACATTGGATCTGGGCTGATGACTATCTACAGACCTTGGTTATTAAATGAATGGTTTATTTAATTTCTATCTCTTGTTTTAACAGTGGCTTTAACTCAGTATTTAGGCACCCTAGAGCACTAATCTTAAAATCTGACCAAAATGAATATTGCAGCCCTAGGTCTAAACTACCTATAGAAATTTATATCATGTGATTTGGTGCACCACAGCTCCCTGGGCACCTATTTTGGTGCATGCTGTACAAATTGTTGGATCGGTCGGTGCCCTTAGAGGGGGGGGGGGGGTGAATAAGGGTTTTCAAAAACTATAGATTATATTTAAAAACTTTGAATTATTGCAAGATTAAAGACATGAAATAAGTGAAGTAAAACAAAAAGGAGACAAGCTTTATTAATAATAAATAAGTTTTACAAAACTTGATCTCGATGACGCTAGAGATCGGAGGCGAGTAATAAAAGCTCTTTTTGTTTTCTATCCCGACTCGCTTCCCCGCGAATCGGTGAACCTAGCCTAATCATCCCCGGATTCGGCCTCAAGCCGCTCTATCCAATCCTTCCCCGGATGTGGCCTCGAGCACCCCCTAGAACTAGCCTAGATCTAGTCGCCAACACGAGGCAAATTTCATCCCTAAGTCTACCCCAGACCTAGTCGCCAACACGAGGCGATTTCACTACCGTTTACAATGATAAAAGAGAAATAAAATAACAAAACCTCCCTTAAGATGAACTTCTGAGTATGGAGGGGAAGATCCGCTGTAGAATTAGCATTTGTCAAAGCGGACTTCGTTTGGCTTTGGCGTGATGGAATCCTCCTTCAGAAGTTGGCAGAGCTTCGCCGGGACCTCAAATTTCGGCCAAGATAGGCCTCTGGAATTCTAGTACTCTCTCTCTGAGGTGTATGCATTTGGTGTACGAAAACAAGAGGAGAGGGGGTCCTTTTATAGCCCAAGCGCTACCACCGGCGCTAGCGCTACCGCCGGCGCTAGCCCAGATTAGGAAACGTTTTGCGCGGCAGGATCTTCAATCCGCGGCAACATATTGCTCCATGCCTCTTGTGCGCCATGCTACCGCCAGCGCTAGTAGCTAACGTCGGGCGCTAGCTCCTTCTAAAAACGATGCCAGAATCACGCAGATCAACGCTAGCGCCGGGCGCTATCGCTACCGCCGGCGCTAGTGAGCCTCTTCAAATTGTGGCCTCAATTTTGGGGGCAGACATCATGAGTACTCCTTGAGTCATGTGGACTATGCTAACCTACACACTTGAGCACACAAGATCAAATACACATAAGATTTGTTATTCTCAAACCTAGGAGATGCCGAAGACCATGTTCCAACACAAATTGGACACTAGACACAATTATGTGTGCCCCCATCATTTGGCTCATCTAAATGAGCTGAAATTTTTACCATGTATGGCATATAATAGGATACACATTCTAACCAAAAATCAAAATTTTTAGAGATAAAACTTCTTTAGTTTTAGAAATAATTTAAATATCCATGCATGTGGTGTATCTTGTGTTTAATGAAGTCAAATCCACTCAAATTGTTTATGGAGGGTAGATTAGATCAAGAAAAGTCCCTAAACAAAATTTTGGACCATTTGGACTTGTGCATGCTGAGATGTCTCACATACAAGTTTGGTAAATGTTAGGGAATGGTGTGCATGTAGCATAATTTCACGTTGTTATGAATTTTTCAACATTACCTTGATGCATGCCCATGAAATTTGGGCCATGCAAGTAATATGATGAAATGTATCATCTCTGAGAATTTGGAAAATTTTGGGTGATATTTTCCTAAAGTTTTATATGTAATTTAAATAGGCCACATATTTAAATTGGTGGAATTTTGTGACCAAATTACTTAGGAAAAATCCCAAACTCTGGAATATGGATATTTAGGCCAAAGTACACCATAGGGAATTTTATTGGAATTTTTGAAGTTCATATTAACCTCTAAATATCATATTTGATAAGTCACCTTTTGATATAAGTGGAATTTATGTGACAAAATGATTTTTGTAAGCAGTGAAAATGAGTCATCATACTTTTTAGACCAATATGAACCTCCAAAAAATTTATCATAATTATTAGTTGATTATATTCAGTAGTTCTTCACAATGTTGAAATTTGTTATTATGGAGAATTATTTATTATTGTTGGAAATTAATGTTAGAAAAATACAAATCTCTGTTAGAGCACAAGTTTGAATATATAGAACCTCTGGAGAATTTTTTAGGAATTTATTGATGCATTTGTGGTTTATTGCTATTTATAGAAAATTTAATTTATGTTGATAAATCTGTCTGTAAATTTATGAAAATTAGTTAGAATATTTTTTGAATCAATTATATCCTCTGGAAATTTTGCTATAATTTTTAGATGATGAAATCACATAAATCCTTTGTAAATGTTGAAAAAGCCCCAATTGATGTAATATTATTTATTGTGACTAAATGAAAATGGAAAATTGTCAATCTCTGTAAAAGTACATTCTAGATCTTAGAGAATCTCTGGAATTTTTTGTGGATTATTTAGACATCAAAAAATTATACTTCTTGTGTAATTTGAAAATCACCTATCAATTATGTAATTGTAAATAATTAGGCCTCATAGTCAAAAATGGTCAAACTAGAATGAAATTACATCATATGTCATATAGAACCTCTGGAATTAATTATAGGTCATTTGGACCTAAGGATTACATAGATGCTTCATGAGGCACTTATATTATACTTAGAATCTAAGTTGGTTTGCGAATAGCCAAAAGTGTCTTTAGTGATTTAGACCCCATTAGACCAACATACAAGGACCCAATACCCTTGGATCAACTATGGAAAATAATGGATTAAATTGTGTAGCATCTTGTTGGAACATAGTCTTCGCATCTCCTAGGTTTGAGAATAACAAATCCTATGTGTATTTGATCTTGTGTGTTCAAGTGTGCAGGTTAACATAGTCCATATGACTCAAGGAGTACTCATGATGACTGCCCCCAAAATTGAGGCCAAAATTCGAACAAGCTCACTAGCGCCGGCGGTAGTGATAGCGCCCGATGCTAGCATTGATTAGCTCGATTCCGGCGGCATTTTTAGAAGGAGCTAGTGCCCGGCGGTAGCTACTAGCGCTGGTGGTAGCATGGCGCACAAGAGGCATAGAGCAAATTGTTGCCACAGATGGGAGATTCAGCCGCGCAAGATCATTCCTAATCCGGGCTAGCGCCGGCAGTAGCGCTAGCGCCGGCGGTAGCGTGAAGGATATAAATTGGATGCTTTGGCTCCGAATTCATCATCCTCCTCCAATCCCAAACTCCAGAGCTTCGTGCCACAACAGAGAGAGGAAGATTCAGAGCGATACTCCTACAATTCCATAAAGCCTTAAGGAGATCCGTGGAGAAGATTTCAACACGCTTCATCATCGTGACGAAAGACCGCATCGACTATGATCATACTCTGCGTCTTCGTCTACTTCTCCAAGAGATCCAAATAGAGGGAGTTTTTATATTATTGTCTTTTTCATTTCACATCTTTTCTTGTAATCGTTTAAGTGAAATCGCCTCGTGTTGGCGACTAGGTCTGGGGTAGGACTTAGGGCTGAAAATCGCCTCGTGTTGGCGACTAGATCTAGGCTAAGTCTAGGGGGTGCTCGAGGCCTTTCTGGGGATAGATTGGCTAGAGCGGCTTGAGGTCGTATCTGGGGAGAGATCGGCTAAAGCCAACTGATTCGTGGGGATACGAGTCGGTATAGAAAACGAAAAAGAGTTTTTATTATTCGCCTCCGATCTCTAGCGCCATTGAGATCAAGTTTTGTAAAACTTATTTAATATCAATAAAGCTTGTCTCTCTTTTTGTTTTACTTGACTTCTTGTTTTATTATTGCAATATTCCAAAGTTTTCTAAATAAAATATAAAGTTTTTGAAAACCCTTATTCACCCCCCCCCCTCTAAGGGCGCCGACCGATCCAACAAGTGGTATCAGAGGTAGGTTTTGTTCCAATCGGCTTAACAACCGGGAATAATGGCGTCTCATGATCTCACTTCAACCAGTGGGGCAAATTTCTGTGAAGATGAAATATCACATAAACCACCTTTGTTTGAAGGAACAAATTATAAAGGATGGAAAATTTTAATGGAAAAATTTATTAAAACTTTAGATATCGAAGTATGGAACTTAGCAATTATAAGACGTGCGGATGAGTCAAATAAAAAGGAACTTCATTTAGATGCAAAAGCTAAACATTATCTATTTTGTGGTCTCTCAAATGAAGTTTTCAAATTTGTGTATTGCTTTTCTAGTGCTTATAAAGTATGGAAATTTCTTGAAGAAATGTATGATCTTCCTCTCGCAGGTATGGAACAAACACAGGAGGAAAAGAACGTACAAGCATCCATTATAATTCAAGAAGATCTCTCTCGGAGCGAAGCCATGGAGAATATTGAAATAGAAAAGGAGAACAATACACCAAGAGAAAAAGAAAAAGAAATCTTACTTTTGGAAGAGGAGTGCCAAGAAGAAGACAAAGGAACAATATGTTCAAATCCTCCCTCATCCAAAAGCAATGTAAGGAAATCAAATTCTATCTTGTGTACTTCTATCTCTTCATTACAATTGTTACAAAATACTAAGCGCAAAATTAAGAAATTAAAGAATGCTAATAAACTATTGCGCTTAGAAAATAAAAATTAAAAGCAAAAGTTAAAGTAGTATAAAAATCCGATTTATCTAGCTTTACTCATGTCACTTCAATTGAAAATACAAAATCTTGTCTTGATTGTAATGATATTAAAGAAAAATTTAAGGAACTTGAAAAAGAAATTATTTTTATAAGAGAACAAAATGAAAAATTATGTTTAGAAAATTCATCTTTAAAAATTAATTGTGCTAAGTGTAAGGACTATGAAATTGAAATAAAAGAGATGGATGAAACATTTGATGAATATAGAAACAACTATCAAGATCATATTGACTCTATTGTCTCCACTCTTAAAAATAGCACAACAGCTTATAATAAAGCTAGGCATAATCTAAAGATAAAGAATGATGAATTAAAATCAAAAATCAACTTGCTTATGAAAATTATAAATACAAATTCAAAACATACAAATTTAGAATATCAAGCAATATCTAAAAGCAAGTTAAATACAAATATAAATATCTTAACTAAACCTAATAATGGGAATAAGAAACTCGAAGTTTTTGCATATCAAAAACCAAGTCATCATTATTTACAAAATCATGTTTCTCCCAACTTAAAATTGAAATTACACAAATTTCCTATAAATGATAATTTCAATTATAATCTTCAAAGGAAAGAAAATCATCATGGAAATTGGATAAATAAGAATAATATTAAACCAATGTTTGAATGGCGGCCAAAAGTTAAAGATGAAACACAAACTCAAATCAAAAGGGCCCATTCAATCATATCTCCCCAAAAGAAAACACGATGTATTTAGGTACCCAAAGGAACCGTCACTCCCGGTCCTCTTTGGATACCTAAATCTCTTATTGATTAGTATCCCATCATTTGCATGAAGTAGAAATCAATTAAAATGAAATACACAAATTTCTACTTAATGATGTGCTTTAATGTCTTTTCTATCTTTTTCTTTTTGTGTTCTTTTTAAACTATCATGTCATGGTCATCCTATATAGTATTGAAAATATGATTTTATCTCATAAAGCTTAATGAGTTTATAAATCATTTTTTATCAAAATTCAAAATCATATTTTTTATTTTGATGACCTATCTTTTATTATTATAAATATCTTATATTATCCATATGAATCAAACTCTAAATTTGCTATAAGATATTTCAAATTAAATCCGGTTATTAGGCTATTAAAATTCTTAGCCTTCACCAACAAGTGGTTTAGTGAAATAACTTGATCTAAAAGAAAATTCAAGATTTAAATAAAAGCTCAACTTTCAATATGGGTGTCATTGTTCACAACAAAAAATTATATTGTGTTCTCTCCTTGATGTCAAACATGATCTAAACCATCACTATTGTTCACCTATCAAAAAATCACATATATATATTCAAAATTCTTAATTAAAGGAAAATCACTAAATTGTGTTGAAAGAAGTTATCTTCATAATGAATATTGAATTCACAAACACCACCATGATCTAGTGATATCTTTTGCTAAACATCTCTAAAATCATAATTCATATCAAGAATCATCTATAAACAACTATCACAAATTATATGATAATAATTGACATTATAATTGTTTACCATGGTTGGTGTTATGGTATATTATGTGTGTATTGTGATTTATTTCTAGTTTAGACCTTTGAATCATTTTGATATCAAATCAAATAAGAATTGTCACTCCATTCTAGGTCTCTAAGTTGAAACACAATCAAACTTTGGTAAAACATTAATCTCAAATTTATCGTACTAACATTGTCACCTAAAGAATATTTATATCTATGTTAGGTTTTATATGTCAGGGCATATCCATGTTACTATTTGCGTGAACATTACTCCTTGTTCACCGAAACCATGCATATTTGATTTGTTCAAACATGATATCTTGGGTTTTCATTTCCTATTTTTTTTTAAGTTATAAGCACAAGTCTTTAGAAAAGTCAAAATGAAAACATAAGTAAATATATCTCATGCAATGATTATTTTGTCAAGTCATATAAGAAATCGCTTATGTTTCATGCAATTTGGACCATCCAAAATATCTCCTAAAAATCTGCAACTTCAGCATGGAACTACTACTGGGACACCTAATCAAGACCACCAATCAAAATTTCTAAAATCCTAAAAAATCGTACACTGTCTCCCGCGCTAGCGCAACCGCAGGCGCTAGCGTCCATGTTCATTTTTCTATAATTTTTTAAATTTCTAAAAATCCCTTAAAATATATAAATCTATATTTTCTACTTAGTTTTGCACTTCTGTGTTTCTTTATTTTTTGAAAAATCAAATACAAAACTACAAAAACCAACAACAACAACAACAACAACAACACTCAAGCCTTTATCCCACCTTAGTGGGGTCGGCTATATGGATCATTTGTCACCATTGCGCCCCATCTTTAGTCATAATCTCACTAATGCCTAAGTACATCATGTCTTTCCTTATAGTTTCATTCCAAGCCTCTTTTGGTCTACCCATCCCCAGTATAACATGCCTAGTAGCTAAACTCTCACAATGCCTAACACGTGCCTATAATGGTCTCATTTGTATGTGTCTGAACCATCTAAATTGAGCTTATCGCATCATATTATCCCTGATACATTCATTCCTATTTTTATCCAGTCTCGTGTGTCCAGACATCAACCTAAGCATTCTCATCTCCGCAACTCTCATTTTTTGCTCATGTACATAATTCACTGCCCAACACTCATAGCCTTGGAGCATTGCCTCCTCTTCTTATCTCCCTCAAATTAGGGTTAGGGTTAAGCAAGGCTCCTCTTGTGAACTACAAAAACCAAATTACAAAAAATATGTTTTGTTTTTTCGCTTGTGTTGTTTCCTTTATTTAAAGTTCATCTTTATGCAAAAATCAAATATAAAAATTACAAAAGCAAAAATTACAAAAATATGCTTTTATTTGTAAAAATCAACTACAAAAATATAAAACAAAATAAAAACAAGTATCAAAATTATTCTTCTGAACTTAACTTTTCTATGTATCTTGCGAAAGGGTGATTTGGGCTATCATCCCATCATATCACCTAGTACCGGGCGAACCTCTCACAAGGTAGCCCTCGGGAAGTCCAAGATCAATTTTATGAGTTCAAACTTTAAATAAAAATTACTCTTTACAAATATCAAAAATATTGTATGAACTTCATTGAAAATCAAGCATGATTTAATCTATTATTTAGAACTTCTATAATGTTGCAATTTATCTTTTCAAACTACCTTGAACATTGCCTTCATCATGCTTTGATACATCTATTAATATGTGCATAATTTATATTGAAAAAGTTGTGTAGAACTATGTGTAGCATGCCTCTAAGTATGAGTAATATTTTATGTTTGATAATGATCACAATTCACTCACTTATTTTGGCATTGTCTACTTATATGTTTAATCTAAGAATGTTTGTGTATGTTTTGTAATAGTACAATGAATTAAAATTGCACAAGTATCTTACCTACACAACCTTTATTTGCACTTTTAAAAGTTAAGAAAAGTGGTTATCTTTTTCATAAATTATATTGGTTTGCAAAACAAGTGTATTCAGAGAACTTTGTACAAAACAAAATCATAAAATAAAGTGACAAAGATAACTCCACCAAGCACTACTTGAACCTCCTGATAAGTCTTAATAAGCGTTGTGAGGTTGAGCACCTTGAAAAGAATAATAAAGTATCTTGTGCAAACCATAACTTTCTTTCAAAATAAAAACCACTTATTCTTAAGTACACCGGATCACAATAAAAATCAATCTTGAAGAATAAAACTATGTGATCCCCCAAGCACTACTTTGCACCCTGATAAGTCTTGATGAGCATTGTGTGTGTAGAGCACCTTGGTAGTTGTACATTTTTCTTTGTGCATTGAAGTGAGTGGAAGTAAAATTATTTGTGTTTTATTGTGCTCTTTACTTTACATATTACTTGTATTTTTGATTAAAACATTTGTTTACTCTATTCAAAATACACTTTTATGCACACCATTATCTTCCATAACACTTCTTCTCATGAATATTGGATCCTAATGCTAATTCTATACTACTCTTTATTTATGAAATGCACTAGATAACCTAGCATGCTTTCTATAATGTTTGGTATGTTTTGAAATTGTGAATTAAAGTAACATTGTAGTAATCTCTTTTTGATAAGATTATTTCATGCTTGGTTACTGTATTGTCAAAACAAAAATTTTAAATGCAAAATGATTTACAAAAACATCTTCTTTTTGAAATTGAACTCATATATCTTTTTATGAACCATCATTGATTACCATAAGATGTTTTTTGTACTTCTATATGTCTTCCGCATCATAACCATATAATTGTTTTACCTTGCACTTTAATACTTATTTAAAATCTTTCATCTTGTGAGCATCATCACTTGAATCTTCAAATTCCTTTCTAGCAACAAGTGGTAGACTTGTGTTTGCCCAGAAAACCCGCGACCTCCTCTTACTGGCCAATTTCTTCAGTTGCAGCGGTCTCAGATTGTGTGATCGCCCAGACCGCCAGCCACCTTCTCAACCAGGATTTTCTAAGTACCAAGCGGTCAGGATAGTGGAGATCGGCAGTTTAAGCGATCTAATCATTTTTTCTTATCTTTGTTATTTGCACCTCTTCTCCCTGCCCGGCTCTCCTGTATCCCGGGCAGCCCGTAGTTTATCATTCTACCCGTTTGGGCAGCCCCCTCGTCTATAAATAGAGGGGTAGGGGTACCAGAAAGAGGACTGGATTCGGAGGCTCCAGCTTACAACCTGTGTAAGCGGTCTCATTTTTTCGTGATCGCCATTTTACGATCGCCTTCTCTTTTTCCAGCATCTTCTGTCTTAGTAACCTGTACTTCGCAGTTTTCTCCCGTCCCCTTTAGTGTGAATTTTGGAGGTACCATTTTTGGCACCAACAGAACGAACACGCGACCTTCAGATTCGAAGTGTCAGGTGAATTTTAGACTTCAAAGATGGCTGATCGCCGTAGAGGTCGTCCCTTGCGGTCTCCCAGTGTTCCCCCTTCCGATCACAATCCGTTAGAGGCGATGGAGCGCCGCTTCGAGCTTCGCGTAGAGCAGGCTCTTCGCGAGGCCGCCCGAGCTAGGCAGGACGCTGCCGCTGTTCAGCAAGAGATCGCGCGGTCTCAGCAGGAGGCCGCTCGAGATCGACAAGAGGTTGTCCGGACTCAGCAGGAGTCCACGAAGCAGATTGAGGCCATGAACCAGGTTCTGGCCGCGATCTCCCAGAAAATCCTTCCTCAAGCCTCTCAGATCGCTACTCCTGACCGAGTGGCAAGCGGTCACCATAGCGATCATCCCGTTTTCCAGCCTGCAGCTCCTCAGCGATCTCAGCATGAGGAGTTCGCCGCCCGTCGTAATTCTTTCCGAGCTGCAGCCCAGGGGCCTCCGGCTCAGACCTTGAATTTTGAAGAAGGGTTTGCTTACCCTCAAGATCCTCCAGCTCCTTTTCTTCCTCCGGGACCTTCTGTTTTTGGGGAGCCATCCCCCTTTACTGATGAGATTCGTCGGGATCCAATTCCTCATGGATTCAGAGAGCCCCGTCTTCCTGTGTATACAGGTGAGACCGACCCGATGTGTCATCTCCAAGCCTTTGAGTCTGCTGTCGCCCTCAGGACCATTTCAGATGGAGTGAGGTGCAAGCTGATGGTTACCTCCTTCGATGGGTCAGCCATGGAATGGTTCTATAAGCTGCCTTGTCAATCTATCCCAAGCTTTGCCGCCCTAAAGCAAGAGCTCCTCCTGAGGTTCGCCACCGCAAAGAAAAGGAAGAGTGGTCCTGCGACCCTCTTCAAAATTAAGCAAGGGGACAACGAGACTGCAGCGCATTTCGTTGATCGCTTTCAGAAGGAGATCTTGGGAGTCAGAGACATGGACCCCGAACTCTATATGGTGGCTTTGATCAGCGGCCTGCAGGAGGGTCCTCTGAAGTTCAAAGTCACAACCAAAGAGCCTGGCTCCTATCAGGAGCTGATCAGCATCGCCAATCGCTATATAGAAGGGGAGATCAACAACCCCACCTATGTGAGCAATCTGACCAACAGAGCCACTCAGAAAGGCTCTGCGGGATTCTATCCTTCTCCATCTTCCTCGAAAACTAAACAAGAGCTTCCGCCTCCAGCTCCGAGAGGTAAGAATTACCGCAACAACCGCTTCAACCGAGGTAATCAATTTTCCCACCTCAAAATTCATTTCTTCAAACTCCTGCTACTCCTGCTCCGCAAATCACCCCCATCCACCAGATCCAGTATACTCAACCTCCTCTTCTACCCATTCCTTCACTTTATAATGAATCCCAAGAGTCCTTCACGGACTTTGGTGTTTCTATGAATGAAGTGCTGCAAGTTCTTCAGAAACAACCCTTTTTTAAGAGGCCAGCTCCGCTGAATTCTGATCCGAAAACCAGAAACCCAACCCTCTACTGTGAGTATCACAGAGATAGGGGGCATTTGACAGAGGATTGTAGAGCTCTCCGCCTATTTTTAGAGAAACTATTAAAGGAGGGAAAGCTCCGCGATCTCATTCAAAAGAATGACTCTGCCAAAGCTTCAACCTCCAAGGCCAAGGAGGTAGCAGAAGTTCACTGGGAGTGCGAGGAAGTAGATGATGTTGGCCATCTGGGCAACATCGGTTTTCCCAGCGAATGCGTGGACGCTAATGATGAGGGTGCCTTGGGCAACCTTTTCTGCATCCATGGGGGCGCAGGCCCGGAGTCCTCAAGAAAGGCAAGCCTGAAGAGGGTTTATCAGTCAGAGGTTGCCGCTACTTCTTCGGCTCCGATTCGAGGGACGGTCACCTTTGGAGATGAAGATCTTCCTCAGACCGCGAATCCCTTTGATGATGCAGTCGTCATCAAAGCTGTGATTGAAAACTATACGGTGGAAAAAATTCTAGTGGATACGGGGAGCTCAGTCAATGTGCTTTTTAAGCCTGCCTTTGAGGCATTAAAGACAGGTAAAACTCTCCTACCAACTGAAGGACCTCTTTATGGCTTTTCAGGAGAAAAGAAAGAAGTTGAAGGGCTCGTCACCCTCTTCGTGATTCTCGGAGGAATAGTAAGGCTGGTCAAATTTATAGTCGTTGATGCTCCCAGTAGCTACAACGCAATTTTTGGGAGACCATTTCTGAACGGGTATCAAGCCATTGTCTCCACTTATCATCAAGCGGTGAAGTTCGCCTTGAATGGCAAACAACATCGAATCAGGAGCGACCCCAGGAAAGCTAGAGAATGCTATGTAAAGACGGTCAACATGATCATGTCTTCTCCACCCCAGGAAGTTATGATGACTAAATCCATTGAAGTTCCTGAACAAGTTCAAACTGCAGAAGAAGTGGAGGATACGAGAGACGGAGTCCGCTTGGAACCTGCCCAAGCAACTCAAAATGTTCAGATCAGCGAGGAAGATGAGAGCAAGAGTCTCTCCATCAACGTTGAATTATCTGAAGCCGACAAGAGTCAGCTCATCTCTTGTCTCCTGCAAAACTTAGACATCTTCGCTTGGTCGGCAGACGACATGCCTGGGGTGAATCCGAATGTTGCTTGCCATCACCTCAACATTAGTCCAAACGTCATTCCGGTCCAGCAGAAGAAGAGAACTGTTGCAACTACTCTGGCTCAACCTATCCGTGAAGAGGTGGAGAAGCTTCTGAAGGCAAAGTTCATTCAACCAATCCAATATCCGGAGTGGGTGTCAAACGTTGTAATGGTAACTAAGCCGGGTGAAAAGTGGAGGATGTGTGTCGATTTTACCAAACTCAATAAAGCTTGCCCCAAGGATTGCTATCCCTTGCCTCAGATAGATTCTTTAGTGGATTCTGCGGTAGGTTATTCTTTTATGAGTTTTTTAGATGCATTTTCAGGTTATCACCAAATCAGGATGCATAAACCGGATATACCGCATACTTCGTTTATCACAAATGATGGTTGCTTCTGTTATCTCGTGATGCCTTTCGGGTTGAAAAATGCTGGAGCAACTTACCAAAAAATGATGGATACAGTTTTCAAAAGTCAGAAGGCAAGGAACCTTGAGGTGTATGTCGATGACCTCTTGGTGAAAAGCAAATCCTTCTCCTCTCATCTCGAAGATCTCTCGGAAACTTTTGCAACCTTGCGAACCTTCAATATGAGGTTGAATCCATTGAAGTGCATTTTTGGAGCAAACAAAGGTAAATTTTTGGGTCATCTCCTCACTCCAGAAGGGTTAGAGCCCAATCCAGACAAGGTAAAAGCTATTTTGGAAATGCCACCTCCCAAAACCCCAAAAGAAGTTCAACAGTTGGGAGGGAGAATGGCAGGCTTGAGTCGATTCATCTCCCGGTCAGGGGATAAAAGTGCATCTTTCTTCAAGACCCTCCGGGGAGGAGCCAAGTTTGAATGGACACAAGAGTGTGATGATGCTTTTAGTCAGCTTAAAAAGCAGTTAACGTCAATTCCTCTACTCCAAAGCCCGCGAGAAGGGGAAGATATTTTCCTGTATTTGGGAGTTGGCGCCGATGCTATAAGCTCTGTCTTGGTCCGAGAAGAGAAAAAGAAACAATTTCCAGTTTACTATGTAAGCCGAATTTTGAAGAATGTAGAGACTCGATATCCAATCCTAGAGAAGCTGGCCTTAATGCTCGTAATTTCAGCAAGAAGACTAAGACCATATTTTCAAGCTCACTCGATTTTAGTCGTCACTGACCTTCCATTAAAGAGTGTCTTGGAGAAGCCGGAACATTCAGGCAGATTGGCAAAGTGGGCAATAGAACTCAGCGAGTTTGACATATCCTATGTTCCAAGAATGGCAATCAAAGCTCAAGTCCTAGCGGACTTCATGGTGGATGCTAAAGAAGTTGAGTCGCAGAAAGGGGTCAGAGTGCCTCTTGCCTGGAAAATCTACGTAGATGGAGCCTCAGGGAAAAATTCTTCCGGAGCAGGAGTTATCTTAATCAACCCAAATGGAGTAAGGCTTGATCAAGCACTGAAGTTCTATTTTCAAGTAACAAACAATCAAGCAGAATATGAGGCTTTGCTAGCCGGTCTAAAGTTTGCCAGGGAGATGGGAATTGACGATGTCGAAGTTTTCACAGATTCTTTGGTGATGGCTTCTCAAGTAAATGGGATCTTCGAGACTAGAGATAGTACTTTAAAGCAGTATTTAACTCTGGTAAAAATTGAGGTTGGGAAATTCAAAAGCTTTACCATCAATCATATTCCAAGAGGTGAGAACGTGGAAGCAGACGAGTTGGCAAAGTTTGGGCTTCTCTCAGGAGGAACAACTTCAGAGTTGTTTCGCCCGGCGATTAAAGAAGGAGAGGTCATGGAGATTGATCAACGTCCATCTTGGATGGATCCGTTTTTTCTTTATCTTTCAACTGGAGAGCTCCATTCATCAATAAAGGATAGGAAAAGGTTTAAGCGGAAAGCAGCTAACTATTATCTTGTTGCAGGAGTGCTTTATAGAAGAACTTTCCTTTCACCATTAGCACGATGTGTTTCAGAGGAGGAATTTCCAGCGGTCCTTCAGGAGGTTCATTCTGGAGAATGTGGAAGTCACTCTGGAGCTAGAACGTTGGAAAAAAGAATTCTAAGGCAAGGGTATTTTTGGCCTCAAATGAGAAAAGATGCGGAAAAATTTGCTAAGAAATGTGTAAAGTGCCAGAAGTTCGCTCCTCTCCAAAATCAGCCGGCTCAACAACTCAAGTCGATAGCAACTCCATGGCCGTTTGCAGTCTGGGGAATGGATTTGATTGGGCCTTTCCCTATGGCAAGTGGACAACGTCGATATATTATAGTCATGATTGACTATTTCAGCAAGTGGATAGAGGCAAAAGCATTGGCCAAAATTACCACTCAAGCCGTGAAAAATTTTATCTGGGGAGAGATAGTATGTCGACACGGGATTCCAATGGCAATCATCACGGATAATGGTTCTCAATTCAACAATTCAACTCTTATTAATTTCTGCAAGCAAATTGGCATCGAGCTTCGTTTCGCTTCCGTGCATCATCCTAGAAGCAATGGGCAGGTAGAGGCCGCCAACAAACTCATCATAAATCTCTTGAAAAAGAAGGTAGAAAACGTTAGGGGCAACTGGGCAGAACAACTACCTTCCGTCTTATGGGCCTTGAGGACAACTCCGAGTTCTGCTACTGGGGAAACTCCGTTCAAATTATCACACGGTTCCGAAGCCCTTATTCCGGTAGAATTTGAAGTGAAAAGCCCAAGAGTATTATTGGCGCAACAAAATCAAATCGAGTGGATGGAAGAAAATGATGAAGAGTTAAAATGCAGCCTTGATTTAATTGAGGAATTGAGAGATACTGCAATCATCAGACAGGAAGAGGTGAAAAGAAGAATGGCGAAGTTGTTCAATAAGAATGTAAGAACCAAAGAATTTGCTGTTGGAGATCTAGTCTTGAAAAAGGTAGATGCAGCAGCAAGGGCTGGTTCAGTTGGAAAGCTTAATCCAAATTGGGCAGGGCCGTTCGTAGTAAAGAATGTGCTTAAAAATGGTGCTTATCATCTCCAAACTTATGAAGGAGAAGAGTTGCCCCATTCCTGGAGCGGAGATGATCTCAAGCTTTTCTTCTCTTAAATGTTCGTACCTAATTCACTCATTCCTTGATCCTCACTCTTTTCTTTTCTTAAACATCATGCAGGTATTATCAAAGCATTCGCAATATGAGTGATGGGTGACAAGTTTTAAGCATGTTATTTTTGAAAAGCCAAAAACCTGTCAAGTGAGATATCGCCGGATCCTACTATCTTCCCCCTCGACTTGTCAGCTCGACGTGTAATTCTGCCAGGACCACAGATATCGGGGGGATTTCGAATCTGTGTAGCAGTAGCTCGCCAAGCTCGAGCGATGGAAGTTTAGGATACCGGGTCCTTGCTGACATCTGGCACACCTCAGCTTTTCAAGGGGGTCTGGGTGGCTGGCTCAGCTCTGTCATGCAATAGGAAGGACATTGTTACGATCTTAATGATCTTTCAGGGAAAGCAGTGTCGGTATAGCCTCCGCGGCATGACCACACCTGCCCTACAGATCATTTTGATTTGTAACTCTCGAACACTCGTTGAAACATGGTTAGGTAAGGGGCGGTCAGAAACATCCATGACCGTCGCCTGAACCTTGGATTGGCATATTTGCAGTAAACTCGGGAATTCTTTTAAAAAGGCAATGTCGGTATAGCCTCCGCGGCATGACCTCACCATCCTTTTGGGTCATCTTTGAGATCCCTTTTTCCCATCTTCTTACTTCAAAAAAAATCTCTCTTAATCCTTTTATACTGAGATCAGGCGGTCAGCAGTTTTATGAGACCGCCTATTTTTCTTTCCTACAAAGAGTGATGTCGCTTATGATCGTCAGATGAAATTTTTTCCAGGATAATTGAGGTCGCTATTCAGGAATCTTCTATGCCAGCCCGATATAGGTCGGCCCGGTCTCAGTAAGAACGAGATTCCGATATTCCTTGTTATTCAAAGTTACAGGAAATAATCATGATGTTCTGTTTCTTATCAAGAGAAAGTGGGGTTTTTTCTTCAAGGGCGGTCTGAATATAATGAGATCGCTGAACTGAATTCATGGAGAGTTATTTCCTTTTTTCAAGTAATAACCTTGACTATCAAGGGATCTTTATCAGACGGATTTCCTGGAAGTCATTTGGGCGCCGATCACCCAGAGTTCAATAAGTTCAAATCTTCAAGTTAATTTCTTTGTATCACGATCTGCGTAATATGAGACCGCATAACTGTTGCAAATAAATTGGTTATTTTTCTGATCAGTTAAATTGCTAAATATTCTTTCAGTGGTTTGATTATCCCAAGACCGCAGAATAGTTTTTCCTTCAAAAGTCCTTGATGTCTTTTTCAAGAGATCGCCATCTGTAGTTTTTTAATGTTGATATAAAAATTACGTGATAAACCTAAGGCATTGAGATCGAATGCCGATTTCCGAACTCAGAACAAATAAATGTACATCAAAAACAAGTTCACCCAGAATCTAACAAAAATCCAATTTTCATATATATTCTAAAATATCTGTTACAACGAGACCGCTCGGTCTCCAAAAAAAAAAAAGAAGAAGAGTATATATCACTACAATTCATTCCTTTTTTGATCTCTTCGGAGATCGCTCATCTGAAGAAGTGGAGTCAGTGTCTGCAGAAGATTCTTCCGATTTACTAAGAGGAATTCTTGATCCAGAGCTAGAACCCGAGCTTGAGTCCCGTCCTTGAGTGTAGCGGCTTCCGCTTTCTTCATCTTCGATCACCACGTCTTCATTTTGACTCGCGGTCTCGTCAACAAAATCCGCGGTCTCTTCAGCAGTTGCAGATTGCTCTTCAATCCTCTGAGCCGCATCAGGGAAGAGATCGGCAAATGTAATGTCTTTATACTCTTCAGTAAAACCACCTCGAACTCGAACCTCATTCAGCACTTGGTCGGCGGTCTCCTTAATGTGATGCATCATAGCCCTCTGAAAAGCCGGATTTTCAGGGTCATAAGCTGCATTTTCGGATTGCTGCAAAAGAAATATATGTCAGACCGCACAATCACAGGTAACACATTCATAAAACAAGAAAAATTCTCACGCTTCTTTCTTCTTGCAAGGCAGTTATTTCGTCCAGAGCGCTGCAAAGAGACCGCCCCATATGGTGATTCAAGATTGTACTTCTAGCAGTCACTTGAGCGCAGAGGTCGGGAAGCGCATCGGTCTCAATATTTAATATCTCATTTGTGTTCTTTTTCCCGTACAAAGCTGAAGTGACCGCATATGCGTGACGGGTCACCTTCCCGCTCCATAAGGGTAAATCAGTGGATACCTTCACAGAATTTCCTGAGGCCGCCCATTTGAGGAGAGGCTTTCCTTTGATATCCTTCATTTTTCTTTTAAAACCTACCAAGGGAAAAACTTGCTCGGCGGTCTCAGAAGTTACGCCGAACACGTCGGCCTCACGCTTCAGCCTCCTCTCCCTTTGAGTAAGAACTTCTGCTGCTGGGGAGATAGGGTCTAGTGCAGGGACCACGAAGCTCGCTAAAAGTAAAGAAGGGTTTTAAGTAAAAACATTCAAAAGACAAAAGGAAATTGTTCGAGACCGCAAGAAAAATTTACTTTCAGCGGGGGTGATCTCGGCGATCTCGGGCCAGATCGCTAGATAATAAACAAGATCGATCCTCTTGCCCGCCAAGAAGGCCAGAATCTTCAGCTCCTCCTCTGAGACCGCCTTTATCTTCTTAAAAATGCTGTCAAGTCGCGGAGAGGGTGAGCTCCTGAGACCGCCAAGGTCACCCTCAAAAACAAGGAATCTTTCTGTCCAGAAAGAAATTTTATTAGGAAGGTTCAGAATTTTTATTCCATCTGCTGAAAAATACATCAATCCTTTAAATTCTTCTTTCTTTCTGCCTTCTTTCAAAATTTTCGCAGTGAAGGTTGCACGGAACAAATTCATTGTGATTTCACTCTTTCCGATCTCAAATAATTGATGAAGACATTAACCAGACCGATGGAGTTCGGAGCCAGCTGGGCGAGCACGAAGCCATAGTATTCCAGAATCTCTAACCATTCCCAAGGGAGTGGAATCCTCAGCCCATTATCAAAGTGATCGATGGGGATGATAAATTTCTTCTCCTCTACAAAGTTTAGCCTTTCTTGCTCAGTTGGCGGTCTCACAACCACCTGAGTTTGGATCATATATCTCTTTATAAACTCAATGTATTCATCCTTTGATAAACGTCCTTGTTTATGATCGGCGTTCAAGAAGATAGTAGCAGAAGAAGCACGAGCGGACACCATATTCAGTGATCGCTAAGATCGGAGCTTATAGAGCAATCAAGGAGGCATAAAATAAAGACCATGAAGACAGCTATTTATAGAAGACCAAGGGTCATTTCGTAATCATTACATCTTGAAGACCGCCCAGCTAAAACATGATCAGACCGCCCGACCTATGCAAAGTGATATGAAAGCATACTATAGTAGGCGATCTCAATCAATAAAAAATACAGCAGCAATACAAACAATCCAGGCATAAAGAGATCGAAATTTAACAAATCAAGACCACAATATTAAACAGCCACAAATATGGGACTAACAGAAAATATTGCAAGATATATATTGTTAAGCATAGAGATCGCTCGGTCTCAAGATTAATGTTCATCTCCTAAGAGGCCTGTTCCTCCCTACATGAGCTGCGACATCTTGCATGTCGTTCACTGCGGCCATAACCGACACCAGGCTATGGTTAGCCAGCATTGCAGACCGGTGAATTTTCGACATCTCCTTGTCCACCTGTTCCATGGGGATCAGTACAATCTCAGGTTGCGGTCTCTCCGCCGGATGATCGCTGGAGGTGCCCGGTCGCATCAGCATCTTTCCGTGACCGCTCCTCAGCCTCTCATTTTCCGCGGACAGCGCCGCAGCTTTTCCCTTGTAGTATTCAGCCTCTTTTTCAGCCTTCTTCAGAGCTCGCACGATCTCGGCAACCCTCAGATCGCATTCTTCACGAATCCTCTTCTCATTGGAACGCAATCTTTCTTCAAGATCGCGAATCTGGTCATTTTGCGTCCGCTCCCTCATCAGCATAGAACGAACATCCTCGAACATGGGATTAAGGATGTTGGTTAACTGAGGAGTGATCTCGATGGGTCGAGGAAGTTCTCCCTCCTCGATCTCAGCATTTTTGTTGTCTGCGGTCATAGGAGATGGGTTATGCCAAACATGAGCATATGATCAGATAAGCTTTTTAAAATAAATAAAAAGAGTACTTGGAAAGAAGTCGAGACCGCAGTCACGTAAAGCTCTTCTGATATCTTTAGTGACCGCGGGATCTGCAGTCAGAGAAAGACGATCTGATCCCTTTAAGCGCTCCAGATCCATTCTTTCCAAACCTCTTTTCTGCGCTTTTTCTCCCTCTTTTCTTCTCCTTTTTAATTCTTCGTTACTTAAGAGAATATCATCGGTCTCAATAAAAACGATCTCGTGTTTTCTTTCAGGAGAAGCAAAACGAACTGTAGGTAATGGAAGGAACTCAACTGACTGGAGAATCATTTTATTCTTACCAGCTCGTGAAATCGAGACCGCCGCCGCACGATCTGCTGCAGCCTTGTTCGAGCAATCTCCCTGGAGAGAATCATCCGGGAGACCGCTTGAGAGTACAACTTTCTCCCTAGCGATCTGCAGCTTCTCTGCGATCTCCTCACCATTTTTGTCCGAAGTTTGCAAGACCTCAGCCTTTTCCCTCTCTTCAGCGATCAGGGCCGCCTTTTCCTCAGCAACCCTGACCGCTTCTTTCTTCCTCTCCTCAGCGATCAGAGCCGCTTTCTCCTCAGCAACTCTGACCACCTCCTTCTTCTTCTCCTCAACGGCCTTAGCCACCTCTCTTCTCTTCTCCTCTTCCTCCTTTTCCTTTCTCTCTCTCTTCTCCTTGTCTTTCTTCTTCTCCTCGTCCTCCCTCTTTTTCTTCTCCTTCTTCTCCCTCTTTTCTTTCTTATCTTTTTCTTTTCTCTCCCTTTCACTCTCTTCTTTTTTCCTCTGTTCCTCTACCTCTTTTTCTTTCCTCCTCTTCACCATTTCTTCCATTTCAATCTTTTTCCTTTCCTCTTCCTTTGCCTTGATCGCTGCGTCGGCGATCTCCTTCTCCCTGTCCGCGATCTCCTCATCAACGGTAGCATTTCTGAGAGCTGAAGCCTCTAGGGGATCCAACACCTGCAATGATGAAAAAGATGAATTGTTAGAAGAAACCTCATCAAGGTAGGCGATTAATCCAGAATCATCCTCTCTTGGTAAGGTTGAGACCGCGGGAAGGAAGGGGAGATCGCCCTTAGCATTCACCTTCTGAAACTCAGCGGAGTCTTCCAGGTCGAGGGATTCAGAAAATCTGGTCGCCTCCGTGGCGGTCACATCTCCTCCTTCCTCATTCCTTCTGCTCCTCTTATAAGTTAAACTAGATGGACTTGTATTCTTCCTTTTCCTGTCCTTTGCGGCGATCTCCTGGTCAGCGATCTTCTGCCTTAAAGATTCGGCCTCAGCTCCCTTCTGGCGCAGCCCAGCCAGAATAATCTCGGTGGAGGCGGTCTCAGGAAGCTTGGAAGATGTTTGACCCAATACCTCCATAGATTTCTGACAATTAAAAGAAATGGAAAAGTCAGGCAATTTCCATACAGGATCTGAAGAAGTATTAGACAGATCAGAAGCAACAGAGACCGGCACAATCGGGCCCTCAGGAAGCTCAGTTTTCTTTAGCGGGGATCGGGCGGTCTCCTTTGAAGTGCTCACTTTTGTTAAGATTTTCGGCGCTTTCTTTCCTTTCCTTGAGCTAACGCTTTCCTTTTTCCCAGGAGAGTTCGCTTTCGACGGGAGAGCTTTTAAGAGATCGAGCATAGTCATCTTTGCAAGGTCGCACGTGCCTAATTATCAAAGACCGCTCGAATAGTGGAATTCCTCAATGTCTTGCAAAATGAAGTTTTCAGCCGGTATTTATAGACCAAGCCGCATTAATGATGGTCGCGATCTCAGCGGTCAAAGCTTACATTTTTGAAGTTCCAGGTGCAACTTAAAAATGTGTGGGGATTATGTTTGCCCAGAAAGCCCGCGACCTCCTCTTACTGGCCAATTTCTTCAGTTGCAGCGGTCTCAGATTGTGTGATCGCCCAGACCGCCAGCCACCTTCTCAACCAGGATTTTCTAAGTACCAAGCGGTCAGGATAGTGGAGATCGGCAGTTTAAGCGGTCTAATCGTTTTTTCTTATCTTTGTTATTTGCACCTCTTCTCCCTGCCCGGCTCTCCTGTATCCCGGGCAGCCCGTAGTTTATCATTCTGCCCGTTTGGGCAGCCCCCTCGTCTATAAATAGAGGGGTAGGGGTACCAGAAAGAGGACTGGATTCGGAGGCTCCAGCTTACAACCTGTGTAAGCGGTCTCATTTTTTCGTGATCGCCATTTTACGATCGCCTTCTCTTTTTCCAGCATCTTTTGTCTTAGTAACCTGTACTTCGCAGTTTTCTCCCATCCCCTTTAGTGTGAATTTTGGAGGTACCATTTTTGGCACCAACAACTTGCTTGGTAAACTTTATATTGGTTGAAGTTTTTTTTTGCTTATAACTTTGATCTATTTCTATTCTAAACACTCCTCCAACAAGTGAAATATTGCTTATAAAACATCTCTTTTTTAACTTAAACTCTTATTTAGTATTATGATGTTTCTTTTTCGAAATCTTCCGCAATACTCAAACTCTGATTCATTCATGAATTTCAATATAGCTATGTGAGTTTTATTTCAAAAATTCAAATAAAAATATAAACCCATATGCTATGATATTTCCCATTAGATTTAAATGCTTAATGTTTCCAATAATTGTTATCCATGACTTCATTTCTCACCATAGCGGGGGCGTAGGGTTGTAGACATTAGATAACCTTATCTCTAGTCATGTCTTGTCCTTAACCGGGGAGGGGTTCCAGTGGGGCCTTGCGAGGCACTGGGGGAAAAGAGTGCTAGGTTAAGTTTTTTGTCTAGTGTTTGCATATGGGATTAACACCCCAACCTACGGCATGTTTGCAGCTCCTCATGCCCATCCGTCACTTAGTACGGGGCTAGGGTGTTGACATATTGTCTGGGTAGTTTGGTTACTTGGAAATCATGATTGTTTTTAGGCTTAAAACTCTTATTTAAAGGGGAAATCATTATTTTTTGCTTAAACTCTGATATATAAAAGGGGGAGAACTACAAACAAAAGGGATAAAATAAGTCATAACTCTGATCATTTTCAATGAAAGACAAGTCTAAAACTCCTTATCATTTACTTAAAAAGCTCGATCATGCCTTCTCTTTTATTTACACATTTTTAGTGCTTTGTTTCCCTACCCACTTTTGCTAATAACAAAGGGGGAGAACTAACATGATAAAATGCAAAAGGGGGAGAACTAACATGATAAATATATAATCCGCTATCAAAATGCAAACCCAACATGATTGATTAAGTTGATAGCATACATATTAGGGGAGCATTCACATAGGGGGAGCATGTATTTAGGGGGAGCAATTCTAAATGCTAAAATCAATAATTATCCTAAAGTCATCACTCACACACACACACAAGTATAGTCTCATCATGCTTATTTATTAATGCTTTGTTTTATCATTAATGGATTTGTTATTATCAAAAGGGGGAGTTTGTTGGAACATGGTCTTCCGCATCTCCTAGGTTTGAGAATAACAAATCCTATGTGTATTTGATCTTGTGTGTTCAAGTGTGCAGGTTAACATAGTCCATATGACTCAAGGAGTACTCATGATGACTGCCCCCAAAATTGAGGCCAAAATTCGAACAAGCTCACTGGCGCCGGCGGTAGCGATAGCGCCCGGCGCTAGCATTGATTAGCTCGATTCCGACAGCATTTTTAGAAGGAGCTAGTGCCCGGCGGTAGATACTAGCGCCGGTGATAGCATGGCGCACAAGAGGCATAGAGCAAATTGATGCCACGGATGGGAGATTCGGCCGCACAAGATCATTCCTAATCCGGGCTAGCGCCGGCGATAGCGCTAGCGTCGGCGGTAGCGTGAAGGCTATAAATTGGATGCTTTGGCTCTGAATTCATCATCCTCCTCCAATCCCAAACTCCAGAGCTTCGTGCCACAACAGAGAGAGGAAGATTCAGAGCGATACTCCCACAATTCCATAAAGCCTTAAGGAGATCCGTGGAGAAGATTTCAACACGCTTCATCATCGTGACGAAAGACCGCATCGACTACGATCATACTCTGCGTCTTCGTCTACTTCTCCAAGAGATCCAAATAGAGGGAGTTTTTATATTATTGTCTTTTTCATTTCACATCTTTTCTTGTAATCGTTTAAGTGAAATCGCCTCATGTTGGCGACTAGGTCTGGGGTAGGACTTAGGGCTGAAAATCGCCTCGTGTTGGCGACTAGATCTAGGCTAGGTCTAGGGGGTGCTCGAGGCCTTTCTGGGGATAGATTGGCTAGAGCGGCTTGAGGCCGTATCTGGGGAGAGATCGGCTAAAGCCAACCGGTTCGTGGGGATACGAGTCGGTATAGAAAATGAAAAAGAGTTTTTATTATTCGCCTCCGATCTCTAGCGCCATTGAGATCAAGTTTTGTAAAACTTATTTAATATCAATAAAGCTTGTCTCTCTTTTTGTTTTACTTGACTTCTTGTTTTATTATTGCAATATTCCAAAGTTTTCTAAATAAAATATAAAGTTTTTGAAAACCCTTATTCACCCCCCCCCCTCTAAGGGCGCTGGCCGATCCAACACATCTTACACTGGGGTCAATGCTTAAGTATAGATTTGTGGTGCATTTAGTGAAGCGCTTGGTAAGGGAATTGTGAAGTGATATGATTACTAGTAAAGATGAAGTGTAATGAATATCTGATTTGGAACCTTAGAGAGCGATAAGTGATGACGGGTAGAGAAGTATTCAGTCACTAAGAAAGGGTTGTTTTGGAATTCAAGAACATCTCCCAGGAATGAATCTTAATCCACCTTTAGATTACAAAGCAACTAGAGAGGAAGCAGGTCTTTTAAAATGGGTAGCAACCAATAAAAGTAAATATCTTGAGAAAGGAAGGTTTGGGATTTCTGTCCAGCAAAGCTCCTAGTACAGCTGCGAGCCCTTCATAGGGAAAACCTCAGTAAGTCCAGGATTAACCTTAAACTGCTAACTATAACTAAAGCCTAGTAAAAGATTAGATTATATAGGGGATTTGCACGCACACAATTGCGGTGAATGGAAACTCATAGAGATAAAGGACAAGTCAGTCCTTGGAGGTGTAAGCTCGGTGTTCATGTAGGATGGGATGGTCCTACGAGTAATAGACTCAGTGAATATATAGTAATGGCTGGTTAGCCCGACGAGCCGGAGGATCAGATGATAGAGATGATACATAAGTGCATGGGCATAGAATGTGGTGGGTCTTCGATACTAGCTCAGTCGATACACCGACAGAAGTACGATGACTCGACAAGTGGTAGGTGTTAAGAGGGCCAAGTTGTTTTACTGCGCGTCCGATAAGACACATTCCCTAATAACCCTACCCTTAGCCTTATAAAAGGTCTAGTTCTGAAAGATCCAACAGGAGTACATAGGAGCTCATGAGTACCAAGGATAGGTGACATAGCGTGCGTTAGGACCTAGGTCTGGTAGTGTGTTATACCCATCTAAGTGAGGATACGCCCACTCCTCTGCCACCGTTTGACCATGAAGGAGGGTTCTCGAGAGGTTAACTGCCTCCAAAAAGTGGGAACTGAAAGGTCTATACGTACAGGGTAGAGTGTGTGAGTTGCAAGACTGTGAAGTCATACCATAATCATTGCACCGTATAACATACACATCCTTGCATACAACAAGACCCTCATTGTATAAACTAGTATCAGCTCTTTTATATGATGGTTTTTTATGTTAGAACGACCCTTAACTTATATATTTGTATGGACATTTTTACAAGTTAAGTAATTTTTACGTTGATAGTTAGATGTTTTCGCTCATTACTTACTGCTGCCTTTATTCACATACTTATGGATTATAGTAGAATGGTTAAAGTAGGCTCTTGTACTTTACTTTACATTCTTCTACCTACTACCTGCTAGTTAGGGTCACCATCACCTGCTTGATTGCATAATGCTTTGATGTCTTTTCTTTATCCATCCTCCCACCCGGTGCCTAGGAGTCACCTGGGGAGAGGATAAGGAATCTGCTTAGTCTTTTTGATTAACGTCTGGATGTGGCATAACAAACAGTAGCACCAGGGGAAACAGAACCACCACACCGGGAGGGAAGAACATGACGAGGTGATCCACCCCCACCAACACTTACAGTACCAGGCACCATAGTGAGTGTTGAGTGATTTTAGTTTTACTTCCGCAAGCGACTTGTAGTGAGGACTTGATGTATCGGGCTTAAGCCTTTTTATTTATTTGTACTCTATTCATCTCATTTATGGACTCTATCTTTTGATTATATATACGCCTTGCGGTGATTTTATGGACTTAAGTCTTTAATTCCTTTTATTACTCTGTGAATCATAGTTGGCCTTGATGTTTGAATTGCAGGTGGGATCGGCGTCTTTTAATGGCGACCGACCCATGAGTTGGTATCACTGCATGGCGGTGGTTCTGGGCGAAAGACCCAAAAAACAAAAGAAAAAAAAGGGGTCTTACAGACCGCATTATCCTCTGTGGCTAACTCCTACTTTTTATTCTTCTTGGTTCTTCTTTTATCTTTTAAAAATACCTCAGAA